>CM053624.1:261033961-261088904 GCA_028646595.1 Phalanger gymnotis
GTCATTGACTTGTTTTTCATGGTTTTCTCTCATCCTTCTCATTTCTCTTCCCAATTTTTCCTCTACTTCTCTGACTTGCTTTTCTAAATCCTTTTTGAGTTCTTCCATGGCCTGAGACCAGTTCGTGTTTTTCCTGGAGGTTTTTGTTGTAGGCTCTATGACTTTGTTAACTTCTTCTGACTGTATGTTTTGGTCTTCTTTGTCACCAAAGAAGGACTCCAGAGTCTGAGACTGAATCTGGGTGTGTTTTTGCCGTCTGGCCATGTTCCCATACAACTTACTTAACCCTTGAGTTTTCAAACGGGGTGTGACTAAAGAGTTCTGTGTTCCATGCTTGGGCGGATGCGCTGCCTCACCAGCACTCCTCCTTCCCCAAGAACCCCTACCCGGATTGGGCTTAAATCTTCAGCAGGTTCTTCACTCCTGCTCTGATCAGCCACTTAATTCCTCCCACCAGGTGGGCCTGGGGCCAGAAGCAACTGCAGCTGAATTTCTAAAGCTGCCCCGCCTCCGTTGCCTCAGGGGTGGTAGTTGAACAGCAAACTCAGTCCCGCAGCTTTTCCCACTAACCTTCTGTGTTGTCTTTGCTGTTTGTGGGTTTTGAGGTCTGGTACATGCCACAGCTCAGTAATTCAGCATGTTAGGGCACTCTCTGCTCCACTCCTGGTCTCGTCGGCCCGCGGTCTGCCGTGCCGCGCACACCGGGCTCTGCTTGGCTCAGCTCCGCTCCCCTCAGCTGGGGGCTGGGAGTTCCATTTGGGACAGAACTTACCCCGAGACCATCCAGGCTGTCCTGGGCTGGAGTCCTGCTTCCCTCTGCCACTTTGTGGGTTCTGCAGTTCTAGAATTGGTTCAGAGCCATTTTTTTTATAGGTTTTTGGAGGGACTTGGTGGGAAGCTCACGCCAGTCACTGCTTTCCAGTCGCCATCTTGGCTCCGCCCCCCATTTTTATTCTTCCAAATGAATTTTATTTATTTTTTTAAAGTAGTCCCTTGGTAATTTTATTGTTATAGGAGTAAATCTGTAGGTTAATGTAATTTGTATTGTCATTTTTATCCTCTGGCACAGTCCGAAGATGAATAGTAGTAAATCACTATAATTCTTTAACTTTTATTTCTATAAGGGTAGGGAGTATTTTGTAATTGTATTCCTATGATATTTTCTATGTGTTTTGCTAGACTAACTCTCACATATTTTAGGTGTTTTGTAGTTATGCCAAATTGAATTTTTCTTATTCTCATTTGGTATTTTTTCTTAGTACCTTATACAAATGATAATGATTTTTGTGGGTTTGTTTTAAGGCCTTCACTGAGGCTAGAGATCATCTAAATTTAGTTTCTTTGTTGATTTCTTGAGGTTTTCCAAGTAAAGTATTGTGCCATCTGCAAACAGGGACAAATTCATCCCCTCCTTGCTGGTCACTTTTAATATTGGTCCCTTGTCTTATTGCTATAGCCATCAAATATAGAACTGTCAAATAGTGAGGAGACAGGAATCCTTGCTTTGCCCCTGTTTGTACTGGGAAAGTTTCTGGCGTTTATATATTTAATTTTAAATATGAATTTGATCATAGTGAAGGACTTTTCCATGCCTGTACTTTTAGGTCCTTAAATGAATGCTATATTTTGTCAAAGGCTTTTCTCGCACCCATTGAAATAATCATGTGGTGATTATTTCCTGATGTTGAATCATCCTTTCTTTCTTGGCATGTGCCCTATACTTTTCAAATTATTTGTTATAAGACAAAATCATGCTAATTCTTAGTATTTGTTCCAAACAACCTGGGGAGTAGAGAAAGACAAAAATAGGCCAGTGCAAATAAAATGAAGTTAAAAGCTTTGAATAGTAATACTGTCTAAAGCAAACTGTGCACCATACTGGTTCTGGAGTACTAGCGTCTTCTGCTGCATTTTTAAATTTATTAAATCTGTAAGCATTTAGGCTGCTTTCTGCAAAAAAGATTTAATCTTCCTAAATAAACTCATCTTCTCAGTGTAATCTTTCAGTTTGCTGGCTTGGAGAAAGTGGCAGATTGAACAGAGTCCACCTCTGAGAAAAGTATACCGTTATGGGTGGAGGGGATTTTTGGTCACAGCTATCATCAGAATTTTCAGTAGCAACCACAGCTACTAGCAGATTTCTTGAGATGGAGAGCAAACACATTCTCCAGATGAAGGGGCCTGAGGCAAAACTTTTAGTCTTTACCATTCCTCCAAATGCCTTTTTTATGTCAAATATTCATGTTGTTCCTTAGGCTCTTGGGACTTGTCATGGTTAGGCTTTTTCATTAAAATATTGATAACTTCATTCCTCTTAAAGATTTAGGGATCGCCTTAGTTATATTGATAAACTAATGAGGGTGCTAATTGTTTCCAATTAGCTTGTAACAAGTCAACTGGTAAGCATGTCAACCTTTTTTTCTTTGGACCAGTTGCCTATTTTGGCAACTGCCTTTAGGACCTCTCAGACTACAGGTAGGCAACCCTCAATTGGTAACTCTGCTTGGTATTTGCCATATGTCACCTTTGGTAGAATTACCTTGTCATTCCCCTTCTACTCCCCCCCACCAACCCCCTTTACTCTGCCAAGCAAGTCAGGATGAATTATAGTAATTAGCATTCAGGCACTCCTGTAACCTGAGAAATCAGTTTCCTTGAAGGCTCACATTCAGAAGTTATCTGACCTCTAAGGTAAGGACCTTCACAGTTGAAAATACAGCCCCCTGCCCTCTCCCTTACACCCCAACACAGCCTTACTCTGGCCATTATCAAGGAGTTAGCTTGAAGGAGCTGAATTACATTGTCCAGCTGTATCCTGTTGCTAGGTGTTGAGAAGAAAGTGCTTAAGGGGGCCCAAGGAATGGAGTGAACTTCACAAGGAACAGACATTGAGGGAACACTGTAGCCCGAAGTCTTTGGCTCTGAGGGCCCCCAGAGCAAGGGAACTCTTCAGCTGTCTGGAGCAATTTCCTGATTGTGGAGCTCTGAATCCATTCACTAGATTCCTCCTAAAGGTGCTAGGACCAGTTTGCTGCAACAACTTACTTTATATTTGATCTAATCTTAAATAGTTTTAGTGACTACTGCTTAATGTAGCTGGAAGCATGTTAATGTTATACCTAACTATTGCTGCTTTAGACTGCCAGGATACCCAAAGCAAATATCAGTCTCTTTTTTCCTTCAGGTTTCAAGGGATGGCAGGCTTCTCTGAAGTCCATGAGCCTGTCTGAGTTATCAGGAGCCCTAGAGGACTGTGTCAGCAACATGGGTGAGTTTCTAATATAGTGGGGAAGAGTTGCATGTAATTTGGCCCTTTGCGTGATTCCTTTTTCCCTCGGAGCACACGTGTCCCATATCTAAAAAGGCGTATTAAGAAACTGAAATTTGATTTAACAGTAAAAAAAGACTGAAGAGCTAGGAAAGCAGATTTTTTTTTTAAAGTAAAAGAACTCACTAGCATTCAGCTCCTTAAGGGCAAGAACTGTTCTTTTGTCTTTGTATTCTCAGTCTGACAGTGCTTTGCACAGAGTAGGCATTTGTTTCAGTTTACCAAAGCTATGAAAAACTGAATCTGAAAATTGAGAGGCTTAAACCTTCAAGTGTTGAAGGGAATACCCTGTAGCAGTTAGTACTTGAAGGTTTTGCAGAGGGCATTCTTCACAAACCTAAGATTGATGGTTTTCCCCATTTTAAAGATGAGGGAAGCAAGGTTGAGGTTAAGTAACATCCATAGTTATATGTCCACATCAAAATCAACTTTTTAATTATATAAAAGAGACACTGTCAAAATAGTACAAGGGCTATTTTGTTCAGATATTTAAAACCTTTTGTCTCTAAGTTAACAATCTAAGTTCTATGGTACATTCTACTGAACGATGACAGTGGCCATCTCTGAAGGGTACTATGGTAGTAAACTTGATTACAGTGTATGAGGGCTTTATGTAGTACAGTTATAATTATAACAGCACCTAGTGTTTATAGAGCACCTTAATTTTTGCACACTGTTCTCCAATGATCCTCACAACAACCTTCTAAGTATCATTATTACTCTAACCACAGTACCACCTACATCCAGAGACAGAGAACCTGTTATTGAGGGCAGCTCTGGAGACTAAGCTGATCTCCAGAAGTTCTGTTGTATACATTACCTAGGGATGTTATCCTTGGAAGTACTTTTTCTGTCCATTCACTTTTAAGTGGTACCAACTCCACTTGGTGAAAGAGCAAGAACAGTGGACTTGGGTGTCACCAGGGGCACCTAGCAAATCTGAGGAGGCACTTATTCCCTGTTTAAGTCTAGTCTCCTACTACAGAATTGGAAGTTACTATTTTATACACTTAGCATCACATTTTAGCCTTTTATCTAGAAGGATACATGTGGGGCCCACTGTTCCCTGCCAAAAATTCTGCCCTGATAGCTACCCCCCTTTCTTATTGGTTTAAGGAATAAAAAAACTTTTTCTCTCCCTAGGGAAAGCTCTGTGTTCCATGAACCAGAGCCTAGAAAAGCTGCAAGTCCTAAATGGGAAGCAGAATTGGAGAGAACCATAGCCAGACATGATGGTGAGTGTTGAAGAGGCATTAAGCTCCAAGTAAAACCCAGACAGGTCATGCATGTCTTTACACAGGAACAGAAAGGTGTGAAGTTGAATTGTTTGAACTCATTCAGCTGACAGGGTTTTTATTGTTTCGGTTTTTTAAAGTTAACAAGCCAGTTGTAAAAAGGGACCCTGTAGTTTTAGGGACCCTTTTAAATAGCCAAATTGCACCAGAAGGGGAGAGAAAAGTATTAGTTCAAGTTAGACAGGTTGAGACTTCTCTTATAACCTAAACGTATAGACATGTGTTAATTATTTTGGTTTGGCATAGACCTATATCATCGTCAACTTGCTTTCCAGAAATTGACGTCGGGTGACCACTCCACCCTGAAACTGTGTGCCTGGAAGAATAAGGGGGTTGGGGCCAAGAGTCCATCCCTCTCTATTTGCAACACCGTGAGGGGGGTGGTGGGACCCCAGGAAACAAGGCCATCCTCAGGCCAGAGAGCAGGCCCCACCCACTGAGGGAGGGCATATCAGTTGTGAGCACTGAAGAAGAACAAGGTGCAGCAGATGAAGGAGAGCCTATCAAAGGGCACATGAATGTCTCACTTAGTTGTGGGCTTCCTTCTCAGACTTAGAGTCCAGATACATTCCTGCAGCAGAAAGACAAATCCTAGATGCAGATGGCTGCTATGAAGCATTTATTTTCCCACAGCAGGTGGCTACTTGTGCTTTAGTTTGGATACTAACACAGGGACCCAGATCTGGATTTTCCTTTGTTTTTTGTAAAATAAAACTTCAGTCTGTCAGCGATTCATTGGACTGTTACATTTTGACTCTTTAAGAACAAATTTTCCAGCAACAGTTCCCCATGGGGCTGCTGGCTTTCAGATAGGGTACACCATAGGCACTCCCCCCATCCTCTGCAGGGATCCAACTTAATGGTGCCAACCACTGTGCTGATCGACTACCACACCAGTTTTCTAATGGTTCCCTTTAGGCAGATGCTGTTCCAGGGCCACAACCCTCTTTTTTAAACAAGAATTAGAAGGGCTGTCTTCCAGGCTGATAGATATCCCAGGCTGGACCGAGTGGTGGGGAGGTACGTGTACCTTGAGGGGAGGCTGAAAATTCAAACTCATTTAAAGCACTGGTTTTGTCCATTTAAGCCCTAGACTTTTTTTTTTTTTTACAAATAAATCTTAATCTCTGAGCCCAAGATGAATCCCTACAAAGTCCTGTTACCCAGCTTGCACAGTGACCACCCTTTACTTTTGTCAATGGGATAGAAGAGCCCCTTAGGAGGCACACAGAGGGAAATCCTTGCAATCTATAGGAGACTAACCATAGCCTTTTAATTACTACCAACTACCTGGCTTAATTAGGTTGGCAAAGAACATTCAGGTGTCCAAGAAGAATTATTTTGTACATTAAGTCAGCAGATAGCACTGCTAATTTTTTTTTTCACAAAACTTATAAATTCTGTCAGCCCTGAGGCTTTTTCTGTCTTGGCCCAGATCTCATAAATGCCCCCCACACCCCAGACTGAGGTTGCGTATGATGGAGATCGTATAGTCACAGTGATTTGCCCATACAACCTAGAGTGAGCTAAACCAAACCCTAAGGATGTGTTCAGGATCTCACAGAACTGGATTTCTTCAAAACTAAATGCCAATCTTTTAAAGGGAATAATGAGGAAAGATGTGAAGTTGGAGCTATGTTCATAGTGTCCTATAGCTTCAAGGTTACCCAGCAACAATAAACTAAATTAGAAACTACTACTGTCAGCCCTGAGTCTCTTTGTGAACCTATTAGTCCAACCCTAGCACCTGTCCTTATATTTTTGTGGTTCTTGGCATGTGATACATGCCACCTACCTACCCTAGTGTTCCTTATTCCTTATCACATATGAAAACTCATCATGGCTATTTTCTGCCCCCACAGTTTAAGTTATGTCAAACATAGGTTAGCTCCCATTTGGGCTACCTAGTTACACAAAACAAATATTTCTCTCTCAATTGGGGCTACCATTATTTTGGGGAAGTGACAGAGGATGCCCTCACCAGCCATGCCTGCTGCAGCTTCCTAGTAACTGTCATTACTTTGGATTTATCCTTCCCCACCAGAGAAAATTTCCTGAGTTGTAAGTCTCCTACCAACGCCCTAGGAAAAATCAGTTGTCTTTCTTTACAAGACAAGAGAACAAAATGGATACTTTGTTGGGACCACATGACTTTCCTTTTAGTCTAGGTCACAGTGCCCAATAAATGACACAAGGCTGAGAGTCCCTCTGCTTGTGCTTTCTGAATCACCTTAGCTGGGGCCGTTTTTTGCTTGGTTCTCCAAGTGATCAATTCTTCTAGCCTTATTTTGCACTTGGCAACTGCCCGGTGCAGTGATTCCTTTAAGCCATTTTTTGCAAGCCCAGTCACTCCCTTCTTCACTCATTCAAGAATTAGATTTTATAGCTTAAAAAATAAGTAAGGTACGTAACAGTTTGTAGGATTTGGGTTTGTTTGGTTTAAGAGTGAGGGGAAAGGAGAGGTAAAAGAAATGTTCTAAAACTAATAAGAGTGTTATAACCACAGAAAAGCTGATGGTCACTGGCCTCACACACATCAGCCACAACAGCTCTGGCTAGTCTCCTTTTCAGCTTGGTCAGGAAAAGAAGCCTGAGATTTAATTAACAGATGTCTTCAAAGTCCAATACAGAAGTCATTAAGATTGCCAGGCATGCAGAAATGTCAGAACTATACCATAACCCTCTTAAAATGTCCTGAACCTAGCACCCGACTTCTCATAAGCTAGTGAATGTATGAGCACAGCCCAATTCCCATTTCTTCCTACTCAAAACCGTAAGACAACAGAGCCTTTATTTTTTTGTGACCTAAGTCAGTGTCCCAGAGTCAGCATTATTTCACCTGATACAACATGGTATTAATAAGGCCAAGGTCACAAGTTTGATATATCTCTGAACAAAGAAAAACTCTTAAGTCTTAAACTATACTGGCACACCCATCCCCTCCCCCACCAAGTCCTAGTCAGCTTTCTTAAAAATATACACTTCCAGGGATTTGAAAGAATGTGAATGGCTCAGTGATGACTACCTAGTCCACTCCTAAGAAAACATAGCATCTCACACTTATCCTTTAATCTTTGGCGCTTTCAGCTAGGAACAGTGCCAGGATCCCAAGGATGGGGACTCTCGCATCCCCTCTGCTAGAGATAAAAGGAAGGCCACACCAAAGAGCTGTCAAGCTACTTTATTTTTCTTTCCTGCTCAGATGTGCACTTGAGGAATCGTGCGCGCACGCACACACACGTACATACACTCATACACATACACACACACACAAAAACCTAGCCCTTTCCCAGTCTTCCCAGGGAAGGAGCATCTCCTATCCACCCTAGTCAGGCTAAACTGCCCAAGCTCTTTCAAAACAGGCAGAGGCAAGGTAAAAGTTACTGTAAAACCCATATTCCACATGAGTATAAAACCTAACAATTCCAAAATAATGAGAACCAAAAAAGCCCCAGCCATATCCCACCAAAACCTTGATTCCTTCTCTCTTTGGGCTGAGGAAATGGAACAAGCAGGAATATGTCAATGTAACCAAAAGTATCCTTAAGAATTAAGGAACCTTTTTAACCAGAACACCCTTGTTTCTGGGGCCTGAACCAAACTGACAACTGCCCCCTTAAACAAAAGATTCATGCAGAGAAATGTTAAGGTCTTGACCTTGACCCCAAAGGCCAAACATTGAAGCTAATGCTAATAAACGGGTCACTCAAAACCTTGGATGGGTGCTGCTCCTTACCCTGTGATCTTTAGGTACCCCTCTAAATGAACCTGAAGTGCCAGCCCGGGCTGCTGCTGCTGCTGCTGCTGCTTTGCAATGAGGCCAAAGAAAAGGGGACTGTGCACAGGTTGAAGACAGGCATGAAAGGCACTCCTTTTCAGTCCTAGGAGGGAAACCGGGAGAAACCCCACACCTCTAATGAATTATCTTGTCTTTTCTCAGCCCCTGGGGCATATAAAATTTGGAAAAAAGATGGGGCAGGGAAAAGAGATAAGGAGAGAAAACCCAGCCTAAGGGATGGAGGTTGTATGGCTTCATGATGAAGCTGTCTGCTGTTGCTCCAAGGCCTTTTTCTGTTTCTCAGTAGCAGCAGCCAAGGCCTCTGCCAGCTTATCCTCAGGCATCATGTTCAGCACCTTCAGGGCAAAGAGCAGCTGGTGCTTGGCAGTGCTGATGAAGGCATTGCTAAGGAAGTTGGGGAACCCACCAACTCGATCCTTCTGGGTGTACAGGGGAACCCGGACCAGGCCCAGCACCTGCAACAAGAGCAGACAGGGCAATCAGGAACCCAGGAGCTGGGCCCCTTCCTACTGAGAAGAAGGACCTGGAACTCTTAGCTTGGAAGCCACATCAAGCTCCCAGGGCAGTGAAAAAAGCCACAACGTATGCCAAGGGCTCAGAGGGAGACACACAAGGCCAGTCTTATGGTTAACCACTTGTCAACAGCATGGCTTGAATCCGAGGTTTCCAATTACCCCTTTGGAAACTCATTTTATAGGAAAGTCATCTCAAGGTTTCCTGTAACATTCCTTAGCTAAAGGGATCAGTTTACACATCAGTTCACAAATCCATACCTTCCTGAATCCCATGTTTTGGTTATACAGGCCCTGTTGTAGGAAGCTCCCAAACCTTTGCTTTCCCTCTTTTCCTAGCCTACAAACCCCAAACACCCCTACCCTTATGATCCATCCCCCTTTCCCCTACCCAAGCCCCAAACACACCCAAATTAACACCCATAAAACCCCAACCTTCCCAAATCCCACCCCTACATTTCCCACCTATTGTCTGCATAACCAATGCCCTGTTCCAAAAGGCCCAAGTGAACTCCCTTAGTAAATGGGGTCCCACACTACCCGATAGATCTAGCCTTCGCTCCCAGGACTAGCAATCGCAAGAAGCACAGCGGATGGAACACATGGGACCTGAACGGGTGCGGCCTAACAAGCCCCGCTTCTCCCCTGATCCCCGACACCCAAGCCCCTTCCCTAGGGCCCACCCGACCACAGCACTGAAGCCTGCGGGGGCTCGTACGCCCTTTGTGCTCCACCGCGATTCCCTGCGGCCGCCCCTGGCTCCGAACAGTCCTCAGCTGGGCCCCCTGGGGCCCAACCCCAGCGGTGTCAGGCAGCCAGTGCCACGTCCAAGGATGGGGGGCGGGGGTCCTAGGCTCCCCGCCCCAGGATGCCCCACCTCCAGCCCGTGATCCCGAGAGTGCACGGCGCTGATCTCCACGGCGTGCAGCTCCTCCAGGGTGAGCTGCCTGGCGTACAGGTGGGCCACGACGCGGTGAGGCCCCTCCGTTAGGTGGGAGCTCAGGTAGTCAGCTTCCGTGAGGCGCAGGTAGCCCAAGCCTAAGCCCAGCACCCGATTTAGCCCGTCTTCCAGCGACCAGTACCGACGATCCACAAACCCCCCAGGGAAGCCCAGGAGCCCATCAAAGCGCATCTGCATCTGCAAGAGAAGCGCACGGGTTAACCGGGCCCGAGGCGCTGGCGGGCGGGACCCGGCTTCGGGGCGGCCGCGGGCAGTGCCCCGCGCCGGCCGGCCACGCTCTCCCTCCTCCAGGCCGGCCGAGACTCGCTCCGGCTCTCGCTGTCTGGGACCAGGCGCGCTCAGCCTCGAGACCTCGGGTAGAGCGGCGGAGCCCCGGCTCCTTCCTCCAGTCTTCCCCCGCACTGCCCTTCCCCCTCTCCTGGGCCCCGGCCCCGCCTCTACGCTTCCTCAGCTCCTCAAGCCCACCCCGCATCTCCGCTCCCCAAAACAAGTCCTGCCCTCAGCTCTCCAACAGCTTCCGAGAGCCTCGACCCGCGGCTCCCGGCTCCCTCAGCCCGGCCCCGCCCACCCTCCGCCTCGGAGTCCAGCCTCACTCCCCCTCCGCCCTCACCAGAACCGAGAAGCGCATAGGGATCCGCCCGAACAACTGTCCGGGATTGGCTGCGTACAGCATGGCGTGGCAAGAGTGGCTCCAGCCGGGCCCGAGACGCATAGCCTCCCCGCGGCTGATCTGCTTCAGCTCCGGCACTCGCGAAGCCGACATCTTGCCCGCCAGGACGCAGCACGCCCAGGCGGCAGAGAAGTAGGTGCGGCCCCGCCCCCCTTCCTCGCGTTTCCACCAATCCGGGGAAGGGTGGCTGAGCTCTTCCCCCACCCACTCTAATCTCGCCAATTGCTGGAACACGTTGTCAGACCGTGGCCAATCGATGGGCTTGATCTTGCTTTGGTTTGCCTTTGTCCTAAAAAACAGCCAATCACATTCCCGGCTTCTCCTCGGCGTTTGCCATTTACAGGCAGGGACAGAGAGGGGGGCGGGGTTAAATGATTGACTCATCCTCAAGCCAATCGTCATAGAAGATTCTGGAGGTTTGTCTTGGGGAAGATTTCGAGACTGTGATTGCCAAACATGCATCGCCTGTAGCCCCGCCTACCTGCCGGCGGAAGCCAATGGAATATTTACATTTCGGACGCGGCTCCTTGGGTGCCCCAGAAGGTTCCGTTTCCCGTTGGGCAGTTTAACTGAGAGGGGCGCAGGCTGCCGGTCCCGGGTCATCGCGGGGGTGAGCCTCCCTGTCGTTTGTTCGGCGTCTTTCGAGTAACCTGTTTCCCGGTGTTGGTTTAGGGCTAATAGCGTTTCTGCGAGGGAGGCTCCCCTCATGGCAGTGGCCGTGAGAGGCTTGCCTGTGGCTTCTCACGTGTAGGGCTGGGGCCCCGAGGCGCTCTCAGGGCGGAGTCTGCTCTAAAGGGGTTGTTGCTGTCACTTGGTCAGTTTCTTCCCCTCCGCGAATCCTTTAAAGCCACGAGGACGGCGGGTTCTTCCTGCACCTCCAAAGCTGTGACCTTCACCGGGAAAGGGGGCTTCAGCGGAGACTGTGCCCAGACCGGGAATGGACTGGTGTCTGGGTTACTTCAACTAATACAAGATTTATAACTCCAGAGGGATTCCAACAGCGTAAACAGGAAGAACGGGGAAAAAGCCCAAGAGGAGTGGAGAAAATTCCCTTCTGTCCCTTCTTCGCAGAAGCGGTGGACATGGAGTGTGCCGTCACACTCGGGTGATGTGTTCGTTAGTTTTGCTGAGCTGGCACTTTTTTCCCACCTTCCAAATTTGTTTCAGACTCTCCTCCTCATTTCTTTCTTACGAAGCATAGTTAACTGGTTAGCGTACGACTGAGAGGATAAAGAGGGTGTCCCCAAAGCCTTATTCCGACTTTAAAACATTAACAGCCAAACTTAGGCCTGCGCTAAGACTTTTGGGATACCGTGTATTTAAAAAACAATAATGGTTCTATAAAACCAAAGGATATTTTTAAAGTATCACGACCATTAGGGCAGCTGGATGGTACAGGAATAGATCACAGGGCTTGGAATCGGCGTCCTCAGACACTTACTAGTTGTGTGACCCTGGGCAAGTCACTTAACCCTGTTTGCCTCAGTTTCCTCGTCTGTAAAATGAGCTGGAGAAGGAAAGGGCAGACCACTTTAGTATCTCTGCCAAGAAAACCCCAAACGGGGTCTCAATGGGGCAAAAACGATTGAACAGCAGCAACAAAAATTGAATTCATCCCCTCCTTTCAAAGCTCTGCTCAAGTGTTGTATAGAAAACCAATTCTGAACTGTCCCTCCTGCCACCCCCATCCAGTTACTAGTGGCCTCCTGGAAATTATTTGCTCTGTATTTTAAAGTCTTCAATATGAATATTTCTTCCAATAGAAAGTGAACTCCTGGAGGGCAAAGGCTGTTTGGTTTAGACCCTAGCTCAGTGCCTGGGATGGTAGTGCTTAATAAATGCCTTTTAAAATGAGAGGAATTGTTCTCACAACTGCTCCCTCCTCTGGTCATTGAAGCCAAAGGCTCTTAGAAAAAAGGAAAAATAAATTTTCTCTCCTTCCCTCAAGGGACCACACACACTAGCATCAATGGATAACTGCCGAATAGACCCATTAGATGTAGGCCTCCCAAATTCTGTATGTTCAAAACAACTCGGGTTTTCTGGTTTCCACTCCTATCATTAACTACAGTGAGAAAGCAGGCTTGATTTTCTGGAAGGCTAGCCCTTTGTACGTCTACATCTTGGAAGACCTGGCTGCCTTCCAAGTTCAGCATTTAAGTTAATGTTCTAATTACGTGCTATTATTAGCTAATTATGCTAACCTGGTATATAGTAGGTAGAACATTAGACTTGAACCCCTGGGTTCCAATTCTTATCTCAGACACCTATGAGCTGTGTGACTATTGTCCAGGTGGGCAAGTCATAGATTTACTTAGAGCTGAAAGGGGCCTTGGAGGCCATTTTTCCACATAGGCCAAACCCCTCATTTTGTGGTATATCTCTTCAAGCATCAGTTTTCCTCATCTGTAAAATGAAAATACTGAACTGGGTGATTTCTAAGGTTCCTTCCAACTTTTAAATCTGTGATAACATGACCCTAACAAGAGGCCTTTTGAGATCCACCCCTGTTGTTAATATTCTTCTACTCCAAACTACTTGTATGTGTTTTGCACTTCTCCGTGTGTAGATATAATTTCCCCTCAGTAAAATGTAATAATATCCTTGAGGGCCAGAGTTGTTTAGTAGTTGTTTGTTTTGTATTCCCAGTGCCTAGCATACAGTAGGCACTTAATAAATGCCTTTTGAGTTGTTTTGAAATGGTCAGTTCCTAAAAGGATAGGATGGCTGATTTCAGTGGCCAAAACAGGTTTGGTTAACATTCCGCTCCCTTTCAGCTTTCCCCCTCACTCCAAACTAACCTGTTTGTTTAAACAAGCTAGAATTAAGTTGCAATCAGGATCTCTTTCTGTTGTTGAAAATATGGAAGTAAAAGGAACAAAAAATCAAAGAGCCCTGAATAAGCCACAAATAGAATGTCTACCCCAGAATGAAACAACTGGAAAGAATCTGAATGATTTAACTAAATTAAAACCATACTTTTAAAAGTGAAACAATAAAGCTTACATTTATATATAGTAGTGCTTTGAAAGTTTATAAATTTCCTTCCCTAAATCAGGGATTATTAAGGAATTTCCCAGGCATTACTTATGCTGATGTCTGTTCCTAAGAAGTGCCATCTTTAACTTTGTGGAACTGAAACCTAAGGAAGACTTGTGCTGTTATCCAAACCTCATGCATAAAAATGGACTTAGTTTCACGTTGGGACAAATGTATGTAATTTAGGGACTGAAACTGCAAGGGAGAAGAATATAAGCTTGTTGGCAAAATTCTGGTTCTCCTCAGCCTGGTTGAAAATACAAATGGCATCTTGTTCTGAAATTCAAGGGTTTACAGAGGGCCCACAATTTGGCCCCAGTTTTAGGTCTCTCAACACAAACCCAAGTAAGGATGCTCTTACTGTTCCTTAAACGTAGGGCACTCATCCCTCATTTTGTGCTGTTTGGCTCAGGCCATCTCCCTGCCTAGGATACTCCATCAGTTCTTCTTGGTCCATATCGTAGTCATCTTTTGAGATCCAGCTAAAATCTCCCTATCTCACCTATTAAACCTGCCTGTTTCACGTCTCCCTTTTCTGAATGCCGAGAACACTTGTTTTCTGTTATCTTTCACATAATACTTTCTGGTCCATATTTGGTGTTTATGTCAAATTTTCCCAGTAAGACTGAGCTCCTTCAGGACAAGAACTTCACCTTATACCTCACTTGTATCTCAGGCACTTAACAATTATCCAATTCAAGAGCTAGTCACAGATAAGCCTGTGGTGTGGGGAGAAGACTACTGGTATAAAACAGGGTAAAAAGAAGCAGAGGCTAACTGCCTACTGGGGTCAGAGGGGAGTTTTCACAAATACAATGGGAGGGAGAATGAAATAATACTCATGTGCTCAAGGTTTGGGGAGCAGGAGTTCTCAGATGACACCCCTTCCCTCTAGCACATATCTCCCTCCAAACGTCCAGTGTCAGGAGAAATGTTCCTATTACTTTCTTCCCACCTTGCATTAAACCAAGTGTCCGTATGCAACCTTCATAAAGACGAGGATCGAGACTATACTATGAATCTTGCACATATTCGAGTAAGATAAGAAAGCAGAGATAGTTGAGGGAAATGTAGCCAAAGATAATAGTAATATCTAACAGTGATGTAGGGGCAGCTAGGTGGCACAGTAGATAGAGTGCCAGGCCTGGAGTCAGGAAGACTCACCTTCCCAAGTTCAAATCTGGCCTCAGACACTTACTAGCTGTGTGACCATGTGACGGAATCCTAATAAAGCCACCCCCAGTCTTCCTTATAGACCCCACTGAACAGCAGGTCTGCTGCACCTGCCTAGCCACTCACCTCCTCCCTACCCCCCTCACTATCCTAACTTCTTCACATATACCTCACTACTCACTAACACAACAGGTGTGTCCATGAACTCATATTTCTCACAGAACAGCAGGCGTATCCACATGATGGGGTCCCAGCTGCTGCCTCTAGATAGCCACTGTCCTCAAAACCCATTTCTCGTATTTCCCACAGAAACAGGTATGTCCATGCACTCAACCACAACCACATCCATCTAGCCTTAGGACCACAAAAGTCAGCCAATCAGAAAGCAGCATCAACAGGATGCCCAAGCAGGATGTGGACCCCAAAATCATAGAAGGGACTTTCCTTAAATAGGCACCTGCACAGTAACAGTAAAGAACTGACCTAGAGTGAACTTATGACGTAGAGAGGCTTATTATAATACCATTATCATACATACACGCCCCGCCCCTCCATGGGTTTTTCTGTATGCATTGTAGGCGCGTGTGTGGTTCCACTGTGGCTGGGACCCCTCCCCATCCTACCTTTTTAATATTCATAATTTATGTTATATAATTGTATCTTCACCCTATACAAATCCATCTAGTTTTCTCTAAAGTTGCTGGTTCCCCTTGGACCTTGGCCGCTTCATGACAGGCATCAATCTCAATAAAGGCCTGTACTTGGATGAGAGGGGGTCTGACTGAATTCTCTGAGAATGTTCCACCACAACACGTCATGAAACCCTGGGTGGGCAGAGACTAAGCCCCAACATATGGGTAAGTCACTTAACCTTGTTTGCCTGGTGTTCTCATCTGTAAAATGAGCTGAAGAAGGAAACAGCAAACCGCTCTAGCATCTTTGCCAAGAAAACCCCAAATGGGGGTTATGAAGAACTGGACATGACTAAAACGACTGAACAAGCACAAAAACGTTTAAGTGGAGTTTTGGGGTTTGCAAAATGCTTTACACACATGATCTCCCAGCAGCCTTGGGACCGTCACGATCTCTATTTTACTGATGAGGAAACTGAGGCACAGAGGTTAAGTGACTTCCTCACAGTCCCACGGCTAGTAAAGTTATCTACGGCAGAATTTCAACTCTAGTTTTCCTGATTCTACAGCACCGTGCTCTAATCCACTTTTCCACAGAGCTGCCCCTCAGCCTGGCATTTAAAACCACAGTTAACTGTCTCCCATCTATATTTCTAGCTTTATTTTGCATTATTTGTGTTGACTCATTTTACATTCCAGTCTAACTAGATGACTGTTTCTAAAACTGCATTTGCTACCTCATCTCTTCACATTCTTGAAGATAAGCCCCCATGGGTGAAATACACTCCTCCTTCATCTACACCTTTCAGAATCCACTCATTATAACTCAGTTTAGAAGCTGCCCCCTCCATGAAGCCTTCCCCGATTCCTGAAAGTGTGCTTTTCTTCCTCAAATATTCCCATGAGACTTTCTGGGGATTCTTCCTTTACCCTCCCCACACACCACCTTACATCGTATAACGTGTCCCCCCATTGAGGGCAAGGACTGTTGTTTTTAATCATTGTATCTCCTGGTGTATCACACGGTGCCGTGCATTGTTGCTTTAGTAGTTTTCAGTTCTGTCCAACTCTTTGTGAGCTCCCTTTTTAAGGAGGATTTCTTGGCAAAAGGGGCAACTAGCGGGCACAGGGGATAGAGCAGTTTGTCTTCTCACTTTCCTTCATCCCATATATCCAATCAATTATTAAATCTTCCTTTGAAACTGCCTATTTTAACATATCTTATGGCACTACAATCTTCCATCACATTCCTATACCACAATTTAGCCATTTTCCAATCAGAGGGCAGCCCCTTAATTTCCAATTTTTGGCTACTTTGGAAAGAGCTTCACATACATCCTTTTTCTCTTTTATCTCTTTGGGGCATAGGCCTAGTAGTGGTACCAGGGATCAAAGGGTCTGCACATTTTGTTATGCCCTACCCCCCTTTCCAGTTTCTCCATCTTGCCCCAGCTTACTCTACTGTTTGTGTCCCCATCTCCACAGAAATGATCCTGCCTCAGCTTGTCCCACTGTTTGTGTCCCCATCTTCAAGGAAATCTAATTGTGTTCTTTCCCTTTAAGTACTCTTTCTCTTCCCTTGCTCACTGCTGTTTGATTTGAGTAATTACTCCAAACAGTCGCACGTTTCAATAAATCCACATCTAAATTTATGTCTGGGTCTCGCTCGCTTTTTTTCAGCACAACATTTCTGGAGGCTCCAGCGAGATTTGGAGGTGGTCTGTGGCACCCCCCGAGACCTGGGCCAGGTAGGGTCTCGTCCTCGGGTGGTGGGCGTCTCCTAGTCCCCACCTCTAAGGGGAGCCGGCCTCTGAAACACTAATAATTGGCTTTTCGGCCAATGTTTCAGAGCCCCTGGAACTTGAGAGGGAGGAGAACTAACCCATCCCCCGACGCCAACCTGCCCTCTATTGGGACTTTAATGGATCCCCCCCAAAAAAAAAAACCTCTAGGGGAATCCATCTCTGAGACATTCCAGAGCCCCAGAGGGTAAGTTGAGTCAGATTTCTGTTTTCTGGTGGGAATTCCCTTCTGGTTCTGGTGGAGATTTGGGGTGGGACACGGCTTTAGCAGTCAGTAAGGCTGGGAGACAGACCTAATTAGTCTGACAGGCCCTCCTTCTGAAGCACCATCTCCCAGGCATGCGCTAAGATGTTAGGCCTCTAGTCAAAGGGGATCTCAACTATAAGGCCTTAAGTGCACAGGTGAACACTGACCTCTCCCACACAGAGCAGTCCATCTCAGTCCTAGAAAAACAAGTGGACTCGTTGGCGGAGGTGGCCCTCCAGAACCACAGAGGCCTTGACTTTTTTCTCAAGCAGAGTGGCCTATGTGTGGCCCTGGGAGAGGCTTGTTGTTTCTATGCTAACAACTCTGGGGTGGTGCAGAAAAGTCTGAGGTTGGTATGCCAAAATATTGCCAATAGACAAAAAAAGCTGGAAAACTCTGAGAACTGGTATCAGTCCCTGTTCCATAGATCCCCTTGGCTCACTACCCTGGTGACGACCCTGGCTGGCCCCCTCCTCCTCTTCATTATAGGTCTGGTTGTGGGCCCCTGCCTCATTAATTGTTTTCTGCAATTTGTCAAGTCCCCCATAAACTCTGTTAAACTACTATTAATTAGAGATCTCCATTACCGATCTGCAAATCCTAGTCCCTGATTTTTGTGACAGATCCCCTGAGAATGTGTCAAAGAATTGACACACTTTGAAAAGAAAGTGGGGAATGTTATGCCCCACCCCCCTTTTCAGTTTCTCCCTCTTGCCCCAGCTCACTCTACTGTTTGTGTCCCCATCTCCACAGAAATGATCCTGCCTCAGCTTGTCCCACTGTTTGTGTCCCCATCTCTAAGGAAATCTAATTGTGTTCTTTCCCTTTAAGTACTCTTTCTCTTCCCTTGCTAACTGCTGTTCGATTTGAGTAATTACTCCAAACAGTCGCGTGCTTCAGTAAATCCACATCTAAATTTATATCCAGGTCTCACTCGCTTTTTTTTTTTTTGGCACATTTCTAGTACCTCCTGGGGCCTAATTCCAAAGTGGCTTGTACTATTTTGATAGTGCCCCAAAGACTGTCTCAAGTCTTTCCTCTCTCCTATCCATCTTCCACACAACCACTAGAGTGATTTCACAATAAACTTTAGTGGCTCCCTATCGACTCTAGGATCAAATATTATCTTATCCTTATCACATCCTTTAAAAATGTCTATTCCTGTATAAGTTTTATAACACAATTGTTAATGGTGCCTGTATATAATTTATAACTACGCAAATACATGCCTATCAGAAAACGCTCAAAGTTGTTTTACTGATGGGAACATGATATAAAAAGAGCTGGTGAGCACATAATACAAAAAAAGCAACAACCAAGTGAACTAGGTGTTCACAGGGAAGGATAGAAACAGTAATAGCTGACATTTATAAAGTGCTTACTATGTACCAAGCACCACCCTAAGTGCCTTGGAATCATTATCTCATTTGATCTTCAAAAAGACTAGAAGGTAGGTGCTATTCCTATTTTACAGATGAGGAAACTGAGGCAGAGGTGATTTGCCCAGTCACACAGCTGGTGAAATGTCTGAGGTCAAATTTAAACCCAGCTCCTTCTGACTCTGGGCCTGGGGCTCTATCCACTTTACCACCTAGCTGCCCCTAGAAATGGATATCCCAAAAGGGCCAAGAGGAAGAAGAAAGAGTAGACAATTTAAAATGATAGCGGGGGCAAAAGCAGGGGAAAAATAAAGGGGCAAAGGGAGGAAAAGCTTGATAACAAAATACAGAAATCCATTAGAATTCAATCCTTCACCTGCCTAAAAAACAAAGAAGCTCAAAGTGGACAAAGGTACAAAAGTGCAATTTCTCTAGCCAAAGTTAACTATTTAAGGGTAAGAGAAACTAATCATTTTAAGAAACAGGGCCTTGCAGTTAGCTACTGAGTAGCAATAGGCCCAGAAAGATTTGGGGGTGGGAAGAGAAGGGGGAAACGGACAGAATGATGGATACAAGCAGGCTTCACAGGAAGCGCTAACTTAAAAAAGAAACAGGCATCATAAAGGAGTTAAACAAGCCCTCATCTAGGGTGGTAAAAACACATAATTAAATGAAGAAACAGACTACCAGTAAGAAGCACCGATACTCAGAGAAAATACACCGAGCCCAGAAAGAAGATCGACTTTATTATCTTCTAGAAATCAAAGCCAAAGAGTCTTCTCTTATTTGTTTCTGAGCACTAGGGGTGGCAGGTATTGGGGGAAAAGGTTGAGGAGATAATAGGGTCCATAGGAGTAGTCCTATGGTATGGGCCATTAAGTGCCTAACTATGTCTTTCCCTCATTCAGTAAGCTCCAATGGTTTCAGATTTTCTCCAGGTTCAATTATTAACCCTTCATGTTTGGCTTTTAAAACCCTCTACAACCTGGCTCCACCTTTCTGCAATCCAGAGGCCAGCCAAACTGGCCTTCTTTCTTTTCTTTGTAAACGATACTCCATATGCCATCTCTGCAGAGTGGCACACACTGTGCCCCAGGCCTGGAGTGCACTCTCCCCTCTCCTCTGCCTCTTAAGTCCCTAAAATTCTACTTAAGTATCACCTTCCACATGAGGTCTTTCCTGATGCTCCCAGCTGCCCATGCCCTCTTATGAATTTTTTTTCCATATACTGGGCAGTTTCACATTGATTCCTACAGCCTCAGTGCCTGCTCACATTTGGCACTCGACTGCCTACATGATTGATATAAATCTGTCAGACCCAAGCAGGAAACGCCTATCTACCTGTATGAGTCGAGATAGTACATATATGAGTGTGAGTGTGTGTGTGCATATGTAAAAGAGATGGGCAGGGGGAGGGAGGGAAAGAGAAAGGGGAAAAAGGAGAAGGTGAGTTGATAAATATCTATGCTGGGTAAACGAGAGTAAAGGAATGTTCCCCTCTCTACCAAACCCAAAGGGTGGTGTCCAGAGGCAAGTTTCTCATATTTAAAAAGGTAAAGCAGGAAGATACTTATAAAAGGACAGTAAGATATATTTAATTTAAACTTTTTAAAAAGTATTATATGCTTACCTTGGAATAGATATAAAGTGCTGAAGAGAAGAGAGCAGACAAGCTGAATAATCACAGCTCAGTACAGGAAACTGCTCATCTTTCCCAGGAAAGTTACATATGACAGCATTGTCTGTGCTGCCTTGGGGGGATGGGGGTGGTAACGTGGCAGAACTGACTTGATAGAATTCTGATCCGATTTTAGACTATCACCTCAGTCATTTTTCCTCCAACTTGAAAATCAAGAAAGAGAACTCTGGAAGTGTTTTCCAACACAAGCTAAAGTGGGGTCGGTAAAAGTTTTAGCTTCTTTATCAAAGCTTGCTCTGGCCTCAGCACAGCAGCTACGGCAGGGGTGAGGTCCTGGGAAGAAGGCGGTAGGGAGAGGTTATCCCTTTTAGTACGTGAGGCCCTTAAATAGTAATGGTCTTACAGAATGGTAAAAAAATTAGTGAAAATTGATGGTTAGGAAACAATGAAACAGAGATCCAGTCACAACCCACACGGAAATGATAAACACATGGTATATTGCTGCATGAATTTATTACTATAAATATATAAACAAACAAAAACTAACCAATCAGACTACATCAAATAATAGCACGTTTCCAGGATGAGCAAATCTGCGTTCTGTCATTTAAACAAAGTACTGGCACCAAAACTGAAGAGGAAAGGTCTAAAAAGGCCTGATGGGAAAAGAGGGAAACAGCGTGCAGGAAGGAGAAAGCCGGACTGTGTCTATGGGCAGCCAGGACAGGAAGGAGGGGAATGCGGGAAAGCCCTGGGGTGCTGTGGGGAAAGCTATGTGCACAAAGTAGCCTGTCTCCAGAGGCAGGAAAGAGCCATAAGTAGAAGCCACAGGACAAAATTCACAAGTGGCAATTACAGGGGGAAAAAGTATCTTCAGCATACAACTCTACTCCAGTTTGTCCCACTGTGTAAAAGCAAGGCACCCAATACAAGGTCTCTGGACAAAATTATATACGTCGATGAGGATAGAGAAAAAAAATATTGCCTGTTCATTGACAACACGCACACACACAGGCTGTGAGAAGGCCACCTCCAGAAGCCAGCTATTCTGGCTCTCCATCTGGACTCTGATGAGTCTGTCTTCTCAGCTGGAAATCTGTACCTGCAGTTTAGTAACTCATTTAAACTGAACATAATTGTTTTCCGTCTTAGCCCAATAGCATGAACTATAGGGTAATTCCTTAAAAAGGAAGACCGGGCCTTTCCCCATCTCCTTGGGTCTGCTGCCTTAGATGGGCTTAGTTTGTGAGTAATGCCTAGGCCCCCCCCCCCCCCCCCCCCACTGAAGTGTCTTCACATTTCAGGCAGGGTCTTCGTGTCAGTTTCAGCATGAATATTTAATGAGCTTCTGAAAAAGCCTACTTGAGGAAAGCAGCCTTGGAATGTTACTTCAACTTGCGACATATGGCTTGTGCCTCAGGTTCCCTATTAAGTTCCAAAAGAATCCTCGAGAGAACCGTCAGAGGGGGCCCAATTTCCAGCAAGAAATGCCAGATGTTCCATGATGTAAAGTCAAAGAAAGGGTCCCATTCGTGGGGCTTGGTCTCTTCCTGAGTGGCATCTGCTAAATCCAATCTAGTTCTGAAAGCCATTCATCTAAAGACTCCAAATCCTGAGGGTCCAGGACAGGGCACTGGGGAGCAAAAATTATTATATTATAGAGTAGAATTTACCCATTCCAACCCATTCTGGTTAAGTCTCCCATTTTACTTAAAAAGAATCAAATCTGCCCATGGGTAAGAATTCTACCTGCTGAGGCCACTGCTTTTGCTAAAGGCATTCACCGAATTCTTTTGGCTGCTGTTCAGTAATAAACTGAAAACTAAGAATGGAGAGTACTGGACTGTTTTAGTAGAAAGACACTATGGCCAGACCAACTGAGGCAGATACAAACTATCTCAATGAAGGCCCTACTGTTCTTCTTCAGAAAGTTGTAGCTGGTATATCAACTTCACAGTGAGTACCAGTGTTTCTAGAATTTTCCCTGTCTGCCAAGACATTTCCTCTTAAATGATAATGCAGAAAGGGTTATCTTGGAAGCAACACACCTTGAATATAATCTGGAAGGGGCAGATCATGAGTACACTGAAATCCTAGACAGGCTGTGTTAACTATGGAGGAGGGAAGAGTCTTCCATCTCTCAGACTCCCCCAACAAACACCTATAAACCAGGAGGGATTTAGACTGTCAGGGCAGGAAGCCTATCAGGTGTTCTCTCCATGGGAAAGAGGCCTGTTTCAGGACTGGCCATGCCAGTTTGGCAGCTGCTGATTTCAAAGGAGTTCCTAAATCCACTGTATGACTTAGACACTCTGGCAACTTCTGCAAAGCTCAGCACTCAGAGAAAGGCACCTAACCAGGAGAAGGTGCATATGGCAGACAAAGTGCTGACTTGGTTTAAAACCACAATCTGTGTTTTTTAATCCCAACCAAAATCCATGCTCAAACTGCAGATCCACTGCCAGGGCACTTGCAAGAGAGGCCAAACAGAACGAAGGTAACATCTCCAGACCTTCCTGGTAGTTCTCACTTCAGACTCGTGCAGTCTCAACTACCTTCCCAAAGAGGATGCTATTTTGACTCAAGCATCCCTTGGGGCTCAGAGGTCACTGAGTAGACCTGGCAGTCTGTTTTGCTTCTGGAAATCAGTGTCCTCCAATTAGATGAACTCTCACCCTGAAAAGTCTTGGTGAAGAAAAAAATGATCCCAGAGTCCCCTTGGAGGATAGGACCAATTGCTTTGAACCCAAATGGCCAACGGCTGAAATAAAAGCAAAGAGAGCAGTCACATCATAAAGAGGCATGAATGAGAAGACACTACAGGGACAGGCGCTGCTGCAGTAGGTCACGCTTGTGACAAACAAGCATGTTGATGATGCAAACACCGGCAACAGCAAAAGGCTACTAGGAGCCACTGTGTGTTACAAAATGTACACTATATTTTCCTTCATAGACTTTGATTTGATTCCCCCTTTCTTTTGCAAAGTTCCTCTCCCTAACAAAAAACAAAGTTAAAATCCCCCCTCAAAACCACCTCTGAGGGAAATGTCTCACCTACTCCCTAAAATCTCTCCTGCGGACATAAACATCACCACCACCATAGGGAGTTTACCAGTTCTGAACCCCAAGTTTCAGAGACAGGCCAGGCTTTAAAAATACAAACTGTGCCAACTCCAGGCTGGCCTTATAAGCAGTTACTTCTGCTCTCCGAGAAGGAACTACCTCCTGAGTCCTGCCTACCCCAACCAATGGGTTATTGCAGGGAAAAAAGCCCTCAATGGCTCCGTGATTATAGCTGCTGTCCTTCATTTTGTACCATTTACAAATAAATTTAACATACAAAAAGGGAAGTAATCAGAGTGTAAGGTTAGCTGTGCTCTTTTAGTCAAAGTTTGTGTGGCATCTCAGAGCCTAGTATTCCCACAGAAGCTGGAGAGAGAGGAGAGTCTGTGCGTGTATTTTGGTGTCCAGATCGAAAGGCCCTTTCACAAAAGCCTAATGAGCTGAAGGCTCCAAACCACTCCCTGGCTGAGATCTTAGAGAGGAGTCAGTTCGGCCTCCCGATATTCAGGGCTGGGGTCACAGACTGGAGGCCGAGTAGAACCATTCATACTGTGGCTTTGGGGGGTCTCCATCGAGGCTGAACTTCCTAAGAGAGGAAAGAAAAATGAGGTGAAAATTGTTAGCAAAGGAAAACACTAGTTACTGCATTTGTATGATAAATATAAAACGTCTGTGACAAGATAGGAGGCCAAAAACAGACTTCTCAAATTTGTCCTTGTCAGAGTGAGAATATAGGTCCCCCTGGTATTGACTCAATGTGTTAATTCTTTGCTTCTTATATATGGGTCTTGGGCAAACAAACACTTTAGAATTCTGTACATCAGCAAAGGGGTGAAGTCAAATGTTGAAAGGTAAGCCAAAGCAGAATTTAATGACGGTGAGAAAGGTGGGGGGCTGTGTGGGGCTCAGTAAGAAAAACTGTAGCACTACTGGGGCACTGGGACTCTGGATAGGGGGGTATGGGGAGAATATCTAGGTGTCATCTTGAACACGAGAACAAGGCATAAACTTCCTCGTATTTGTTGATTCTGATTTAAACGATTATATTTTGGGGTGGGGAATACAACCCCCAGATGTATTTGTAGGCATTCTTAACATGAAATTAAAATGGCCCACTTAGGGTCAAAGAGCATCTGGCCTTTCCTCTGGTTTAAGTTTTACTGTCTATGAATCAGAAACTATTTTATGAACTAATTTGTAACCAGATTAGAATTTAATTGGTTTAATATCCTCATGACAGAAAATGAGATGCAACATATGTAGATAGAGTGCTAGGCTTGCAGTCAAGATCTGGGTTCAAGTTTGACATATATATATATTGGCTATGTGAACATAAGTGAGTGGCTTAATCTCTCAGTACCCCAGGCAACTCTCTGATGCTATAAATTAGAAATAAGATGCTGATCTGCATCAATGGAGGTAGTTTCCATACCGGGAGCTCTCCCATAGTGATGAAACCACAGTTCCAGACCAGTGGCAAAGACCAGAAGAACCACAAACTTAAACTGAAAATCAGTCAAAATCATCTCAGTCAAATAATGATCAAATTAGCATCTGATTAAAGAGCTCTGATGGAACAGAGAAAAGTTATGCTCCAAGTCATTAATAGCCAGTTTCAGTAAAAGGAACTAAGTTATAAGAATTTGCTAACTTATAATTATTAGAAAAATATAATTTTTTAAAAAGTGGTGCTTCGAGGAGTAAATAAGAACTATTTGGAAAAGTCCCTTGGTTGCAGAACAACCAGATTCATGTAGAGATAAATCAGGTTTGATTATTTGTTTTACAGAAAGATACATGGTCCATAACCCAGGGGAGGCCAATTTACTTCTATTTTTAGAAGGCTTACAGACACATCTAGGGCATGTTTCCTATCCCAAAGCAAAGCTAATAATCAGCACCAACAACTATATGGAGGTATAAACCTTTTTTCCTGTGTTTAAGTTGACACTTAAAAGTTATAAAATAAATACTTTCTTAAGTCACAGGAAAGTGTTTTTATTTGAATTTGCCACCACTACTCTATATCAAACAAGAGCTGGAAAAGTACTTGAAGTAAGTGTGAAGGTCCAGCAACTGTTCACCCAGGGGCATTCACTTCTCACCCCTACAAGGGGGGTTCAGGGAGGAAAAGGGAAAAGGCCTCCCTTCAATAGAGAGAGTAAGAGGCCTCAGGAGCAGGCTGAGGAAGAGCCCCTACTACAGTCTGGGCTCCAGACAGAGAAGATATTCTTGAGGGTATGGGGGAGGGCAGTGATATATGGACAGTCTCTTCAAGGCCAGCTAGTATTACTGTAGCATCTTTTATGTTACAGGTTTTAGCCGTATATCAAATTTCTGCCCATCATTTACACCACTACCTAAAAGGAAACACGACAAATCCCTCTGTAGAACAGAGAATCAACTTAAATTTATTTCTGTGTAAATGTGGATATTCCACAACAAATAATTCATCTTTACTCCCTTGAAACATCACTTAAAAAAGAAACTGTTTTAGTTAGAAACTCTTCCAAAATGCTTCATACCCTGCTTTCTTATACAGCCCATGTAGAATACCATTTTTTCCCCATGCCCTGGGTCACTCACTGTGGCAAATAAACTATCGTGGGCACTGATGTCCTCAGGATCCTGAGCTATTTTTCCCAATTAGGGCCATATTCTCCTGCCTGGAATGTCTGAACCCTTGGGTCAGATTTGAACAGTCTCTTCTGTCTCTTTCTCTACTGTCAGATTGCCAACTGTCACCAATTCTGCTGCTTTCAGCTGGCCTAGACCCTCCCAAGTTCAGCTTTGCTAATTCCCATCTTCTATGGGGTTGCAGGTCATATAAGCAAGCTTGTCAGAAGTGTCAAAATAAGTGTAAAGAAGCTCCGAGTGACAGGAACATCCTTGCTCCTTGGTACCCATTTTCTACTGCACTGAATTTCAAACTAGAGTCATTCTGACTTGAACCATAAAGCTGGTTCTCAACATAAGAATCAAGTACATGGGCATTTGACATGATACAGACTCCCTGTCACCTATTTTGACCATTCAGAGGCTTTGGGAGCTCACTTCCTGGTATTGTTATGCACCAGGAAAAGCCAGATTCCTACAGTATAAGAACCCTGAGTTTAGATTTGGAAGATCTGAGTTCAAGTCCCAGTCCTGTTTCTTACTATCTTGGCTGGATATGGTCCCCTTATAGTAACTCTAGGTTCCACAGGTTGGGAACCACTGTACTGGGTGATCTCCAAGGTCCCTTCCAGGGCTGATTCCTGTGATCCTTGATAGGTGATAATTCTATCTGGATCAGTCAGTTTTACTACCTCAGGACTATAAACCCAGAGTCCACCTATATTAGAACAAAGTACGGCAAGGGAGGGCAGGGAGTAAAAAGGAACACTCAGATAGCTCTACTAAAAACTGATCATATTCCTTAGTAGCCAGAAGAAACCTGGCAATTACACATTTTCAAGCCCTCAACTTTCTTGTTTCTTGCCATCTTTTATGGGTGTCTTTGAGGGGCATGGTAATTTGCAAAATTAGTTGGACTATTTTCCTCAAACCTTTATGCACGTATAAATATGTCTTGCTCCAGTTATTTGAAAGATGCCTTGACTTTCTACTGGTTTAGTTTCCAGAAGAAAAATTCAAGGCTGTTAGTTCTTGTCTATCTAGTTATGTCCAACACTGATTAACTAGAGTGAAAGTAGCCAAGAGGAGGGAGTTTATCTGGGCATACAAATGCGTAACTGCCTAAACCACTCCCATCTCCCATCTCCAGGTCCTTAGCTTTATTATCATATCACGCTTAGTCTTTTCAAGTTTGCATAACATCTGTACAACTGGAACTATCCTTGCTTTCTTACACTTGTCTCATAATGGATTTTCTACTGTATTGAATTTCCAACTGGAATCATTTTCATTTGAAACACAAGCTCGTTCTCAATGCAGTCTGGATAACTTGGCACCTGCCTCTCACTAGCCTTGGGAACTTAGGGAAAAGGAGGCTTAATAAATCTCGTTATTTGGCACAGCCTGTTTCAAGGCTGGTCCTGCTGTCTTAGCCTCTGTAAAACTGTATTCTAATGAATGTATGAAAATTCCCAACCAAGTATCAGGCTGTGGGCAGACTCCTAAGTAGAGGAAAGTCAGTTGGGCCCAGAGAAGCCCTTGTGGTCTCTTGTGGGGCAGCTGTGATTTGGTGACTAGGATGTGAGATTTAAGAATCAGAGAACTTGGATTTGAATCCTGGATCTGCCAGCTACTATCTAGGTGATCTTGGGTAGGTCATCTTACCTCTTGGGGTCTCATTTTCATCAAATTTCAATAATGGGATTGGTCTAAACTATTTCTAAGTTCTTTTCCAAACATAAATCCCAAGATCCTCAACACTGGAAGCTGGTCAGAGAATATCTCAGTTCAAACAAAGACATCAACATTAAGGGGACAGGAGCCCATTCATAAAGGATAAAAAAGATACTGGACAAGACAGTAAGACTCTCCCTGCTCTGATAGAAAGAAAAAGCACAAGAGATCTGCATGTCCATTTACACTGAGACTTAGTGCACTCAAATGACCCAGTCAATGACCCACACAAACACACAAATTTAACAATAAGGTTGCTGCATTCAAAAATCTCCTTTTAAAGGGCAATGCTGATCTCTGTTCACTTTGTTCCTTTCTTTTTCACTGCTCCAAGTCACTGTGGTGATTCTATTAGTTCCTACTCACATGAAGTAACACAGTCAGCTAAGTCGTTCTTTTTGGAGGCCAGAAAGATATAAAAGTCCTCAACTGGACCATCCTACTTCAGATGGGGGGAAAAAACCTGGCGTTTGATTCTATCACATAACTCCATTTTTTCTGCAAATCATCACTTGAGCTTTCCTCAAATGGGGCTCCCTTTGGAGCAAGGATTCTTATCCTGGGACCCACAGATTAAAGGGAGACTGTGAACTTAGATGGGAAAAAAATTACATCTTTCTGTCCATATAACTGGTTTCCTCTGTAATTTAATTTAAAAAACATTATTCTGAGAAGGGATCCATAGGTTTGACCAGAGTGCCGTGGTGTTCCAGGCCCCTGCCTTAAACTAAAGACCAGACCTCAGCTGCATTATAAGATCTTTGGATTAAAGTTTACAGAATGTGAAAAAGGTCTAGATATAAAAGCTGTGAAATTAGGACTATATATAGGGTAAGGAGTAGAGGAAATGAGTGAAACTGCCATCTAATGGATTAAACCCTTAAGATCATCTTATATGTTTGACAACTTATCTAAATTTTTTATCTACCCAAATATTTAACAGTGTGTTATTATGTGGAGCAAGCACTTGATATTCAACTGGATTGAATTCATCAGACAAGACAAAACCCAATTAGGCATATGAAAGGAGAAAACATACCATCTTATTCCTCTATACCAATAGAGCAGGAATCAGGACCCAGTGCTATCCAGATAGGAGGGCAGGAGAGACAGAAAATGAAGGAATTATTAGAAAAGATCTTAGAACAGACTCGTAAATTTTGTAGCAACCAGAATAAGGTTAGAGCAAAATGAAAGGGATGTAAGGTCTGGAAACAGTGTACTCAGCTTGAACATACTGGTTTGCAGAAGTAAAGAATTAATACCAAAATCATAACTACTCTTTATCTATGAAAAAAAAAAAAGAGTGGGTCCTGGGACAAATTTTATGTATATAAATCAAAAGTAATGTTATCTCTTCTCCAACTGCTAGTAAACTATGAAAATGACAAATGTTTTCTACACACAGAAAAGGTAAGAGAAATTCTTGGTTTCTCACTTCTTTGATTCAAAAGGGTCAAATAAACTCTATAGTCATGGGCCCAGGTACCTGGAAAACCAGAGGGAGAGCCTGTACACAGCTACTCCCAAAGCTCTAGATGCCACAAGTCCCAAAAGACTCAGAGTTTATTATCACACTGTGAGCTATGGAAAAAAGGAAAAGAGCTTCTGGAAACTCAAGATCAGGTTCCTAATGTTTTAAGTACCCCATTCTGAGAAATGCAAATCTCTTGCTCTTTATTAAATAATGAACTTTTGCTTTCTCTTATTACTATTCATGTAAATGAGCCTCTCTAATGATTTTTATGGAACTGTCAGGTAAACTGAGCCTGTCAGATGATACTGTCTAATTAGACTGTTTAAAGCCAGAGACAGAGAAATCAGCAGATAGAAGAGAAAATCCAGGGCCAGTGTTTCTAGAATTCTGCCTCTGTCAGACAACACCAAAGCAATTTCTTGAATGTGTCTGACCTCTGGCAGAAAGAGGCCTACATTATAGATACTACTGTGCTAAGCACTGGTCTAGTAGTCTATGTACCTCTTGAGGATGATTACAACAGGCCTGTACCCTCCCTTTTCACCCTAGTCTGCTGTTGAATTGTTGCCATGTGAACAAGTCAAATATTTAATTGTTGTAGAATCATTGGATCACAGATTTAAATCTGAAAGGGACCTTCATTTAGTCCCATCCCCTCATTTTACAGTAAAGAAACAGTTTTGAATCCAGGATCTGAACATTCCTTTCCCTGTAATATGCTTGGAAAGCCTAATAAGTCATAGCTATTGACATGTTGCCCCCAAACCATATTTTTATGAAAAGGTCCAGTGAAGCTCTCCTGGGGACTATGTGACCCTGAGTCCCCCAATATATCTGAGTCAGTGGACGCCCTTTACATCCACCATTTGTCAAGCTAGAAAATCATAGATTCGGAACTGGGAAAAAACCTTAGAAATCTTGTTCCTTTCATTTTAAAGATAAGAAAAACAAAACCGGGGAGATGGGGAAGATGACATGACTTACTTGCCCTGGGTCACACAGCTAGCATACGGTGAAGCTGACAATGAGCTACCTTCTCCTACAATAAGTGACCACAAAGTATTCTGAGGCCGAAGACAGTTACATGGTTGGCTTGCTCAGACCAATTCAGCTAATTCTTTTAGGATGGGTCTTATTCAGTTTCAGAGTCCCCTCAATACATGTAGGGCTACTGACTCCTAGAAATACCTTTCAACTCTTTATCAGAGCTTAGAAGGCAGCTGGTGGTGTAGTAGACAGTCCTGACCCTCGAGTCAGGAAGACCTGAATTCAAATACAGCCTCAGACGCTAGCTAGCTATAGCCTGCCTCAGTTTCTTTAACTGTAAAATGAAGATAATGATAGCACTTATCTCCCAGGGTTGTTCTTAGAACCAAATGAGATAATACCTATAAAGGACTTAGCATAGTGCCTGGCATACAGTAGAGGCTTAAATAAATGCTTGCTCCTTTCCCTTCCCTCAGAACGGCCAGAATAGCAATCAAATACATTTTGATAAATCACGAAAGGGATGTTTAGGTTTTTTTGTAACAGAAATTATTTTGTCTTTGGATACTAACATTAACCATTCTATTAATTAAGCCCTTTGTTGATCATTACTGACTCTAACCAAGATAGTGGCAAAAGAAAGCAATTTTAAAATCCAGCCACTTAATTACCTCCAGGTATTATATAAAAATAGCAGTTTTCCTAATTCCTAAAATGGAATCTAGAATTCTGTTTGAGATTTCAGACACCAGTGAGAGATGCTCTCCGTTCTCTGCGATGAAATTTTTTAAGCATTAGAAAGAAATGGGGAAGCTGGACGTTTTTATAGTCAATTCTAAATTGTCTTCATAGCACAGTTTCATTATTTAAATTTCTAGAAATGTCATACATAGCTATGTTCAATGAAAGCACACAAAAATGCACTGCTTTCCCTGTGAGATCATCTCCAAATTTATCCTGTCTACATCTTGTTTACACCTAATTGTTTGTGTGCTGTCTCCTCCAATTTGATTTTGAGCTCCTGGAAAGCAGGAATTGTTTTTCTCCTTCTTTTTTTGTATCTCAAGGGCATAGCAAGGTGCTTGGTATATAGCAGGCATTTAATAAATGCTTGCTGACTTTAGGATATCTACCCTTTAGGATTATTTGTACTACCCTCCTTCTGATTCACTGAGGCCAAAGACTGAGGGCAGAAGACAGAAAGCACCTCAACAAATTAGGTAAGACCACAAAGAAGGGGAGGATCTCCTAGCCTGCACTTTGAGGGAGCAGAGAGGAATGAGAAAGAAGAAGATATTTTCCCTTTTAGTAACTGAGTTGGAAGAGTTACTTAAAGGCTTTTAGCATATTTACATTAAAGATTCAATGGATATAGAAAAGTCCTAGTCGAGGAAGAACCACTATTCTTGGCAGTAGTTTTCCTGAGGGAGGAGGGCAGTGCTGTTTCTCTTGCTGTGGTCTCCAGTTTGAAAATTAAGCTCTCAAATGAGGGCTGCTAACTGAGATCTGTCTGTATTGGAGTGCCTTGCCTCCCCCATCCCTGCCGAGTTTAATCCCTGTTAAATTCAGGGAGGTTTCTAAAGCCTCATTTGACATCTTCAGTGACTTGACTGCTCCTGAACCACAGACACAGTACTCTGGCCTGATCACATTTTTGCTACATCACTAAGCCCTGTGCACCACGGAACAAGGGCATCTCCCATTCCCTAGTCATGTGACAAAAGGGAAAGCTGGCTGGTTGTTACCTGGTAGGTATATGTCAGCCGGAGGGTCGATCCCAGGTTGATTAAGGCTTCTGTGCTCGGTGCTGCTGTCCTGTAAGACATCCTCTATGGATGGGGCTTGGCTCTCTAAAGCAAAAAGAAAGGAATCAAATTAGGGAGCAGTCTTCATCCAGCCCTATTCTGAAGGGAAAAGAGGCTTTCAGTAGTCCAAATGACTGAGGCTACCTGTCCTCCTAAAGGAACATCTCTGAAATGGCAGAACACTGGGAAAAACACTTGAATTTAACTTCTGTTAAGGCCAAACATGACTTAACATGGCCCCAGTAGCTTAACCTCTTGTATATTTCAGAAGTTTAAATTCTGAGAACTACCCCTCATGTATGAATGAAGGAAACACACTTATGGAGTGACAGTAAGGCAGAGAAAATCCACCTAATGGGATCCCTGCCCACCATTAAGCATCTCTGAAGACGCTGGTTCTTGACTAGCCTAATACATAAAAAAAAATTAAATGATCCAAATTGCTCCCTAAGATTCTCATCTGCCTTGGAACTAACCTCAGCGCTCTCCTTGGCTGAGAAAGGCAAGGAGCCCAGAGTGTAAACTTTCTAGCCTTCCTGTGAACCTCGGGGAAGATTCTGGGGATTCCCAAAGCCTAAGCCTCAGCCTCAGGTGATTGTTGCCCAGCACCACCAGAGTGTAGACTTTAGGGCAGCAAGGGACTCAATGATTCTACAGGAAGCAGATGCTCTACTGCTCCTGTCTGAACAGCATTCTGACTTCTGAACACAGGCCCCAGAATGACTGCCAACAGTTCCCTGCTCATCTCTCCAACCTTTCTCCCAACTGAGATATGGCAATTCTTCGATTATTCCCACAGAAATAGCATGATTGACATCACTGGAAAAGGAACTGTCCTATTCTCCCCATTATTCACAAGGCTTAACATGGAGCTCCAAGATTGTCTGTAAAATAGTGGTCAGAGTTCTTTTAAAAGGGTCTATGGTTTCTATACAAAAAGGCGAAAATCCATTTCCTCTCCAACTTTTAGTAACCTAGTCTTGGTGGAGAGAGAGGAGTGCTTGTGGGAAGAAGTGTGAATGGTTAGGGTTACATTAGATGGATAGTGGCAGTGCTCATAATAATTCTACAAAAAGCAAGTGATAACCACATATTTTAAGGTAGGAAGACTGCTCATTTGGTTATCAGTAGAAAGAGAATTTATTCCTCATTCTCCTGCCCTTGCTTTAGATGGAAAAAAGGACACTTTACAATCAAGTGTCAGGATACCCCTAGTAAATTAAAGGAAGATTGGTAGGAATAAGGGTCTGGCTGCAGGCAAGACAGGCTGATATGGTGATGGTATAACAGGGATAACAGATGAGAATGAAAAGTTGTTCAATCATGTCTGACTCTTCGTGACCCCTTTTGGGGTTTTCTTGGCAAAAATACTGGAATGGTTCCCCATTTCCTTCTCCAGCTAATTTTACAGATGAGGAAACTGAGGCAAACAGTGTTAAGTGATTTGCCCAGGGTCACACAGCTAGTAAGTGTCTGAGGCCAGATTTGAACTCAGGAAGATGAGTGTTCCTGACTCTAGGCCCAGCACACTCTCCACTGTGCCACCTAGCTGTCCCTGAGAAGGAAATGAGAGAACATTAAAAGATAATTATCATTTATTAAACTCTTGTTGTGTACTAAACCTTGAATGAAACCAAAGAAAAGGGCTTGGCACTTCCTTGTTCTGCTACAGTCTACAAAATGTGCTTTTATACCTTGACAACAACTCCCAAATGTATTTTTATGCTTAAATGGTGGCATTACAGTGAACTACTTTTGCTTTTCCCTTGGCTTTACGTTTACTGGATTCTCATCAGAGAAAATCTCAAAAATATTTTAGAACTGGATTTGAATTCAGCACATAAAGAGGCAGAGTACTATACTGGAAAAACCCTAGACTTATGAGTAAGAAGACCTGGGCTTAAGGCCCGGTCTCATTATTTATTAGCCACAGGACTTTGGACAAATCATTTTATTGCTCCAAACCTCAGTTTGCTCATCTGTGAAATGAAAGTATTGAAACAAAATTTACCCTGCCTGCTTCATGGAGTTGTTGTCAAACTGAACTGGGATATAATGGATGTCATAACAAACTGTGTGATACGGTACGAATGTCAATTATTATTATCTTTATAGAAAGGCCAGAGACTTAAAGGGAGAATAATTTAATTGAACTACATTTGGTTTCTCTCTGAAACAGTAGCCATTTAGGGGTAGAGGAGGATGCTAAGAAATGAAGGGAAGTGAGCCTGTCCACCACTTCATACAGAGCCATAGCAAAAGAGGTCAATCCCTCCCTCAATAGAAAGCAAGCATCACGGTGGCAGGAGCATGGGAAACAGCCCTCATTCCTGCCTTCTGGGGGAGCACTGTGGGCCCACGTCCGTCCTGTGGGTTACAGAGGAGTCGAGCATGCAGGGGCCCAGTTTGTGTGGAGAAGGTGATAAGGCATCTAAAAAGAGGTCAAGATCATGAGCATCTGGAACGTTTCCCGACTTATCCTGCTGGGGCAATGACACAGTGTCTCCTGGCCCTCCGGTGGCCAGGAAGGGTCAATGCACACTTTGATGCTTAACTAGAGCAACGCAGGAAATAAAACTGAGCATCAGACGTTTATAAGTGGATGTCAGGGCCTAAAATGATCTTGGGGGTCATCTGGTACAATTTCTCCTCCATTATAAAGCCCAGAGATATCTTCCCAAGGCAAACAGGCTCATTTAGTGGCAAAGCCAGAGTGAGAATGCAGATCTCACAGCCAAACAAAAAAATACATCATTTTCAAACCCTAGATAAATATGGAAGGAGAAATCTCACTGTAAAGGCATTAAAAGTGATATTTCTGTGCTTTCTTAAATTTTTAATGTAACATCCCTTATCGGGGGCCACAAAATTCAACTAAGTATCTCGTTGGACATTCCTTTGTAATCCAAGCCTTAAGTATGAGTCTACAGACAATGCTTCCTTACAGCTTTACCCACTGAAGTCAAAGGTCAATCCCTCCCTCCGGATTTCAAACTCTAGAAGATTTACTTTGATTTGTTTTTCAAGTTTTACTGATCCTTCTGATTTACGTCAGAGTCACTCCCAAATATATATACCCTTTCTCCTTATTCCTTAGGGTGAGCCTTCCCTCATAACAAAGAAGAAAAAAACCAGTTCAATAAAACCAACCTACACACTAACTCTTTCTGACACCCTATACACTGATCTCCAACCGCAGTCTGAGATAATATGAAGAAGCTCCTTTCAGAATTAAAGTACGAATTTACTCTTTGACAAACTATCACCAATCAACAAGTGCTTATTAGGTACCTACTACTGCCAAGCTATTGGACTAGGTCTTGGGGATCACAATATAAAAGTGAAGCATTTCTTGCCCTCAAGAAGTTTACATTCTCTAGGGAGCTGCATTATTTTCACATAAGTAAATTTGTGGTGTATACAAAAGAAATGCAGTGATTTGGGGGAACTCTAACAACAGGGGGAACCAGAAGAGGGCTATTAAAAGAGGTAGAATTTGAGCTGATTTTTGTAAAGAGCTAGAGCCCCCCAGATGCAGAAGTCAGTAGGGATAACAGTCCAAGCATCGGAGTGAGAGTCACAGATGTAGAAGATGAGTATTTTGTACAGGAACAGCAAACAGGCCAGACTGGGCCTGGCTTGAGTGCCCAGCATGCCAGAAGGGGAGAAATTCTGTTAATACAAGCTCGAGCCAGACTGTGAAAGTGTTTAAATACCAAACAGAGGAATCTGCATTTTATTCTAAAGGAAATAGGCAGGCACTGAAGGTTACTGAGCAGAGGGGTGATACAGTCAGACCTATGCTCTAATAATAGAAATTTGGTGGCTGAGTTAATCAATAAACATTTGTTAAGCGAGTGGAATGTGGGCTGAAGGGTAGATCCTAGACCCAGGGTGAACAATTAGGAGGCCATTGCAGCCGTCCAAGTGAGAGGTGATACAGGCCTGGATCAAAGTGGTTGTGGTGTGAGTAGAGAGGTAAGGAGGAATATAAATAAGGGGGGCTAAGGAAGGAGAATCAACAAGATGTCACAACTATCAGAGCATGACGGCTGGAAATATGGGCAAACAGCCTTGAATGCTCCCAAAGGCATATCAATTAGTATAAGCCAAGAGTGTGTTATTTCTAGGGGGCCAAAGCTGACATGGACAATCAAGGGAGATGGTAGAAAACCCTAGAGAATTCACTAGGACTGAATGTGGTTTTAATAAATGATGTCTCAGATAGCCCTGTCCCAGGAGGTTCACTATAGCTAATGAGCACTGTAATAGGGGAAAACACAAAAGGTCTGCTTGGCCAGAGGTCTTTCCCAGGATAACAGACTGCTGTGAGGCTAGAAACTATCCAAACAGAGGGTATGGATGAGCACAACAGACATCCTAAAATAGTTTCATTGCCATCCTAAGACTATAAAGAATCTTGTGTAGTGTTCATTTAGAACTAGTGCATGCTTCAAAAGTTATCATTCTGAAGGAAGTAGAAGATAGCTTACCTTGTTTTAGAGATGGTACCTCTTCAATGTCCTCAGTTATGAAGCTCTTTAAAAAAAAGGGGAAGAAAAGAAAAATCCACCTCATTTGGTTATGCACACGAGTTGCTATCAATGGCCTAGGGCCTAGAACAGAATTATACCTTAGCCAAGCCCCAAGCTACCAGGGTAAAAAGAACAACGGGGACATTAAGGTTAATAACTTCAGAACTTATAGTTATTGTCATCTACTCCCACTTTAAATAATGACTCACAATCATTGCCTGCTGTTTTTCTAAGTAAATGCCCCTTAGCCTACCACACCAGGGAAATCTTAAGGCAAGCTTCCCAGAACAAAGTGGACAGATTCACAGAGACTGACCTCTCGGGTCCGTCTCAGGCCAGGAATTCGACATACCTCTGGTGAGCTGCTCTCTCGAAGGACTAGCTCAGCACCACTCAGTGGGGGAGGTGAGTCAGAATCTTCAGACAGTTTCTCTTCATCTTCTTCATGGATAGGAGATGACGGGGAACGTAATGTGCTAGAATGACATACGGATGAACACCTATTATTCCATTTCCCACGGTCCACACAGAGCAGATCTTGGAAGGAACACTACCTATACACTCAATGATACTGACCTGTCTGGAGACTTGTTTGGCTTGCTCTTCTGAAGGCTGCTCTCCAAGGCTCTATCAAGCCCAGCAAGAGGACAGCCAGCCTGAGAGAGCCCATCAGAAACCCCTGAATAAGTGATTTCTTCATAAAGAGGAGCTGAAGGAATAGCTGGAGAGATGGAGCGAAGGCCATTCAGAGCTTCCAGCAAGGAGATGGGTTCATATCCAGGTGGGATGTTGTCCGAGTTCTGTGAATTATAGGGAGAGTTTAGGATAAGGCTGGCCTTCTTTCAGAATGCCACGCAGCCCTTAAGACATGGGGCCCAAAATGAGATTCCTGCCTTAAGACAGTCCTATACCCCAATGACATCATACTTCCATGAATGTAAGTTTTCTAAGGAACTACCTGTCCAATTCTAGCTGGAAAGTACTCCTTACTGGGGCCTCAGAAAGTGCTTTCTTATTTATGATATCACCCTGGAACTGTATTCAGTGATAGGGAAACCACCCTCCTTGGAGGTCCCTTTTGAATGCTGCTGAAAAGCAGGTTCTTTATTTGCTAAGGGGGAAAAAAAAAGTGAGTGCTTGTAAAAAGGATAATAAATACAAGATCAAGGTGAAGCAGGAAGCCAATACCTCCTCCACCTGAAGGATGAGAATGTGGGTTCTAGTATTTTCTGATTATCTACACTGTTGGGGAAAGATCCCTATTGCTCTCTGAGAAAATCACTGTATCACTAAGCCTAACTTTAGCCATCCCTGAGGCTACCTGCATCTAAGCAGAGATACAGGCCATGCTATACAGCATCAGGCTAGATAGGAAAAAGGAGAGATTTACTGAAGAATATATGAAAATTCGTCCTCAGGCTAGGGCTAAGAGCTCCTTCCTGGCTTTCTATATCTATAATTAGAGAAAGAATGGACAGCTAGTGAGAGTTAGTAGAAGAATGGAGAACACAGGAGGGCTGGGAGGGCAAAGCAGGAGATTCTAGTACGTACCAAAGGAGTCTGAAATACATCAGAAACTCTTGTGTTTCAGCCAAATGCTTGAGATCAGAGCACCCTATCTACCCCAAACCTTCTTAAAGAGAGGGCAAAGAGCTCACATGTTGGGCTGAAAAGGCTGATGTGACTAATGATGGACGAGGATTGGGAGCAGGATACAACTCTCCCTCTGCTTTTCTGGGTTTGACCAGCAGCCCCCCTCAGAAATAGGGTAGGTCTTTCAAGGAGATGGAAAGAAGGAACTAAGAGGTGACATGGCATGGAAAATGGAATTAAAAAAGGGAGGCAGGTAGTGGGGAATCAAGGGTGCACTCCCTTCCTGTTTAGGTAACTTTCCTATTAATCTGTTAGGTCAGTTGAGCATTTGGTGTGCCAGATAAATTCTTTTGTATTTTTTCCTTTTAATATGTCTTGTTTTGGGAATCCTTTCTTTCATATATGATTTAATCTTTAAAAGTAGATACCTACTTTCTTAATAATTCCTACAGGCATATTTTTAATTAACAGTTACAACCTTTGAAGTTAAGACTTTTTTCCTTTCAAAAAGCCAACTCCTATCTAATCAGTGACCAGGAGACGCAGCAATTCAGGTGACATTTTAATATGAGGCTTATCTCTAACTGCCATTAATATGTCTGGGCTGCTCTATCCTGTTCTCCAAGTTGCAAAAGACATCTGGGAAAATTTAAGTCTTTAGACTAAACAGACAAAACCTAGTAAATCCAAATACCAAAAGCAGAAAGCAGGGTGATGAGAAACAAACACTTATAAGAAATGCCATTTGCAATAAAAAAGCAACAACATTAATTCCACCTTCAACATTAGTTCCATTTGCCAGCAGGAAAAAAAAGATGAAGAAGAGCATAAAAAAGAAACAAAAGAAGCTTAGCAAAGCTGGCAAGAGAACTTGTAGCTCATGGCTTGGCAAACTGGCCCCTGGCAGGAAGGAGCCCCTGTGCCCACAGGCCTTCGGCCTCGACTTTCAAAGGAGCAGCTTGGGTCAGAAAGCCTCTTCCTGTGCATGCACAGAACGACTACAGGGAAGTGATCCTGCTTTAATGGCCTAAGTAAATGAAATACACTATGTGTGTAATCCCTAGTGTTTGGGGGGAGAATGGCTTTCCATACGAGTCTGTTTTCTGGTTGGGGGATGGGGCAATAACGTAGCCATATAGACCAAATACACTTACTGTTTCCCTTTTAGGTTTCTTGCTGGCCAATGAGACAGGGTTCGACTTTGATTTTTTAAAGGGACACTGTCAAGATAAAAATCATATATTTTACAATAACTAACATCCCTCAAACAATGCTAGAGTTTTCTGAAAGGGAACTTCCCAATTTTCTGGTGACTATTTATGTGATGGATTCCTTACCCACCCCCACGCATCCCCCACCCACATTCTAGGTACCCCTGGGGCACTGAATGACAACACATATTGGTCACTTTCACTCTAGAACTAGTCAGTTCCTCCAGCCAGGGAGTTTATGATATCAGACTAATTAGTAAAAACAAAAACAATCCTAAACACAATCCCCACCACCCTACATCTTTGTTACTGACCCCCTTGAGAAATTTACTCATTTCTGCTCATATCATGTTATCTGAGAGCAGCCTTATAAATAGCCATTTGCCCAAAGTTAACAAATAATCTATGCCAGATGAGTGGCAAAGAATATGGACTTTATTTATTGAACTACATGAACCTCTTTAGGGGAAGGTAGGAGGGAAGGGAAGCTTTGGACACTAACCTGAAGGGTGCAGGGACTTTTTTTATATATGCAATCTAAATTTGAGGCCTGCATTGCTTGACAGTGTCCCTTTAATTTATCACCTTTATGGGAAGGTGCCCATCCCTGTACTCAAGTAGCAGGACATCAAGCCATGGAACAAACATTCTAACATTCAACTACATGCAGCAGAAACACTAGATAGTTGTAAAAGACAATTTGGTCACCAACCTTCAGTTAAATGTTAAAGATCTTTAAAAAAAATGGGTTAATCATACAAGTGTGCTTCATTTTATGCTAACATGCTTTTGGAGAGTTGCATACGATCCGAGTCTTCAAATATCAAACCCTATTTACTCTGCCGAAATGGCTTGCTATGTGACATTGGTATGCTTTGGAAAGCAAAGAATGCTATGGTAAAGCAATTAACAGCCTCCCTAATTCAAAGGACTTCTGAGCTATTACCTATTTGAAATTCTTCATTTTACAGAAGAAGAAACTGAGGCCCAGAGAAAGTCAAGTGACTTGCCCACAGTCACACAGATGATTGGCACAGAACTGGGGCTAGACCTCAGGTCTCGTGATATTCCTTAATTTTTCCACTGCACTCTGCTGTCTCCTGTTATTTCCATTTTCAGGGTTTGATTTAAGTGAGGGACATCTGCATTAGCAATATTAACAGCATCTGGATTGACAGCAGCAACTATTTCCCTAATATTCAGTAGAGGCACTCAGGGCCAGGGGGCGAGGGAGGGAATCACAGACTTTAATCACTTCTGGCTTTCAAAGGGAAGAAATGAAGCATCTTATTACAAGACTTGCAGACAGCCCCTCAGCTTGCTTAAGGATGGGAAGGAGAGTTCTATCTGGAGGCCCAGCCCCTCAAACTGTGTTATGGAAGCTATATGCTGCAGCAGGTGTTCACTATTTGCCAGATACAATGGAAAGGAAGGCTTCTTCCAAGCACAGTTATTTACCATTTCATCCCAGCTGAGACTCGGATACCTGTCCTAACAAAGAAACTGAGGCCCAATACAACTTAGAGGCTCTGCTTGCCCTGTGCCAAACAGCTGATTATTTAGAAACATTTAGATGACAACCAGGATGTTTTGGCATGACATATGTAGACAGACCTATGCTTCTGTGCAGTTAGCCAGTTTCTTAACTGTAGGCCTTGCTCCTCTCGCTATGTCCTAAAACTAAAAGCCATTTTGACCAAGAGTCCCCTCTTTCTAATGGCTCAGGCAAAAATGAGTCACTTACAGAGTGTTCATCGTGGTCCATGCTCTGTGCTAAAACAGGACTGAATGAGACAGGGGACAGCGCTCCTGGTTTCTTCCTCACTGCCCGGATCTGTAGGAGGGCCCGGAAAGCTAAGGAAGCAGAGTGAAAGTCTATCAGTCATGGTAACAGCTGCTGCTGCTACTATTTAGAACGTGCACCACACTGTGTGGTACCAAATACTGAACGATCCACCAACATGACTCCCACTAGTGCAGGAATAAGAATTAACAGTATTTTAGAAGCAGAGTCTGAGGAGGCCTACTAGCTGACCTTTACCTTGTTCCGAAAAAGAACTGATATGAATTGGTCAAATTTCTTTTGGTTACTGGAATGCATCTAAATATAGGACTAGATGCCTCATATTTAGCATGCATTTACAGGTGATCAAACCTAAACATCTGAAGCATCCAGGTGGATAACCAGCATGGTGAAAGGTCTCCAGGCCATGCCATATGAAGTCCAGTTGAAAGGATGGAGGATGTTTAGTCTGGAAAAGAGAGTACGTGGGAGGGGCAGAGAACGGCAACATGATAGCAGTTTTCTAGCATTTGAAGGGTTCATTATGTGGCAGAGGGATTAGACATGTTCTCTTTGGTCTCTTAGGCCAGAACTACAGGCAATGGGTGGAAGTTGCAAAGAGAAAGAAGTCTTGATGCAAGGACAAACTTCCTAATTAAAGCTAATTAAAAACGGAAATGTCTCAGGAGGCGATGGGTTCCCCTCATTGGAAGTCTTCAAAAGCTGGATGACAACTTGCTGAGTCTGTTATAGAGAGATTCTTGTTCAAGAAAAATTCCTGTTCAGGCTGGAGTAGATGTCCCTGAAGTCCCCAGGCCACCATTGTACTTCCATGGCTCTGGAGGAGAGTGAGGCTGATGACTCTGTGCAGCTCTGCTCATTTAAATCCGATTCAAGCGCTGTCAAGACATCACCCTTGTGAGATCCTTCTTGCTCTTCAAGAACAAAAGACAAAAAACAATAACAAAGCTGAGATTCTATGGGGATTTTGGAGGGCTCTGGACAGGAAATCAGGAGACCCAGACTCTGTTTCTAGCTTGGCCAATGGTCTCCTTTGTTACTACAGTTAAATTAACCTCTCTGTGACCTCAGTTCTCCAGCTGTAAATGGAAAATACTGTCTGCCCAACAATCCACTCTACGGAGTTATGGATGTTGTAAAATTATCAATCTGTATTAGATATCATAGGTATACACATATGTATATGAGAGAAAAAAGAGAATGAACACAGGTATATTCAGATTCTGCATGGTTACACACAAAGGTCATAAAAGATAAGAGATCACTACAAGGTGAATCTTCAGGGTAGCCTATCATTTATCACTCTACTAACTCACATAACTACAAGGACAAATAATGTAATGAATTCTATTTCAAACTGCCTGCATGTGCCACAGAACCCACTCCTAGAACCAGAAGGTTGAGACACTGGGTTCTTTGGCCATCTGGCTTATACAAAAGTAGGAATGGGAACCTTGCAGTCTTGCCTCAGTGATCCAGTGGATTTCTAGCACTGTGGATGAGATTTGCAATTTTCAAATTATACTGGGCCACCCAGCAGACAGTTCTCCTGGAGAAGAAGACCAGTTCTCCTGGAGTGGCAAATTCTTGGAAAGAATATTTGTGGCATCTCACAGTGCCAGAGAGAACAGTACAGACAGTTCTCCCTTTACATAAATTCACATTATGCAAATTTGGCTTTATGTAAAGAATTCTGAAAGAAATCTGCATTCCAACTCCAGTTGTCAGTATGCTACAATCCAGGGCCCTCTCCCACACTTTGGCCTTTGTTCCCCACCCCCCCAACCTTCCCCCCAAGGCTTTCTATCAGACCCAAATTCCATCCTGGAAGTCAGAAGGTTACAGGAAGTACAGCTCCAGAGTAGGAGGCTCACCTTGTTTGGGGGTGGGGGAGAAGGGGAAGGAAAGGAAGGAAGATGACCCAAGTGAAGTGGACTGCTCTGCTTCCTTCTCAAACCCGGGATTAAGTGCTGGAGAGTTGTCTGCTTAGCTCCAGTTGCAGGGCTAAGAATTCAGGTGACTGAAGAAGGGTTGCTATTTTTCCTAAAGTGCTGGGTAGCCAGTGGCCAGAGGGGAGAGTGTCCCATTCAAGCCCAGGGCTACACCACCAACACCCAATTTCTCCAGGCCCAACCCAATGCAGCAAACCAAGGGGGCGACTCCCTGTCACCCCAAATGCTCTGGTTTTTTTTCTTTCCCCGCTGATGTGAGTCCAAATATTGGCCATATGTTTAGTGGTAATAATTTGGGTATAAGAACAAGCACGCTAGTTCCTTGATGGCTATTTCAGCCACCACAGAGCCTGGCTGGTTAGAGGAAGTTTTTTGTTTGCTTTTCTCCCTGCCTTCTCCAGAGTTCGTGGAAATACAGAGACAAAAGCTCTTGGTCCCCGTTACTTGTTTGAGGCCCAAAGATCAGTAGATCCTGAGCTGTTTCCTAGCAGCCCCCTTCTCTCTTTTTTAGCCCCCAATGACTTAAGGAAGGGTATTATTTTGTGTATGCCTTTGTTATACAGACTAAGTGGTGTAGGCAGGTAGGGGCAAATTCACATTACTTAACTTTACACAGGGGTCTGCGGTATGACCCACTTACATAAGTGAGAACTGTCTGTATTCCAACTGAAACGTGAAGACTACTTGAAAGCCCTTTCAGTGACTGATGAATTCCACTTGATTTTGGCAGGATCTAACACTGCAGCTGGCAGCTCATTCCCCCACAAGCTAACATCAACGCTGCCAGTTATTCTCAGTCACTAACATTCAGTTACATGTGGACTGATGTTTGAATGCCACCCAGCAAGTTGTGATCCACTGGGCTGAATGATCCACTAACCTCTCTCCACGACTCTGGACTTTCTCAGCCAAACAACCCTTTGATGAGAAAAAACCTGCTTTGCCAATTCCTTACATTACAGCTCCCATCTAATCTGCTTCCTCTATTTCTGCACTGTGGCAAAAATTAAAAAAAAAAAAAACAAACCAAAAACCAGTTAGAGTCCTAGACTTTAAATGACTTGATTCACTGTAGATTCATGTTATCAGAATGTACACTGCAGTCAGGACTGCGCAAGAATTCTTCTGCTCATCTAGTATGGCTCTTTGATCAAGGCCTTTTCCAAACACCTTCCCTTTTTCTGTTCTTCTTTTGCCTGCCCTCACCTACACATGACTGCTATACTTCCCTAGTAAGAAAATAACCATTTCCTCATGAGTTCTCTCATTCCACTTCAGCATATCCTCATCTTTGTATCTATGCTCCTGACCTTTCCCTGAAATCTCTGAACAACTGTCTCCTCCAAGATGCCCTATTTTAAATCCTAATGTATGCCCTGCATTTATTGAGCATAATATAATTGTTGTTGTCCAACTGTTTAGTCTTGTCTGACTTTTGTGACCCCGTTTGGGCTTTTCTTGGCCAAGATACTGGAGTGGTTTGCCATTTCCTTCTCCAGCTCATTTTACAGATGTGGAAACTGAGGCAAACAGGGTTAGGTGACTTGCCTGGGTTCACACAGCTACTAAGTGTCTGATGTCATATTTGAACTCTGAAAGATGAGCTTTCCTGACTACAGGCCCAGTATTCTATCCACTGTGCCAGCTCACTGCTCAATAAAATATCTCATGATTCCAAGGCATCTTAATACTATACTATATATTAAAAAAAACTATCATGTGCATACTCATTAACCTATCCACACAACATATGAAAACAGAACAGCAGGTTTAAGTTCTTCATCAAGCTTCTGCATCTTAACGAACAGCTTCCAAAATGGGAAGATAGTGCTTGGTGAGGTATCTAGATTCAGTACGGCATAAATGTGTATGTCATCTAACTGGCAGTTCTTAGTAAGTTCAGCTTGGCCTGTCTCCTCTTTGAGATGGACCTGATCTTACAGTCAACAAGGAAGGATAGTGAAGTTCACTTTTCCACCTTGTTCTCTCTTTATACTACATAGCACAAAATCCTATCAGGATAGAACTTCAGTCTGAAATCCCAATGGGATAGAAAACCTGTTAGTATTTAATCTGTACCCTGCTCTGAAATCCTTTAAGTCATCTTTTTCAAAGCTTTACCTCTTTCTAAAACTAAGTCCAAATTCAGAGTATTACTGATATTTTGTGTAACCACTTGAGTTAAGGTCAGCAATTCATAGGTTCAGAAGTTCAGGCTTCCTCTCTGAGTTAAGTTTAAAAGTTCAGTTTCCCTAGAAATAACTTTAATTAAAATAAATGTATTACCTCTATACCTAGCTGTTCTTGACCAATTAAAGAACTCTGTTATCTGTATGTCATTAATTATTCTTGCAGATGGACTAAAGCAATCTGAATGGCCTAGCGACAAAATGGAAGGAGGGGTTGCTAGCCCCAAATTCCCAATTTCCATCCAATCACATTGTTCCCCATGCCTATGATGTCTCAGCCATTGTAACCAATCATATTGTTTTCTCCAGCTATGATAGAGCCTTCTGTTTTTTGGGTTTTTTTGGTTGCTCCTCCTTTTTGTCTATCAAAATGATCTGTCCATTTTCATTCAGGGTCTTCTGGTTTGCTGAGGAGCTAAAGACACCTTTTATTGGTAACTGCTAGCCCAGTAAGCTGAATCAGCCCAGAATTTCAATTGCAACAGATGGCAAGGCAGCCAGGAGACCAAAGAAGGGACCCCAATTCCCTGGGCAGTCTTGGGGATTCCCTAGAATGCTCCATTGGATTCTCCACTGAGAGACTTCTCTGCAGAGGACTGTCCTGGAGGCCAGACTTCCCCCTCGGTCACAACTCTTCTGCCAATGCAAAAGTCCCTCACTCTAGTGGGGAAATCGTAACTTTGCTTGTTTGTCTTGGTGTGCTGTTTGTGTTTAATGTGAGTATTTGGCAAGAAATGGTACATAAAAACCTAGGAAACTACCCAAATTGACAAGCCCTTAGGAGACATTTTTTTTTTCTCCAAGGGAGATTCCCAGCTCAGGCTGAGGAGTGATCAAAAGATATCTGTCAGTGGCACCCCATTAGTAATGTCACAAAGTAAGTCCCAAGCCACTCACTACCATTGGCAGAAGAGGAGGCTAAGCCCTGGGCCTCTTGATATAGTGGGTGAGAAGGAAATGACACTTCCCATTTGAAAAAGGGCTGGGGAATAACTTAAATCTGGAAAGAGAAACACTTTCCAGCCAGAAGGGGATAAAAACATAGAGTTAGAAAAGATTAAATGGAATGATAAAGGAAGTCTCTCTAGCCATCACCCAAGTATATACCCTTACCTAAAATGGCCCAGGACATAATAAGAAAAGCCTCAAATCTGGCCTGAAAAGGGCCTTCTACCCATGCACACTGATTTTTAAGTGTTTTTCTCTTTGTTTTGTTATATTATCTGTTTTGAAAATGAAATTAATTTTTTCTCTTGGGGGGAAAAATCTTTTCTGAGGAATTTTCTAAGTCTTCAAAAAGATAGTCTTTTCTCCCTACATAAACCCTGACCAGGTTAAAGAGTGCAGAGATAAAGACAGATAAAAGGAACAAGAATCTTTGTTCCCTAATCTACAGAGATTTATGGCATTTGAAGACTAAATTTGTAACTGAAATGTAATTTCTCTGCTGTGAATTTCCAAAATGTAGATGAATGTTTTTATAAATGCTGAAAAAGTTTAGTGAGTTTTAGATTAATACTCTGTAGGATTTGTTTTAAGGGAAAACAAGAATAAAACTTTGTGAAAGTTACACCAAAACAACACTTAGACCTTTATCACTGTTTCCCTGGAGAGTAACAGATTTATTATTGTAGTGCTAGTGTGCGAAGGTGAATTCACTGATTAGAGAAAGAAAAAAATGTGTTGCAGTTTGCAGCTTAAGAAATGCCTATTATTAATTCTTTTCCTGACCACAGAAAGAGACGAGCTTCTTTAAATCAGGGAGCTAATTAAAAGTAAATAAAATCTAATCTGGAAGAGTGTTTTGGTGTTATCACTGTATTTTATTCTGTGAATGACAGAACAGAACTGATTGTCTAGGTAAACCAGAAGCAAAGTCATCACAAGAAATTGGATATGTATGTATATATGTATATGTGTATGTATATATCTATAGTTATAGAGAAACATATCTAAACCTTGTTGTAGCCTCTGGGGGGGGGGGTGGAGGGAAGGGAAAAAAAGAACAAAGTAAAAAAGTGCACAGCAGAGAAAAGAAAATTCACAAGCAAGCAAAGAAAAGGTGGACAATTCTCAACACAATGTGCATTATTTATCATACAGGCTTTCTTGAAATGAAATTTATTGTTACATATTTTGAATCCTCTCTTATGTTCTGCTATGTACATGACATGCTTTTTTTCCTTTCTTAGTTTGTATTTAAGTTTCAGATATGTTTTGTTGCTTTTCTCTATTCTGTAACTATGTTCTGGCCCTTGAGTCTAAAATAAAATTTAAAAAAAAAATTGGATAAGACCATGCATTTGTAATCTCTTAAGAACCCTAAGGGCAACAGTATTACAATTAATAAGTATTGTGTAAGATAAATTTTTTGTGCCAAATTACCAAGGTGAAATATAGTGAAGTGAAGATGGATTCCATAGTCTAGGATATGACTGGGAAATGAACAGTGGAGGAATTGAGAAAGTAGGAGAGGTGTCAGATAAGGAGATGAAAAGAGGACAAGAAAGGTCCAATTTTGCCAGGATTTAACCAAAGTCCAATGGAAGGATATCTAGAGAAAGGAAGAGAGAAAGTTTGGACAAGTGGGGTTTGAAAGTAAAAGGGGTTTGGAGTTTTGCAAATAGAGATTTAAGGGAGGTTTTTGAGCTCTTGAGATAAGAAAGATATGAGAAATCACATGTGATTATTATTTATGATATGGAGACCATAATAATATAGTTGCAACTTGGAATTATTTGAAGATAGTATACTAAAATTCTGTCTTTGAAGGGCTATTAGAAGAGCATATTTTATTTGTTATGTGAGGAATATAAAATCCTCATGGATCCTACAAGCTGGGAGATGGGAATGTGAAATCGTTACATAAAGGCCTTCCAGTTTAAAAAAAAACTCACAAAACTACAGAGAGTAGTAGATGCCTCTGGAAAAGGTGAAGCCACCCTCTTTAAGTATTTGAGTATGTTGAGGATGAAAAAACAGAAATAACTGATTTGAATCTTTGGGTGATTTAAAAGGAAATAAAGAGTAAGTTATGGGGAGCCAAGAATGGCACCATAACTTTCAAATTGAGCTAACTGAAAACAACAGACTCTAAATTTTGAAGTACTGCCAACTAATAGCCCTTGGGGGAAAAAGCTTTTTTGTTGTTGAAGTTTAAATTGTTACTATTATTGATTACAAATCCCGATTTGATTTGGATGAAATTTTGTTGTTTTGAAACTAAACAGGATAATTGTGGTAAATTAGAACCTAACACATTACATTTCTTATTTGGCATTAAGATGATCACAGATCAGAAAAATTCTGAGTCAAAATCCAGTCTCAGAAATTTGTTAGCTGTATGACCTTAAGTAAGTTACCTTGCCTCTGCTTAGGCACTTCAGTTCCTGAATTGGAAGGGGGATGCTGATTCACCTCTTGGGATTGTTGTAAGGATCAATATGATATAATGATTAGGAAATGCTTAATAGTGCCAGGCATATGCTAAGTACTATGTAAATGTTAACTACTGTCATTATTCTTTACCTGAATAATTACTCCATACTGGGTAACTCTGTATCGGGTTTTAAACATGATTAGTATAAAATGCTAAAGATGAACAAATTAATAATTTTCTATGTAATAGAACTTGGAAATGCATTTGACTGAAATGATGTCATTTAATTGATAATAAGTATTGTTTCATGTTTTAAATACATGACAGTGTACATAATGTTATTGTGTTTCTAAGTTTTTTTGTATTGTGATTTTGGGGAATCTATTGCGTAAGAGACACTATTAGATAATGCCATTGTATCATTAGAAAATTTAATTCACAATATGGAAATAATTAAGTTATAAGAGGTTGCTGTCATGATGTTAAAACCTGTGAAGCATTTTGCTGGGTATATTTTAAAAGGGAAGAATAGTAATTACTTACTTTGTGGCAAAAGAAAAAAAAAAGATGACCTTGTAAAATCTCCCTATTTGTAAACTTGCCAGATTCTTTGGAACCATCTGCTTGGGCAAAGTCATAAACTTTTATCAGCCCTGTGAAAGAACTTGCTAAATGTTGTGAAATTCCAAAATGATAAATTGGTTTAATGAGAAAATGGGTTCCCCTCTTCCTTTATAAACATCCCTTGCCAAAGGAAGAGGGAGGGCTCATATCACAGTATAGAAGTGATCTGATGATTTGTGATTATGAAAATTATGATGTTATACCCGGAATAGTATATATTGAAGTTATACCTTAGGCCAACTTAGTCTTAAAGTGTTATGTTTCCCTTAAGGGATTAATATACAATGCCTTAAGAAATGGACATCTTAGTCTGGAGATTTATATTAATTAGCAGTGTTTTTCTGGGGTTTTTTTGTTCCTTGAATGAACATTCAGTGTATTCAGTGGGTAGAATTCCAGTGTATTCAGTATGTAGAATTCCAGAATGTAATTATTTTCTTGATTTCTAATTACTGATTTTTTACACCAGCATGAGTTTTAACTCTAGAAGAAGAACAACAAAAAGTAAAGGATGCTGAGTGATTTTATTGTGAAAGGTTGGTAATTTTTTTTATTGTTAACTGTTATGGAAACAACATGAGGAAAATAATAACTATCTAGCTCTAATATATGATTAGTGAAAATTGTCATTTGAGATAAAAATCTTAGGATTGTAATTTGATAATAGCTGAGTTTTAAATTCAGGTATAAATGTGCTCATGATCATTAAGTCAGTTATCCACCATTTGAGAGTAATGTATGTGTTGCTCAAAAGGTGTGTGATCTGAGAACTGCTATAAATGGATGTCTGTTCCTGGAAAAAGTGGAAGGGATGACCCTGGCATGGCCAGAGGTAGGGTCTTCTTGACTCCATTTGTTTCCCTATTGTATTATTTCCTTTTTGAACAGGAATGTTTCCTACCTGGTCATTCCTGAGCCTGGTTATGATATCTTGTGAATAATGTAAAATTTTGTTGCATGACTGACTGTTCCAAATAATAACAACAATCCTACCTGAAATCCAACAAAACTAATGACATTTTATGTTGAGTCACTCTGTGTCCTTAAGCTTAGGCCTTAGGACTTGAGGACTAGTCTTAATGCAGTCACAACCATCTCCCTGCTTCTTCTTTTCATAGCAAATTTCCATATTCAAGGCAGGTGAACTGCAGAAGTTTTGCTGTTCCAATACTAAATCTATTAATTAAAAAATTAACGCTAAAACATCTCTAAGTTACTGTAATAGGATACAAGTATGAAAGATTTTACTATTTTCAATCAGACTTAGTAGGTAACTTCATATCCTAAGCAACTAAGTAAATGAAGTTTTGGGTTTGATGTTATGATATGAGGATAATATCCTCCTAAGAGGGAAATCAGACAAAGGATTTGTAGAGAAAGATGTAATATAACAGTATTCTAACTAAATGGGGTGGTGAATTTTGAAAAAGCAATAGGATCTGATTGTTTTCCCTAAGAACCAGAATATATAAACATATATATAAAACTGGCTTCCAAATGTTTCTAATTGGATTCTAAGTTTTAAAAATTGGATTAAGGATTCTACAGGTGAAATTGCATTGATAATTGTGAAGAGGGTGAAATTATTTTCCTATCTGAAGTATCTGCTTGATAATTTTAAGCAATATAAGAGCCCAATTCATAAGTCAGACCCTCAATAAATTCTTTCAAAAATTATTCCTTCAGCCTATCAATAGCAGTTTCCATATCAGAAATAGCAAAGAGTATGTAAAAACTGAAATTCTCTGAATTTTCAGGAGAAATATGGGTTCCTAATCCTTCTTATAGCTCTACTGTTAATGAGATCAAAACCATAAGGCTTGAGCTGATTTTCACCACATAGGTTGGTTACTGGAAAACTAAATTTAAAGGTTGTCCTGAATTGTGCTGAGTTTTATTACTGGCAGATTTAAATAAAACTACTTAGGATTCTCTGTAAGTTACTTGGAACCAGAGAAGCAAATTTATTTAGGAGGAGCCAACTTCAGAGCTACCCTGAGAACAAGGCTTATTCCAGAATGTCCAAGACAAGATGTTTCCAGGTACCAGATGCCTATGTAGGACATCTGGGATCCAAGACGAAAAGTGCTGATTAAATGGACATTGGGAGTAGGTTACTAGGATACAAGAAGCCTTGATGTTAGTTAATATTGATGATCATCATTGTATCACTTTGGCTTTTTGTTTCACGGCGTTTATGTTTGCTGTGTTTCCTTGATTACCACAGTGACATGCAAACCTCCCCTTTCAGATTAATCCTTTGAGTCCTCCAGGTAGTTTGAATCTCTCACTTGAAACTGAGAAATTGCCTCAGGCCACAAATGAGTCCATCTCCTCACTCTACTTAACTGCACGGTTTTAGATATTTTTACTGCAACTCAGGGAAGGGCTTCTGCTATGATTAATCAATCTTACTGTTCTTATATTAACCAGTCAGGAGAAACTGTGACTAGTCTATATAAGATCCAATGAGTTATAACAGAAACACAACTACTTATTACAGGTGACCCCTGGTGAAACCCCACTTCCTGGTTCACCTGGCTGCAGGGAAACAATCTGTTGGCTACCCTTGATAAATGGGCCCTTATTGCCCTCTTCAGACTTTGTCTTAGTTGTTAAAGCTGGCTCTAAACTTGCACCAGAAAAGCTTATGTTAGAGCATACTACTAATAATAACTATGTTAAAAATTTTCTAGAACTTGCTCATATGTAAGGAGACCATGTGAGCTAAGTCTCCCATTGATCAAGGGGGGAACTGAAAAAATTAAATTGAAATGGGCAAGCGTACAACAGCAAGAAGGCCAGGTGAGACTGAAATGCAGATTCTATGTGGGATAGCATTTTGCAACAAGTCTAGAAATCTGTGCTGGAGTTAGATTGTGAATCAGATTCTAGATCAGAGGCAAATAGATGATGAGGGCCTACTCTAGAATGATGCTTCTGTAAGATGTGAGAGGTCTTGTGGTAAAATCTGTAAGATCTGGCAACTGACTGGAGAGAAAGAGTGAGTGAAAGTGAACAATCAAGGAAGACTTTGAGATTTTGAACCTTTCCTCAACAGAAATAGGTAAGTTTTTCCTCTTTGCTTCTAAGCAACTTCTACTTCTGGTTAACTATTTCTGTACCTCGGGGCCAAGCATAACAAGTATGATACTTCTTCCATCTGACAACCTTCAAATATTTCAAAATCCGGTCAATAAATATTTATTAAGCACCTACTTTGTACCAGACACTGTGCTAAATGGTGGGGATACAAATAAAGGCAAAAGACAGTCTCACTCTCAAAGGAACTCACAGATTAATGGAAAGACAAAAATGCAAACAACTCTGTACAAACAAGCTATACACCGGATAAGTTTTAAATAGTCAACTGAGGGAAGGCACTAGAATAAAGGGGAATTGGGAAAAGCTTCCTGTACAAGGTAGGATTTTAGTTGAGACTTGAAGGAAGCCAGGAGGTGGAGATGAGAAAAGAGAAGACCATTCAGGGAAGAAATCTAATGAATATGCACAGAGTCAGGGCATTTGGAGTCTTATTCCAGGAACAATAAGGAAGTTGGTGTCGCAGGATCAAAATGAGTGAGAAAATATAAAACTGGAAAGGTGGGAAAGGGAAGGAAAGGACTTTGAATTCCAAACAAAGGTTTTTATATATGATCTTGGAAACAATAAGGAGCCACTGGAGTTTCTAGAGAGGGGGAGGGAAAGATGACATAGTCAGCCTTGTGCTCTAACAAGATCACTTTGACAGCTAATAGGTAGACTATAGTGAGGAGAGACTTATAACAGGTGCATCAACAGGCTACTACAATAGTCCAGGTGTGAGGTGATGAGGACCTGGGGGGGGGCAGCAGTGTCAGAGGAGAGGGTTATGAAGGTAAAACTAACAGAGATTGGCAACAAATTGGATATGAGGGGCGAGAATGAGGAGTCAAACATTATACCTAGGTTGTGAGCCTAGGTGATGGGGAGGAGAGCAACATTCTCAAAAGTAATGATGGAGTTTAGGAGAAGGACAGGAGGGAAAGATAATGAATTCCGTTTTGGACATGCTGAGTTTAAGATGGTAGGTAGCTGGAGATGCAAGACTGAAAGCAGAAAGAACAGGGCTGGATAAGCAGACTGGAGAATCATCAGCATAGAGATGATAATTGAATACACAGGAGCTGATGAGATCACCCAACAAAATAACATAGAAAGAGATGAAAAGAGAACCAAGAACAGATCCCAGGGGGATCCCTTAGCAGGAGTGACCTAGATCAATATACAGCAAAGGAGACTGAGGAATAAGCAGATAAGCAGGAGGAGAACTGGGAGAAACTCGTGTCACAAAACCTAGAGAGAAGAAAAAATCAAGGAGATGATAGTATCAAAGGTCAATATGGATGAAGATTGAGAAAAAGACATTAGATTTGAGATCGTGTCCACCCTAATTCATAAGATTATAGATTTAGAACGAGAAAAGACTTCAGAGGTCATCTAGTCCAGTATCTTCATTTTACAGACAACAAAACTGAGCTACAGAAGGATTAAGTGACCTGCCTAATATCATACATGTAATAAATGGAATAGTCATGACTCAAACCTAAGTTCTCTGATTCTGGATCCAGTATTTTTTTCCCACTGTATAACCTCTCTATTCTAGTTTTTTCTTCTCTCTTCCAGGGTAAGCACTCACAATTACTTCAACCTAATCTCATAAGACATTAATCTGAGGCTCTTCCCCATCCTCATGTCCTTCTCAGGACAATCCCCAGATCAACCATGTCCTTCCTCAAATGTGGTCCCCAGAAGTGGATATATTATTATAAGCAGGGTCTCACCAGGGTTAAGTACTGAGAGACTATCACTTCCTTAGTCCAGTATACCAGGCCTTTCATGTAACCGAACACTGCATTGCCTTTCTTGGCTGCCATATGTCACTGCTAACGCCTCCTAATCGTACCATTTGTTAAAACCCTCAGATCTTGGGGGGGGGGGGCCGCGGAGCCAAGATGGCAGCTGGAAAGCAGGGACTGGCGTGAGCTCCCCACCAAGTCCCTCCAAAAACCTATGAAAAAATGGCTCTGAACCAATTCTAGAGCTGCAGAACCCACAAAGTGGCAGAGGGAAGCAGGGCTCCAGCCCAGGACAGCCTGGACGGTCTCTGGGTAAGGTCTGTCCCGCACGGAGCTCCCAGCTCCCAGCTGAGGGGAGCGGAGCTGAGCCAAGCAGAGCCCAGCGTGCGCGGCGTGGACCGACCAGACCAGGAGCTGAGCGGAGAATGCCCTAGCGTCCTGAATTACTAAGCTGTGGCATTTACCAGACCTCACAACCCACAAAGAGCAAAGACAACAGAGAAGGTTAGTGGGAAAAGCTGCGGGACTGAGTTTGCGGTTAGGCCACTGCCCCTGGGGCAGCGGAGGTGGGGCAGCTACAGAACTACAGCTGCAGTTGCTTCTGGCCCCAGGCCCACCTGGTGGGAGGAATTAAGTGGCAGATCAGAGCAGGAGTGAAGA
>CM053624.1:261089404-261110345 GCA_028646595.1 Phalanger gymnotis
TGAGTATTGTGGAAGGGTTATACATAATGATAAGCATGTGGCCCATGTTGAATTGCTTGACTTCTTTGGGAGGGTGGATGGGAAGGGAAGAAGGGAGAGAATTTGGAACTCAAGGTTTTAAAAAAAATAGATGTTCAAAAGTCTGTGAATCACTTGATCAATCAATCAATAAACATTTTTAAGTACCTACTATAGGCCACACACCATGCTAATGACTGACAATACAGTCTAATAGGGGAGACAACATATACATATTTAGGCATATATGAGACATACACATAATATACAAGGTAACCTTGGCATAAAAGGCACTAGCAATTGGGGTATCACCTGCTACAGGTGGTATCTGAGCTGACTCTTGAAAGAAACCAGGGAAACCAAGAAGCAGAGATGTAGATGGAGATCATTTCAGGCATGAGAGATAGCCAGTGCAACAGCACAGTGATGGGAGGTAGAATACTGTGTGTGAGTTGTCAAGTTTATTTTTTTTTAACCCAAATGTAAAGTTTTATATTTGTCTCTACTACATGGCATTATATATTAGATTTGGCCCAGTGTTCTATAGCCTGTCAAAATCGTTTTGAAATGGGATTGTTATCTAGCAATTAGAGATCCTTAAAAGCTTTGAGTCATCTGCAAATTTGATAAGCAGGCCATCTAACTTTTTATCCAAGTCAATGATAAAAAAGTTCAACAGCAGAAGGCCATGTGCACAGATGCTTGGAACAATTCACTGGAGACCACCTGCTAAGTTGACATAAAATGATTAATGACTCCTCATTGGGTCTGACCATCCAACCAGTGCTAAATCTACCTAATTTTATTGTTTTCTAGCCCACATCTCTATTGTCCTCAAGAATAGTATTACAGAATTTATCAAAAGATTTGCTAAAAATCTTGGTATATCACTCCTGGGTATACATCCCAAATAAGTTAAAGACAGTGGCAAAAGTCCTACATATACGAAAATATTCAAAGCAGCATTTTTTTTAGGGTAGCAAAAAAAAAAAATTAAAACAAAGTGTCTGTCCACTCAGGAATAGCAGAACAAAAGTAATGGAAAATGAGTGAGTTCTAAAAAATGATGAATATGAGGCTATCAGAGAAACTTGATAAACTTGTAAACTGATGCAGAGTAAAGAAAACAGAAGCAAGAGAACAATATAAGCAATGATAGCAATAATGTAAAAGAAAACACCCCTAAAAACAATAGAATTCATATTAATATGATGGGGATACATATAACCTTGATGCTAGAGGACCAATAATGAAACTTACTTCCCTCTTCTTGACAGAGAGGACTACGTATATGGTAAGGAGCATATACTGCCAGACATTGTTTATGTGTTGCTTTATTTTCTTTAACTGTTCTTTTTGGTACAAGGACAAATTCTATTGAAGGAGTATTGCTGGGAAGTAAAAATAGTGATGTTAAAAACCACCACTATCACCTTCCCCCTCATCCCCTCCAATTTTTTTTCAATCAATTCTATGTAAACTTTTGCTACAGAATTCTCCTAACCTACCAGCATGGTAATCCTGTTAAAAAAAAAAAGGAAGTAAAATTTACCTGTTCTTGATGAAGCCACAAATGTATCTGTTATCACCACTTCCTTTTCTAGATGTTTGCTAATTATGCTTTTAACAAATGTTCTAGAATTCTGCCGGGCATTAACATTTAATGATCCATAGTTTTCAGACTCCATTTTCTTCTTCTTTTTGAAAACTGAGATTTTCTCGAGTCCTTGTCTAGTCCATTAACAACTTTCCAGTTTTCTATGATCTATGATCCCTCTAAGTGCACTAACTATGGAGTGGCTCAACAATCACATGGACCAATTCTTTCTGTTCCCTAGGTTACAGTTCTAACTTGAATTCATCAAGAGCAGCTCAGTGTTTTCTTACAATTCCCTTAATTAGATTAGACATCAACTCCCTATGAGCTTTATATTCTCCTATCCATTCTACTGCAGAGATCACACTCCTCAACAGAGAAAAGAAAAGCAAAATAAGAGTTAAGCACCCCTTTCTTGGCCCTCCTTTCTCCCAATAAAATCCAGATTAAAAGATGAAGATCCCTGGTTGTTCCATCCATCTTCTGAAGGACAAAATTATCATTAAGTTAAGTTAAGAAATTATTAGCTACTCTGCTTGTGGCAGAGAAAGCACTCAAGCAAATGTTCAAATAACTGAATTTTCCCCATCTGAGTGTTCTGTGGTATATTCCAATTAAAGTATTGCTTCTGTCTCTGCCTCTACTGATCTCCATCCAAATGCATTATACCACACTTCCCCTGTCAGATTTCTAGGTTTCCTCATAAGGATATCTTTTTAAAAGTGTTTTATCGATGTTCTCTTCTTTTTGTGAATATCACTACCACTTCCCAATGACTCCTCTGCTCCACAAAACTCTCCCTGATGACAAAGGAGAACATTCAAGAAGATAGCAACACTCTGGCAATGTCAGAAAATACATGCCTCATTCTGGACCAAAAGTCTGCTCCTTCTCTTTAGAGAGGGAGGGGCATGTTTTCTAAAATCATAATTGGTAACATATTTTCTTCACAAACAATTCTACTGTATTCTTCCCTTCTCCTCTTTACTGACCCTGTTTCTTTTTAATAAGGTATAGCCTTCTAGAGTTATAACTCAGTCACGGATCTAACCCTACTAAGTCTTAAAACCTTTAATTTGCCTCTTAAGTGATAAGATCTCTAGTTCATTACTAGTTACCTTAACACAGTTTTTCTAGCCTGATAAGTATGGTTAAGGAGGGAATAAGTGGTTAAAAAAATGAGGCAAGTGATATCAATGACACACCACAGAAGTCTGTCCACGAAGGGAAAAGAAAAGACAAACAGATGAGTGACTGGAAGTGGGAAAGAAGTGAGGTAGAGGTTTTCTTGAATATGCAAATGCCAAAGGGAAGTAACAAGTAAATGGGGAGATGTGAAGAATAAGAAGGGATTCCTATGGTGGCCAAGTCCTTCCTGAGGCAAGGAGGGATATAATCTATACTAAAGCAGCACTTCTTAAACTATGGGTTATGATCCCATGTGGGGTGGCAAAAAATCTGGCAACAGTAAAAGGTTTCTGAATGCACGATGACCAAAAACTAATTAAAAATCAAACATGTAAAAATCCAAGGTGTTTCTGGCAGTGCTTGCCCATGTTGCATCCTGCAACTTCACTGCAGCCTTTGTTTTGGACACAAAGCACGTACATTATGCACTGCAAATGCCCTCAGGCCATGCAATGCCAAGGAGCACTGCCGAAAGTGGAAAAAGTTTAGGAAGCCCTGATCTAGAGGAGTTAGTTTTGAAGAGGAGGAATATCTTGAGCCATGTGGAGAAAACTGGAGGGATACGTCAAAGTGGACACTCAGGAGGGCTCATGCTTGATGATCTGAATGTATAATGTAAGATTGGTAAGATGTATAAAGTAAGATATAAGGTTTTCAGCTACAGGTGACGGATACAAAGAGCCAAGAGAACCTTAATGAGAAATACAGAGATTCCAAACTGCTGAAGTCAATTGTGAACCTAGAAGGAAAGAGAAAGGAGAAAAGCAGTGCCTGCCTTACTCTAGCTAGGACAGGATCATGAGCAGGGTTATGGATCTCCTGAGGCTCGGACAAACCAGCTCAGTTTCAGTTCTATATCCACCGGGCATGCAGGGACTTGGCAGAGAAGCAGCTACAGGCTGCAGCGAGGCGCTTCCTTCTTCTGGGTCTGCCTCTTCTGGGATAGTCTCAACATAGCTTATGTCAAACTTGTGCCTCCAGTTCTTCATCTCAATCTTCTGCCTCTACTTTTCCTGGAATCGTGATTTGTGTTCCTACACCTAGTGTGGTGACTCAGCCTTTATCCCAGATTGTCTGCTTTGCCTGGAGGCTTGACATCCACGGTTGTGCCCTCAGAATAAGCTCCGAGCCTGACAAATTCATTTCTAGCTTTTCATAAGGAAGAATCAGAATCTCTTATCACTGGCAGAGAGCTGAAGCAGAAAAGGAAGGCAGAGGTTTCCTAGGATCGTGAAGAACCAGGACGAGAATGACAGAAAGATAACAGAGTGGAAAGTTATTTAGGACAGTGGGAGGGCAAGGTTATACCAAGCTGAGAAGCAGTGAGACTAAAAGAAATTTGATCTTCCTTACCCCACTGGCTTACTATCTTATTTTCATATGTTTACAGCTTAGAGTGGAGAATTTTTTTTTCTTGGTTAAGTTTTACAAGGCAAGTCACTCCTACCAATATTGACCTTCCTGTCTGTTGTTAGAGGAAACTGGGAAAGGCTGCCAAAGATACAGAAAATATCCCATAAGGATGAGGAAAGTGTTTACAGATGAGACAATTTGTTCAAATTCACAGGGCATGGTAATGGTGGCATCAGGATTAATATTTAAGTATGCAATGTTCAAGACTAGAACAATCCATTCTTAGTGGCAAATGTAAGAGAAATAAACTTTAAGTAGAAGCCTATCCTTCTCCCTTGCACTTATGCATCATAGTGGAAGATTGATTCGTCATTGCTCTAAAGGCACAGAGATCTTGTCCCATGCTCTCCCCCAAACACCCAGGAAACATAGCAACATAAAAATGCAAAGATGAGTAAAAGCTGAAAAGAAAAAGAAAACCAAAACCATACATACGGGTCAAGCACAGGGCAGCCCTGAGTGTGTACCAAGGCAAAGTTAGTTATTCTTGTTTCTTTGGGAATTAGCGTTTGGGTCCTAGTAAGAAATGGAAACCATATTTTCCCAGAATACTCACGTAGCCTGCAGATGGGACAGTTATTTGCTTGATAGCGCAGGGTATCCGCACATGAGTTACAAAGACAAAGGTGTCGGCAGGGAAGGATTAGAGTGTCTCGCAGGTCAGATAGGCACACAACACATTCATTGCTGTTGTCGCTGTTCTCATCATCAGAAGGCTGTAAAAGCAAATAATTTCCAACTTAGCTTCTCACAAAATTCCATGGGTAAACAGGGAGCAGCAGATGAATATGATGCAAGGAGAAAAGAACCATAGAGAAGGCAGGTCCTTCCCAACCAGAGCAAGCTCTTCCTTTCTGCAGCCCTTATGTAGCCATCAAACCAAGCTGTCAGTTCTTATTTACTTTGTGCAAGACAAATTTTGAACAATTCAAGCCAGACCAAAAGGTTGGAGCTGGGTGTTTAAAATGTGAAACAGGATTTACTTGTCCACTCTCCTAGCTGAAACCTGCAATAGTCCATTAAAACTCTCAAATTTAAATCTTTTTTGCTGAAATGGTAAAACCAAGCCACCATGTTAATGACAAATGAGTCATCATTATCCTAGGACAAGGAGGATCCTCGGCCCTGGGCACCAACGTGGAAGTCCTGCTCTTGCCATTCCATCAAGTATTCTCCATGCATGCATGTTGGAACATACAGCCCCTCGTCTATGGCAGGACCTCAGCATGAGAAACACTGAACCCTGGTCAGGAAGACCTGGTTCATTCAGGAGTATAAAAAACTTCTACCATCCTGACACTCTATCTGTCTGAGGAGAGGGGAAAGTAAGAGTTATGGGAGGAAACAGACAAAGCAAGTCCTCATACCATGTATAACAGCGACTTTCCAGAGAGACTGAACAGTGCTTCTAGACACTAGTAACTCAGTATAACGGACTGGGGGACTACTTCGTGGATTATACTACCTTATAATGAAATCTTGCTGGCATTTCATTACTTAAGCCCCATGGATGGGGTCAAATATAAATCTGTTTTACAGTGAATTCTGTTTTGTGGAGAGACAGGTTACTGCAAGGTTCCCACTTACTAAAACACTTTAGAGGAGCTCAAAGTCTTTCACAGACATTATCTCACCCCAAGCATATCCCTGAATGGCAGAGATACAGCACAAAACCTTCTTATATGAAGAGGAAACCTCATTAGGCAGAGGAGAGAAGCAATTTGCTTAAGATTACTCAGTTGGATGACAGGAAAAGATCTCAGAAACCTTTATTGCTGTATTACCTATTTATATCTCGGGTAGGACAGAAAATAAAAGGCCTAGGATATTTATTCAGTAGGCACCCAGTCCATACAGAAAGAAATTTTTGCTTTCCTTGAGAGGCTACGACAGCAACAGAAAAGTGAGTTAGCTTTGGAGTAATTGTGTTATACAGACACAGGAGCTACCTGAACCTGCATGTAAAAGCAAAAGACAAGATCCTGTTACTAATTATAATCCCCTCTCCCTCAAATAAACCTCATCTCTCAAAACCTAGTTCTAAGTAGTGCTCAATAAAGTCACTAACTCATGAACCCACCTTGGTTTCCTGGTTGTTTTTGTTTTCAATGCCATAGATTTCCTGGAGGAGGTAGCTAACTCGATCCACCTAGAAAGCAAAAAGACAAAAGCATTTGCTTCTATACCACTTTGCCTTATTACTGAATTGTTTTTATAGAGGAAAAGGTGATTATAGAGAGCTTCCCACTGTATCAACTGACATTTGGTGTTGGTCCTACACCTACCTACCTCTAGATAAATGAGATACTGAAACACCTAGGAATGAACAGCAGCAGAAAGGAAAGATAATAAGCTCCAGCCTTAGCCGCTGTGGTGCTATAAAGGGCACACTGGGAAATTGTGATTAGCTAGCTCAACATGCGTGTACAGCATTGTACATGCACGTAGGGGAGGGGCTCTTAACCTTTTTTGTGTCATGGACCCATGTAACAGTCTGATGAAGCTTAAGAACCCTTTCTCAAAATAATGCTTTTAAAAGAATAAAACAAAATACATAGAATTATAAAAGAAATCAATTATATTGAATTAGTCATCTATCTCTCTATCTATTTATCTATTATCTATCTTTTCTAAAAAATAATGTGCTCTGAATTATGAACCTCTACCTTAAACCTAGGAAATGGATCCAGCTAAGGCCAGAAGATACCATGTTAAAAAAAATCTCCAGCTTTGACTTGTCAGCACTACATAGCAGTGGTGTCACACTCAAACAGAAGAAGATCCCTGTAGGCTGCATACTGACTGAGAAAACAACAAATTAACATTCTCTATGTTTTATTGTATTTTTGCTTATTTTGTTAAACAATTTCCAAATACATTTTCATCTTGTTTGGGATACATTCAAGAGTTTTCAAGCTGTGAGTATGACTTTTCTGCTATAACTGTCTGCGGCCAGTTAGGTTGGCTTAGTTATTTAGAAAATAGTACTAATGAAGCCAAGGTCTTGGGTTCAACCACTATATGGCCACAGAATATGACACAGACTAAACTAGTCATTTTCAAGAATGAATATTTTTTGCCATAAGAGGAACCAAGTTTGTACTTGGTTTTTGTACTGCTGTACAAATGCAAATTCATGCCCATTTCTATAAAGAGCTCAATGTTTTTGCATGGAAAGTAAGCCCCCTGTGAAGTCATCTCTGTATAACAATGAGAGTCTCTAAAATTTACACAATATTGCCTTAACATAAACATCTCTGATTATTAGGCACCAGAATATTTTCTCTTATTAGTAGATATGATATCTAGTTAGGAGTTTTCCTTTTCTTAGTTTGGGCTTTTTATATAATACATAAGATAATATCTTATCTATTTTGAAACAATTTCCAATTTAAAAACTACTAAGTTAGATACTAAATATATAAAAAGCTACTCTCCAAAGGATGAAAGGTCAAAGAATTTGAATAAATAGGTCTCGAAAGAATTACAAATCACTAAAAACCATATGAAAGAGTGATTCAAATGACTAATAGTAAGAGAAACGCAAACCAAAACAACTCTGAGGTTTCACCTCCTACTCAGCAAACTGGACAACATGACAAGAGATGGGAATAGTTAATGTTGGCAGAATTGTGGAAAGAGAAGCATACTAATACACTTGATGGACCTGTAAAATGTTTCAGCCATTCCAGGAAGCAATTTGGAATAATGTTAAGTGACAAAAATGTCCATAGCTTTTGATCAAGAGGTCTCACTGTTAAGTAGATACAACAAGGAGGTCAAAGATAGAAAGAAAGGTCCAATATATGCCAAAATATTTATAACACTTCTCTGTAGGAATTAGAAAGACACATGCCCATCAACTGGAATGTCTAAACAAACCGTGCTACACAAATGCAAAGGAATAAAGAATATAAGGAGCCATGGGAAAGACTTCTATGAACTGATGCAAAGTGAAGTAAGCAGAACTCTAAAAGGAAAATGCAGAGTGATTACAACCATGTAAACAGAAAGAAGAGCAACAAAACAACCTAAGAATCTCATATAATTATAATGATCATGCTCAGCACCAAAGAGGAGACAGAAGAATACACTGCCCCACAGGGCTTAAGAGGTGGTGTGCTTACAGATGTGGAACATGGCTTGAGATCCCATCCAGCTGCTCACATAGGCCATTTCCTTATGCACAATTCCTTACAGTTGTCCTACAGATAACTCGACCTATCAATGGACTCCCTTATATAAGCTTCACTCACTATCTTTGTGGCTCCATAAACTAAAACACTCTTTCCTGGACACCACTCATTCCTTTGTATATGTTATCTTCTCCTACTAGAATGTTAAATTCTTTAAGGCCAGGAAACACAATAAGCGTTTATATGATGTTTTTCATTCACTCATAAATTATTGGATTTGGCTGGTGTGTTAGTTTTGATAAACTGCTTCCCCCCCCCCTTTCTTTTTTTTTCTTTTTTATTGTAGAGAATAAAACTCTCTGGATGGGGAAGAAGAGAGGGAAATATTGGGAGATCAAGTGATGTAATCAAAGATATCCATAAAATTTTTAAAAAGAATACTAAGCCCATTTTAAATACATGACATACCTCACCAATCATCTTTGATCTATATTTTTCAAAATGACCACTTTCGAAAATTATTTTTGAAATCTGAGACTAAGTTTCTATAGTTCTATGCTCCCCCTAGACCTTTCTAATTGACACTTGCCTCTTTGCTGGGCCTTACTGCCAGATTCCAATTTAAAGTATTAAAGCTCCTTCAGTACAACCCCAGTTTTTGTTTTTCTCTTCCTCTTTCTCTGCCTTCCAAAATTTCTGGAATCCTCTACCTCAGCACCTCTGACAAAGCCTTCATTTCCTAAGCACCGTGACTATGTGTCTTTGATACCTAGCCCCCACCTTGGTTTTTTTTCCAAAATAATACTTTTCCATTACTATTCTGGAGCTGAAGTAACACTGGGAAACTGGATTCCAGCAAATAACCAGTTGCCAAATGCAATAAAGTCAGCCAATAAGTGTCTTTTAAAAATAGAAGTACTGGAAGCATACTTTTTATAATTTGCTTTAAAAAAGAAATAAAAGTGTACTGAGAAACAGCATGGCATAGTAAGTAGATAGAGAGCTGACCCTAAATCGGGAAGTCCTGGTTCTGAGTCCTATCTCTGACTCTGGCTGTGATTCATCCCAGCCAACTCTCTGAAACTAGAATTTACAGACCTGCTGATATATGTTAGTAGGGGCAGTTTCCTCCTCAGCAGTTGCCTCTAGCAGTGAAACTACAGATCCCACTCCTTTCCACAAATAATTTTAAAAAATACATTTTATAGATGTATTTTGTTTTTAAATCACAATAGCTTCTGGAAATACTTTCCTCTTCATTTTTCCTCCCCACCTAAACTAAATCCTGCTTATAGTAAAGAAAGAGTTAAGCAAAAACATTCCATACAGTGACTGCATCTGACAATAACATTCTGCCCTGAAAGTCCCCCACCTCTCTGTGAAGAAGAAACAGGTTAGTTCCATTAAATTCAGACTTGGGCTTATTTTCAGAAATCTTTTCATTTATATTGCTACAGTCATAGTTGTTCTGGTTCTGCTTACTTTATTAAAAGCTCCAATTTTGTTAAAATCACTTTTCAAGGGCATCTTAATTTGTGAAAATTGAAATATGTGAATCAAAGGTGGCTCAACTTAAATGAACTCTTTCCTGGACCCTTAAAGCTGGCCACCACCAGAAAGAGCTTGTTTTGCGATAGTCCTCCTGGCCTAAGGGAAATCCTCCTGAGACAAGGTAGGGTAACCTGCTAGAGGACTGACAGAAAACACAGCTTCAGCCTTCAAAGAACACAGCCAGTTCCACAGGAACTGCTGACTTTAGTAAGGATGACTGTCCAGTTTCCTCTGGAAAATGCTGGGTTTGGTCCATTTTGCTGGGATTATGCAATCTACTTCTTCCACACTATTTCATCTTTTCTACTCTCAATTGCAACATGTCTATGGTGAGCAGCATCATGATATCTGCCATTCATAATTTTGTATTTGTGAGTCCCTATAATAGAGACAATAATAGAAGAGGAACTGCTGCCCTCCACCTCCTTTTATGGACATTTAAGGTAAACTCACTATAGAAATTTAGCCAAAAAAAGATACTATGGTTCAAGAACATTAGTAAATATGGATTGCTATTTTTTTAAATCAAATACATTTACAATATTTAAAAATTTTACATTTAAAAAAGATAACACACTTACAATCTGCTTCTGTTTTAAAGGTTTCACGGAGAAGCTGCCGTCAACATGCTGTAGGGGAGAAAAGATCTGTAAATAGACAAACTAATATACTCTAGGTCAACTATAAATGGACAAACTAATATACTCTAGGTCAATTATGGTCAATTTTTTGGTGATGGTTTTCTGGGGGAATTTTTAGAAAAGAGACCAAATCTTTTCCCTTTTTCCCCAAGAAGACTGAGAAGGTTCTGTGGCCTTTTCTCTGATTCACCAAGAATGGTCACTGAGTCAACATTGAGTGACTATTATGTAAAAGGGCACTGTGTTAAGCTCTCTGGAAGACAAAATTCAAAAGCCTAGTTGCTACTCTTAAGAAACTTGCAACCTAGCTGGGGACACAACTGAAAGACACTTAAAAACACAAGGAAATTTCTAAGCGAAGATGAATAGACATTGGGCTGTTTTTGGAGGTACCAGCAAAACAGTTTCTATTTGGGTTAAGGACAAGGCAAGGTACTAATTCTGTGAAATCTCCAATTATTTCTTCAGAACTAATTTAGACCCTGTACTTAAGAGCCTAGTAAAGGCTACTGTAGATACTAGACTCTGAAATTAAAGTAATGTCACACTGTGTTTTAAAACAATGCAGAAATCTTGAAGTCAGGAGTATTTTATCTACTATAATAAGTGAATATGGAAGTAGAAATACTTATCTTTTGCTCCTCCAACTCTGTTGGTGAGTCTGGTCAACAGTTATCATGTATAGGAGGCTAAGGTTCTATCCCTACATCAGGGATTTACTTTACCAAAGACTAAACCTCTTGAGGCAGCTAGATGGCTCACTGAACAGAAAGCTGGGCCTGAAATCAGGGAGACCTGAGTTTAATTCCAGTCTTAGACACTTACTAGCTGTGTAACCCTGGGCAAGTCACTTAAATCTCTGATTGCCTTAATCACTGGAGAAGGAAATGGTAAGCCACTCCAGTCTCTTAGCCAAGAAAACCCTAGGGACAGATGGTCCATGATAAAGAGTCGGACAAAACTGAACAACAACAAAAAGTGTTTGACATGAGCCACATGTCTTGTAAAGCCTTCATCCTCCTTTCACAGGGAGAAAAGGCGGCAATGCATGATACAAAAACTAATCTATCCCCCTACCATACTGAAAAAAAAAATGCAGTTTGCTACAAGGGAAAACACAGTGGTCTAAGGTCAGAAGGCCTGGCTTCTAGTGATAGTTCTGTCCAAGTTGTGACCATGGGCAAAAACACTTAATATTTTTAATTCTCCATTTCTTCATCTATAGAATGGAGATAATATCTTTCTTGCTTTCCACATATGGCAGTTACAAAGATCAACATGACATAGTGTGTGTGAAAGCACAAAACAAATGTAAGGTCTTAGGACTATGTTATACTGAGGATGAGTTAGCAGCCCATTTTCAAACACACAGGGAGCCCATCAGAGAGCTCCTAGAAGGGTCACAGTAATGAGAAGTACCTATCTAGGTTTTGTGTTTGCTTAATAAGAGGATGGGAAATGATGGATGAAAAATGACCAACAATGCCTGTTACCAAGCAACTACAACTTTCTCAAGAGTACCTGCTTGCATAATGGGGGCATTTGCCATTAGCAAAGCCAAACTACAAAAGGGATTCCTAGCGATCCAGCAAACACAATTCAGAAAGGGACTGACAATGTAAGGACACAATTTTCCTAGTTAAGGTAGAAATAATGTGTCATTGCAAATACTTATGCATACATAGTACTTAAAAATAACAAACCTACATTCCTCTTAAAATATATTCTGTAAACACCCTTCTTACCGATTCAGACAGGCTTACTGTCTCTGCAACAAGAAAAATGCCTTTGAGCCTTCTCCAAAGCAGAACCACACGCCATTCCTACCTGCAATGTACTAAGCAGTATCTTTTTTCTTATCATTCAAACAGCTTCTGAAAATCAACTTCTTTTGCAAAGCCTTTTTAAATGAACGACATAAGAGCTGACTATACTCCTTTCACCATGCTCAGTTCAGTCAGGAAATTCACAACATGACTTTTCATGAATTTCTCTTCTAATTTATGTAAGTACTTACCTAAACTTTCTCCCTTTCTCTGGCTTCCCACATCTAAAATACACAAAATGCAAATACTTCCTGGCCTGCTGTCATGTTTTCATTTGGCTCTGTGATCCCATACATGTGCCCTTAAGTAGTCAAATATACGTATACTACATATACATACACTACATATCCAAAACAGAACTTGTTATATTTTTGCCCACACCCAGCCCTTTGCTGAATTCCCCTGTTTCTGGGTAGGGCACTCACCCTTGACTTCCTTGTCACCTTTGCCTCACGTATCCAATCAGCTGCCAGGTCCTTATAACTCTATCTCTGAAATCTGTCTCACATCCATCCCCTTCTATCACCTCCTGGCTAGTGCTCTAGTTTAGGGCCCTCACAATCTCTTGCTTTGACCACCCTATTAGCCACCAAATTGGTCTCCATTCCTCACGTCTCTCCCCTCCTCCACAGAGCTGCCAAAGTTACTTTCCTTATTTCCATATCACTCTCCTACTCCATAAACTCCAGCGGCTCCCTATTGCCTTTAAGATCAAATATAAGCTCTTTTAAAGTCCTTTACAAACAGGATCCAACCTCCCCTTCCAGCTTTATTATATATCACTACCCTCTGCATCCTATTTGGGCCAGCCAAACTGGCTTTCTTACTGTTCTTCACATAATATTCCAACACACCTGGAATGTAGCTTCTCCTCCCCTTCACCTTTCTAGAATTCCTAGTTTCCTTCAGAGCTTAGCTCAAATGCCCCCTCCTACCACAAGGCCTTTCCCAATATCACCCGTGCCTCCTCTTCCTCTCCCAAAATTGTGTACGTGCTATCTTCCTCTATACAAGCTCCTTGAAAGGCAGAGACACTGTATCACTTTTGTCTTTGTTTCCCCAGTGTCTGGCTCAGTACCTAGCCTATGACAAGAGCTTAATAAATGCTCACTGATTGACATAGCTGCCTATCCTCTCACCCCAGGCCCACCTATTCCAGACTTGTCTCTAAATTTAACCAAAGGTCACTCCTTGAATTTTACAAACATTAAATGCCTACTGCATACATATACTGACAGAACCCTGGGCAATGAAATATAAGGTTAATAGGACTACACTTACCTTCTCAAAAGCAGCTAATAGAACATGGGCATGACCAGTCACTTCCACAACTACCAGGAGGAAAAAGAGAGAAGTCATAGTTGGCACCAGTCCAATTCTCCTATCCAGGAATAGGACAAGCACCAGATTAGTTTCCCATTGCGTAAGAGGCTGTTCTTCCATCTTTCCCACTCTCCACACCCTCATCTTTTAAGGTTTGTCACTTTCCAAGTTCTCAGATCAGGAGCTGAGTCTGTTGTGGGTCTGGCAGGGCTCAGCACCCCTTCCCCAAGAACATTCTACTGGTCCCTCTCAAATGACCAAACCTCACCTGTCCTCCAAGGCTGCTTACACATAACTGCCCATGGCTCACACTACAACTGTTACCTCACTCTGCTCATGAAGGAAAATTTTTGGCAGGTCCTGCTGATACAAATACACGGCTATTACTCTGGAAGCTAGGGAATATGGGATCCTGGGATTCAGCCTAGAGGCAGTTAACCAAATATCATGGACAAAAGCTGACAACGGTTCCATCTTGGGCTGTTAAGCTGGGTTCAAGATTCTTGCCCTAAGGTTTGGGAGAATTGCTGCCTCCATTTCTGATTCCCATCCACAAGGCAGACCAAAAATATTGGTCAAAAGAAAAAAAAATCTGATATGAACCAACGTCCAAAGAGAACAACCTTGTCTAGATTTTTTTTTTTGGTCTGGATATATGATTTCATCAGTATAAGAAACTTTCCATATAGAAGCTCTGTCAACTGGTACAGATCGGTGCCAGCTCTGTATCTCACAGTCCTGGAGAATTACCTGGGACACTGGGAGATTAAATGATTTGCCTACAATTACAGGGCATCAGATTCAGGACTTGAATTCAGGTCTCCCTAATTCCATGTCCAGCATGCTCTCTACCCTGGACAAGTTTCTTGGCCATGTTGCCTCTTCTTTCTCTCTGGTTGCCTGGCAAATGTAATTCAAAAATTCAAACTGCAAATCTGTTCATCTCAACTAGTTTCCTGTATAAACTGAATTGTCCACAAAAAAGAAAAACATACAACTTTCATGTAAAAAACAACAAAAAGAGACTTACAAAGCTCACTTTGATTTCTTTGTGAATAAAAGGTATCACTGAAGCAGTAAATTCTTTCCTGAGGAGTTTGCGCTTAGAAAGAGACTTATTTAAGGGAAAAGTGAATTTTTAAAAATATTTCTTACCATCTCCTTCATCTACAACAGCCTGGATCACTACTGGGAATATACCCCGGTCCAGATCAAAGTTCAACTAGAGGTGGAAAGAAAGAGAAACATGTCAAGATTCGTTTCATTCAGTAGGGAGCTTAGCCAAATCAAATGAAAGTTTGACATTATTTTAAAGGGAGACTGTAAAACAAGAAGGGAAATGTAGTATGACTGCTTAAGAGGGAAGTGAGTAAAAGAAACGGGTTAATTAAGTTGCTTTGATTCTTTGATGCTTTCTTATAACGAAAGTTCAGGCAGGCAATAGGATTGTTTAACATAATAAGATTTCCATTTTATTTCTTATCACAACCTCTTAAACACAAATTAAATAAGGAATCTGCCGTCCATTAACAGCAATAACACAAAATCCCAGATAATCTCTGTGTTGGTAAGCAAAATGGGCTCCTTAGCACTTAGTTCAACCAAGTGCCCTTGAAGAGTTTGGCTTTTGTTCCCTTTGAGTAATTCAGTGTATTTCATAGAGCCTTACTAGGTGCTAAGCCTCAGGCCCAAACCCCTATTAGGTGTAAAACCTTAGTGGGTGTGGATTGGCAACTAAGGTGGGGCCCAAGGTGGGGCTAACTCCAGGGAGGGCCTAGTTTACATGTCTGGGACAGGAGAGTCTTTTAGACCACATGGGTTTAAGTTGCCTCTTTGCGATGATTCTAGGTCACGTGGTGTGTGACTCACCCCTGACACTGAAAAAGATATAAAACCAGGGGTTGGACTTCTCTTCTTTGGAGCTCTCACCCACAGCCATGGTGGCTCACGTGACTCTGGGCCAGCTCTTGTTCTGAGCCCCCAGACTGAACCTAGATGTTGGTAACTATGAATCTATATTTGGTCTGTCTGCTGATGTTTGTAATTTGTTTGTAATTTGCTCTGAAATTCAGGGTGCTGGCTTTTTCCCCTAAACTAAGTGAATGATATTTGTATGCTGAATTAAAGTAAGCTTGTCAACCCCTTTACTTTGCTTTCCTTAGTTATGCAGATCAAAAGAACCTGTACTGTTGGCAGCTTTCTGGGTGCTGGCTGTAGGTGAATCTTACACTCCCACAGAAGCTGCTAGCTGGATTGTTGAAACAATCTCCTAAGCTATCAACATGATAAATGACCACTTTATTAGATTCTTACAATAGGCACTGTGGACTGGATATGGGGAACATAGTATCTATCCTAAAGAGATTACCGTATCTAAGAAAAGTAACTGTAAAATTAAAACAAAGACATTATTGGATATAATATACAAAAGCACATGCTAAATAAGGAAGTGGTATATTAGTTACTGGTTAGACCTTCAATTGGTCTATCAGTCAATCAACAAGCATTTATTAAGTATCTACTGTGTGCCAGGCATTGTGCTAAGTGCTAGGAACACAAAGATAGAAATGAAACAGACCTTCCCCTAAAGGAATTTATCTTTCATCAGGGCATCTCTTGCAAAGACACAGAGATGGGAAATGGAGTGTTGTGTTGGAGGGACACTGAGAAGGTCAGTTTCATTTGAACACTGAGTGTGAAAAGAAATAGTGTGTAATAATACTGGACAGGTAGGTTGGGGATGGGCTGTGAAGAGCTTTAAATGCCAAACAGGAGTCTCTATTTGATCTTAGAGATAACAGGGAGCCACTAAAGCTTACTGAAAGGGAGAGTGATATAGTCAAACCTGTGCTTTAGGAAAATCACTACGGCAGCTGCGTGAAGGATGGAGGAAAGTAACAAGAAACTTGGGGCTGGGATGTTGATAAGGAGAGTTTTTCAAGTCCAGGCAAGAGATCATGAAGGTGGCCTGAACCAACTGGTGATTATGTAGGTAAAGAGAAGGGGGTGGATGCAAGAGTAGCTGTGCAACTGACCTGATATGTGGGGTGAGTTGAGGAGGACACCAAGGCTGGTGAACCTGGGAGTATCTATGACAGAAATAAGGAAGCTTGGAAAAGGGGTGAGTTTGTTGGGAAAGACAATGAATATTAATTTATTTGGGACTAAAATGCCCCCTTGCACAAGGGCATGCCGTAACACTCCACTTACTGGAGCTCTGTGAACCCAGATCCAACTCAGCTCCCTGGAACAAACACTTGGCGTAAATCCCCAAGTCTTGCTCAAGACCCTGTGTGGCCCCAGATGGGCAAAACTAGATATGCTCTGCTAATCACAATACCCTGCTTTTGTAACGGCTTGCTTGCACCTGCTCAAGGCTCACGTATAAGAAGCCCTAGGTTCTTGAGCTCAGGGCTGCTCCCCTCTATGGGACAGTCGCCGGCTAATAAATGATGCTCAATATATTCTAATTTGGCTTGGTCTGTGTTTCTCGGTCAGTCCATTTTACTTGGAGGTTCCACCGAGATCGTGCCTTTGGCACTCCTGCTGCACAGACCAGGGTGGCCCTGGACGGCCGGACACTTTGCATACCTAGAGGGTGGCCATCAGGATGATGTTCCCTGGCCTCAGGTAGAGTGAGGTGCCCGTGCGTACTGGACTAGCCCCTACAAATTCTTGTCTGATTTGGCTGCCTGAGCATCCTGTCTGTTATTCTACCTAGAAGGTGGCCAACGGGATGATGTTCTCTGGCCTCAGGTAGACTGAAGTGCTAGCACCCTGTCTGTCTCCTGGCGCAGATCTGCCTGTCTCGGTGAGTACTCATAAGAAGTAAGTGTCAGAGCTGGACGCAGCACGGATGCCCTTACAGACCTCCACGGGATGCCGTGTGAGAGTCCTGATGGTCTCTGTTCCCCTGTTCTGTCTGTCGTTAGTCTTGTCTCTGTGTCTCGTTGGAGTCTGTTTCTTTGTTTCTCTTGTCGACGTTATGGGCCAAGGGGCTACTAATCCTGACTCACCCCTCCAAATAGTTTTAAGAGATTTCAAACGGATCTGTAGGATTGCAGGGGGTTGGGTTACGGGTTCAAAGTCTCATAGGAAAAGCTGGGTGAGTATGTAATTTATTAATTACTTGAAATATTTGAGGTAGTTTGGGTCAAGATTGGGGAAGAAAGATTGAAATTGGAATGCAGAAGCTAAAAGTTAAAGTAAAATTTGGTAAAGAGAGATAGAAACTTGTATAAAGGAATTTAGGTGGGGGGTTGTTCTTAGCTGCCATGTGCTCCTGGCTACACCCTTCCCCCACCCTCCACATTGAAAGACTGGGGAGCTGAAGCTAAAAGAAATTAAGCTAGCCCCCTGAAAATTAGCATATCTAATATGCTCCTTTGTTCTTAGAAAGGCTTCCGGCCCAAATGTAATACACCTAAGGCAACTGAATGAGATTTTTCCCCTCTGTGTTATCTGAGAAAGCAGGATGAAGGGGAAACAGAAAATTGTTTTAGCTTAGTGGAAAGAACGAGTGGGGGAGTTGCAAACCCAAGTGCTCTTAAGGACCACTCCCTCTTATCTTTCTTAAGAGTCCAAAATGTTTTTTTGGAAGAGAAGTGCCCACACCCCTTCCCACTCAAAATCTTTTTAGGCATTTTGTTAATTACCAGTATGCTTAAGATGAAGCTTGGAGAAAGCAGGGTGCAAATAAAGTTTTTCTTTTCTTTTATAAATTCATTCATGGCCAAGCAAATATTCCTAATACTTGGGCCAGAGGTAGTGGGTGCTGAAGAATATACAGCTGAATAAATAAAGTGTATTAAAGATATTAATGTATTAATATATGTTATGCATGGAAATACCAGAAGTAACAGGATCAACAATCCCTATATGTGATAACCTGGAGATGCAATTGATGTCATTTGAAATTTATTATTTCTGTACTTCCAAAAATTATATTGTATTTCTAAAATTCTCTTAGATTGTGTAATCTGAGAAGACCATTATGTGATTTTGGTCTGAGTTTGACATTTGTGAATTGGGTGCTGTTAAAGGATGTGATGAAAATTTGATGATTTTCAACTGTCATATCTGGTTTAGAAATGTATTTACCTAGAATGAAATAAGCAGTTCAAATTTTACATATATAACAATGTTTAGGGCATCATTACATTTCTGTAGTATAAATTTTGTTAGAGTTGTATTAGCTTAAGAAGTTGGGCGATTGCTGTAACCTAAGAAATTATAACTTTCAAGTTTTGTCTGGCAGTTCAATTGAAAATTGTTTGTGCTATAAATCAAGTATTTATGCAAAGACCTTGTTGTGTCCTCTTGTGATCTCTGTCAATTTCAGGATACATTGTGAACTGTTAATTTATGTATGTTAATCTGGAGGTTTATGGACTAATTTGTGATGGCACTTTGGGAATTTGTGAACGAATCCCAATGTTTAAAGGTTATTTTGCTTTAAAAGGACAGAGACACATCTCATTTTAGAGCTGTTAGTGACAATCCCTGTTTATATCAGGATCAATTTTGAACTGTTTTAAGAAAGAGAAAATGCTTTTGAAAAATGCTCTGTGAAATCTTTTTGTATAATTTTCAGAAGGCCTGCTGAATTTCCACCTGTAAGCTAATTGGTTGCAGTTTTCTGTGAGTTTTCCAAGTTCTGGGTGAGAACCTTATGCTTGGGGAATTAATGCTTATCTATAGAAGTCTCGGGGGTGGGTGGTTAAAGCATGTATTTTATGTACCCCAAGAAAGGCCCATTAAGGAGGCAGTCTGTGCATTCCTTACACAGAAGAGTTTAAATCAGAAGAAAGAGTATTACCTTTGCCCACCTGTCAGAAAGGGAAGAAGTGGGAGGAGCAGCAGTTAAAACCAGTAGAGGTCAGAAGCCTAGGAACCTGGCTTCTTAAAGTCAGCAAAAAGTGATAGGTTTTAGAATAACATTAGATTTTGAGGATGTGGGTCTTAAGGATGTAGTTTTTTTATTAGTGAAGCTGGTACCATCTGATGGAAACAAAAAAAACCCACCCTCAGGGGGAGATGATATGGCAGATCTCTGTAATCAGAAATAAGCTGATAGCGACAAAAGACAAGTTATCTGCCAGAATCTGTTACCATTGTGAAAGAAGTTGGTTTTATGGGGAAAAATGGAAAATTGGATAAATACAAATATGTGAAATCTTGTTGTTTTTAATCAAATGACCGACAGGTTACATTGGTACTCTTGTATAGCCAAATGAAAGATAATGTGGTTTCTAACGTATTAATGGGAATAACTCGTAAAAAGAGAAAAGGAGTTTTATGAGACAATATTGTTTATAAATGTAAGGTTGAATCATCATCCCATAAACTAAGGCTGGGATTTAACATTATATTGTATCTATGTGAGATAGAGTTCTTAGATGTTTTAAAGTGATAAGAGCAATTAGGTATTAATACAAATAGTGTAATTAATCACTGGAACTAAATCAGAGACATCTTCGGCTTAGCGAAAAGAATTTCAATGTAAGTTTCTTTAGGAGAGATAAGTTGTAGAATATTTCTGTATTGATGGGAGAAGTTAAATGTGGATTTGAATTCATTCCATAGTCTAAAACATAAAGATAAAGTTATGGTTCAATTCTTTCAGATCAGGCATAATTAGAGAAGAATAGAAAAATAGAGGAGAAGCTGATGCAAATGTGTTACAGCAATAACTTATGATCTTAACGGGAAGACTTTATGAATAAGGGAGGAAATGCATGCGGGCTATTAAAGCTAGTTTTAGAGATGTTCCTGAAACAATGTGAGATTATATTCATTGGAACTTGCCATTCAAAGACTTAATGGGACTGTTAACAGACTGTTTATATGAGTCTAACTCCAGTTGTAAGCATCAAGAAGGCTGACCCAAGATGCCAGCAGCCCTGTGGGAGGGCAGGCATTAGCTACAGGTATGATTTCTTGGCAAAGTTGAGGGGGCAACTGTTCAGTATATGCTGAGGTGGGACCCTCTTGACTTTACTGAAGCCTGGCAGACTAAGCCTGGCTCAATGCAGCCTGCAGTTTGACACAGCCTCTGCCTGGAGTTGATAGGAAGCTGGGGAAAATATGGTCCCCTTACTTTAAGTCCCTACTCTCTTGGTGGCAAATTTCTATAATCAGAAGGTTTAGTAAATCTATTAAAATAATTAGTTATGGAACATCTTAGATTACTATAGGACTGGGACTAGTGTTAAGTTAGGTGTCTGTCTTGGAAATGGTATGAAGACA
>CM053624.1:261110845-261139021 GCA_028646595.1 Phalanger gymnotis
AAAGGGATGATTGTATTGTTGTTTTTTTGGGGGGGCCTCTGTATTTGTACTTGTAAAGGGGACTGCCCCTTTGATTTGTCAATGCGTCGGCTCAATCCTTCCCTTTGCCCTTCTCCGGCAAGATGCACGCCCAACCCTGCGACTCTCTCTCTCTCCCCCTTCGAAGTTATGTTTGGGGTAGTGCCCCCTCTCATTCCGTGAGTAAGCGAATCCCTGCCTGTAGATTTTACTAATCAGTCCTTTCTTAAGTCGTTGCAGGCCCTGACCACGGTCCAGAGTGTTGTCAGAACCTTTTACCAGTCTCTCAGGGCCGCAGTGCCCGACTTTCCCGCGAGCTACCCCGTTCAGCCAGGCGACCAGGTCCTGACCCAAAAGCTGCCCCGAGGACTGTCCCTGGAGCCCCGGTGGACAGGTCCATACCAAGTGATCTTGGCCAATGCCTCTGCCGTCAAGGTTGCAGGCCGAAAGACGTGGATCCATTGGTCCCACATCAAACGGACAGCTTCTCCGGTGCGCGCACCCCAGTGGAGCGCGCACCCCACTGGACGGTTCGGGAGAGTGGGGACCTGAAACTGAGATTTTCCAGACAAGACACTTCTTTGTTTTCTGTTCCTTTGCCTCAACCCCTTTCCACCACCTGTGGCCGGGTCTAGCTCCTATGTTTCCTTAATTTGGTCCAATGACGGAGGCCTAATCGCCTCCAACGTATCTTACAGGCAGCCCCTTCTGTATTTTGATCTTTGCTCCCTGCTAGGGATGAGGTAGAACAAGGATCGGGTATGGCCTAGTCAACTGCTTGACCAGGTATGTTCCAAGCGGTCAAGCTCTTTGCTTTACGTGTGTCCTATACTCCCTTGGCCTCTGATGAGTCCCCTGTGTAGGGTGGTCATGAAAAAGGGGGGAGTGAAATGCCCCCTTGCACAAGGGTGTGCCATAACACTCCACTTACTGGAGCTCTGTGAACCCAACTCAGCTCCCTGGAATAAACACTTGGTGTAAATCCCTGAGTCTTGCTCAAGACCCTGTGTGGCCCCAGATGGGCAAGCCTAGACACGCTCACAATACCCTGCTTTTGTAACGGCTTGCTTGCACCTGCTCATGTATAAGAAGCCCAAATTCTTGAGCTCAGGGCTGCTCCCCTCTATGAGACAGTCGCCGGCTAATAAATGATGCTCAATATATTCTAATTTGGCTTGGTCTGTGTTTCTCGGTCCATCCATTTCAGGACATGCTGAGTTTAAGGTGCCTATGGAGCATCCAACTTGAAATGTCTAAAAAGCAGGTGATAATACCAGACTGAAGCTCAGGAGAGAGACGGGAGTTGAATATTCAGATTTGGGAGTTATCTGTTTAAAGATAATAATTAAGTTTACCCGAGCTGATAAGCTCACTAGAATGTCCCTTGTCCCTGGTACTCTTTGACAATTATAGAAATGCTAGCTAGAATAATATGACAAAATTAAAGGCATAAACGATGGAAAAGAAAAAATTAACCCTTTCTGCAGAAGACTCCAAGGAATCAATAAAAAAACTAAATAAGGTGATTAATACCACTAATAAAGTGGAAGGATACAAAATAATTCCACAGCATTTCTACATTGTATTAACAAAAACAAGTATGACTTATAGTATGAGAAATTCCATTCAGAAATAAAATTCACAAAATATCTGGGAATTAGCTTACCAAGCTATATTTAGGCCTTACAGAAATACAAGAAAACTTGAACAAATTTTAACAAATCTGAGAATAACAAGACTTATTGTACAATTCTTGCAAGGCGGAAAGTCATTTTAGGAAGAGTAAAAGTAAAAATCTCTTTAAATAACAGGTAGCCAACATATGGAATACAGCACCCCCAAATATTATGCAAATCAAAAATCTAAACAAGAACACAGGGCAAAGAAGCCAGAAAAACAGTAATCTAAGGCAGGGGTGGAACTATAAAGAACATGACTATACAAATTAAACTACACAGCAAGAAACATACAGTGTTTCTGAGGTCGTGTGTATATAAATATGTAGACAAAGAAAAACAGGTAAAGCCATACACTGCAAACTGGTTCTGCAAAAACCAGAAGTCAGGCACTATGGCAACAAGCTACATTAGAAGATCTCATTCCAACACTCAAGCTACCAGTAACTGGAAATTCAGGCTGTGTAGGCGAGTTCGCTAGTTGAACCTTCACTTGTCCTGACTCTGGCATCTAAATGAGCAATCTAACATCACATTAACTTCAGCTTCCTGCACTTAATTACACAGCATTTAAAGGGCACATATCTGAGCAATTAATTCACTGCATCAAGCCTGTAGAGAAGTAGTAACTCTAGGAAGGTAATTAGTAAGATCAATCAGTATTCATACACTTGGGGGGTAGAGAGGGAAGAGAACAGTGAGAACAGAAAAGTCTCTTGTCCCAATAGCTCTGGATGAAATATAAAGAGCAGGAAGGCTCAGTTCAAAGCTTTTGTTAGTTTGGCACAGACATGTACTACTCAAATCTAAGATACATGATAAAGGAACAGAGAAAGTGGACATCTGTTGTGGCTCTCCTCCCCCATACTAGATTTAGAGTTAGAAAACCTGAGTTCAAGTCTTAGGGTAAGCCAGTCTTTTGAGCAATTTAAACAGTTTTTGGGCCACAGTTTCCTCATTTGTCCAATAAGGGAGTTAGGGCAGATAATCTCTAAGGTTCCTTCCAGCTCTAAATCCTATAATGCTACACTTCTTTCCGTGAAAGTAATCCACTCACAACTAAGTCAAGAGATTGGATTCTGGCCTTACCATCAACCTTATCTTCCGATATTCAATCAGTTTCCTGAGCTCTAAAACAATGCCAATAATCCCTGTCCTGCCTATATCACAAAACTATTGTGAGGATCAAATTATATGCTGGCTGAGAAAGTCTTTGGAAAGCGTGAAGGGCTGCACAAATGCAATGCATTACTTTGATCATCACTGGAACTCTTCCATCTGACAACTGCTTATTCTGTGGTATGCCTCTCCCTAACTCCTACCCTCCCTTAAAAAAAAAAACCAAAAAACCCATAGTCTTCTTTCTCTTGGAACAGACCCTCTTTCAATGAATTACTTTTCAGATTCCCTGTTTATGTGATGCCCTCTTGGGATTTGGAGAACGGGAAATATGAGAAAGTCAGAAGAGATCATGAAAACTAAAGAAACTCTGGGGAGCCTATTTTCATAATCAGCTGGTTACCCACAAAAGACTGTTCCACACCAAAAACTTTACCCTGCACCAACTTACAAGGAACAAGGCTTCTCAGTGGTGCTGGGAAGAAACCAAATGGAGAGAACCAAAGATAGACTCTTCATTTACTACAAGAAATAGCTGATTTCCAGTATAATAAACAAGTTACTCCATACCACTAATGCTCAGATTTTCCTGTAGGGCTAGCTTTAGCCCTTTAACCTTTTAGTAGGAGCTACTGAAAAGCCTAGAGGTAAGAAGGAAGGGGGTGAAGACAATTTCAATTTAAAGTCCAATGTCTTATCATGGAATGCAAGTGACTCTGGGTTCTCAAAGGCTACGCCAGAAGATCACAGGCTCTTGCAGGTTCTACTATGTGGGTAAAATTTTCAGTACAGTTCTGGTAACAAATTGGCCATATGGTGATGAATTATTTGGCAAAGGTAACCTAAAGAACAAAGAAAAATACCACAAAATCCCACTCAATATTATGTAGATGGACCCCTTCTTTTGGAGCAATAGTGTCAAAGAGTGGCAGAAAATGAGATGGGGTATAAAGCAGAACTGTTTTTAGAGCATCTATAAAATTAACTTAACTACTGGTGTTCTAAATGTGAGATTCTTGTCCAACAACCAGTGAGTCAATATGTGACTGGAGACACTGATCTATATAAACACAGTCATTCTTGTTATAAATAAAACAAGAAACCCCTTGACCCAGCAATACCACGTCTAGGGCTGTATCCTAAAGAGATCATAAAAATGGGAAAAGGACTCCTAGGTTCAAAAATATATATATATAGCAGGTCTTTTTGTGGTGGCCAAGAACTGGATATTGAGGGGATGTCCATCAATTGGGGAAGGGCTGAACAAACTGTGGTATATGAATGTAATGGAATACTATTGTGTTATAAGAAATGAGGAGTAGGCACACTTCAGAAAAACCTGGGAAGACTTATATGAACTGATGAGTGAAATGAGCAGAAACAAGAGAACACTATACACAGCAATAGCCAAACTGTGTGATGATTAACTTTGATAGACTTAGCTTTTCTCAGCAGTGCAAGGATCTAAGACAATTCCAAAAGACTCACCATGGAAAATGCTATCCACATCCAGAGAAAGAACTGTGGAGTTTGAATGCAGATCAAAGCATATTATTTTCTCTTTTTTTGTTTGCTTTTTCTTTCTCATGGTTTCTCCCATTCATTCTAATTCTTTAAAACATGACTAACGTGAAAATATGTTTAATAAGAACGTGTATGTAGAGCCTTTATCAGATTGCATGCTGTCTTAGGGAGGAGGAAAGGGAGGGAGGTGGAGAAAATTTAAAACTCAAAAGCTTACGGAAGTAAATGTCGAAAACTAAAAATTTAATTAATTAATTAATAAAAAAAAATGAAACAAGAAGATGCAAGAAAGGCACAGCTATGTGGAAAGATGGCTTTACAGTTTCTCCTTTAAGAAAGGCAAGCTGGTTTTATTATGGACAGAAAAGTAATAAGAAACATCATTTCATAGGACAGTCCTCATAATAAGCATATGCAAAAAGACTAACTTGAAAATAATTGCAGTTTATGCTTTTAGCATCTGTTGTAGAGGATGGCAGAAGACGAGGATGAGGAGAAATCCTATGAAAAAGATAGCAAAAATCTCCAAACCTAATCAACACATACTTTGATACTTGGTAACCTCAATGTAAATGTGGTCACTGGAGACAACAACAAAAAAAGTCAGAAAATATGATTGTAGGTTAAGAAATTAAAGAAGCCAAAAAGCATATAGCCCATTTTGAAGCCTCTCATCTATATGTCAACAGCATTACATAGTGGACTGGACTAGGAGTTAGAAGCCTCTCTTTGACACTTAATAGTTATATGACTATGAGTAAATTACTTAAATTCTGAGTCTGTTCCCTCCTCTATAAAATGAGAATAAAAACACCTAAAGTACTCAACTTACAGGCTTATTTTAAAGCTCACATGCAATAATGTATGTAAAGTACTTTACAAACTTTAGAGCACTACATAAATGTCATTTATTACTGTCATATTATTATTGTTGTTATCCAGAAGAGAATCAGAAAATATTGGACAAGACAAGCCCCATACATCACAAAAAGTGAAATGAACTACCTTAACAAGCAGGAAATAACTACCGTGGGAGTCACTTCTGAATCAGCAGTCTGTGTGTAGTCATACCATCAACTCTTTAGAGCAAAGGTCAAAATCGGTATCATAGCAGAAGAAAGGATAAAGATACAAAGACACTGTACACAATTAGAAGACCTACAACCTGATACATTCAAACAAGCTACTGATGCCACTAAGTTGAACTGGATAAGAGAAAAGATGAGGATATGGATTAACATAATTTCCCAAGGAAGTTTAATTAATCTATAGCAATCACCACATAAACAAGGTTAAAAAAAAAGTCCAGAAACTACCTCAGACACCAAATATCCAATCTACTTGCCAAATGGAAGGATGTAGCAGCCAAATATGGAATACAAACACTAATGAAGAGGATGGCAAAAAATGAAGAACAGTATTGCCTCATAAATGGAGAGTAGAGGAAGGGAAAACAAATGAGCAGAAAGTTTGGTCTGAGATCTCAGCCAGTTTATCCAAGGGCTGTTATGGATGAACCCCAGAGAACAAATTTGAAAATGCAACATATTTACATCATAAGTGACAGTGGAACTACCACATTTGGACCTTAGTACCTCATTCGCCAATGTACTGTATGAGGAGATAGACATGGCATCCAAGAAAATGAAACTAACCCTCTGACCCAGAGACTACAATACTACGAATATACCCCAAGGAAGTCAGAGCAGAAACAAAAGTCCAATAATATACGCCAAAATATTCATAGCATCACTCCTCGTGGTAGCAAAGAACTGGAAACAAGGTGGGTACTCATCAATTAGGGAATGGTCGAAAAAACTGGGGTATATGAATATGATGGAATATTATCATGCAGTAAGCCACAACAAATATGTGGAATTCAGAGAAATAGAGTAGAATTTATATAAACTAATGCACAGTGAATTAAGTTGGGTACTATGAGCCTTTCAGTTCCTCAGGCTCACAACCTAGATGGCATCTTCAACTCCTCGCTCTCACTTCCCATGCCCAACCTTTGCCAAGTCCTGTCAATTTTACCTCTGTAACATCTCTTGCATATGAGCTGCCTTCTCTGCGCTAACACTGACACCACCCTGGTGCCCTGGTATAGACCCTCATCACCTCACACCTAGACTACAACAGCCTACTGATTGGTCTGTCTGCCACAAGTCTCCCTCTACTACAGCATATTCTCCATCTGTCAAACTGATCTTCCTAAAGTGACTGCTGTCATTCTGCTCCTGTAGCTCCCTGACATGTTCAAGATCAAATATAAAATTCTGTTTGGCATTCAGCCCTCTCCTACCTTTCCAGTTTTCTTACACCTTATTCACCCATTCGTATTGTGTAATCCAATGACATCTCACACAAAGATACACAATATTCCAACTGTATTTTTCCTAGCTGTTCCCCATGCCTAGGAATTCTCTCCCTTCTCATCTCTGCCTCCTGGCTTCCTTAAAAACTGAATTAAAATCCCATCTTCTGTAAAAAGCCTTTCTTTATCCCCCTTAATGCCAGCATCTTCTAATTTATTCTGCTTATACCTTGTTTGTACATAGCTGTTTCCACGTTGTCTCCTTAGTTAGACTGTAAGCTTTTTGAGAGCAAGGATTATCTTTTGCCTCTTTTGGTGTCACCTAAAGTGCAGCAAGTGCACTGCCTGACACATAGTAAGCACTTAATAAATGTGCATTGACTGCATGACCATACTTATTTGTTAAAAAGGAGAGCTTTTATTTGTGGAGTGGGAGAATAGGGGTGGAGGGATATGGGAGAACTGTGCAAAGGGATAAGGTAGGGACAGTGATCCAAAAAATGAGAAAGAGAAAAGCAACAATGAGACGTTTAAAGATACACAGAGACAAGAAGAAAGAAGTTTAGAAGGGGACAGACAACTAGAGCAATGCTGGTACTACTGTCTGACATTTAACACATTTGAAAAACAAGTTGCACATTATAGAAATTTACAGTTTCTTACATAATCTTTCTTTTCTGTTCTCTGTATATGGAAATGCATATATTTGTTGTTGACTGTTAATGTCATAAAAAAGAGAATTTTTGAAAAGATAATAATTTGATTGAACATGTCTAACCTATAACAAATTGCTTACCATCTCAGGGTGGGGGAAGGTGAGAAGGGGAGAGAGAAAATCTGGAACTCATAATTTTTTAAAAACTGAATGTTAAAAGTTGCCTTTACATGTAACTGGGGGAAAAATAAAATGTTATTTTGAAAAAAAGATAATGATGGTCTTAGAGATTAGATAATGAAAAATATCACCCTCTTTCTCGGAGAGAGATAGGAGACTGCCAGGATGGAGTGCTGTATGCATTGTCAGACACAATCCCTGTGCTTAATTGTTTTTGTTATAAAACACCATTCAACAGGAGGGGGTAGTTTTTACCCCAGAAATGGCAGTGATATAATGACAAAATGCACCAATACGGCATATTAAAGGAAAATGAAACTAGGCAAAGCAGGATGAATAGGCCAGTTATACATTTAAAAAAAAATGTGTTGGATATGACACACAATTTTGAAAGTACTGGGAAACTGATTTTCAAAATATCTGGAAGAATGATGTTTATTAGTCTAAAAAATATGGCCAAGAAGGGACCACTAACTGCTAACCAAGTCCTTCGTTAACATGTAATTGATTGAAAGGTGTATGTTCATCTTACTGCTTTTGTCTGTTGATCATAAAAAAAGCACCATCTTCTGTTGAGCAGAATGCCACATACATGGCTCTCTTCCAATGAAGTCTCTACCACGTGAATGTTAAAGTCATGAAAGACTCCTGAATAAATGCAACCACTATCTTGTAACAATATCAAATGAACCATAAAGCAGCATCTTCCCTAAAGCAAGGCAGCAAAAAGGGCACATTCGGGTTTTAAACCCAGCTCTCCCTCTGTGACTTTGTGTGAAACCTTTCCAGTCTCTTTGCTTGTTTTCTTATCTGCAAAATGGGTATGATTACATCTAATTACTAACCTTACAGGATTACATTAGAACCAAATGAGAAAACATATGCAAGAACCATAAAGTGCTATATAAATGTCTCCCTATTGCCTCTAGGATAAAATGCAAGCTTCTGTTTGACTTATAGCCTTTCAAAAATCCAACTTTAATCTATTATTTCCAGTCTGAGTATGCATAGGCCCAGCCAAACCAGCCTACCAGCTACCCTCTGCACACAATACCCCATCTCTTGTCTTCATGCCGTCTTCCACAACTGTAATATTCTCCCTTTTCACCTCCATCTCTTAGAATCCTTGGCTTCTTTCAAGACTCACTTCAAGTGTCACTTGTTGCTATAGGCCTTATAACCTACTTGAGTCCCTCAGTTACTAGTGCTCCCCCATCTGCAGCCTAAGCTTTATATTAGCTCTGTATTTTATTTTTATCTATGTACATGGTGATTCCTAAAAGAACATAAGCTTCTTAAGACCAGGGACTGTTTGACTTTTGCCTGTTTATGTCAAGAGCCCAGCACAATGCCTGCAATATAATAAATGTATACTAAGTTCTTGTTGAATATACATTGAATGAATTAAATGAATACCATGGAGTTTATCCTTTTTTATCCTATAAAAATGTGGGAAGCCAATCTTTATTTTAGAGCTTTTGAATAAGGAAATACCATGATAAAAAGGCCATTTTAGTTTAAGACTGTTCTGACGGTATTGTACAGAATGGACTGGAGGAGGTGGGGCCAAGATGGCAGAGTAACAGGGAAAGTACAGCCAACCTCTCTGCCCTTCCTCCTTATTCCTCCACAAAGATCTAGAAAATGCACTCAATTTAGTCCTGACTGTGACAGCCATGAAGAAATTCACAGTGAGTCATTTCTCCAGCCTAGGCTGACACAAAGAAGTCTGTGATTACTGGGAATGGAGACTAGTGAGCAATGGCCCCATAGAGCATTCCAACACAGGCACTGAATGACAGTCAAAGCTGTAGACAAGGCAAGAGAAAGTAGACCCACATGAAGGGGCCCAGTATCATAGAGGGTGAAGGAACAGGTGCCCACTGGCAGTTCTGCTGCTTCCTACTCAGTTCTGGGGCACATATCTGGGGGAGACTAAGGAAAGGACCTGTCTTAATGGGTGGTATTCCATGGTGAGGAGCTGTTAAAGGTCCCTGGTTAAGTACTGAGCAAGAAGCAGGTTCAGAAGCAAACATGCTCTGATACCAGGAACACAGCAGAGTCTGAGTTCCAATCCTCAGCCTAGTTTGGAACCTTCAAGAGAATAACCAAGGCAGTAATCCCATAATAAAGGGAAGTCTGTATTTTGTTACTCTGAATCAGCAGAACTCTGAAGATGGATGATAGTGGCTAAGTCAGGAGTGGAGGGTGGAGTCTACTGCTACTCCAACCAGGAACAAGACCACAGGTGTGCTGCTCAGATCCAAACCAAGGTCAGGAACTTGCAAAGCTCAGACTAGGAGGACAATGACCAAACTTTACCCTGTATCACACCACTCTGAAAGCACTTAAAGCTTGCAGATCCCCAGTCTGAGCTATTCCTGAAATTCTGAAATAAGATAATTCTTAATACCCCAAGAAAGCAGCAGAAAGACCCCCCAAAAAACCTGAAACATTCCTTGCAGAACTGTACAGAGCCTGGCCCCAATATAAAGACTAAAATCAAAAAGTAGGCTGGAAGAATGATTAAACAAACAAACAAAAATCCCACCATAAAAAGCTATTAGGGTCACAAGGACACTCATGACACAATTCCAAAAGAAAGAAATGACTCCAAAATACCTACAAGCAAAGCCTCAAAGAAAAACAAAGCTTGGGTAGAAGTTCAACTAGAATTCCTAAAAGAGGTGAAGAAAGATTTTTTAAAATAACTTTAAAAAAACAAATAAAAGCACTAGAGGAAAAAAACAGGAAAAAAAATGTGAACTATGTAAGAAAGAACCAGAAAGGGAATCAACAGCTTGACACAAAAGGAAATAACAACAACAGCTAACATTTATATAGTGCCTACTATGTGCCTGACTTCACAAATATCTCATTTGAGCCTTACAACAACCCTGGGAGGTAGGTGCTACTATTACCCTATTTTACAGATGAAGAAACTGAGGCAAACAGAGGTTAAGGACTTGCCCAGGATCACACAGTGTCTGAGGCAGGATTTGAATTCAAGTCTTCCTGACTCCAAGTCAAGTGATCTACCAATTGTGCTCCTTAGCTGCCTAGTAGCAGTTATAAATTATATTTAACATATAATTTTATATAGTAAAACTGTAATAGTGGGGTATGTCAATTAATCCCCTTAATAAAGGACCTGGGTAGAATTTTAGAAAAGTTAGATATGATAGATCTCTGGAAATAACTGAACAGGAACAGAAAGGAATATACAAATTTTTCAGCTGTGCATGGCACCTTTACAAAAACTTACCATATATTAGGGCATAAAAACTTCACAAACAAATGTAGAAAAGCAGAAAAACTAAGTATATCTTTTATATATCACAATGTAATAAAAACTATATTGAATAAAAGACCACTGAAAAATTAATTGGAGACTAAATACCTTAATCCTAAAGAATGGATGGCTCAAAGAATAAATTATAGGAAAGGTTATTTTGTCAGTCAGCAAAAAATAGTTATATTATTAAAACTCTTTCTCTTGAAAAATGTGCTTCTCTAGTCCCAAACACATATTTTGAAGTTAATATGCCTATACTTCTCACCTCCCCCTTAGATTAAAAGATACTTCAGTGCACAGAACCATATATGTACTACATGTTATGTACACTGGCCTACCCAACTTAAAGCAAGGTGGCTATCAGAACTAGGAAAACTTCTTTGCATGGCGCAAAAAAGATTCAAAGGCTTTAAATCTGGAAGGAACCTTATAGAACATCTAATCCGACACCCTCGAAGTACAGATGAGGAAAATGAGATCCTAAGAACTTGTTGTTCTTGGTGCTTTCTCATGGTACACAGATAGTAGATGATCAGGGATTTGAAACCAGAACCTTTGACTCAGAATTCAATGTTTTTTCTATTTCTCCTTATTTGCCTCTTCAGTAACTGAATATAAACTCGTATGTCAGAATGGCACTGAAAATTAACCTAAGTAATCTGCTTGAGTATGCAATGTTTTGTTTTTTTTTTAAATAGAGAACTGAAAATGAAAAGAATTTTTCAGTGTATACCTAGTGCCATACAAAGATATGGGGAACCCAGTTTGGAAATATACAAGTATAGATTATCAGGAAGATGAACCTTGGGGGAATGGAAGGATAAATCAATAGTAACCATGGGCTGGACAGACATCCATTAAAAACTAGTCATTATCCTTCTCTCTAACTCCATGCTCACCAAGCAACTGTAAAGGCAATCAGTGAATGGGAAGATCTTCCCCGCCCATTTGAGTGGACTTTGGGGGCGGGGCTCTCAGGGTCCTGGGGAGAGTGCTTAGGCCTGGAGCCAATGGTAGGTGCCTGAGTTCTGTTCCACATGATGGCATGAAGCCTGTGGTGGGAGGAGCCTGCTGAATGGCTGGAGCAGAGCTGAGAGGCAGGTTGGTGAGGCAGTTGGTGAGAACAGTTAAGAGCTGAAGGAGAGAGGAAGCAGTCAGCTAGCTGGAACACAGCTTGGAGATTGCGGCAGAAGCGGCGGCGGTGGGCCTACAAAAAAGCAGGACTGACCCTCATGGAGACCAGAGAGTGCTGAGCAGGTGGCTTGATGCCAGTGGGTGGTCTTCTTGCTGGAGTGCCCTGGCATTGGGATGGAAGCACCAGTACGGCTTGGCTTGCTGCCATAATGTTTTTCTGTGGCCTCCTGGTCACTATTGTGAGATGGGCATACTGGTTTTGGAAGGTTCGTGCCAGGATGTCGAACTGGGGACACTGGTCCATGGGTCTGCTACTTTTGAGTTTCAATAAATGCTTTAACTCCTCTGCCTTCTACTTAGAGAACTCCTTATATCCTGCAATTTTGGATCATTCAGGCATATTCATGGTTATCTTTGAAGTCATGAATTCTGCCTTAACAATATAGCAATTTTCTGTTAATTCATTTAATTTCTAAATACACTGATACCAGAAATGGAGTGTCCTATATAGCCAAACATGAATATTCTGACTTATTCACTAAGTACACCCTTATAATAAACTGATTTCCTAATACACAAATCAACCTAATGGATGTTTCACTGGCATAAGTCAGTACATTATTCCTAGGGGAACTAACAATAGCTTTTACATCTGGAAGACTGAATGAATGACCTGACCTGAGCAGAGGTAAACACAATGAGGTTCAACCTCAACCCACAACACATCTTTAAGCCATGAGGAAACTCACCAAAGACAGAGGCCATTGCTTCATTCTTCCATGTTTCTAGGCAGTCCTAGAAACCAGTACCCCTCTACGTCCTAAAACATATGTCATCATTTCTTCAGTTCTCACTTAATAAACCTACTCTAAAACCCAATCAACCACTTTCTACAACCCTTCATCTACCTCCTGTAAATAAAACATATCAGTTATCCTAAATAATTTTTTCCAACAGCAAATCATTATGACACAGATTAAATAACCCTAGTATTTTATAAACAGAAAGTTATTCATGCAATGCTGTTGGGGAAGAGTAGAAAAAATGGACAAAAGAATTACCTCATCATCTTTCCATTCTGAGAAATCAATCTTGAAAGAAGGAAGGGAGAATTGCTGGCTCACCCCTCTCTTATAATGGACTGTCTCGGACTGCAAAGAAGGATTCTTTGTGCTGTATCTGAAAGGGGAGTGAGGACATAGGAGAGAAAGGAGAAAAAGGTGAAATTTTCAGTAACAAATGCCTTCTCTATATTCAATTCAGTGTGTCATTGATGCTTGTCTACCTTCCAGGAATCACAAATGGCAGCTCTGAAAGCTTGACCTGAAGCCATTTTCCTCCAGACACAAAATCATCATCTATCATTTCAAAATTCTATTAGGGCAGTGGTTTTTAACTTCCTTCTACTGGACTGATATAAGGGAATACTCATAACACCATTTCAAAAGGCTTTTCCCAAGTTTTTATGATTTGTTTTATATTATCATTCATACAGATCCGCACAGGAGTTTATACTTTTCTTGAACACCGAAACATCAAATAACTACATTGTTATTTCATTATTTAGGGTGTCCATCTCTTGCCACTAAAAAATAATAACCTACACTCTTCTCATTTCACATCTCCCTTCCTGGTGTTCAATGTTCCTAAGGACTGAGCTGGTAATTTTTGGACCAAAGAAATCAACTCCTTTTTCTTATGTAAGATGGTTTCCTTTGGCATTAATGATTGAACTAAGTGGGGTCACAAGGAAGAATACAAAAAACAAGGTGAGGTTTGTCAATGATTCAAAGGCAGAATTCACCATTATGAAATCTGAAATGCTCCCTCTTCTAACCTTTTCCTTCCTGAATACTTCCGCTATAGTAGAATCTAGGCTTCAAGGTATGGACACAGAGAGTATAAAAGATAGATGACGAAGGACAGGCATTTGATTTCCCTGTAGCTCAACAAGAAATAGTATCAGGTCCTGTACAAAAACAGGGAGCAGGACCACCATCTCAAATACAATGGAACATCTTATACCTTTGCTATTTTTCTTTGACTGTTCTGCCCTCTTTAATTCAATTTAGTAAATATTCATTAAGCACTTCCTATTCATAGGGCTCTATGCGAAATGTTTAATACTTATCATTGAAACAATATAGGAAGACTTAGGAAGACATTCACACACAGGGGTATTCATTTTCCATACCGTATGTAGTAGATGCCAGAATGATTCCTCCAACTACATTTCCCACTGTGTGCACTGGAATATCTTTATCAATTTTAGGAGAGAATACTGGTAAGAAGTCATATTAATCTTTATATGACACATACTTTAGGTAAAGGTTAGTGGTCCCATGAGTGTGTATGTGTGAGCCATAACGCAAAATGAAGGCTGGTAGCAAGAGTCATTTCCAACTATCTGAACCTATGGCACTGATTAAAAACCCACCAGTTGTCTACATCTAGGGAAGATGGAGCTGAGTATAGCCAAGACACATAAACAGCATTCCAGAATTAAAGAAATTGTCAGGTGGGTATGCTGATGATAGAGGAAAAGGAAACAGACTGGGCTTACAGGAAGCTAACGTTACATGTGATAGGCCACGGAAATGGGCATAGATTTGGGAAAATTAAGAGCTACCCAATGGGTCACTGTGTTGATATTTTGCTAACTCTATTCTCTTCTATGTCTACATAACTTCCACTAACATTCCACTCTAATGCCTCAGTGTGGTGCGAAGAATGCCCAGAGTATTTGAAGGCTATGCCAGTGGAAAACAAGATCTTGGCAAGCTGGAAAAGTTTCGAGCACAAGCCTGATGACAGTCTGTGTGTGCTGTCTGAGAATCAGCTAAGCTAAATTCAGAGAGGCCCATCCCAAGACTGGAAGCAGGGTGAAAAATTTTTCAGCTACATCAACTCTCAAATAACCACTTAAACAACTTCTTAATCACAGAAGGGTTATGATCTAGATAGGCAAAGGAAGTACCCACACCAAAGAAATCACAGATCCTTGAATTATGGAAGTGAGTCTGTATAAATTACGAATTTCTTCTCCCCCTGTAGATAAAGTCTTGCTTAAACCTCAAGCTGAAGGGGCAGCTAGGTAGTGCATTGAATAGAGCACCGGCCTTGGAGTCAGGAGAACCAGAATTCAAATCTGGCCTCAAGGACCTGACACACTTACTAGCTGTATGACCTTGGGCAAGTTACTTAACCCCAATTGCCCTGCCTTCCCCCCTCCAAAAAAACAAACAAACAAACAAAACCAAACCTTAAGTTGATTCACATGGAACTAGAGAAAGAGAAAAAGTCTAACAGGGGTGGGGAACCTTCAGCCTTGAGGCCACATGGCCCTCTAGGTCCTCAAGTGTGGCCCTCTAAATCCAAACTTCGCAGAACAAATGAGGATTGTGAATTTGGATTCAAAGGGCCACACTTGAGGCCTAGACGGCTTCAAGGCTACAGGTTCCCCACTCTTGAGCCTCTAGGAACTTGGGTGATCTGGCAGCAACAAAGACTTAGGAGTTTAAGAAAGGATTCGAGATCATGATCAGGCTAATAGCCCAAACTTGAGTAAAGACACCTGTCCTATAAGGTGGCTGATATGCCAGGACACAAGTTACCTTTGTTGAAGATCCGTGAAACCTTGATTTCCACTCTGCCAAAAGTGGTAGCAAGATTCACGGTCAGGGCTATGTTGTTATACATTTACTGTTGTCCCCGATACCTTAATGCAGAACATATCTTTTTAAGGCAGAAAAGCAGATGTAATAGTTCACAGGTAGAAAGAGGAGACTCAAAAGAGAAGGCTGGTATGCAACAAAGCAAGGAACAGTGGGCCAGTGTGAAAAGTGAAGTGGGGCAACAGTGCCTCAAACTGCCGCAAACATTTCCACTAGAACAGGTTTTACTATGCTCAGTCTCTTCCATCAGAACAGGGAATTTTAACGTGGGGGCCACAGACACCCGAAAGTCTGTGCATGGGTTTTTTGGAGGTGTCCATGAACCTGAATGGAGAAAAACTGCACCTAGGTTTTTTAATATAGTCAGTTTCCTATGCATAATAAAACTTTCCCAGAACATATAATACCAATGCAGCAGGCCACAGATTCATGCCATCTAGCCTCTACTTAAAGGCCCACAGAGATGGGGCACTTACCACCTGCACCTGTGTGACTTCTCAAGGCAGCTCTTTTCCTTTCTGAACAGACCAGATTATCAGAGCTAAACCTGCTTCCCTAGAACTTCCACCCTAAATTCTAGTTCTGCTTTGAGTACAAAGCGGCACAAGTATAATTCTTCTTCCACATTTCAGCCTTTCAAACAGCTGAAGACAGCTATTACATCCTATTCCCTAAGTCTTCTCTTGTCTCTAAATACACCCAAGCTCTTCAGCAAGCCCTCGCACAGAATGGTACTGGGTCTCCTTCCCAACCCGTGTATCTGTGAGACAGTAATCACAATGTAGACGGTGATTGTCAAAGTGCCTCTGTGGGTCTGTATATGAGTATACGAGACTCTCCCCATGGGAGGTAGAAGAAGTGAACCATTCATTCAAACACCAGAGAGCCAGATCCCACAAGCCAGCTACCCAGGCCTTGGGAGTGACTGAATCAGCAGTGGCAGCGGCTGCTTCTGGAGTTCTCAGCCCAGACAGTAAGGGGATCGAACAACTGCTCAGAAGGAGATTACAGGGGTCTCTTTGGTAGCACTCTGTTGCTTTGCCCATACTCGGGTCTGGGTGGCAGTCCTGGGGTGAGGAGGAGCACTAGCATAGCAGAGCTTGTGGCAGTACTGGAGAGGGGGACCCTCCTCACAGTTCCAGGGCAGAAGAGTGCTTGTGCTCACTCACACACCAGAACATGGGCTAGGAGAGGAGTAAACACCTCTCCTTAGATCATACCACCTTGGAGGAATTGAAAACTTAACAGGTCCCTAGAAGTATCTCTGAAAACAGCTGCACAAAAACCCTGAAGATTATGACAGTTCACCCTCCACACTGGAAGCAGAGTCTTACCCTAACAAAGAGTTAAAAAGTCAAGTAATAATAGGCTAGGAAAATAAGCAAACAATGGAAAAAAACTCAGACTATAGAAACTCACTTTGGTGACAAGGAAGATCAAAACATACACTCTGAAGAAGACCACAAAGTCAAAGCTCCTACATCCAAAGTCTCCAAAAATATATATATGAACTTGTCTCAGGCCATGGAAGAATTCAAAAACGATTTTGAAAATCAAGTAAGAGAAGTAGGGGAAAAATTGGGAAGAGAAATAAGAGTATTACAAGAAAATTATGAGAAACAAGTCAAAAGCTTGGTAAAGGAGACCCAAAAAAAATACTGAAGAAAATAACACCTTAAAAAATAGATTAGACCAAACGGCAAAAGAGGTCCAACAAGACAATGGGAATTCCTTAAAAGCAGAATTGGCCAAATGGAAAAAGAGGTCCAAAAACTCACTGAAGAAAATAATTCCTTAAAAATTAGGATGGAGCAAAAGGTAGCTAATGACTACGAGAAATCAAGAAATTATAGAAGAAAACCAAAAGAATGAAAAAATAGAGGCCAATGTGAAATATCTCATTGGAAAAACATTTGACCTGGGAAATAGATCCAGGAGAGATAATTTAAAAATTATTGGACTACCTGAAAGCTCAAAAAAAGAGCCTAGACATCATCTTTCCAGTTAACATCAAGAAAAACTGCCCTGATATTCTAGAACCAGAGGTGAAAATAGATATTGAAAGAATCCACTGATCACCTCCTGAAAGAGACCCCAAAAGAAAAACTCCTAGGAATACTATAGTCAAATACCAGAGTTCCCAAGTCAAGGAGAAAACATTGCAAGCAGCAAGAAAGAAACAATTCAAGTATTGTGGAACCACAATCAGGATAACACAAGATTTAGCAGCTTCTACATTAAAGGACTGGAGGGCTTGGAATACGATATTCTGGGGGTCAAAAGAGCTAGGATTAAAACCAAAAATCACCTACACAGCAAAAGTATGATCCATGAGGGGGAAAAACTGGCATTCAATGAGATAGAGGAATTTCATGCATTCTTGAGAAAAGACCAGAGCTAAATAGAAAATTGACTTTCAAATACAAGACTCAAGAGAAATAGGAAAAGATAAACAGGAAAAAGAAGCCATAAGGGACTTATTAAACTGTTTATCTTCCTATACAGAACGACTATATTTGTAACTCATAAGACCTTTCTCACTATTACGGTAGTTAGAAGGAATATATATATATATATATATACACACACATATATACACATACACACATAGAGAGAGAGAGAGACAGAGACAGAGACAGAGGGCATAGGTGTGAGTTAATAAGAAGGGATGATATCTAAAAAATAAAATTAAGGGGTGAAAGAGGAATGCAATAGGAGAAAGGGAGAGGTAGAATGGGGTAAACTGTCTCACATAAAAGGGCAACAAAAAGCTTTTACAGTGGAGGGGAAGAGAGGGGAGGTGAGAGGGAACAAGTAAGCCTCACTCTCATAAGAACTGGCTTAAGAGAGAATAATATACACATTCAACTGGATATAAAAATCTATCTTATTCTACAGGAAAGTAGGAGGGAAGGAAATAAGAGAAGAGGGAGTGATAGAAGAGACGGCAGACTAGGGGAAGGGGTAATGAAAAACAAACATTTTTGAAGAGGGACAGGGTGAAAGGAAAGAATAGAATAAACAGAAAGGTGGCATAGGATGGAGGGAAATAGAGCTAGTCTTTCACAACATGACTATTATGGAAGTGCTGTGCATGACTCCACATGTATAACCTATATTGAATTGCTTGCCTTCTCAATGAGGGGGTTTGGGGAGGGAGAAAGGGAGAGAATTTGGAACTCGAAGTTCTAAAAACGAATGTTAAAAATTGTTTTTACATGTAATTGGGGAAATAAGATACACAGGCAATGGGGTATAGAAATGTGTCTTACTCTACAGGAAAATGGAAGGGGAAGGGGATAAGAGAAGGTGGGGGAGGGTGAAAGAAGGGAGGGCAGACTGGAGGAAGAGGTAGTTAGAAGCAAAACACTTTTAAGGAGGGACAGGGTGAAAGGAGACAGAGAATAGAATAAACAGGGGTAGGGGAAATAAGATAGAGGGAAATACAGTTAGCAATAGTAACTGTGAAAAAAAAATTTGAAGCAAGTTTCTCTGATAATAAAGGCCTCATTTCTCTTAAAATAGAGAACTGTGTCAAATTTATAAAAATAAGACCCATTCCCCAATTGATAAATGATCAAAAAGATATAATCAGTTTTCACTCACTATTGATGGGAGAAATGCAAATTAAAACAATTCTGAGGTACTACCTCATACCTATTAGAATGGCATATAGGACAGAAAAGGTAAATGACAAATGTTGGAGGGGATGTGGGACAAATGAGACATTAATGTACCGTTGTTAGAGCTGTGAATTGACTAAACCATTCTACAGAGCAAATTGGAACTATGCCCAAAGGGCTAGAAAAGATGCATACCCTTTGACATAGCAATACCACTACCAGGTCTGTATCCCAAGAAAACAAAAAGGAAAAGGACCTAAATGTACAAAAATAATTATAGCATCTCTTTTCTAGAGGTAAAGAATTAGAAATTGAGGGGATACTCATCAATTGGGGAATGGCTGAATGAGTTGTGGTATGTAATTATGATGGAATACTACTGTACTATAAGAAGTGATGAGCAGGATGCTCTCAGAGAAACCTAGAAAGACTTACATGGGTTAAATGCAAAGTGAAATGTACTGGGTACAAAGTAACAGCAATATTGTAAGATAATCAGCTGTGAATGACTTTGCTATTCTCAGCAATACAGTGATTCATGACAACTCTGAAGGACTTAGGATGAAAAATGCTATCCATCCCCAGAGAAAGAATTGATGGTGTCTGAATACAGATTGAAGCATACTTTTTTTAACTTTCTTTATTTTTCTTGAGTTTTTTTTTATCTATGTTTTCTTTCACAACATGACTATTGCAGATAGATAGGTTTTGCATGACAACACATATATGACCTATATGGAACTGCTTGCCTTCTCAATGGGGGCGGGGTAAGGAAGAGAGAGACACTCAAAGTTTTAAAAACAAATATAAAAAATTGCTTTTACATGTAACTGGGAAAAATTAAATACCAAAAATATGTAAATAAAAAAAGACTGATGTTAAAAATAGGGAAGGATCAATTTGACAAAGGTCAAATTTTCAAGAACTGTTTCACAATGGATGGAATACAAACTCAAAACCAGCCAAAGGGTTCAGGAGAATTAGCAAAAGCAGGGAAAAATGGACAAAGATGGACGGATTTTCACTTTCTTAAATGAAGACCTCATCTTATATTTTGCCCCGCAAAATGAAACTATTTGTTGAGAGCCCCACTCTTGTTTTCTCCTCTTCCGCCTATATCACCCAGATGCGTTTCTCTATTTTCATGAAGATGTGTGACATTAAAAATAGCATTAGTGACTTTATTTTGCCCTCTCCACCGTTCTGTGAAGCTACGTTTCAGAGCATCTTCTAAGTCATCTGATTTTAAAGAAGTCACAAAAGTACTCCCCCTGCAACTTAAAAAATGTCACAAAACTACCCCCTCTTTCAACCCAGTGTCTCTTGATCCCTCCACCAATCACAAAACTATCCCTTTCCCTCTCAGATCCCCTCCATCAATAAGAGGGTATCTGAATCCCTATAATCCTGTTTTCTTCACTCCTTCCAAACTGTATATTAACTGTGTAGAAACCAATGGTCAATGTCCTTGGCTACTGAAAACTTTGGAGGTTTGTTTCTGTACCACATGCATTGCTAAATAAACTGTTGTCTGAATGTAACTGCTCACTATCCTCAACTCCACTATAACAGAGTTGGCCCTTGTCCTTGCTAAGACCAACCCCTCTACATTTGACTTTGATCCTATCCATTCCTGACTTCTCCTAACAACTCTGCTTTTTCTCTTATCTTCAGTCTCTCCCTATTTACTAGTTCCTTCCTCAATACCTACAAAAACATCCTTATCTTCCCCATCCTTAGAAAACCTTCACTTGATCTAACCATCTATGCTAGCTATCACCCTCTCTACAACTCTTCATAGATAAACTCCTTGGGAAAGACATTTTTTCTCTTACTCTTCTAAACCTTCTGCAATCTAGGTTCTGACTTCATCATTCAACTAAAACTATCTCGATTCCTAAATTTAATGCTCTTTTCTCAATACTGATTCCCCCACAACTCCTCAGAAGCATTTAACATCTTCCCCTGGATACTCTGCTCTCTCTAGGTCTATATGACACTGTTTGCTCCTGGTTCTCCTATTTGTCCAACCACTCCTTCTCAGTTTCCATTGTCAGTCCTTTACCCACTAAACATGGGTATCCCCCCAAAGCTCTGTCCTGGGGAAAGGGACCGCGGGAAATTCAATATTCTAGTATTATGTTAATAACCAATTATTAATTTGTGATATATCCTTTTTTCTCCTATTTTTGTCAAGACCCCACTCTTGAAAAGGCTAGTGAGTCTCTGAAGGGCCTGACCATAAATAACCACTCCTAGCCCCCAAAGCATCTGCTTATTAGCTAGTTTGGACTGGGACCCACCCAAATGGGACTCTGGCTTTTGTTTACAAACAGAGGTCAAACTGAGCTGCTAAGCAGAGAAATTCTAGTGTCCTTGGTCCCTTCCAGTGTGAGGAGACTTGGCTCATGAAAGAGAAATAAAATCAGAGAGAACCTGATCAGGGTGCCCAAATTGCTTGAGGGGACTAAAAACTCATGACCAGGCCACATTCTCAGCTGATCTTACCCCCTCAACAACATGGTCCTTGGAGAGACTGCGAGCTCTTAGTCCCTACCTTCTCCTTAACTGTCCACTAATTAGGGTAGCCATTCCCTTGTCAAGGGAGGGCCCAATAATATGCTACCAGGAAGACATTAGGGGCATTTAAAATGATCCAAGATCTTTGTCTTTGGTTACCAAGAGAAACCACTGACCATCAATCTATTGATTACTGACTAACCTAGTTAATAAATTGATAATTAATACCCAGAAACTTTGTCTCTCAGAGTTTTATTTGTAACAGGATTCTATATTACCTTACCTGGTAATCTACCAGCTCCCATGGGTTTAATTATCATCCCTGTGCCGATGATTCTCAGATCTCTGTATCCAGCCCTAGTCTCTCTCCATTCCTGCATCACCAGTTGCCCTTTGGATATCTCCAACCACATGTCCTGTAGAAATCTCGAACTTGATATGTATAAAACACAGCTCATTATCTTCCCCTGACCCACACCCTTCCCTCTTCCATGCTTCGCTATTACTGTCAAGGCACTACCAATCTTCAAGCTCAAAACCTCAGTATCTTCTCTGACTCCTCATTTGTACTTAGCCCACATATTCAATCAGTTGCTAAATCTTGTTTCTGCATTTACATCTCTCAAATAGGTCTCCTCTCTACTCACACAGCTACCACCCTAGTTCAGGCCCTCACTGCCTCACACCTGAACTATTGCAATACCTCTGGTTGACCTCTCTGCCACAAGTCTCTTCCCCCACTCCAATCTAGACTCCATCAAACTGTCAAAATGATTTTTTTCTAAAAAACAAGTCTAAGAAAAACCAGCAAAGATGATACAGTAGGAAACAACTACTCCAATAAAGGCCTAGAAAGAGCATCATTTGAGCTGTGATCAGGATATCCAAGGAAAAATCACAGTGAGTCATTTTTCCAAGTAATGTCAGCAAGAATAGGAAGAAAGACAGAAGTTTGAGGACACTAGGGACAGAGTATAGCCAGAGAGTACCACATGGAGCCTTCTAGAAAGAGGAATAAATTGAAGTTTATGGTTGTGTTTTATGGCAAGAGGCAATCCAGATTCAGTAGGCATGGGCCTGACACTGTGTAGGGCAAGAACAACAGCCAAATGGCAGCAATGTAGCTCTGTACCTCAAAGCTGGATTGCAGATCCACCATGAACTGAGGAAGGGATCTGCACTCAGGGCAAAAAGTAGTTATGGGCCTGAGGCTGTGAACTGGGCAAAGAGCAAGAAGAGAAGCATGCAGGAGTTGTGTGACTCTGACCTAAAGGTAGGATCAGAAGAGGCAGGGGTCCTCAGATTCAGCCTCCAACCCAATCTGAGGCCTATAGCTGAATCATCAGTGCAAGTTTCTCTGACCAAGAGGGATTCACTCTGAACCTTCAGAATCTTCCGGCTAGCTAATAGAGAGCTGGGACTTTCAGTCTACTGGGACTCCAAGCAGCAGCAAGCCTATGGTGTATTGCCCAGACTCAAACCAGGGTCAAGAGCTTAAAAAATTCAGATCAAACAGGCAGCAATGAAACTTCATCTTAGACTAGACCTTGTCAGGTCAAATATTCTCTCCAGAAGCATGCAGAGCTGATCCTGCCCCTAACATAAAGCCCCAGTTTAGGAATAAGACTGGAAAAATCAGTAAACAATAAAAGATTCCTATCATAAAGAGCAACTATGTAACAGGAACGCCCAAAATGCAAAGCCAAAAGAAGAGAATAAAAGCAAAGCCTCAAAGAGAAACAGAATGAACACAAGGTTCAACCAGAATTCTGGAAGAAATAATTCAAGAATTAAAAATTAATTTATAAATGAAATGAAAGTGCTAAAGGAAAGGAAAGAATTGGAAAAGAAATGAGTACCTTGGAGGAAAGACTTGGAAGGCGAATTAATAGTGCAGCACAAAAGGCTGAAGTTCAGATCCTGACCATGACACACCCCGACCCAGCGTGATTCATTGGTTCCTCATTACCACCAAGATCAAATAGAAACTCCTCTGTCTGGCATTTAAAGTTCTTCATAACTTGGTTTCTCCCGCCTATTCTATTCTTCTCACCCCTTACAACCATCCATGACCTAGCTATACAACTTACAGCTCCCATTACTACTTGATCTCTGTACCTTTGCGCTAGCAGTCCCATGTCTGGAATGCTCTGCCCTTTCACCTCTGTCTTTTAATTTCCCTGGCTTCCTAAAAACTCAACTCAAATCCTACCTGCTGCTAGAGGTCTTTCCCACTCCCCTCAGCTACTAAGGCCTTTTCCTTTCAGATTATCTTTAGCTAATCTGAAGATATGTATCCAGTCTGTATGTACCTAGTCATATGCATGTTGTATCCCCATTAGAATGTGTTCTCCTTGAAGGTTTGGGGCTATTTTTTGTCTCTCTTTGTATGTAGTCTTAGTGCTTAGCACAGTGCCTTACACATAACAAGCATTTCTTGTTCATTGACTGGCTAGTTAAATTAGAAATTTCAAAGTTTAAAAGTCAGAATCAGTAGGAAGAATCTCAAGAAAGGACCAGAAAACATGAATTTGTTTGTGTTTCACATACAGTTCAAGAGAAAGGATCCTACAATTGGCTGCAGTTCTAGATTTATGAAATAATGATAAAAATTCTGATCTAATGTAGCAGGCAAAGAAGAGTGAATAATCAAGCTATCAAATCATATAACTGCCTTTGTCTTGATTCTACATTTATCAAATAATCTTCTGATTTTAATTTCGTTTCCCAAGCTGGTTACCCTAATGGGAAAGGAATGTATCTTTGACCATGTGTGTGACTCTTGTGAGTGTGTCTAGGCTTGAAACTTAGCCACTATCATGAGACATCACCCCAGTCTTGTATTCTAGTATTCAGACCTAGGAGTGCTAGCAGAACAATGAGGTCGAGAGCTTTCAATCTCTGAACACACATGCAATTCCAGCAGAGACTCACATTGCCATTCCATTCATGAACTCCTCCATTGCTTGGCAGTATATTGTGATAGCCACTCGAGCATCAGCATCAAAAGTGAACTCCAGGCTATACATGACTCTTGGCTTCTCATTCTCTTCTGTTGGGCTGTCAGCATCATCTTTGTACCTAGCCAAACAGGAGGAAAAAGGAATAGCAAAGTCAAGTCATTCAACATTAGATCCTATTCCTCACAAGAAAACTCACCAAATTCAGAGCCAACAGATTATCAGGATGGCAGGAAAGAGAAAGGAAACCAAAACTTTACCCTATGGTTATCATCCTGCCTCAAAGTCAAACTGCTTATTTCTTTCAAATAGATCTGTAGCCCTATATAGTTGTAATCATTGATAAACTTAAAGAAATGTCCACTTCCCATTCACTTATTTCCATTCCCCCAGTTCCTAAAATATGCTTACACGGAAATGAAATACATCATCCTGGATGGCATCTCGGCCAGTAGTCTGTTTCTAAATAGGTCTTTTCTCAGAGGTGCGGCTTAAATGTAAACTCTGGTGTGCCATACTTGAAGTAATATCACCTCTCGTTCATGCCTGGATTAGTGATATAGTGGAACCAGATTATTGCCATCTGCTTAAAGAAAACACCCTACACCTAGGAAATCTCAAGTTTGGCACTCAGCATCCATTAGACTGTGAATTCCTTGAGGGCAAGGATTATCTTTTGCCTTTATCTGTGTCCTCAGAGTTTAGCACAATGTCTAGCACACAGCAAAAAAGTCACTAGTCTAAACAATAGTAAGTAGGTCAGTCAGTGAGTATTTAACAAATGCTCATTGACTCCCCTACTCACCACTATAGCAGTCAGGGGCCAGTTCAATTTTGTGCCTGTAAAATCTGAGATGGCTATGTTTTTGTGAAGACTATTCTGAGAGTATAAATTTAGATGAGACCTAAACCGAGGGAGCCTATAAAGGTCTAGAGCTATCAAAGACATTCTACTCCAGGCCTGGACAGGTTACAGGAGGTTCAGATAACCCTTATGCAAGTAGGTCCTAGGGCTTCTTTGGTGGATTACAATTTCAGGCTATAAACTGGCTATGGTCACCTCTGACGTCTCAGGTAGATAGAGGATTCTTGCGATTATCTTGGTTCAACCACACATGGCTCCAGAAATATCCTGAGGTGAAAGTTATGGGATGACCTCATAGCCCAGCAGTGTGATTATTTACACCAGAATGTTTCAAAGGAAGCATTTTTTTTTAACTCCAGATCTTTGGGCTCTGACTGGGTTTGACACTTTGATGCACCACTCTCTTTTCAATGAACTCCTAATCCCTTTTTTCCTACCAAGTCAAGGCCCTCCCTTCCCACCTTCCTTTCTCTCAGGAGATAAAAGAGGGCCCTTCTCAGCACAGAGAAACCTCTAGATACCACAAGTCTTCAAAACAGCCAGTTTCAGAGTTTAATATTCATGAATAAAACACTATTCCCTCAAACAATTGGAAATACTGGTAATTGCATCTAGTTCAAAGCCTTCTTTTTGGCTCCTATGAAAAGACAAAGAAAAATAAAATCATAATGGAATCATCAAAGAAATTGCTTTATAGTACCTGTAGACTCTCAGACTCTCTTTTCTTCTGTACCATTTAGAATAGAGAGCCTCTTTGCATTTAGTAGAGAATCTGACCATCCATTTACATAGACTACACCCTTTGGCTCCTGAGCACTGGGTCCTATCTTTCTCACCACTGTCATGTATTCAAGAGAAAGAATGTTCAAAAAGATTACCTCACAAGCCGTAAGGAGTCTTTGCGAATATTCACCAAGCTTCTTAGAGTCTTTACAGGTTCATGAGGAGCAGGAGTGACATAGGGAAACTAGAAGACAAAGACCAAAACCAATCTGAAGTCAATATCTGAGGATACTGAATAGTGGGTAAATGCTACGCCAAACTATCCTCAAATTCAAGTACACAGGTCTCGATGGACCCAGCCAGGGTCACATCTAGATATAATTAGCCGAACCATAGGTTTCCTAGGGAGAAACATCAGCATGTAACGCTTAACACAACAATTTAGCATTTTATGCTTTCCATTTGGCCATGGATATCAAATTCTGCCAACGGTGCAGAAGGTAAAGGAATCATCTATTTTACAGATGAAAAAAATAGAAGAAGAAAGACAAAGTACCTAAGTAAGGCTTAGAATTTAGATTGTCAAATCCCATTCCCATACTCAATTCTTAAAGATGGCACTTAAACATTATTTAAGATTGCACAGTTCCTGAAGGCCTGGAAGGATGTAAGCTTTTGTTTTTGTTATTTAGTTCCTCATTTTCAAAAAGCTACCTTCACCTTTCTGAAGAAATAGCAGACCTCCCTTCCCAAATGTTCAAACACCATCAGGTTTACAGAATAATTTAGACTGAGGATTACAACAGTATTCTCAATTTCAAAGAAATTTAGACAACAGGCAAAAGTTCTCTGTTCAACAAGTCTGGCAATGGAAGGTACAAGACAGATGCAGCAACCGTTAATAATGTGTCCCACACATTTGATTTTAAACTAATTTTTGGTCATTGCACGTTCAGAAACTTTTACTGTTGCCAAATTGCCCATATGGGGTTGACACCTATGGTTTAAGAAGCACTGGATTAGACCAAAAGCCCCATAGTTTCAAAGGATCCAAAGTCAACTTACAGACAACTAAAGAAAAATCCAAGTCAAGGAAAAGAAGTTTTGAAATTACTAACAAAATATTTCGCCAAGACCAAAGGAAGTATCTGATGCTATGAGAATGCTATGAGAAAAAGCACCAATAAAAGCTTGCCCACAAACTCAGACTTGCATTTGGTTTACAGCCAACCTGTATTTCTACCTCACCCTAGCTGGAATGCCTTCCTTTCCTGTCCCTTTCACCAGTCCAAATGCTGTCCCATCTTCAAAGTCCTCCCTGAAGGTCATATCCTCTACTGAGGCTTCCCCAAGATTCAGTAATCATTGCTCCCATGGTACTCCAGTACATAGTCTATACCACAACTATCTCATGTCTGTTTCTATTAATAGGGATTGGGATTGAGACTGGATCTATAGTTTCATTGGTGTAGGAAGTTCCTAATGAGAAATTTATTCTACCAGTATATGTCAGCACCTCATAGTCTTTTTTAAAAAAATTAATTTTTTTTTCAACAAACGAAAATCTATTTTCTCTTTTCTACTTCCTCAGAGGAATAAGAAAAAAAAAAGAAGAAAACCCTCGTTAACAAATACGCATAGGCGAGAAAAACTAATTTCCAAGCTCGCCACGTCGGAAAAATAAGTCTCATTCTGCACTCTTGAGTCTCCTTTGTCAAGAATCACTGGACTAGAGTGACTGGCTTGAGCTTCCCACCAAGTCCCTCCAAAAACCTATAAAACAATGGCTCTGAACCAATTCTAGAGCTGCAGAACCCACAAAGTGGCAGAGGGAAGCAGGGCCCCAGCCCAGGACACCCTGGATGGTCTCTGGGTAAGGTCTGTCCCACACGG
>CM053624.1:261139521-261188888 GCA_028646595.1 Phalanger gymnotis
AGCAAAATATAGTTAGTCTTTCACAACATGAGTATTGTGGAAGGGTTATACATAATGATATGCATGTGGCCCATGTTGAATTGCTTGACTTCTTAGGGAGGGTGGATGGGAAGGGAAGAGGGGAGAAAAAAGTTTTTTGGTTTTTTTTTATGCAACTAGAAAATAAGATGCACAGGCAATGGGGCACAGAGATTTATCTTGCCCTACAAGAAAGGAAAGGAAAGGGGGATGGGAGGGGAATGGGGTGACAGAGGGGAGGGCAGACTGGGGAACAGGGCAACCAGAGTGTATGCCATCTTGGAGTGGGGGGGGGGAGGAAATGGGGAGAAAATTGGTAATTCAAACGCCTGTGAAAATCAATGCTGAAAACCAAACATGTCAAAAATAAATTAAAAAAAAAAAAAAGAATCACTGGACTACCTTAAAGCCATGAATAACTATATATGTGTATGTTGTTTCCCTCATTAGAATGTAACTCCTTGAGGGGTGTAATAGTAATTAAGGTGGGACTTTTTGCTTTTCTTCTCTTAAGTGCCTTTAATGATTCTGGCCTTTGTTTGAATAGGGCAGATAAAGAGGGATCTTTTTTTCTTGGTTATTTCTCAGCACAGAGGCAACTGGGAGTCATTTGTACATGATGTGATACTGGGGATGGGGAACTATCCCACATCCAGCCTGGGTGAGGTCAGAATCCTCAGGGCTCTGAACAGGTTATAATTGAGGACAGCTTGGCATTTGACTTTTGGGGCATACTCATGGAAGGAGTGCTAAGACTCTGGGTAAACTGTGTGGAACATTTTATACCATTTTGTATCATTTTTGTAATTTCAATAAGACTCAGAGCCTGAACTAATTAACCAGAAGAAAAGCCTGATCCTAACAGTCTCTTTGTTCTCTGAGTAAGCTCAGAGATGCCTCTTCTTATGTCAACACACTCAGACAGAGCATTCCTTTCTCTGTCCATGGCCATTAAGGATGAAAACCTTGACCCCAGAAACTATCTTGAATTATGTGACTTTTCCTTATCTTAATATTTTATGAGCATATACTATATTATGGAATGTTAATGGCAAATTTAAACACAGAGATCCTGGGTTGTAATTTCAATTGACACTTTGTCAACTATCTGACTTATTGTATTTACAATCTATTCCTTGTCTTGTATCATAATTAACATACATGGGGGTCATAAAAGTGATATAATGCAGGCTGCTGTGTTGGGACTAAAAAAAAATATATTTAAGCTTCCTCATTTCTTTGTTCGGAGAGTCAGACTTAGTCCGGCCCCCATGCATGCATGTATCCGCTAAGGTTAAAGGGAATGAATAAATAAATATATAAGTAATATGAATTTTTCTATCACCTAGCCTGTTGTTTCCTTTAACCAAACTTTCAAGTTTAACAGCTGCAACTGCCCCCCAGCTTTACAACTCAGATGTTGGTTCTTCTCTGGTAACTATGTGTTGTGATTTGAATCAGACAAGGTCTGTCTGTTGATGTTTGTAATTTGTTTGTATTTGCTCTGAAGTTCAGGGTGCTGACTTTTTCCCCTGAACTAAATGAATGTATTTGTATGTTGGTTTAAAATAAGATTGTTAACCCCTTAATGCTACTTTCCTTAGTAAAGCACATCAAAAGAACCTGTGTTGGCAGCTTTCTGGGCGCTGGTTGTTGGTGGATCTTATACCTCCACAGCAGCTGCTGGCCAGGTTGTTGAAACAAGGGAGAAGAAATGTTTAACTTTTTGTCTTTATATTCCTAGTACCTGGCAAAGTACCTGACACACAGTAGGCACTTAACAAATGCTGTTGATTAACAGAAAAAGTAGAGAAACAGAAAACGAAGCCTTATTAGAGATTATTTCTAGTAAAAATCATGTAATCTTGGAGCTTAGATGTCATTTCAATTGAACTGAAAAAACACATATTAAGTATCCAGTGTGCAAAGTACACTGTCCTAGGTGCTGAGAGGGGGGGGGTCATAAAATGCATGAATCCCTTCTACAATGCCCCTATCAAGTGGTCATTTAGCTTTGGCTCTGCAGAAGGATATATAAAGAGTTTTCTTATTACATAAGTGGACCTCTCCACAGACCTCTACATAAAGAGATTTTTACATAATGCAAATTTGCCCACGGATATGGGGAAGGGAGGGAGAGGGGGCCAAATACCTGTGGAAGAAATGGGCCAGCACAAGGTTCAAGGACATGTGGGGGCCAGGGACAGAGAATGGAGAGCAGGAGGAGAAACATGTGGGGGCTGGGACCAGCCACATCAAGGCCTGGCTGGAACTCAGAGAAGAAAATCGTGGTGGGGCAGACATGCTGGGAGCCAGACACAAACACACATTACCCAAGTACTAATGAAGAGACACACAGGTGGGTGGGCAGAGAGGAACAAAGGTTTCCTATCACAGTGCCAGACGTCTCAAGTCAAGTCCCTGATCTAGTGCCAGAGTGTGTGGTCTCTCCATGTACCCGTTCTGCTTTCATGTGGAGGGGTTTTTTGGTAGAGGGGTGGCAGGCTGTGGAGCACCAGCTGAGGGGTCAGAGCAAAGAAAGAGTGCATAGCACTGCATGGGAAAGATAACATAAGTGGGTTTTGATATGGGGATTTCTTTTTAGAATTTTTAATGTGAAGCTGAATTTGCATAAGGTAAATTTATATAAAGCAAGAACTGTCTGTAGAGGGAAAATCCCTGGATTTGAATTTTATTGGATCCAATTTCAATTCTTAATTATTCCCTTACCCTTCCTGGGTCACAATTTCCTTGTCTGTAAAGTGCTGAAGCTGGCCTGGATGATATTAAAGGTCTCTTTTCACTCTAAGTCTATATAGCCATGATATGAAAAATGAAGGGCTGAGATTAGATGAACTCTAAGGTCCATTTTACCTCTATGTCCCTTGATGGTACTGTGATTTCCAATGATAGAGAACTCACTGTAATCAATACTCCCAAAACTCCAAAGTGTTAGATTTTAAAAAGTACCCTGAACTGAACCTGGCATCTTCTTAGGTACTGACAAAAGTGAGCAATTCCTTCAATCCCAACTTGAGTTAATTCATGAGTGATACAGAAGGGGGAAACAAAGCCAAAGGATATGAAAGTGAATCATATCACAAAGATTTTATACTGGTAGTAGTGGGCACAGTCAGGCACAGAGGTCTGACTCAAATTGAACCCACATCTTCAGGGACTGGAACTCTTCCCTCACAAACAAAAACATCAAACAAACAAAAAAGCCATCCCAGTTCTTGAGTTGAAACACTAGCTGGAGCTGGGAGTTGAGAGCATACTTTTACAGCTGACCCTTCAGCCCCTCACCCCCATCCCATTCTTTCTGATACAGTAGTTCAATGTAGTCAGTCAGTGGATAAATACTTATTAAGTACCTGCCATGTGTCAGGCATAGGGGATACAAAGGCAAAAGACAGTCCCTGTCCTTGAAGAACTCACAATCCAATGGGGGAGACAACGAGCAAACAATTATGTACAAACAAGCTATGTACAGAATAAATAGGAAGTAATCGACATAAGGAAGGGAGGCACTAGAATTGAGAGGGATCGGGAAAGGCTTCCTGTAAACAGCAGGATTTTATCTGGGACTTAAAAGAAGCCAGGAGGCAGAGATGAGGAAGGAGAGCATTCCAGGGAAGGGTAGAGAGACAAAGAAAATGTGAGGAAAATTGGCAGAGCTGAGAGATGAAGTGTCTAGTTTGAGGAACACTAGGAAACTAATGTCACTGGATCGAAGAGTACATGACAGGGTATAAAGTATAAGAAGCCTGGAAAGGTAAGGAGAAGGTGAAGGGCTTTGAATGCCAGAGAATTTTACATTTTATCCTGGATGTGACAGGGAGTTAGTGGAGTTTGTTAAACGGGGGGATGCCATGGTCAGACCCATGCAAGAAGGTGGCAAATATCGATTTACCTCTATTTCACTGGTTAATTTTGAGATCTGGATCAGGAAACTCAAGGAACCTAGTAAGTCACAGAAAAAGAAAAGTCCTAACAACCTACTCTGAAGAAACCTAATGTCTAACAATCCTCGTTGTAGCAGTACTCCATGTGCACCAATATATGAAAACTTAAAAGACAAACCAGCCCTCTGGACTCTGTAATGTGGTCCCAAGGCCAAGGACTTGCCTGCACTGGTCTGTTGCCCAGGAAGTTCAGATCCATGTTCTCTCCAAAGAGGTAACCCTCAGGGTGAGGAGTGTCGAATTTCTCACCTCCCATGAAAAAGTGTGTGGCAAAGTAGTTTCCTAAAAAGACAAAAACATAGTTTCAGATCATGCAGGTCATCAGAGTATGATGGGAGTGTGTTAGGATCAAAACAACTAAACCCCGAAGGAAGCTATTCCGTAAGCAGGAGCTGGTTTCCTTCACCGATTTACTTTGGGAGAACATAGAGGATGGCTAACTTCTTCAGATCTGTGGCATCTTTAGTTTTGTCATTTTATCCCTCTGACAACTTTTTATCTTTCTTTCATGACTAGGCAAAAAGTAATTGAGTAAAATTGCTCAACCTGGGGACCTATATTAGCCACTTTTTTTCCTCCGCTTTTACTTATTTTCTTTTTTAAAATGTTACTTTACTTTTAATTTATGGAATAAAACAAGCTTTTCCATAACGTAGTATAATTTAAAATAAAAATGACTGCACATGAAATTGCAAATCCATTATGTATAACTTGCTATTCCTTTTAAATATACAACAAAGTTATCATGTAAATTTCTTTATTTCTAAACTATCAATGATGCGTCTGAGCCAACCTCTAGAACTACAGATAGGCTAGCACAGTCAAATTCTGATATTATTTTGCTGGGAGATACAGCTTTGCCCATCATTGTCTCACCTCTACCCTTCTGACTGTGGATACACACAAGCCAATGTGGGTATACCTGGAAATGAAAGATAATTCAAAGATCTCAGAGACCCCTTGGGCAAAATTTTCAAAGTTAATATGATTTACGGCTTAATCCCAAGAGACAGACCTTCTCCTTTCCAAAGCCAATCCCTCTATGTGTTCCCTTGATCCCATCTCCTCCCATCTTCTCCACTGGACTGCTCTCTCAGTCGCTCTTCCCCTCTCTCTAATATCCAACTTCTCCCTATCTACTAAGTATTCTTACTTATTGCCTTCAAATATACCCAAGTCTTCCATCCTTAAAAAATCTCCATCATATACCACCATCCCTGTTAGCTATGTAGTCCTGGATTTCTCCTGTCTTTGTCATTAAAAAAGTTTTCTATACTAGGTACCTCCATTTTCTCTCCTCTCATCCTCCTCTAAAGCCTCCATAATCTGGCTCCAAAATAACCCCACTGAGCTGTTCTCTCCAAAGTTAACAATGACTGTAACTGCCCCGTCTGATGGCCTTTTCTCGTTCGGGGATTTCTTTTTTTTTGGAGGGGGGAAGGCAGGGCAATCAGGGTTAAGTGACTTGCCCAAGGTCACACCGCTAGTAAGTATGTCAAGTGTCTGAGGTCGGATTTGAACTCAGGTCCTCCTGATTCCAGGGCCGGTGCTCTACTCACTGCGCCTCCTAGCTGCCCCTGATCGTCTTTTCTCAATCCTGATCTTCTTGTACCACTAGGCCACACATCTAACACTGCTGACTACAGGCTCATTCTCTGGTTTTAATGACACCGCTCTCTTCTGGTTCTCCTCCAGTTAGACCCCTCACTCTTGGTCTCTTTTGCTGGATCATCTTTACATCACACCCACTAAATAGCAGTGCGACCTAAAGTTCTGCCCCAGGCCCTCCTTACTCTCTCCCAATGATCTCATCCGCACTCCTGGGTTCCATTATCAGCCTTCTGCAGATAACTTCCATATCTACATATCCAACCCTAGGGTGCCTCCTGAGCTTCCAGTCCCCCATCACTAAATGCCTATTGGCTTTCCCTTACTAACCCTATCCATCATTTCATTACTACACTACTATGTGTATAGGGCCTATGCTAGATAGGCTCTTCCAGATCAACAAAAGGTGGCAGGATGTCTGTTTTCCAGGAATTTACAATCAATTTAATTGAAGAAACAAGATACACAATACCTTACACAAAGTAGATTCTCAATATTTGTTAAAGGAATGAAATGCTGAAACAAGTAAGTAACTAAGTTAAAAACAAAATTTTTTGAGCATGCTATTATGTCCATGATACCATGTATGGCCTGTAATTACAACAACATAATACAACATAAAATTTAACAAAATAAGCCATAGAAACAATGTACCAAAATTCAGAGAAAGGTCTGTCACCATGGGCAAAAACAGAATGCAAAATGCCAGACCTTGCTCCATTTCTCTCTGTCCCCTCAGTAGTACATATAGAGTTTGTTATACTAATCTGTACTGACTAACTTAGGGTTTCTTTGGAAATATTCTTTTATCTTTTCCAATTTTGTTCACTTTATTCATAATTAAAACTACAAGTTCTTCAAGAAAAGGAACTGTCTTCTATTTCCCCAAAGTTGAAGAGGCTGGCATTCACCAGCCATGGTGCTGGCTTGTCAGGCCTAAGCACACCTCCTGAGGACTCCTATCTCTTGTATATTCTTACAAATCCTAAGGACAGTGCTAGGTGCCCAATAAAGATCTTTTGAGGCGCAGGGGAAGAAATACAAGATATCTTTCCTTAAGTAATTTACAGCCTAACACAGGATGATGAATGAAGTACTTACATTTTTTTAATCCTACATGATTCCATCATCACCAATAGAGAAATGTCAGCTATTATGAGGCAACAGTGGTATAACAGAAAGAAGTAATGCAGAAGAGTTCTTGAGATTCAGAGGCCTTAATAGAAGCCCAAATTCTGATGCTTCCCAGCTGAGTGACCATGAGTGACCTCCAATACACTAGCATCCACCTCACAGGAATGCTATGAGGAAGGTGTGGTGTAAATCTCAAAGTCCGATGTAAAAGTGAACTATTATTATTAACATGGAAAACTGAGAATGGATTGTAGTTAGAAAGGCTTTTGGATCAAGAAAACAGCTTAAAAACAAAACCCAAAGGAGATGGTGGACAAATGGCAAGGGATTTGTCTGAGCTCTCCCCCAAGACCCTCCAAACAACTTTAAATAATGCCTAAAACAAATTCTGAAGCAGCAGAACCCACAAAAGGACACAGTGAAACAATTTTCCAGCCCAATGTAATTTAGAAGGCTGACAGGAAAGGTCTATTGTACAGGGGGTGAGGGCAGAGCTCAGTCTAGCACAGGCCATGCCCCAGCAAACCAGTAGTAGGTTTTGGAGATGACTGAATCAGTGGTAGCAGTGGGGGTTATGAACTTCTCACCCCACAGACAGTAAGGGGGTCAGGCAATTGGTCAGAAGAAGATTACAGGGGTCCCTTTGCTGGCACCAGGGGCAGGACTCTGTTGGTTGGCCCACACTTGGACCTGAGTCACAGTCCTAAGTCTCATTCCCAGGGTGAGGAAGAACACTAGCACAATAGAGCGTGTGGCCCAAGGTGATATGGGATCCTGGTCATAGTTCCAGGAAAGAAAAGAGTGTTTGTGGTTGCTCACAGACCCACGACACAGAGCAGAAGAATAGTAAATACACCTCTCCTTAGATCACAGCATCTTGGAAGAACCGAAAATTTACAGGTCCCCAGAATTATCTCTGAAAACAGTTGCATAAAAAACCTGAAGCTTGGGACACTGTCCCCTCCATTCTGGAAGCAGAGCTCCACTTCAGCATAGAGTTAGAAGTCAAAAAATAGGTTGGATAAGTGAGCAAACAGCAGACTAAATCCTAATTATAAAAAGTTACTATGATGACAGGGAAAATCAAGACACAAACTCAGAAGAAGAAGAAAGTCAAAACTTTTATATCCAAAGCATCAAAGAAAAATATGAATTGGTCTCAGGCCACTGAAGAGCTCAAAAATGCTTTTAAAAATCAAGTAACAGAGGTAGACGAAAAATTGGGAAGAGAAATGAGAGTGATACAAGAAAATCATGAAAAAAGAGTCAACAGCTTGGTAAAGGAAAAAAAAAAGTTAAAGAAAATAACACCTTAAAAATAGAATAAGCCAAATAGCAAATGAGGCACAATAATCCAATGAGAAGAATGCTTTGAAAAGCAGAATTGGCCAAATGGAAAAGATATATAAAAATTCACTGAAAAGAAGAACTCTTTAAAAAGCAGAACTGGACAAATAGAAAAAGAAGTACAAAAATTCACTGAAGAAAAGAACTCCTTAAAAAGCAGAATAGGCCAAATGAAAAAGGAGATACAAAAGCTTACTGAAGAAAATAATTCCTCAAAAATTAGAATTGGAAGAGTAGACGCTAACAACTCTATGAGACATCAAGAAACAATAAAACAAAATCAAAAGACTGATAAAATACAAGAAAATTTGAATTATCTCATTGGAAAAACAACTGACCTGAAAAATAGATCCAGGAGAGAACATTTAAGAATTACTAGACTACCTGAAAGCCAGGATCAAAAAAGGAGCCTAGACATCATTTTTCAAGAAATTATCAAGGAAAACTGCCCTAATATTCCAGAACCAAAGAGTAAAGTAGAAATTGAAAGAATCTCCTGAAAGAGATCCCAAAAGGAAAATTCACAGGAATACTGTCGCCAAATTCCAGAGCTCCCAGGTCAAGGAGAGAATACTGCAAAGAGCTAGCAAGAAATAATTCAAACATCATGGAGCCACAGTCAGGATAACACAAGATTTAGTGGTTTCTACATTAAAAAATCAGAGAGCTTGGATTATGGTATTCCAGAAGGCAAAGGAGCTCTAGGATTATAACCAAGAATCACTTACCCAGCAAAAACAATATAATCCAGGCCTGTACAACATAGGGCCCTCGGGCCACTTGCGGCCCACCAAAGTGGCTCGAGCATGGTGTGTTGTGTAGGCCCGTTTTACATTTTTGCAGGCCACATGAAATCCTTTGGTGGGCTAGAAGTAACATAGGGGCCATATGTTGTGCAGGCCTGGTATAATCCTTCAGGGGAAAAAATAATCATTCAATGAAATAGAGGACTTCAAGCATTCCTGAAGAAAAGACCAGAGCTGAAGAAAAGACCAGAGCTGAATAAAAAAACTGATTTTCAACTACAACACTCAAAAGCATAAAAAGGTAAACATGAAAGATAAATCATAAGGGATTCAATAAAGTTAAACTGTTTACATTTCTATGTGGGAAAATTATACTTGTAACTCCTAAAAATTTTCTCGTTATTAGAGTAGTTAGAAGGAGTTTACATAGACAGAGGGCACAGGTGTGAAATGAATTTAAGATAATTAAAAAAATAAAATTAAGGGGTAAGAAAGAGGAATGCACTGGGAGAAGCACCAAGAGAGAGGTAGAATGGGGCAAATTATCTGACACAAGAGGAAAGAGCTTTTATAGTGGATGGGGAAACGGGGGGGCAGGGAGCGTGTGAACCTTACTCTCATCAGAACTGGCTCAAAGAAAGAATAACATATACCTTCAGTTGGGTATAGAAATTGATCTTACCACACAGGAAAGTAGGAGGGAAAGGTATGGATAAGAAAAGGGGCAGGGGTGGGGGGTGGTGATAGGAGAGGGTGGATTAGGAGAGATAAAAATCAAAAGCAAAACACTTGAGAATTGAGTAGGTGACAGGAGAGATAGTAGGATAAATGGGGAAAATGGGATGGAAAGAAATACATAGTAATCACAGCTGAAAAAAATTTTTTTACAGCAAGTTTCTCTGATAAAGACCTCATGTCTCAAATATATAGAGAACTGAGTCAAATTTATAAAAATAAGAGCTATTTCTCAATTGATAAATGGTCAAAGGATATGAACAGGCAGTTTTCAGAAGATGCAATCAAAACCCTCTATAGTCATATGAAAAATGCTCTAAATCACTATTAAAGAAATGAAAATGAAAACAACTCTGAGCTACCACCCCACACCTATCAGATTGGCTAACATGACAGAAAAGAAAAATGACTAATGTTGGAGGGGATATGGGAAAATTGAGACACTAATGTACCGTTGGTAAAGTGGTATACTGATCTAATCATTCTGTAGAACAATTTGGAACTATACCCACAGGACTATAAAACCATGCATACCTTTTGACCCGGAAATACCACTATGAGATCTGCATCCAAATGAGATAAAAACAAAAAGGAAAAGGACCTATACATACAAAAATGTTTATAGTTGCTCTTTCAGTGGTGGCAAAAAATTGGAAACTGAGATGTCTATCAATTGGGGAATAGCTGAATAAGCTGTTGTATATGATTGTGATGGAATACTATTGTGCCGTAAGAAATAACAAGCAGAATGCTCTCAGAAAAACCTGGGAAAGTGAAATAAGCAGAACCGAGGGAATACTGTATATAGTAACAGCAATACTGTACAATGATCAAGTATAAGTGACTTAACTATGCAATGATCTAAGACAACCCTGAAAGACATATCATGAAAAATGCTGTCCATCCCCAGAGAAAGAACTGATGGAGTCTGAATGCAGATTAAAGCATACTTTATCTTTATTTTTCTTGGGGAGTTTTTTGTCTGTGTTTTCTTTCATAATATGACTAACATGGACATATGTTTTGCATGACTGCACATGTATAACCTCTATCAAATTGCCTGCCTTCTCGAAGGGAGAGAGGGAAGAAGAGAATCTGGAAATCAAAAATTTTAAAAGCAAATGTTAAAAATTATTTTTACATGTAATTGGGGGGTATAAAATACTAAATTTAAAAGAAAAAAAAACAAAGAGAAAAGCTAATTACACAGTGGGGGAAATTAAGTTACCTAAGAAGAACTACAATGAAAATATGAATATTCAGTCTTAGTCTTCTTTCACCAAGCCAGGAAACTTCTGAGCAAACAAGGTCACTAATTACCCACACACAGAGAGGGCAAAGACGATTCCAGGCTCCTGCCTTCAAAGCATCATCAACCCCTGACTCACTCAACCATTTCCTGATACTCTGAGAAGCTGATTTATTTTACTATGTTTTTCCTCCAAAAACCTCTGTGCAGTACTTTTTAATATACTTAGTACATTTAGCATGGCTGCTTACATACAGTCTGCCTGACTTACAATTCTACAAGTCACAACAAATTTACAAGTGAGGCTTGGAACCAAAATACTATATAAACTGGCTAAAGATCAAACTGTCTATAGACTGCTGCTATTGGCCTTCGTTGGCTCTCTGCCTTTGCTGATTCAGACCCTGAGGTTTGACTTAGCCCAAGAAAAATGTCCAAGCAACCTTTTTATGGAGGGAGGGGATGGGCAGCACCTGGCAGTCAGAAGTCCTCAATAATAATAGTAACTTACATTTCTACAGCACAGTAAGGTTTGCAAAGCACTTTATATATGGTATCTCATTTTATCCTCCAATCAACCTCATGAGATAGGGGCTATTATCATCCTCTACATTATCTCCATGGGATGCAAGCCAGATTTGAAGCCCTGATTGTCCAAGGGTTCATGATGGTTGGGGCAACCCTGTGCAGGGAAAAATGTAGGACCCAGTCACCAGGTCTATCTTCTCTCTAGGCCACTAGATTCTTTTCACACTATAAAAGGTTTACTCTCAAATCTTTTGCCCCTTTGTCTTATTACTGTCCTATCAAGCCTTGCCAAACTCCAACCCTGGATTACTCTAATCATCTGCCTTCTCTGAACCTACTGATTAGGGTCACTGGAAACCTATGTTTTGATTTCTAGCTTCAACTTGCCCTCCCTACAAGACAATCTTTTTACTCCTTAATTCTCTTTTCATTCCCCACTGAGACTCTTCCTAAACTTTTCTTCTCTCTTCACACATAGCCCTCCCCCCACCCTCTCAGATGACAACTTCACCTCATACTTTATTAAGAAATAGAGACCACTTGCCTGTGCTCCTTCCTCTCCCCATCTCTTCATCTCAAAATCCCCTACTCCATTGTTCCTTTACCCCATTCCCTAATGATAAGGTAGCCTTACCTTGTCCTCTCCAGGGCCAATCCCTCTACATGTACATTTGCTCCCATCTTCCTGTCTTCTCCGCAGACTGCTCCCTTAATCGTCTGTCTAATCTTCAGTCTCTCCCTATTTATTGGTTCTTTCCTTCCCTGCTGCCTCCAAGCATTTCCGAGTTGTCCCCATCTTTAAAAAATCTTCAAACTATTGTCTAGTCTTTCTCCTCACTTTCTCAAACTCTCAGAAAAAGCTATCTATGCTCGGTGCCCCCACTTCCTTTTCTCTCATTCACTATTCAAGCTTCTGGCTTTATCACTCCACTGAAGTTGCTCTATCCAAATTTACCAAATGATCTCTTAATTGCCAATCCTGATGGTTTTTCTCAGTCCTCCTATTTCTTGACTTCTCTGTAGCATTTAGTACTGTTGACCAGTCTCTGTCTGGATACTCTCTCTTCTCTGGTTTTAACGACGCTACTCTCTGCTGGTTCTCTGGTTGTCTCACCAGGCACTTTCACACAGTGTGTGTGCACTCCAAAGTTCTGCACTGGCTTCTCTTCTCTTTTCTTTCTACACTCTCATTTATTGAGCTCAGCTCCTATGAGTTCAATGATCATCTCTATGCAAATGACTCTCACCTTTATATCTACACTCAGTCTCTCTTCTTAGCTCTAGTTTCGCCAAACGCATACATAACATTGCAAATTGGATGTTTCGTAAGTGTCTCAAACTCATGTCCAGAACAATTCACTATCTTCCTGCAAAATCCACCCCTCTTTTCCAAACTTCTCTATTTCTGTCCAGGTCACCATCATTCCAAGTCTTCCAGGTTCACAACGTCAGGACTGTCCTTAACTCTTCACTCTCCCTCGACCACACATGGTGAAGAGTTGTCACATCTTCTTGGTTCTAGGCCCACAACGCCTTCTGCATCCTTTCTGTTCTCATAATTCACACAGCCAGAGGTGTGCTGGAGCTAGCTCAAATTGGAATTGTGAAATTTTGGGTGTGAGTATTTACACCTGAGAAATCTGCAAACACTACAAATGAGGGTCTGATTTACTGTTTTGTTCATTGTCTAGAAAGTAATAGAGAAAACGTTAATGCAGGTAATACTTTAAAAGTGTGCCCTGGGTACCTTTTGTTTTTTTTTTTTTTAAGAAGGCCAGCTCTTAAACATTTACTAGCATACTGCTAGCTAGTTCATGCCCTGCTCATCTCTGTGACTACTGTAATGGTCTCTTAATGGATCTCCTTGGCTGGACTCCCCCCTCATTGCATCTGTCCTTCCTAGAGCTAGCTGCCAGACCATTTAACTTACCTAACACAATAAATTCCAGTGATCTCCTATTGCATCTTGGATAAAATGTAAACTTGTTTGGCTTTTAAGGCCTTTTCACAATCTGCCCAACTGATTTTTTCAGTCTCATCATACATTACATCACTTCCTGCATTCTATAACCTATCCAAAAGGTCTTCTTTCTGTTTATTACACAAAGCATTGCTGCTTCCATCTCTTGTAGTCATTCCTCCATGCCTGGAATGTACTCATTCTTTACTTTACTACATACTTTACTACATTTCATAGAAATCTTTACTTCTTTCAAACTTCCACTCAAACACTACTTTCTATATGAAGCCTACCCTGACCAGCCCCAACCCGTGATGGCTAGTGTTCTCCTTCCCTATACAATCTTGTATTTATTTTGTAATTTAAAAATAAAGTAGGAGATAGCTGAGGGAAAAACAGGAGTATTTGGAAAACAACCAGTGGGATTTGTTGTAAGAAAGTATTCTTGCAGGGCAGTTAGGTGGCATAGTGAGTAGAGCACCGACCCTTGGAAACAGAACCTGAGTTCAAATTTGACCTCAGTCACTTGACACACTTACTAGCTGTGTGACCTTGGGCAAGTCACTTAACCCCAATTGCCCTGCCTTCCCCCCTCCAAAAAAAGAAAAGAAAACATTCCCTGTTCAAGGATGGGAGACAAGGGAAAATGATCAACTACTTTTATAATTGTGAAAAATAGAGACAAACCTTCAGGGTCTCTTATCCAAGGATGAGAAGTAGCTGTTACAACGGTGGATGACACCACCTGCTTTACCATACCCTTGGATAATTTGTTATATTTTATTTCTCCTTCAATTGTAGTCAGGGACTTTCTGCTATTAGACCACCAGGCACTGTAAAATCATTGTAGTCCCTATTTTTCTCCCACATTCCCTGACTAGAACGTAAGCTCTCTGCGAACAGCCTATTTTGATTTGTCTTTCTACTGCAAACACCAAGCACAGTCTTAGCATGCTATAGATATTAAATTAATGCTTGCTAATTAATTGACATAAAGTGGAAATGGCCATTAGACATCTTTTCACTTTGGGAATAAAGTAGAATCCTAAAATTTTGGTCCAGTTGTGGTATGTATATCTTCTTCCCTCCCAAGTCTCCTTATGCCTAAAAGCTGATGACTAGACCCACGGAATTTGGAGACAGTAGTTTTAAGTGATAAGTAGAATCAGAAAATTTGTATCAACAATCTTGAAAACTAGCTTTTGTAACTACAGTAACACCTATCTAGAGTGAAGCTACCCTGAAATTTCACCTATTTAAAATGGTTAAAATTCTAAAATGTGTGCTTAAAGCTATTTAAAAAACCTAGATATCTAGAATTCCTAGTCCCCAATGGTTCCAGGTAGCCATGGTTATTAACTATATCTGTAAAAACATAATCTTAAACAAATAAAACGTAACTCCTCTCTGATGTCTGGCCCTGATCTATTCCTCACACACTTAGCATGGTTAAGGGAAGCAAAAAAGAATCTCAGCTGCTCCTGGAAGCACTTTACAAACTCTAAGTCCCTCTCTAAGTGTGAGTCATTATTATTAATAGTGACTGGTCTGGGTGGCAGACAAGCCTGTTGCTATCCTAGGCTCTCCCAGAACATATTCTCTCATCCGACTGACGTTCTAGGAGTCATTTCAACCAAGACCCTGACATTTAGTTCAATCTCCCCAGGGAGCTGCTATCAACTATTTCTCTGGTTTGTTGTTTGCCTGGCCTCTTATTCCTCACCTCCAGAATGTTTCCAAGTCTTCTTGTGTGAGTACTAGAAGCTAGAGAGCAGCCATATTACAAGGAAGCAGAGGACCTAAAAAGTTCAACAAACCATTTAACCATTCTGTATTCCTGTTTCATCGATTGGTCCCCGGTATATACTTTCTGAGTCCTGGCAAATGATTTATTCATTCATTCATCCATTCAATAAATACTTATTAAAAGTCTACTCTATGTAAGGCAATTGTGCTACTCGGGAATTCACAAAGATAAATAAGATACAAATACTTAAGGAGTTGATGATCTCTTAGAGGAATTCAATTCTCATCAACCCACTGCTTCCAGACCCTAGCCATACCACATGCTGGTATTAAATTCCTGCCTTGTCCTAAAATCTACTGTCCTCTTAAAGAGTAATACATACATTCAGAAGAACCTAACAGCATCTCATAACCTAAGAAGCCAGTGTTTGGGGTGTATTCCTAACTAACACTATTCCTGAGGCACAGGTGCCAATGACCCACAGCACTGATCTTCCACTTCTTCCTCCTCCCTAGCTAACAGGGAGTGAACCAGGAGAAACACAGGTCACAGACCAGGGGTGGGGAACCTGTGGGCCTCAAGGCCACATGTGGCCCTCTAGGTCCTCAGGTGTGGCCCTTTCACTGAATCCAAACTTCACAGAACATGGCCTCAAGGCCTCATGTTCCCCACCCCTGTGTAGACTATTATACAGTGGCAGTGAGCCTGCCATCTTAGAGAATACAGCCACTACCCTATCCCTCCAGCATTTCTAACGGTGGTGAAAGTGACTAAAGGGAGATCCAACACCTCTTTTAAAGAACAAAGACTCTTAAGTAGCATATGTTTGGCACCTGATAAGCGCTTAATAAATGCCTTTTGACTGACTGATCTGAAATCAGGGCAGTATGTAAGTGATGGGGGAAGAGGGGAGAGCGGAGGAGCACTTCCCCCATCCCCCAATCCAACCATCCAGCAGTAGATCTCTTTCCCAGTTCATCTCCCTAACCATTACACTAAGGTGTATTGCCTTTCTGAGCAATGAAAACTATCACAGCCTCCTTGAGGGGAAAAAAAAAAAAGGCTGGTACTAGAGGCTGTGTTTACTGGATGTATACAGGTTGGTCCTCACTCAACTTAACCTAGAATGTGTGTAAATTAATTTTTGTAAATTTAATCCTATTTGAGTCACATTAAGTTGTTATTTAAAGGTATCTTATGGGCGAATCCTTTTATAAAGCCAAGAACCAATCTCTAACTTATCAGTTTGTATAAATTTAAATTCTAATAATATCATTTTGGTTTAAATAAATTACACCTGTAACTTCCCTACTGCAAATAAAGACCTGATTTTGCCCACCTACCCATGTCTATGATTAATAAAGAAGGGAAGAAGAGCTTAGAAGAGAAAAATCATAGGATAAGGGTGCCACAGACTTGGGGCTCCTGCTTGGACTCCTTGAAGGTGCCAAGCTGTAAAAAATGCAGGTACTTCATTTCCCTAGGATCTTGGTCTTTAATTTGTATCCCTATAATGAGAGGCAGCATGGGGAGCATGTTGGGTAGGGGTCCAGCTTCTGATATACCAACAGTGTGACCTTGGGCAAGCCACTTACCATCTCAATGCCTGCAGGCACCTGAGACTACCAAATATAAGGCAAATACAACCTGCTTAGTTAGAAGGAGTTCATCACCTGCAGCTCCCCATACTAAGGAAATCCCAAAATGAAAATCCCTCTTCCAGGCTGACAATGGAGCCCAAGTTTATTAATCTCAATCTTCAAAATGAAGGCTTTGAGTCAATAGCTTGTCTAAGAGGCAGCATCATAAACTGTGCCAGGCTCTGTAAACAAAGACCCAGATACGAATCACAAAACAATCCGGTTGGGAAGGGGGAGGAGGAACACAGAAAGGAATGCTCCTCTGACACTGGCCTTTGTGGTCACAAATGGAAATGAGCCAGTGATGTCCTCTCATAAGAACAAAGGACATAAGTCTATGCACATTAGACTGTACAAAAAAGACATTTCTGACCAAAACAGTTGATGAGACACTTCGAAATGGCTCCGTAGATAAATCAATTTGTGATCTGATCCAATTGGATACAGAATTTGTTTTGGAAATCACAGCTGAACAACAGAGCTAATTCCAATGCTACTAGAAAAATCATGCTAGCTGTGATCTGAAAGAATTAGAAAATCAGTTTTGGGAATCTACAGCTCCAAATGCTCCTCCTTCCATTCAGTAATCTCCTCCCACGTGCCGTGAAAATATCTAACTTACAAATTTTCAACAGGGCTGGATAATAATAATTTTTTTAAAAAAATAACAATAGAAAAAAAAACCTTTGAGTAAACCCCTTCTTTGAGTTCAAAATAGGTCTTGCACATTGTCTTGTGTTGGTTTTTTAAAGTAACAAGCACACAAAACATATTTCCATGTTATCTGTGACCTCATCAATGAGGATACTCCCTATGTGGGTGCATAGGCCACAATTATCTTTTAGTTTACGGTCAACGTAAGAAAACAAGGTGATATGACCATTTTACAAATGGGAAAATTAAAACTAAACAAGCTTGAATTACTTATCTGGTGATACAGAAAACTAGGTGGTGCAGTGGATAGAGCACTGAGCCTGGAATCAGGAAGACTCATCTCCGTGGGTTCAAATCCGGCTTCAGACACTTACTAGCTGTGTAACCCTGGGCAAATCATTTAACCCTGTCTGCCTCAGTCCCTCATTTGTAAAATGAGTGGGGGGAAAGGAGATGGCAAACTACTCCAATATCTTTGCCAAGAAAACCCCAAATGCGGTCAGAGTCTGAAATGACATGACGACAACAAATCTAGTGATACATAGCTACTTAAAGATAGAGGGGTTTCCATAAACTCCATTTTATTGACCAAGGCAATGTTTTGACATTTTAAAGACAAGCCCCCAAATCAAACTCTGGATACTAAAAAACTTGGCATTAATGATAGTAGTACTTTCTATCCCCAAACATTTAATCTGGTATTAATTTTAGATCCTAATACATACTTATTTAATAGATTTATAGTGGGGGCCAATAATTTGGTTTGCTCAATTCTCTCATTTGAAACAATAATTCAATTCAATGTAATGAACATGCATAATGGAGGGATGCAGGAAAACCTCACTTTTCTATAATACCACAGGCTATGGCACGGTATTAACAGAAAAAGACTAACGTTCTCTTAATGCCCTATCAGATCCAAGATCCAGGCATTTATTGAAATAGATTGCTTAGCAACTTGGGAGAAGGGATAGTTTCATTTTTTTTCTTTACCTGTCACATAGAAAATGCTTAATAAAGCCTTGCTGACTGACTGACTGATTGCTGGCATTAAGAAAGCAGATACTCAGGGACAAGGGAAAGTCATCCAAGGTTATGGCAGCAAGCAGAGGTAACTGTGGTACTGGTGGGGGCTGGAAGGACTGCGACTGGTTCTGAGATAGAGGTGTTATTCACAGAAGCCAAAGAACTTAAAGCAAACCATGACACAGGATGCAGATGCTACCATCACTGAAGTTACCCACTTTCTCATGGAAGGAGAGGGCAGGAAGACAGCAGCTGAGAGTCAAGCATCCCTAAATTAACCCCTCTAGATTGGCTTGCCAGTCACCTAACACGCATCTAATCCACTAGTACCACGTAATCCACTAGTACCACGTGTATAAGAATGGCTGAGGTAACCCCAGGCAGGAGGCTAATGAGACCGTGCTCATTGGTGGTGTGAGTTTCTTTATGTGAGAATACGAAATGGATCCCTGAAGGAGGGAGGAAAGGAATGGAAGGAGGAAGAGGATGGTTTTATTATTTGCTATTGGACTTAGAGTTGAGTCCCATTTGTGTCATTATATGCTTTTAATAAGAGAAGCCTTAATAAGAGTGCTGGGCTTCGAGTCAGGAAGATCCAAGTTCAAATCTTGCCTCAGGTACACCTGTCTTTTGACCACAAGGCAGTTATTTATTCTCTAAGTGTCATGCAAGCCCATCTACTAGGTTATAGAAGGGTTAATATCTGCTTGATGCTCCACTGATAAAACCATGGATCCTTGGTATGTTTTTATAATAACTATGTTTTTGTTCAAAATGAGTACTGGCAACCCTGACTACATGCAGGTGAGCTGACTCAAAAAGCCCTCCGGGAAAGGTAATAATAGGTTAGATTGGGGTGGGAGGAGGGGAGAGGGAGGATGAAAGAAGAGGGAATCCTCAAGTGCATCAGCAAAACTCAGGCCATGTCAATGGTATTAGGGAGAAGATATCCAATAATGAACTTGGTCTACAGGGTGTCCCCAAAGTCTGGACACATAGGAAAATTGACTGCAATGTGGAGTTATTGCATCGAGTCCACATGAATCCTGCAAAGCGCATCAACCTTTGCATCACAGATGATGGAAACCATATTGGAGATGTTATCTGTTGATATTCCAATTAAATAAAATGTGGTTGAAAATTTCATTCATTTCATTTCTTGAAAATATGCATTTTTGCCTATGTGGCCAGACTTTAGGAACACCCTGTATGACTCCAGCATGTCAATTTTAAGCATTCAGGTTATATCAACAACCCTGATCAACACAATGACTAACCATCCAGAATACTTGATGCCGATCACAAACCATGTTATCCACCTCCTGTCAGAGAGGTGACAGATTCAAGATGCAGATAGAGACATATTTTTAGATACAGCCATTATAAGAATTTGTTTAACTTTACTATGCTGATTTGTTACAATACAAAGGTTTTGTTTTTCTTTTTCTTCTTACACAGGGAATAGAAAATAAACGCTTATTAATTGAAAAAAAGAAAAACAAAACTTACATTAAAAAGAGCCTAGCAATCCACTCACCATCCCTGGGACATGCTCTTCCCTAGCCACCAATACTCATCCATATATGTTGAATGTAAGCCTTTCTTTAAGGCAGAAGCTATCCTTCTTTTGTACCTGTACCCCTATCCCTATCACTTAACCGAGTGCCTGCCACCCAGAAAGCACTTAATGGTTTTTTCGTTTCTTCTTTCATTCTGAGAAGAATTTTTCTAAATAAACAGGAGGACAGATGTTCTAATTGTAGCATCCTCTTTCAAATAAACTCATTGGCCTTAAGGCAATATTAATCATCAGCTTTGCCTGGCTCAACAGATAATAAAAATCCATGATTCTAGGCTTCAAAACAAGGAAGATAAATAAGAGGAAGAGAGAAGTAATTTGATGATTAACTTGAATATATCTAGTTATGGCTATCGGCCCCAGAAGCAGCAGTTTTCGGTTTGTGTTTCTGCTAAAGAAACTGGTCAAGGAAAGCACAACTCCTGACCTCAAGTTGAGTATACCACAATGTGTGATAAAAGAGTCATATACAGTGTCTAGATCCACATATATATATATATATACATCTTCCATGGATTTGGATTTATATACAATACAGAATGACTTTAAGCAAGTCATTTCCCTCTCTGGACCTATGTTTCCTTAACTCTAATATAAGGGGATTGGACTAATGATCTCCAGGACCCACTCCAGTTCAAAGTCCTATGATCTGATGACACCAGAAAGGAAGATATCACTAGTCTCTCTCCCAATGTAAATACAAGTTGTTCCCCCGCACTGTATATGTAAATACAGAAAATCATTCTCAGTAAAGGGGTGGGAGGTGTAAGGGAGGAAGATTCTGATTAATCAAACTTTCTGGTTAATAGATAATTACTACAAATATAAAAAATGGATCATCAATTTTTGAAGAACTGTAATACCATAGATTATATTTAACACTAAAACTAAACTCAAATAATCCCAACTTTCTTTGATGTCTCAGAAGACACCTCAGAACTCTTCGGTATTTGAGGATCAACATCCTAAACCACTGCTATCACTCTACTGAAGAGACATGAATGCTAGTTAATAGTTCTGGTTAACAGAATGCTGCGTAACAGAATTTGTTATGCATATGAAAGGGACTATAAGGTTCTACTTCAAAAAGTAATCTTGCCACAAAAAATAGTCCAGCTAAGTGGCAGCTCAAGGAAGCAGGAACCAAATAAACACAGCCTTAAGATTTATTTCATGTGGAATACTACCGTGCTGTAAGAAATGATGTGCTGGTTGACATTAGAAAAATATGGAAAAATCTGCATGACATAACGAAAAGTGAAGCAAGCAGAACCAAGAGAATGTTACATACAGTAACAGCAACATGGTCCAAAGAATAATTATGAAAACCAAGCTATTCTGATTGATATTCAACTATAAATATTCAAATCAACTATAAAGGACCTATGCCGGAAGAGGCTATCCATCTCCAGAGAAAGAACTGATGAACAGAAATATGCATAGTATGATTTTACATATATTTATAAATCTGTTCAAATGCTGGCTGGCCTTCTTTAGTGTGGGATGGGGAAGGGAGGAAGGAAAATGTAACCCAAAATATATATATGTATGTGTGTAATGGTAATGAGGGCAGGATTTTTTGCTGTTTGTCTCTTAAGTACCTTTAATGAGTCTGGCCTTTGTGTGAATGGGGAAGGTAAAGTGGAGTCTTTTAGTCTTGGAGTGTTTCTCAGCACTGGGGTGGTTGAGAATCATTGATTTGTATATGATGTGGTGCTGGCGGTTGAGGAGCTTTCTTGCACCCTAAATGCGAAATTGGCCCCAGCCCTCAGGGTCTTAAACAGAGTATATGTGTTGGAAGGTTAGCTTTTCACTTTTGGGGGTACACTCATTGAAAGAGTGACAAGACTCTGGGCAAACCGTTGGAAAAGCCCCACCCTGGCTTTGATAACCCAGAGAGATGTTGGTGCTTACATATACGTATATACATACATACACACACACACACACACACACACACACACACACACACACACACACACACACACATAATGTGTGTGTATTAGAACTAGGGACAGGCAGCTAGCTTTCAACTGGGTGAGGTAAATAAAATGCGAAGACTTCACAGGGAAGATATGCATAAATATATATCTATATCTATACTAAGAAATGTTTAAAAAATCAAGAAATAGGGAAGTAGAAAAATTCTGAGGCTGTGAGAGCATGATGGCTCAGCCTTTGGAAAAGTTAACCCTGCAACTTTTTATTCTTTCTTCTGGTTCTGGTTTAAAGATTTGCTCAGTAAGGATAGGGTCACTGTGACCTGTTTTCCTTTACTGTAAAAGTACTGTAAGAGAATGGAGAGGGTCTCCCCCTCCCCTTATCCTATTCTTCTTCTTTAGACTTATAGATGTCACCTCAGTTGTAATCATTAACTAAGAGAATGGGAACTGGAGTTTCTGTGCCTCGATTTCCCGGTTCTTTGTCTAGCTTTCCTGCTCAGATTGTAAGCCTGTCTCCAAGCCAATGGTGAGAAGGGTCAGAGGTGAGCAGGAATTCTCTTGTGTTAGGTATAATTATTGGTGCTTTGCCCTTTGTAAAGCACCTCCTTTGCTGGTTCTGCTCTGTGCTAGCAGAGGATGCCCAATTTTCAAGAATTAATAAAATTTATTTCTGTTCCCACCCTGAGATGGCTCCTTATTAACTTTTAATTAGTGAGGGTCTTTCATCCCACACACAACTAAAGCCAAGATATAAACTGAATTCAATTTAGCATACATTAATTACATCTACTATAAGCAAGTTTACTATATACTAGACCCCTGATACTTCAAAGGCAAAGGTAAAAACCATTCTCTACACTCAAGGAGCTTACATTCTATTGAGGAATACAACAAATAAACAGGTAGGAAAATACAAAATAATTTAGGAAGAAGAGCGCACTTAGAACTAGGAGGTCTAGGACTAGGAAAGGCTTGGCCTAGAAGGAAGCACTAAGTATTCTAAGTGGATAGGAGAAGGCTGTATATTCAAAGCTTTTACAAAGTCATGAAGGTGGAAGACTGAATGCTAAGTCTGAGGTATGTGAAGGACAGTTTGGCTGGAATGCAGGACATAAAGAAAAAGTAATATAAAATAAGCCTGCAAGAGTAGACTGCAGCCAGACTGTGTAGGGCTTTAAAAATGCCAGGTTAAAGAGTCTGTATTTTGTTTTAGAGGCAATGCAGGGCCACAAAATACTTGAGCAGGTCAGGGACATCGCCAGATCTGTGCTTCAGAAAGATTACTTTGGCATCTGAGGAGATCTGAGGAGAAAAGAAAGGAAGAAATGTGAAGCAAGAAGAGCAAATAGGAGGCTACCAAATGAATCCAGATGAGTTTTTAAATGGCTCAACTACAGCAGTGGTTATGTAAATGGTTAAAACACACAAATGAAAGATATTACATAGAGAACTGAAAAGATCTGGAAACAAACTGAGTGAAGAAGAGGGAAGAATTAAGGATAACACCAAAATTTTAAACTTAAGTGTTTAGAAGGATGGTGGTGCCCTCAACAGAAATAAGAAAATTTGTTTGAAGGAGGGTCAGAAAGTAGGGGATGTATGGAGAGAATGAGTTCTGTTTTGGATAGGAGTTTGAAATGCTTACGTTATAGCATGGTGAAGATTTCCAGCAGGCATTTGGTAATGAAAATAAGAGCTCAGCAGAGAAATCAGGGCTAGATGAGAGCCTTGGGAGTCATATGCAGACAAAAAAATTGTTCCTGTGGGAGCTAGCAAGCTCACCAAGAGTTATTCCCCAAACCTCTCCTTTTCCTACTTCACTCTATTAAAAAAAATATCAATAAATACATAAACCTCTTTTTACAGATTAGGTGACTTAGATGCTTCCCCTGTATTTCTCTTGCCATAAAATGGGGGTTTTCTAAAAGCAGTGTTAAAGACAAAGTTTTGAACTTCCTAGTACCATATTTATTATACCAACCTGGGAGGCTGGAAAAACTCTAAAATGAAATGATATCTAAAAGTGCCAGACCCAAACTTTAGGGAGTTTCCTGAGTTCAATAATTCATTTAATAAATATTACTGAACATTCACTTTGTGTCCTGCCCTACGTTATGGCCTGAAAGGAGGAAAAGACAAGCTCAGTACAGAACAGATCCCTGCCCCAAATGCACTGGAAGGAGTGGATTTATAATAGGACATAGATTAGAGTCATACAGGATGAGAAGGCATAAATGAGCTACACCCTGAACCAATGGAGTGAGATCCCACATCTGCCCATGAAATCCTCAATCGGTAGCAGTCCTGAAGTAGATATATACAAACTTTCTATATTTGAAGTAATGATAAGAACCACTACATCAAGAACTCACATGGAATAACTAGAGAAAAACAATACAAGAGAATTAGTAGATTAATGAAATGCTAAATTGAATTCAAATGGGTGCCAGTGTATATGATACAGCCAATAAATGCCATGGTGACCAAGGCGGCAAAGCTCAGCACTGCCTAGAATTCTCCATAAGAAGTTGGAGTTTTCCAGAAATATTGAGAATATTCATAGGAACCTACAGACTCTCAATCTAATACTCTCATTTTATAGAAGACTCAGAAAAATTAAGGGACTCTCCACTCTTGAAATTACTGTACATATTTTTGTATTTCTTTCCTTGTGTGTATGTTCTATCTTGGCTTCACTGCAACCTCCATGCCTACCCCCACCGCAGGCAAAGCCCGTTTATGTTCTTGTTTCCTCAGAGTCCAGAACAGCAATTTGCACATAGTAGGTGCTTAACAAATGTTTAATTTGTTGAACTGAATTGCTCAACATCAAAGACAGAAAAGCTCTTAACTTCAAATCTAACAAAGTATTGCACCAGGCTTCCTCTTTTCTGGTTTTCTGGCTTTGTTTATATTTATGTGGTTGAGTTCACAATAATTACTAGGTCACTGGACCAAGATCTCACATTTAGAATACCTACAGTTGTTTATGTAAGTCTTAAAAACTTTGAATCTTAGCACCCAGTGCCCTTTTTTCTAGCATTTCACCATCATCACCATTACTATGGTAATGAAATGGGATTCATCAAAACTACAAGCCAATTTTAATTTTTGTTTCACATATCCCCATGGTCACAGAATTCATCATTCAGCACCCAATGAACTGGTGATGAGCCTCTTAGCCTTCCAAAAGCTAACTCGATCTTTCTTAAGGGTTATACTCAAAGCCTTTTTTCTTAGGATGGTAGCATCTACACAGCTTATGTTCTGCTTCCAAAACCTTTGAGAAACCAGGGTCACTTTGATGAGGCATAGGGCACTTTGCAGATACTTGTAGAGCTGCACAGATATTAAATCTTTTTATGTATTTTGCTGGGGCAAATACACTATCCCTCTGGCAACTTCTTTATGAATTTCAAGTTCTTTATTAATTTCATTTTCACTTAAGCAACAATTTTGTTCACTGACAACAAACCAATTAAAAAGCCACAAGGATTCAGCATCCCTAGCCCACTCTCATTCTGCTTTATTATTTTGTCAAATTACTTCATTTTTATAGATGTAAAACTAATAGTACCACATGCTGCCCTTCAACTTTTAAATCCCACTTTCGAGGGCCGGCCTGTCTAGCCTTATTTCACACTACTCTCTTCTACCCAAACTCAACTACTTATTGTCCACCAACCTATTATTGTCCACCGATCTATTGTGCACTTCTTCATGCCCTTCTCTACATGGTGAAGTATTACCCATTCTTCAAGGCTGAGTTCAAATGCTACCTTCTTCATGAAGACTTCCCTGATATTTGCTATAAATGAAATTTCTTACAGTACTTTGCAGTATCATGGAAAAAATACAACATTTGGAGTCTGCAGAACTAGGCTGAAATCCTGGCTCAGCTACTTACTACCTGCGTGACCTTGGTCCAACTCAACGGCTCAACTCTAATGGTACAGCTCACAAAGGCTTTCTTAATTCTCCATAGGCATCACACTTCCTCTCCTATCTGAGCCACTGCATTGGCTGACCTCAGGCCTGGAATGCCTTTCCTCTTCAACTCCGCCTCTCAGAATCCCTAGTTTCCTTCAAAGCCAGCTGGAACATCACTTTCTTTAAGTCTTTTCTGATCCTCCCAACTTCCAGTACCTTCTCCCTTAAAACTTACCTCTTATTGATTTTGCATTTAGGAGAGTCCTGAGAACCTGCTCCAGGGTCAGGAAGACCTGAATTCAAGGCTTGTGTGACTCCTGGCTCTGTGACCCAATCAGTCCAGTTCTCAGGGTCTCAGGGAACTCTAAGACCATGAGGTACAGAGTAGGTATTCCTCTAAATTGGTAGAACGGGCTTCCTCAGGAGGAGTTCCCTATAGCAAGGAGATCGTTTTGTCTCTACATCTCTCTGAGGATATTGACTCTCCCCAGAGAAGGGAAGTTTCTTAAGGGCTAGAACGGCCTCATTTTGTCTAGGTAAGCCTTGTCACATAGCAGGCACGTAATAAATACTTCTAAGCTGTAGCACTTAGCACTTTTTATGTATTTCTCTTCGACTTTTTATCATAGTAGTTTTGTAGGTGTTTATCTTCCTTATTCTTTTATAAGCTCCCTGAGGACAGCGGCTAAGTCTTATTTATATTATTTCCCTCAGTCTTTAAGCATAGTGCTTTGTAAAGTTTGTTGAAGTGGCTGTATCTCAGTGTTTTAATCATCTTTCCCACTGTGCTCCTACCAGCCGGGCAGATGATAGAGTTAACCTGGCAGGCAACCATAAGCAAGAAAAACAACGCTGAGAGAAGAGAGATACAGGCAGCAACCAAACAGTAGCCTACAGAAGGCATGCCAGATGGGACAACCCATTACAACCTGCCCACTAGTGGACAGTAAAAGCCATATGGAATTCTAAACAGAGCTAAAATTCAGCTATTAGAAATATTATATCTAGAGTTAGGGGAAAAAAACACCTTTGACTTTTAAAAAATATGTTCCCTTTAATCATATATTCAGACTCTATTAAGTGCTATCACTATGGCCTAGGTGTACCTTCAGAGCCTGGAACCAAAGGAGGGTGATTGGGGTTTGGCCTAGGATTGTGAAAATGAGAAGGCATTTACTATACTTGTACTCCTCTAAGGTAGAAGGAAGACAAGTTTGATGGAACAGAACTCAGGCAGGCTGTTGACCAGATTGTGAGGATTATCAGGTGGGGAAATAGCTTAATAGTTTCATCTCACAGAATTCCACAAATGACACACAGGAAGAAGGATAGAGGCTTTAGTGGTGTTAACCCCAGCTTCAGCCAGGTTGTTGCAGAAAAAGTCCAGATCGGACCCCATGGAGTCAATATTCTTAGTGCTGAGAGCAACGGGACAGGCTCCCAAGTGATGCAACAGAGAATACAGGTGGGGGAAGTGGGGTTACATACACCACACACCCTCCTCCAAACTAGAGTAACTGGTGAAGTTTTCTTGAGGAGGCTGCTGAGCCACCCCACTCACTAAGGTGAATACATTTAGGGTTGCAGTCTGCCCAGTAAAGGCCAAGGGTACTTTCCTTGGCCCTACCAACCCCAAATGTAGCCATTATCCCAGGAAGCAAGCCCTGTGGAGAAAAGACTTAGTGATTATTTCTGTAGATGCTGCAGCTCCTGTCTCCTCAGAAAAATAAAGTTCCTCCTAACGAAGTCCTTGGTGCTGTCAAATCGTTCAACACTAGAAAGGGTTGCGACTAGTGGTGGGATTCAGCTGGTTTGCCCTGGTTTGGCAGAGCCAGTACCTAGGTTGTTAGTGGGGGCAGGGCCTGCACCTGCCCCTTCAGCAGTAACAGTGGCACCTCAGCTTGGACCTGGTTGGTAATTTATTTGAATCCCACCACTGGTTATGACTATCAGTAGGAACACTACCATCTGCTTTGCCACTGTGCCCTAAGGACCTTTCTAATGAGGGCACAGTCTCTGGGAACCCCCTTGAATCTAGAATACAGTCTCTGGGAGCCTCCTTGAATCTTCCAACTAGATCTAGTCTTCCCCTGAGACTATAGCCTTACATTATCATTAGGCCTAAATCTCTACCTAAGCCTTGCCCTCTATTGTTACTATCCATATGCATGCCTTCAGTTATTTCCCATCCCTGATATTCCTTCAGCCATTCCTGCCCTTAAGCCCATTCTCTTGGTTCCTGGAGTCTGACCTTATCTTTGGCCTCCTCCTCAAGACCCTCCCTGAACCCCTCCTCTAGTCACCCCAGACCACCCCTCAATCCCTCCTACAATCTTTGTGTATATAATCTCCATCTTGCCTCTATGAAGGCACTCAGGTTCAATCTAGCTCAGCTCAGATTGAATCTGGCCCGCTTGTGAAAACAGGCGTCACAAAGGAAGGGATTTCTTAAGACAACCCACTATGGTGAATCCCTGATAAACTTTGTCTTTTTTCTTTGGCTAAGAAGGTTTGAGTCGAATTCTTTTGGCAGGACCCGGCATGTTGGTATTTGGGGGTCACGAGCATCCCCAGAAACCTATGGTTCCTTACCATCATCATTTTCCTTAAACCTCTTCATTTCCATCTGACCTGCAGCTGAAACCACTGCCTTGTTTCTCTCATTAGAATGTGAATTCCTTCAGAGTAGGGATTTCTTTACTTTTCTATCTATAGTGCTACATCAATATATCTCTATATAGTTATCTATATATACAGATATCTCCAGTACATAGCACAATGCTTTGCATACGGTAAGTGCTTTTTCATTCTTTCACTAACTCATTTATTCATTCAAGGGATGAGGGATGCTCATTCTGAGTTGTGAAACCAAGGGTGCTCAGAAAGGGGTAATGCCCCACAGTGAGCCTTCATCATATTCAGAAGGCCGAATTTCAGCCCCCGGCTGAAAGAGTGCTGGAATGGGTAGGGGAAAAAAACCCTGACTTACAGTCTTTGCTCCCATACTAACTCTGAGCCTCTGTTTCTTACTTTGTAAAGTAAGACAGTTGGATAAGGTAGTCTCTAAGGTCCTACAGACCCCATTCCCAGCCAAGCAGTTGCCTAGTTCTTCCAATTTTACTTTCTCAATATTTCTCAAATCTGTCCCCTTCTTCTGTTCACACTACAAGTGCCCTAGCTCAAGTCGTCATCATCTCTTGCCAAAGACAACCATTGGTTGTCTACTTGGTCTTGCATTTTCCCTCTCTAATCCACACCCTCCACATGGCTGCTAAACTGACATTCCTAGAGCATACATTACTCCCCAGCCCCAGAAGCTTCAGCAGTTCTACCTCTAGGTCACAGGGGTGGGCCACAGGTGGTTTCACTACTGCTCTAGGAGAACTCCTCTGTCTGGCGTTTAAAGTCCTTCACAATCTGGCTCCTGCCTTACTTTCCAAGCTGATTACACATAACTCCTCCTCTAGACTCCAACCAGAGTGGCCTAAGTGCCATTCTTCATACATGCAATATGCTGCTTCTATGCCTTTATAGAGCTTCTGTCCATGCCTGGTGCTTTCCCTCTTCATCTCTACCTTTTAGAACCCCTTGGAGATCCTTTCAAATATTAGCTCAAGTGCTACCTCCTTTAAAGTCCTTTTCTGTTTACCCAAGTGATTACTCACACCCCACCTCACCCATTTACTTGGTATTTATTTTGTATACATTCTGTGTTTACTTATTTGCAAGCATGTTGTATCTCATAGGAAGAATGCAAGTTCCTCCTAGAGGAGAGGAATTATCTCAGAAGACAGTTCAAAGAAAGGCGAAGCCAATCCCAGTCCTCAGAAGCTTACATTCTTTTTTTGTGTTTGTTTTTTGGAGTTTTTTTTGGTTTTTTGGCAGTGCAATTGGGGTTAAGTGACTTGTCTAAGGTCACACAGCTAGTACATGTGCCAAGTGTCTGAGGTTGGATTTGAACTCAGGTCCTCCTGATTCCAGGGCCCGTGCTCTACTCACTGCACCACCTAGCTGCCTCAATTTTCCTCACTGTTTCAAGGTCTCTCCTTATTCCAGTCTATTCTCACACCCTTGCCAAAGTGATTTTCCTCAAGTATAGATTTGAACTGGTCACTCCTGTATTCAATAAACTCTAATGGATCTCTGTTTCCTCTAGGGTAAAACATAAACTGTTAGCTTTTAAAGCCCTTCACAACCCAACCTGAACCTGCCTTTCCAGTCTCATTAAATATTACTCACCTCTTGCACCCCACTGTCCAGGCAAACTGGCCTTCTCTCTGTTCTTCACACATGACACTCATCTGGCATCTTCATGCTTCTACATCCCTGGATGCACTCCCCATTCACTTTTGCCACTTGGAATCCCTCAATCCCAAAAGGCAGCTCAAACACCAACTTCTACACAAAGCCTCTCTTGATCTCTGCAGTTGCGGATATTCTTTCTCCCAAATCACCTTGTACTTAATTACTTAATTGCATTTATTTCTTTTATTCCTTTTATACATGTACTTGTTGTCTCTCTCATTTGAATGTAAGCTCCTTGAGAGTAGGGATTTTTTCATTTTTTTGTATTTGTATTCTTAGGGTCTAGCACAGTGGCTGACAAGTAAATGCTTGGTGACTGATTACTGACCAAGAAAAATCCAGAGTTGGCCATGCACATATTGTGCTTAACCAATAATCCTCGTCCTGACCCCCAAAGTTTAGAACAGTCTGGCTTGGGCTGGTAACATTTTAGGGTTTGTAAAACTTAAGTAATGTTGAAAAGTTCAACAAACCATAAGAAATAGGAACCTTTTAATGGTCAACTTATTTCATGATCAATCTAAAACATCTTTCTCTATTCCTTCCAGAAACTATCCTACAGATTTTGCAAATCACCCAAGAACAATTTGCACGCATACTTAAAAGAGAGTAAATTATATGAGGAATTCAGAGCAATGTTTTGCTATAAAAAAACTAGCAATAAAACCATAATGAGCTCAAAGTTTAAAGTCATGGTTTTAACCTTTCACTACTATATAAAACCATCTAGGACTAAACATCATTTTCAATTCAAAAAGCCCAACAAGCCACAGCTTGTTCAGGAGTCAAAATAACTTCGAAGGAGGTAATGTCTATTGACCAGAAGAACATACAATGGCCTGACCATAGGCAAATCACCTCATCTGAGCCTCAGTTTTCTCTTTCCAATGGGAATAACAACCATCTGTCTTACCTATCACACAAGAATGCCGTGAGGATTTTGTAGAATAATGTACCCAAAAAAACATTTTCAGAAGTGTAAAGTAGTCTTTTTGTTTTTTTAAACCGAGCACACCACACTACAAGTTTCCACCTATCTTTCCTGAGGACCACTTTGAATAACTAGAGTTTCAAGAAGAAGATGGAATTTTTATTTACATATTTATATTACATATTTATTATATATAAAATTATATATGTAGATATGTATGTATATGTATTATATGTGTGTGTCTTGCTTCAGTATCATACTCCTAACTAATGTGTGGTCACAAACACTTCACAAGAAACACACCAAGCAGGTATTGAGAAGAATTTCACAAAACAGGCCAGGCAGGTTCCCAAAATTTCAGGCCAATATTACTCCCTCATCACTCAGGAAGGAAAAAAAGATATCACTTTGTGTCAGGTCTCCTGACAAATGTCCCATGGACAGACCCTGCCACTCGCCCCCTAGCATGAGGCAACTAAAAAGAGTGATAGTGTTGATTTTAATTTTTTGGCCATCTCAAATCCTCAAGAGAAGGCTGGGGAAAATTTGAACTGGCAATTAAGTTTTTAGCACTTACTCATAATGCTGAAAGAGGGGTCAAACAAGACTCAGATGATTTCTTAACCTCAAAGACAGAGAGAGGGAAACTGAGGACATCTGAAGAAAAGGGTCCTAAGTTTCTGGATTGGCCATACTCTACTGTATCATTCATTCAACTTAGGTTTATAGCTACTGAAAATTCTCTTGTAGAACTTGGAAAAATCTTAATACCCACTTCTCAGGCAATTCCTCATCATTGGAGCCTATGCTCCAATCATCATTCTCATCTTAACCCCGAGACCTTGGACTCACCTCCTTACTCCTCTACTTCTAAAAGGTGAGCTTTTGCCTTATCATGCTAGGAACCAGGCCTCCACAACACTTCTTAGTTCCCTCCATACTACTATCTCTGACCTTCTAGCTCCTATTTCTGCGTCATCTTCAGCCAGTAGAATAAAAGTTCCTTGAAGGCAAAGACTGTCTTTCCTGCTTGCATCTGTATCCTGACTGTTCAGCCCATTTCCTGGCACACAATAATGAATGACTGATCTATCTATCTATCTGTTTACTATCTATCTATCTATCCATCCATCCATCTACCCATCCATCCATCCATCTATCTATCTATCCAATTCTACATGGTAGGAGCCATGAGCCACATAAGAGACAAAAGGTCTGGGAATGTGAACAATCACAGAAACTCTCTGGGATAGGAAACAGATCACTAGAGAAAATTACCTGAAAAGACAGCATGAGTCTTGAGATTGGCAGACCCCAAAAGGGGAATGATCATTCTGAATACTTAAAATCACTTATAGTATATGTGGAATAACTAATAACCTGACAAAGCAAAGAGGATCTGGTCCCAGAGTTTACAAAAATTAGGGACTCTGTTGGCTTTGCCCAGTGTGAAAAAGCAACAATCAAAAACCACTTTTCATTCACTTTAGAATTCTGAGGTGGATTAATTTTCTTTTAAACAATGATCTATTCTATGGAGAGAAGTATCTTGCCCTGTCTGACATTAGGAAACTTCTCATCAGTTGCAATGAACCCTACACAGCCTAAGGCTGGTAACAGGGCAGTTTTAACTTTCAGTTGTTTTTTCTGGCATTGTGTGTGGTAAGAGCACATAAAGTACAAGGACATATCCACTATCCTTCGGCACCACCACTCAGGGACACAAGGGCACTAAGATAATGTCCAATGAATTTCACCAGTCAATAACCAGGTGCCTAGAAGCCAATATTCCCCCTGTGCCCGAAGATCATAGCATAATGTTGGGAAAAACTGAGCTTTCAGCACAACTCCAGCCTCTCTCCTGCAAATAGGTCCTGAGTGCCCTTTTCTCTCAAATGTGTCCCTTCTACTATCCTCCCAAATCAGCACCTGCTCAAGGAATACTTAAAGCATGGAAGATTTGGGGCACCTGATCTGAGTACCTCCATGGCCCCCCAAGCCTCCTTTCTTTCTTATAATAGTCAAAACATATTCTTCCCAAAGGGCCCCTCACAGCAGCACATCCTTGTTCTATTACCAACTAGTTTTTGCCAGTGGCTATGAAAATAAGCCCACTCAGCCCTATCCCTACTTTTGTGAACTCTAGCAAATTTGAAGAAGATCAAGAAACAATACCCAAATTTTGCCAACTTGGCATTTCAACAGAAGGAAGTCTGCTGCAGTGGGGGAAACCCTAAAATGGCAGATTGAAGAGATCTGATCAAGAAGAAAAATACTTTGGGTTCTCACAAATTGGGTGGAGGGGGAAGATGGTTAAGACTGTGGGCCTAGACTTATGGGAAATTAAGTGGTAGGATGGATGGAAAAGTGACATCAATAGTGGCTCTAGAAGGATTTCAAGGAGGGGTAGGCACAGGAAGTAATGGCCCCAGGCAGAAGGCCAAATAGGTAGGATGCCCCATGAATAACCTCAAAGAAGCCTTCACTAAGGTGGCAGAGATTAGATAAGGCCACCTACTGAAAGGGAGAAAACACTGGATTGGGAATCAGAGGCCCTGGAATTCTGACCTCACCTACTATCCGAGTGACCTTGAGCAAGTAGTCACTTAATTCCTACGGGCTTCAGTTTCCCCATCAGCAGAAGGCTACAGCAGATAGGGTCCTTCTAAGTCAAAATCTATGATCCTATGATACCTCAAGGCTCAGAAAAGGTGAACGTCAGTGCTCTCAATTCCTGGGAATGGAATCAGGAAATCCAACCATAACACAGAACCTAGATTTGGTTCAAATAATATTTCTACCTTCCAGTTTGGTGCCAACTTAAATAGTTTTTAGGAATATGTTTCAAACTGAGGCTTTGTTTATTTAAAAGGGACACGAGGGGGGAAGGAGAGCCTCTGTCTGTCTTGGCTCCAGTCTAAGCAGAAGGTTAATATTTGGGCTCTGCGTCAATCAGTGGGTTTCTTATTCCCAGTTCAGTGCCAAAACCCTGGAAGCTCGCACATCTGAGGACAGTGGGGGTAGAAGTTGCCCCATGGTGGCTTCACGGAGGAGCCTGCCTGAGATGCACGCATCCAGATTCCTGGACAAGAAAAGCAGCTGTCCCCGGGACGAGACGGGACGGGGGCCCCCGGGTGGGGGTGGGGGAAACAGGAGAAGGAGCTTGTGGGGGAGGGGGCACAGGGGGCAGCCTGGCCAGAAAAGGCTACTTATGAGGGTAGGGTGGGGAGCACGAGGAGAGACCGACAAAGAGGCTCTGCCACGGGCCGGCCGGGGCTCGGGTCAGGGAGGAAGAGCTGGCTTCTCACCGGACTTGGGAGGATACCGATAGGCCGAGTTCGCCTGGATGTCGATGTCCTCCACCCCAGCGATCCGGCGGCTTAGGATGGACCCCATGGCGCCAGGAGTGGAGGGAGGGCTGGCAGAGGCTCCGGACGGCCGAGGGGTGCCGGCAGATCCTCACACGGACATAATCCGGTTGTGGCCCAGGGTGCCCGGCCCCAAACACAAACACCCGCTGCGACTGCGGCGACAGCGGCGACGGCGGCTCGGCCCCCTTCTCCCCACCCCCATCGCGACGGCCGGCCACTACGCCACTGGCCTCTCCCCTCCCGCTCCCTGTCCCAGAGAGCTATGGGAAAGAACGTTCTCTCGCTGCCGAGTGAGTCGGCTCACAGCGCGGAAATCCCGCCCTTGGAACTACACGTCCCAGAAATCCCCACCACCGGGGCAGGCCAGACTGTTGACATTCTCTCGGGGCTATACTAAAGGCACTAAAACAGAGAGGGGATAAGCAAACAATCTTTCCTTCACCTGTCCCCTACCCTGCCTTCCTTCTCCAGTATAACATATTAACATTATTTGTAATTTTATATTACCATACTCTTTTTGAGAGGACTGTCCATTAATTAAAGGCAACCCTTCCACTTACCCTCCCCCAATGAAAAGTTCCCCCCCCATTGCACCAATGGTTCCCTCCGCTTGCTGTGCCCCAACTCTGCTTGCGAAGACCAGCAGAGGGTGCTTGGGCACTTTTCACCTTGTATATGAATGGAGAAGGTAGGGCCAAAGCCGAAGTTTTCAAGATGACCTGCGGAAACTCCAGGAAATACCGTTTGGAGTGACCATGCATGGACTGCATCAGTATTCAAAAGCAACTTGCCCTGCAGCATGTCCAGGGAAATGCGTAGCTGTACCTTTACTGCCTCGGGGAAGGCAATAGTTGTTCTCAATTTACTGATAAACAAGCAGGCATAGAAGTCATCATCATATGACACTAGCGGAACTGGAGCTAGATCCAAGCTCAGTTACTGACCGCCTATTAGGTTGGACCATCTCTTTCCTCGGAATTCCACGATCTGTAATCAGTCAACAAGCATTTATTCAGCACCATCTCCGAGCTATGCACAGTGCTAAACGATGGGGAAGGCTTGGAAGGAGTTCACATAATGGCTGTAATGTCATTCATGTGGGCATTCCCTCCACAGATGCATGCAGATTGCAGCCTACTTATGACTCGATAGTCTTCCGGAGTTGTTGTGGCTAAAAAATAACCCGAAGACCCTCTGATTTTATTAGGCTGACTCTGGGACAAGAAACAGTCTACCAACTAAGTCATATTGGAAGTCTTTCTAGCTTGGTAAGCTCTTCCAGCCAGGGTTTGGCACTGAGCTGCCATAGCCTTCAGGAGTCCGTTATTGCCTCTATCTTGCAATAAACGTTGGAGTAGGACTTCAGTCGTGAAAACAAAAATTACACCGGTGATATGACTGTAGACAGAGCCATTGACTGAAAGATTTCATTGATAATCCAATCTGTCACAAAAGTACTCATAGAGATTACGTTGGAACTGTAATCTTCATAGAATTCACTTGGTGATACTCTTCAATCAATAAATAAATATTTATTAACACCTACTATGTGCTAAGAACTGTGCCTAAGGTCTGGGAATACAAAAAGAGCCAAGACAGTCCCTTCCCTCCAGGAGCTTACAGTCTAATAGAGAGGACAAGCAAACAAATGTATACCAAGCAAGCTGCAGGATAAACCAGAAATGATTAAAAGAGAGAAGACAATGGAATTAAGAAAGGTTGGGGAAGTAGAAAGTGGTGTTTTAGTTGAGCCTTAAGGAAGCCAGGGAGGTCAATAATCAGAGCAGAGGGGGGAGCATTCCAGACAGCCAGAAAGGATGCCCAGAGCCAAAAGATGGAATGTCTTATTGGTGCAACAGTCTGGCGGCCAGTGTTACTGAATGAAGGAGTACATGGTATGGAGCATGCCTGTGCAACCTTCAGCCTTCAAAATCTGTTGGCATGCCACAAGCAGCCCACAGGCCAAAGGTTGTGCAGGCGTGGTATAGAATAAGGTTCAAAAAGACTGGAAAGGCAAGAAGGGGCTAGGTTATGAAGGGCTTTGAATGCCAACCAAAGCATCTTGTATTTACTCCTGGAGACAACAGGAAGCCACTGGAGTTTGCTTATCGATAAGGTTGTCATGCATGGGATATATTTCAAAATAGCCAGACCCTATTGTAATAAAAATAGCGAGCATTATGTAATACTTTAGAGTTTGCAAAACACTTTGTGTACACTACCTAATTTATAGTAGCTTTCATTAGGGATTGAAGATAACCAGTGATTAAAATATAATAACATAAACAGGTAGAATCAGAGTGTTAGAGGTGAAAGAAATATCAAGCATCTCTCTAGTCAGTCCCTTTGATTTTACAAAGGAGGGAACATAGATGCCCCAGAGATTAATTTGCCAAACATCATGCAACTAGTAACAGACAAGGATAATACACCATTCATGAAAATTCACTTTTAAAGAGTCTTTATTACAATAATAATGTAATGTAAAAGGGAAAGGTTATTATGGAATAAAGTTAGGCTAAGAAAGCATCATAGAAGACATTGCTTGGCACATAGTAGGCACTTAAATGCTTGCCGATTTGACTTCTTGACTAGAGAAGGTAAAATCATGAGCTGAGTCTTGAAAGAAATGTAGGATTTTGGTGAAGAAAATCTTAGAAGGCAGAGATGAGAACTACAGACCTGTGAAAGCTACAGAGAAGGAGAAATGGAAAACGGTGGTTATTTTCATCCCTAATGAAAGCCGGAGTTCCTAGGAAAGGCAACAGAAGAAAAGGCTAAAAAGATTAGCTAGACTTTGTGGTACCCTTTGGATCAGCAGAGAGTATGGGTTTCCAGGGTTAGCAGGCCATGCTACTAGCATTAAAGACAAAATTTTGACTGTTTTAGATCTTCAGAGGGGTAGGAAACAACAGAACCATATAAGAAACATACCAAAGCAGGAGATGGCTTTCCTCGTGTTTTAATCCTAATTCCACAGACATATTGTGTGACCTTTAGAAAATCTCTGGCATTCTTTGTGCCCCAACCTACTGGATGGGGTGAGGGACAAAGCTGAACAATATGCACCACTAAAATATATGGAGTACTTTGAATTAATAAAAATGCTGGTCTCTAGGAAAATAAAAAAGAGTGTTAATATTGGTTTAGTGTTATTCATAACACAAAATAACATAAACCAATGCCTGAATTTCCTTGAGCAGTTTGTGCTTGTACAGCCCACTTAACAGGGCAGGTGGTAGGATGGAGGAGAGAGAAGGGAGCTATCGGTGCCTGGAAACAGCTGATAGCACCCACAGTCTCCTGCCATCATGCACAAAATCAGCCATAGAGAAGGGCATTCTCAACCACTGAAATCTGGGGCCCCTCTGTCAGGCCCCAGCTTAGCTAACTGAGGAATCCAAAGTCCAGTCTCCAGGGCAAATCATTACTTGCTGAAAACAATTTTGTTTTCCTTTCCTGTCATACCCCCTCCCTTAGGGCCCCCATGTTTTTGCTGTCAAGTTGGTTACCAGTGGGTCCAGTGGGAAAACAACCTAGCTCAGAGCCCTAGAGTAGGACCCAGGCTTGTGAACTTTGTTTCAATAAATACCACCCAGAATGAGGGCTGACTCACAGCCTGGGAGAGTTTCCTTTTTTCATTGCTGGCACCTACTTGCCTGGCACCTTGTGTTGCCCCTTCAAGAAAGAAAAACAAATTATGAAGAAGGGTTCTGCCTCCTTTGAGAAGAAAAGTGTCTTGTTGGCCTGCTTGCCTCCCTGGCCCTCATTCCCACCCTGTGGTAGCCTGGTGATCGCCTTTCTCCCACCCTTTCCCCACCAGCTTTGCCAGGAGAACTGGCTGCCCTTTAATTGCCTATACCAGATCCTTGCCTGGCAGAGGCCTCTCTGTAGCTCGCCAGGGCTCACTGAATTCATTCTTTGTTCTCACAGATGCTGCTGAGGCTTTCATTTCCACATCTCCTGCCTTTAAAGCTGTGATCCAGTGTCTTAGGGAAATCTGGTCTGAATTCTGGGGCCATCACAATACCACAAAGAGGCTAAGCATTCCTTGGTGGTGCTATCCCAACAAACAATGAGAGATACAATAAAGAACCAAGTTTAAATTCTTGTGTAGACAGGATTATTCTCGTTATACCTGGCAACTCCACATGACAGATAGCCTCCGCTCTTTTGAAACCTCTTGGGCCTTTGCTCCCCCTTCCTGCCCCCTGCTTTCGGAGCTTCCAGAATCAAGCATTCATATCAGCTTGTCATCTGTTGCTGCTTAGCAACCCCATTATATGCCTATCACTCCATCCCAGTCAGCCCACAGTGACTGGCAGATTTCTCCTTGAATCCAGAATGCCGAAGGTGTGCCAAAATAATGTTCCCCATTGTCCCCAGAGACTTTTCAAAGTCTAGCCAACCTGCTTCTTCCATGTCTCTTGTCCAGCTAGTCAGTGACTTTTTAGGAAGAAGCTTGTGGGAGTCGTGGCATTCGAGCTCCCAGGTGAGATTTGCCTGTGTAGCACCTGAAAAGTGACAATAATCAAAATAATACAATCCAATCCAATTCAACAAACATTTAACACATTATAATTTTTATATCAGTTATTTCTCCTCAAAGCCACTCCCCACCAACCACTGATCTATTCCAAAGAGCAAAGAAAAACAATTAAGCAAAACATAGTGATTATATCTAAAAAAAATTAACTTTCCACGTTAATAGTTCCTCCACTTCTTAGCTGAGAGGAGGGAGGTGCTCATCGAGCATGTATTAGGTATCTACCTCGGTACTCTAGGAGCTTATACTGATCAACAAGCATTTATCAAACACCCTAAGCGAGGCAGTGGGCTAAGCACTGGCCATAAGACAAAGACGAAAGAAGAGCTGTCCTCCGGGAGCTAATGTTCCATTCAGGGAACATAAATGATAAGTAATATAATAATTTAAGCAGGAAGGAGAGCTCATTCATTACCAAGGGGATCAGGAAAGGCTTTTTGAAGGAGGTATCACCATAAAACTGAGCCTTGAATGAATTTAGGGATTCTAAGAAGTAGAAATGAGGTCAAAGTGCATTCTAGGCATAGGGGTAGAAAGGTGGCACCTGCAGAGCCAGAGAGGCAGAAGATGGAATGCCAAGTTTTGGAAATAGCAGGTAAACCAGTTTGGCTGGAATTCAGAGCATATAGTAGAGTGCTGGTTCGGCAGCCAGAAGATCTGGGTCCGATTCCTTATTTTGATGCTTATCTCCTGTGTGAACTTGGGCAAGTCAGCCTATCTGGGCCAGTTTTTTCCTCTGTAATAAGAGGCAATGACCACCGAGGTTTCTTCTAGCTCTAGATTGATTCTTCTTTCTATGCTTCAGTAATGAATAGTGTGAAATAAGCAGGCTGGAGCCAGTTTGTTTAGGATTTTAAATACCAAGCTGGGGAATTTCTCTTTTTATCTTAGAGGTAAATAGGGAGCTACAGAAGGTTCATGAGCCAAATAATCATAAATCACCACTAAACCCTACATGAGGACCCCTGCAGGTGGCATATTGCCTTAGTTTTAAAATATAACATGTTCCATGTTTTATTGTATGTTTATTTTGTTAATTATTTTCCAATTGCATTTTAATCTGGCAGTAGCCTGTTTGACATCTCTGCCATAGATTATATAATGCTATAATTCACAAAACCATTTCATGAGTCTGTTAAGTAATTTTATATCCCAACAGCCAAAAGGTAGACAGGACAGATATTGCTGTTTATATTTTACAAATAAAGAAGTTAAGGCTCAAAAAGGAAAAGTGAAAAACTGGTAAATGGTAGACCCGGATCTACTAATTCCAAGTCCAGTGCCTTTGGGAACCTGGTCCCTAGGATCTGACTCTGCATCTGATGTTTGAGATGGGCAGGGTTGGCTGGCACCTTGACCCTTTTTGAGCAGTCCTTCATGGATGCACATATGTTTACTTCTGTATTTCAGGGATCCAGGACTCCAATGGTGTGAGCACACTGACCCTTTCCACTGACACCGATCACAGCTCTTTTCTTTATACCTTAGACCATGAGGTCCTATGGCTAAAAAAAGTCCATCATCTTCTGGGCCATGATATTCTCCACTTAGAAGACTGTTCCTTAGATGATCACCAAGCCCAGGATTTGTAAGTGATCTGCCATAGTGAAGTTTTTACTTCACTGGCAGAGTTTTTGAGAAACCAAGATCATCTTGATACAACAGAAAGACATCAGGCTAAGACTTTAATGTAACACCCACCACAGAAACTTACTTGACGTGTGACCCTTGGCAAGTCACTTAACCCTGTTTGCCTCAGTATTCTCATCTGTAAAATGAGCTGGAGAAGGAAATGGCAAACCTCTCTGGTATCTTTGCCAAGAAAACCCCAAATGAGGTCACCCCAAATGGGTCCCAAGAGTCAGACACAACCGAACAGCAACAACCACAGCTGCTTTTAGTGGATTAAGGGGGCAAGAGGGTAGATTTGAACCCAGAGCCAAAGCTCCTTCTGTTGTGCTGCTGGAATACTGGTTGTTTGTTCTTCATTCTTGAAGAGTACCATGCCATGCAGAAGGTGACGCCATGACTTGTAAGTGAATTGGATTTAAGCGAGGGAGTGCTGTGCAAGGTCACCAGCCTCATTTTTTTCTTCAGAGCCTCTGGGTCCAGCGGCCAGAGAGAGGTCAGGACAACTGGAGATGGCTCCCTGCTGGAACACTTAGGATTAGAACATGATAATGGCCTTCCCTGAACCTCCCTTAGGCTAACCCTTTGATCATCTAGCCCAGGAGTCTATGAAGGGTGCCCCAAGAGACAGGTTTATTTATGGGAGAGCATAACTGTCCTCCTCGACAGCAGCCTCAAAGATTATTTGTGGATGTGTCCCAAATATCTAATCTCTCTAAAGAAATCACTATGGATTATTTTATCTAGAGATTTCCTAGACCTGTCTTTATTCAGTATGAACACTTAGGATAACTAAGTCAAGAATTCATCATTCCCTACAGGTTACCTTGTAAAGTGATCCTCCAGGCATGAGATGTACTTCCTCACCTCCATCGCTGGGTTCCTTGAAAGGCCAGATGTCACTTCTTGCATAGATCTATCCTTGTTCCTCTCTCCAGGTTGTTAGCATTCCAGAATTCTCCCCCCCCCCCCACGAAGTTATTTTGTATTCTTTTGTATATATATTGTATTTACTTGCTTACGCACATTTTGTATTCCTGGCCCACTCCCCCCATCTTGAATGCAGCTTTCTAACGACAATAACTGTCTCATTTTGATCTCCATATTCCCAGGTCTTAGAACCTAGCGCACACAGTAGGTGCTTAGTAAATGTTTATTGAAATGAACTGGATTTCCTGCCTCTCCATCTTTGCCCTTATTACTTTTCCTCCTCTAAAAGACCTCCCTTGCCCCGCTCTTTCAGAATGCTACCCATTCTTCAAGGATGAACCCAAGTCTCTCCTTTTCCATAGAGATTCCTGACTATTTATTCCGTTCTGTGGTATTTAGAGCACTATGGCAGTCGTCATCATATACTGACTCATATTATAATTACCTTTTTACTTGTGTCACTCCAACTAAACTGTATCTTATATTGTCTACCTTCCACCCCAGAGGACAGTGTAAAATACATGTCACCAAGTTGCATGGGTCACTCTTATTTATACCTGTGCTCTGACCCTCTAAGTTTGGTAACATTTGCTCTGAATGGTGAGGCCTGGGGCCTCTATAATGAGGTGGGGTGTAGGGGTGGGGATGGTTGGTTAGGGGGAGTTAGCCTCATATACATATATATGCACAACACACATACACAGACACACAAATATTACGTATCCATACATATACACACACATACATTACATTTGTATAGCATATTACAGTATAGAAAACTTTTTTGTTTGTTTGTTTTTGCTTTTTTTGGCGGGGGAAGGCAGGGCAATTGGGGTTAAGTGACTTGACCAAGGTCACATTGCTAGTACATGGTCAAGTGTCTGAGGCTGGATTTGAACTCAGGTCCTCCTGACTACAGGGCCGGTGCTCCACTCACTAGAAAACATTTTAACCTACATTCTCTCTTGATTTAAAAGCCCTGTGAAAAAGGCAGGAAAGGGATTATTATCCACATTTCACAGGCGAGGAAAATAGGAACAGAGTTTTCTTTAGTGACTGGCCCAAGGTCACACAAAGATTAAGGGGCCACCTAAATCTTCTGACCTTTCAGGCTAATAATTCTTTCCACTACATTATCCTTTTCCTGTTATTCTGTTATTAAATACACTTCAGTCCAGATCACATAAGAACACTATTGCTGTCGGTCCAATGGCTGTACTCGTTTCCGGGTTTGTGACTTTCCCACCTTAAACTGGGCCACCTCTGGAATGCAAAACGATTGGGTGCTTCCCGCCTTAGCTGAGTTAGCCAGGGGTAGGCAGGCAGTCCTAATTTTCCTGGCACCCTCTGGATACAGGGAATCATTCCTGCACATTTGAGAGCCTCACTGCACTGCCCCAATTTCAAACGAGGACAAAGCAGGGTTTGCTTCGCGTCGGGGTAATGGGGATTGGAGCATCCGCTACATCTGTCTTCTTCTGGCTCCAGCTCTCCCACCTCCTCTTTGTTATTGTGCTGGAGCAACGCTGCCCATGGAATCTCTCCGTTCTACATAAACAGGAAATCGCATGTGCTTGATTGTAAACACCGTGCGCCTTTCTCAGCGTTTCTGCCATGCTGGCTGGAGTCCCAGAACCAGGACCACGTGACTACAACCCCCACGGCCCCCCGGCCCAGTTCCCACCTCTACCATAAATTCATTGGGAGCACCAGATTTGTTTACCTTATTTGGTAAGGTACTAACACCCCGTTGCTTTTCATTGGAGGAGTCTTTACTCATTCATTTGACATCATTCCTAACAGAAGTATGCAAATAAACAAGGGCTTTCTGGGATGTGTAGTCTAGGGAAATCGCCCCTGAAATTGCTACCTATGGGGCTGCTGCCTGGCTTTAAAGCACCGCAATGGGAGGAGGGCAGGGGGAAAAAAGGAAGCGGAGTTCGGATTTTCAGAAACAATTACTTTTTTTTTCCCCCACAAAAAAATTTTGCATGAGAAAACGGGGGCGATGAGGGAAGGGGAGAAGAACCCAGGGTGTGGGTATTAAAGGGATGGCTCGGGGATGAGAGACGGAGGCGAATAATGATGGATAATCACAGCCTCGAGCGTTCAGCTTTTTGTTGGTTTTTCTGGGGCCCAAAGATCACCATGCAAATCCTCCCGGGCAATTCTGTCACCCAACCCCTGCCCCAGAAATATCGTAATTCCAGAGGAAGAGGGAAAGAAGACCTCTCCAGAACCGAAAGCCCAAGTCTCTGGCCCTTTCGGATGTAAATCTCTCTTTTGTCCGGTTAGGCGGTGACTCCAGGGCTAGAAGATCCCGGAGCGCCTCTGAGGAGTCGGCCCAGACCGCTCTGGAGCAGACAGGAGCGCGGCTCCGTGGGTCCATTTGGGCTAAGGGAGCGGGGTGAGTGAGTGAGTAGGGGGTCGGCCCTAGAAGACTACAGCTCCCAGCATTCCCGCTCAGTCTCCTCCCCGTTTCTGTCCATCAGAGAGGCAAGGCTCGGTGAGTCAGTGCCCTACAGTAAATATTTGTATTAGCGAGAGCCGGCTCTGTAATGGTGGATCTGTAAAGGGGAGCCAGGGAGCCGGAGAGCCCAGCCTTCGCCCAGAGATTCCTCCCGTTGTGTGGCCAGGGAGCGAGCGGAGCCCACTTGGCACCATGTCGGTGAACATGGACGAGCTGAAGCACCAGGTCATGATCAATCAGTTCGTGCTGACTGCGGGGTGCGCCGCGGACCAGGCAAAGCAGCTTCTTCAGGCGGCACACTGGCAATTCGAGGTGAGTCCTCGCGTGTGTGTGTGTGTGTGTGTGTGTGTGTGTGTGTGTGTGTGCGCGCGCGTGTCTCTTAGCCCTCCGGCGCGCGTGTGCTTGCACAAGCACAGACCGGCTTGTGTGTGTGTGTGTGTACATAATGTGTGTGTGTGTACTGCCATGTTTTGCGTCCAAACTCAGCCACGTTTTCCAATAGGCTCGTGCACATTTATGCATCCAAACAGCCATACACACTCCGCCGACGCCGTCTGCATTTATAAAATGGTGCGGTTCACAACTGCGGCGGGGCCTCGAGGTTTTGCAGCCGCGCCGCAGCTCGTAATAGTAACCGCGTTGTCTGCCTGTCTTAAGCCAGTCCGTGGGGTCTGTGCGCCGGCTGTCTGGGAATAGCGCACGGGTTTGTCTGCCGCCGGATCCCTACCCCCCCCACCCCGCCGGGTGCACCGTTTATTCGCACATCCCGTCAGTGGGCACAGCCAGGCTCACAGACCAGATCACCTGGGATGGCAGAGCCAGGGGGGAGGCAGCGGCCCGAGAAGCCCTCCTCGACGGCACCCACCAAGGACGCTGCCTCCCTGGCTGTAGATTCGGGGGGGCGGGGGAGAGACTTCCCGGGCCTCAGTTTCCTCCTCTGTAGAATGGTGGGGGACTAGATGGACACCGAGGTTCCCTTCGGCTCTAGGTCTGTGATCGTGAGACAAGGAAAAAAACCTCGGGCCCCCCTGGTAGGAAGGGAGAATTCTAGGACCAAGAACCTTCTCCTCTCTGCCCCCTCCCCCAAACCTCCCCCGACTTTCCCGGGGAAATGGTGTCTAGGCTGGCCCGCTCGGCCCGAGGCTCCGCCATGTCCAGCGGGGAGGGAAGGCCATTGGTCTCTTCCTTTTCCCCAGTGAGTCAGAGCGGCAGTGCTCCTCAAGGCCTCGCTGTGCAGACGGCCTGGGCCAAGGCTCCTGCTTCGGGGAGGCGCTGGCTGTGCAGCCCGAGGGCAGATGGGCTCCGCGGCTGAGGTCATTTGTTCCAGGGGAGGTGGAGGGGTTTGAGGTTACCACCACCATCATCACCACCACCATCACCACCAAACACGCTTCTTTTGTTCACCTAAAGCTAACGGGCTCCCACCCCCTCCAGCGCAGCTGTCAGGGTGAGCCAGAGGGCTGGGGGCCAACGCCGGCGGATGGACGGGGCCGGCGGAAATCAGAATCTGGTGCCAAGTGGGTTACACTGGCTCTCTGGGTAGAGTGACACTGTAGCGTGACCCTCCCCCTCCAGCTTCTCCGGCCTGGGTCTGGGTGCGGAAATAGAGCCGCTGGCGAAGGAGGAAGGAGGCGGAGCATGCTTGGGTCCAGAGGCCCCCGTGGGCCTAGGAACACAGTGGGGAAGGGGGAAGGGTTGGGAGTGGGGATTAATGTGGTAGGAAGCCCTAGCCGGCTTGAATTGAGAGTCCCTTTCTTTCTTCCACCTTCCAAAGCTCCGGGTATGGCGTACACAGCCGCATCGTCCAGCCCTGACCCTTGCTATCCTGAATCTAATGGGATCTTTTTGAGCCCAGCTGTACTAGGAGTGGCACTGATCAAGTGGTAAAACCCTAAGGCTAGGGAGCTTCCTTCGGAGCCTGGGGAAAAGGCGTCCCAGGCAGTGGGACAGCAGGAGTGCCACCTGGTGTCTGTTTGTACACACACAGTACCGTGTGCTTCCGTGTGTACATGAATTGTACAGTGCAGTGTCTCCGTGTCTGGATTCGATTGCAGTTAAGATACACATATGTAGACACATGGACGATGGTGTAGTGTGCTGTTTACATGGGCAGCACAGTACAGTGTGCGTGTGGCACCAGTGTTACTGTGTGTACACATCTAGTTGAGCCCAGTGTCTGCCTCACTGGATAGTCTGGTATACTTGGGCTACATCTCCTCGATCCCTTTGCCCTGCCTGTGGTCCGAATGCTCTTCAAAACCTGAGCCCTAGAGCTAACTAGTCTTCGTGGGTCTCTCCGGTTAATGCTGCCATTGTCTTTATGGCCCAAGGGAAACCTGGCCCTTTCCCAAATGGTACTTCCCAAGTCAGTTGTTATTGGCCTTACCAACGGGGCTGGGCACTGGATCAGCTAAGGGGATTATTATTTACCATAGACTGATGGGGACTGGGATAAACTACCTGACTTTTGGGTTGGATTTCACCTGGGTCCTAACTCTTCTAAACTCCAGGGCCCAGGACCCAAGATGACCTCTGAAGATGTTTTATATAAAATGAGCCTTGAGCCTAATGTTTGGGTTAGAAACAGTGCCCCACACATAGTGGATGCTTTGTATAGGTTGTATATTTTCCCTGCCCTCTACAACCTACTGGAGGGAACAGTGGGTCAGAACTCACATTCTGCAAGTGAGGTAGAGAAAGCTAGATTCCTGAATCAACTCTGAAATCCGCTAGGTGCCTTTGTAACCACCCTGTGTCTCTGTCAAATGGGGGTAAAGATATGAACATATTAATATCTTTCTATTAATATATTATAATATATTATATATAATAATATAATACGTAATGAGATGTTAACGATATTTAAAAAGTTAAAAGTGGTAAATAAAATGGCAGCATTAATCTTCAGAGTAGTTCATAATTCGAAGCCTAAGTGCTGCTCTATCTGAAGCCCTTTAGCTTTTAGGGCCCCTGAGATAATGGGGGGGGGGTTGGAACCACAACCTGGGCCTCCCTATGTTGGAAGGGGCCTGCTCTTTCTTAGAAAACGCTCTGCCTGAGAAAGAAATCCTAGGAAATTTTCATCTCTGTACCTAAATGGGCCAGGTGGCACATTGGACACCGACTTTGGCCTCCATAGGCAGACAACAAGAGAACAGAGGTAACACTTACAATGTCTTTGAGAGCTGCCTGTCAGAGAGGCAAAATACTAGCTCTTTAATCCTGATTGGCAGGATAGCTGGCCAATCACAAATAATGGAACCACCTCCACCCCTAACCTCCCCCAATGTACTTCCATATGCAAATACCACACTTTTCTCCCAGGGGCTGTGTTTGGGGCTGAACACAGAAGGCTTATTAATCCTTTCAGCCCAGAAAGACTGTTTCCCAACCTTGTTCAGCCACTGCAGAGATGGATAAGGGAAGGAAGAAAGATCTCAGCCTTCTCAGCTAGCCATCTGTTCAACTCCACCCTCCACCCACTTATATACATGTTCACTGAATTGGATTTCCTGAGTAACTGAAGAGAGTGACCCCAAAATCCTTTCTGTTCCAACCCTTATTGTTAAGAAATCTAACTTGCCTAAGTCTCTCTTCCTGTCTTAACGAGCAAAATCTGGTGACCAGAATAGAATATTTGTTTGCTAAGGGAGTATTCTCCAGACCCTGCTTCAGACTATTCTGAGCATTGTTGGGCTTGGAGATGGAGGTGAGGAAAGTGTAGGAACAGCTATGGCGTGGTGAATTCCAAAGAGAACTTAGATTCAGTCCCTATCCTGCTACTTAATAGGTGTGTGACGTGGGTTAAGTTGCTTAATTAACCTCTCTGTGCCTTAGTTTCCACATCTGAAAATTGGGCCTCATGATATCTGCTACTTGCCTCACAGGGCTGTTAGGTGATTGAATAAGATAACATACATATGGATATATGCATATATATACATATATATGTCTGCAGAGTGTTCTGCAAGATATAAAGCTCTATAAAAATGTCCACTTTGATTATTGAGATTGGACTGAATGTAGATTTGCCCACACCCCTCATGGATAACCCTGGGCATTTGTTTTCTGGGCTATGTTCTTGATCTTAGGTTTTGCTGAGCCATACCAAACTAGAACTTTAGTTAATTAAAAGAGTCTCGTTAATTGGATTCAGGTTCATTAGAATTTTTCTATCAATACATGTGGTGATGTGGAAGGAAAGCATTGCCCTTGGACTTTGAAATTCCAAGTGTTGGAATTATCTTAGTAGCTGTGTGACTATGGGCAAAGTTGCCTGACCTGTCTGAGCCTCAGTTTCTTCATTTGTAAAAAGGGGATGATAATACTTGTGTAACCTACTTCTCAGGGTAGTTGTGAGGACCAGAAGAAGATGTGAAAGTATTTTCTAATCTGTAAAGTGTTAAAGTGTAAACGATTACATTTCATAGAAATAGAAAGAGGTAGATTGACGCTGGAGAGTAGAGTCAACAGGAATCCTGATGTGTTCCATGATCATCGATTTGCCCCTCATTACCAAAGCGAGCTGGTCTCCGTGTTAGAGTCTTTCCACTGAACAACACAGCGGTGGGTAGTATTGGTTGTAGGGGTCTGTCCATTCCCTCCTTCCCAAGTATGTGTATGCCCTCCTGACTCTCTCACCTCCCTATATAACAAACTCCAGTAGCTTTCTATTACGTCTAGGAGCAAATGCAAAATGCTGTGTTTGACATTCAAAGCCGTTCATTAACCTTCTACCTTTCTGGTCTTCTTATACATTGCTCCCCAATATTCTCTTTAATCCAATGATACTGGCCTCCTGGATGTACCATGAGCAAGACACTCCATCTCTCCACTCCAAGCATTTTCTCTGGCTGTCTTTCCTAGAATGCTCTCCCTCCTCCACTTCAATTACCAACCTCCCTGATCTCTTTTTAAGTCCCAGCTAAAATCTTACCTTCTATAGGAAGCCTTTTCCAACCGCTTTTAATTCCAGTGCCTTCCCTCTTTTAGTCATTTCTAATTTATATAGCTTGTTTTTCCGCATGTTGTCTCTCCATTAGAATGTAAGCCCCTTGAGGGCACGGACTGTCTTTGGCCTCTTTTTGTATCCCCAGAGCTTAGCACACTGCCTGGCACATAATAGGTGCTTAATAAATGAGTATTGATTGATGGATGGAAGAATAGTACCAAGTGGGTTCTGAGAAGAGTACAGTTTTAATATTGATTTTCTTGCTTGCCATCATATTCATAGATTATTAGAACTAACAGGAGGGAAATCAGTTTACAGAGGAGGAAACAGGCCCATAGAAGGGGAGGTGATTAACCCTGGGTCATACAGCTAGGTCTAGTGGCACACCTTGGATTAGAACTTGGGACTGCCGGTATTCCAGTCTT
>CM053624.1:261189388-261236706 GCA_028646595.1 Phalanger gymnotis
CCCCCCTCAAAATGCCAGGTACTATAGTAGGCAATGGGAACGCAAATTGAAAAATTAGTCCCTGTCCCTCAAGGAGCTTCTGTTCTATATGTTCTACTGGGGACATATAACATGTTCACAGATAAGAAAATGCAAGAGATAAAGACATGCCCACATATATATGTGTGTATGTATGTGTGTATATATATATATATATATATACATATATATATATATGTGTTTAATATGTAAAATACTATAAACATAGTGAGGTGGAGTGGGCCATGCTAAAAACTGGAGCAATCAGGAAATGCTTCTTGAAGGAGCCACTGCCCTTGGGCTCAGCCTTGAAAGGAGGTAGGGATTCTAAGAAGTGGAGGTGTGTAGAAAGAACTTTCAAGGGATGGGGATCTCAAAAGACGGGAGATGGTTTGGGAGAGAAGGAGGGCATTCTAGACACCTGGAATATCATGAGCACAGACACAAAGAGAGTAAAACATAAGACATGAACAAGGGTTATGATGAGTGGTACAGTATAGCCCATGTGGAAAGGAGTAGTATTTGCTAAAAGTGGAAAGCCAGGTCATTGAGGGCCTTGAATGCCAAACTAAGGGGTATGAATTTTTATTTGGTAAGTAATAGATTTAACAGGCAGCTAGATGGAACAGTGGATAGAGTGCTGGGCCTGGAGTCAGGAACAGGCATCTTCCTGAATTCAAATCAGACCTTGGACACTTACTAGCTGTGTTACCCTGGGCAAGTCACTTAACCCTATTTGAGTCAGTTTCCTCATCTGTAAAAAATGAGGTAGAGAAGGAAATGGCAAACCACTCCAATTATCTTTTTAAAAATAATTTAAAACAGTAGTTTTTGCAATTTTGCAAATTTTTTGCAAATAATTGCAGTTTTTGCAATTATAAGGAAAAACAATTTTTAGTATTCTTTTTTAAAATTTACTTTTTATTTTTAGTTTACAACACTCAGTTCCCACAAGTTTCTGAGTTCCAAATTTTCTCTCCCTCCCTCTCCTCCCCCCTCCCACCCAAGAAGGCATGTAATCCAATGTAGTTCTACATATACCTTCACATTAAACTTATTTATACAATAGTCAAGCTATAAAGAAGAATTATAACCAATAGAATGAATCATGAGAAAGAAGAAACAAAACCAAAAAAGAAAAAAAGAGTAAATAGTTTGCCTCAATATACATTCAGACTCTGTAATTCTTTCTCTGGATGTGGATATCTTTTTCTATCATGAGTCTTTTGGAGCTGTCTTAGAACCTTGTATTGCTGAGAAGAGCCAAGTCTATCAGAGTTAGACATCACAGATACCGTGTGTCTATAATTGTGTATAATGTTCTCCTGGCTCTGCTCCCCTCACTCAGCATCAGATCACATAAGTCTTTCCAGGTTATTATGAAGTCCGTCTGCTCCTCATTTCTTATAGCACAGTAGTATTCCATTGCATTCGTATACCACAATGGGTTTAGCCATTCCCCAATTGATGGGCATCCCCTTGATTCCCAATTCTTTGCCACCACAAAAAGAGCTGCTATCAGTATTTTTGTACATGCGGGGCCATTTCCCACTTGCGTGATCTCTTTGGGGTACAGCCCTAGAAGTGGTATTGCTGGGTCAAAGGGTATTTAGCATCCATTTTCACAGAATTTTTGAGTTCCAAATTTTTCTCCTTCCCTCCCTCTCTCCCCTCCCCTCTTCTTAAAACAGTAAGCAATTTGGTATAGGCTATATATGTTCAGTCGTGGAAAATATATTATCATATTAGACACAGTTGTGAAAGAAAAAACAGACCAGAAGAAAAAAAAAATAATGAAAGGGAGAATAGCATGTGTTCATCTGTACTCAGAGTCCATCCGTTCTCTCTCTGGAGGTGGATGGCATTTTCCAGCACGAGTCCTTTGTAAGGTCTGGGATCTTTATATTGCTGAGAAGAGCTAAATCATTCATAGCTGATCATCACCTAATGTTGCTGTTATTACACCTCCAATATCTTTGCCAAGAAAACCCCAGACGGGGTCACAGAGTGTTGGACACAACTGAAATGACCGAACAACAAGCAGCAGTAGTCAGCCACTGAAGAGTTGGGAGCACAGGAGCGCCACATTCAATCTCTCTATCAGGAAGATCCCTCTGGTAGTGAGGTAACAGCCAGATTTCAGAGAGGGAGGCTGGAGTTTGGGGACCACAGGTAGAAGACGGTGACAGCCGGGTATCAGGAGGGAGGTTGGAGATTTAGGACCACGGTTAGAAGGCAGAGACAGCCGGATTTCAGAGAGGGAGGCTGGAGTTTGGGGACCATGGGTAGAAGGTAGTTGGAGTAGTCCAGGTGAGGGCTAATACGCTTTCTGCAATCTTACAGGCCTCGTTTGGCTGCACTAACCTTTGAGAGCTCAGAGTCACCTCCAAGTCATAATGAGGCATCAGAAGAGGATTTTAATGGGGGAATTTTAACAAGGCACACAATAAATGTGGTTTCTAGAAAACAAAGGCATAACTGTTCCAGCCTGAGTTACTGCTTCACACAATGGCAAGCACATTAAGAACAGTTTATTCTCATGAAATAGAACCTTCGCTGCTTGTAGCTCGGTCAGCAAAATCGGCACCGCTGCTCAATCAAGTCAAAATGCATGGTGGTGGGTTTTGTTTTTTTTTTTTAAGTACCTGGATGAGAGCAGGGAAGGGGGGGAGGCGGGGGAGAGAAGCCAATGAAATAGCTGATCACAGGGTCAAAACTCAGTAAGGAGGAAAAAGAAGAGGGGTAAGCCTGGGAGAAGGGACCTGGGGGCTGAAAGGTGCCCGGGAGCAAAAACCAAGTTTAGTAGCAAGGGTGTGGGTGAGGTAGAGGGATAGTAGGTTGTGGTTAAACAGGAGAATTTCAGAATTCAAGATTTTGAAGGAGATTCACTTTCCTCTGAAAGAGGCAGGATATGTCTGCTGGATGTCTTAGAGTCTAGTCTGGTGGTGCCATAGATAGACCAGTGCATTTTGGTGTCAGAAGCTCTGGGTTCAAATCCTGCCTCAGATACTTACTAGCTATGTAATATGGATAGGACACATAGGAGTAGTTGGCCTTGGAATCACAAACATCTGCTTCATACTGACATAGTTATGTGACCTGGAGAAGTCATTTAATTTGAGCCTAGGTTTCCTCATCTGTGAAATGGGAATGATACTTACTTCATTGGTTGTTGTAAGGATCAAATGAACTAATATTTATAAAGAGCTCTGCACAGCTGAAAGGACTCTATTATTGCCAGTAATGATGAGGTCTCAAGTGGGGCCACGCTCAGGTGTGGCTGAAGTGGAGTGGAAACAGAGGTGGGAAGAGCTTTAGAAACAGTGAGGTCAAGGTGTTAGACGCATTTCCAATGGGAAAATTTCAAAAGAAGATGATGTCAGGGAATGGGGTGAAGGTCGGAGATTTAGAGCAAGCTGGAGTTCATCTAGAGTTCACCTTATTTTATAAATGGTGAAACTGAGTCTCAAACAGGTTAAGTGACTTATCCAAGGTCACACAGCTAGTAAGTGGCAAACCCAGGATTTGGACCCAGGGGTCTCTAACATCAAAATCCACTGCTCCTCCCGAGGTACCACTGGACACGGGAGCGACACATCAAGAGAGTTAAGACGGTCACTTGAAAAGTGGTAGCAGATAGCAACAAAGCAAACGCAAAGTATCTTTTGATTGTTTGAAAAGACCAGCGAATCTGAAGATAGGAAACTTGGGTTTGAGTCCACTACTAACTAGCCGTGTGACTTTCAGCAGGTCATTTATAATTTCTAAGGGCCTTGGAATTAAGCACAAAAAGAGCAGCCTTGTGTGATGACCAACTTTGATAGACTCAGCTCTTCTGAGCAATGCAATGACCTAAAAGACTCATGATGGAGAACACTGTCCACATCCAGAGAAAGAACTACGGAGTCTGAATGGCGACCGAAGTATACTGTCTTCATTTTTTTTGGTCTTTTTTTTTCTTGTGGTTTTCCCCTTTTGTTCTGTTTCTTCTTTCACAACATGACTAATGTAGAAATATGTTTAATATGATCATATAGATGTAGCCTGTATCACTTTATTTGTCATCTTGGGGAAGGGATAGGGGAGGGAGGGAGAAAAAATTTGGAACACAAACTCTTATAAAAGTGAATGTTGAAAACTATCTTTATATGTAATTGGAAAAAAATAAAATCCTATTAAGTAAAAAAATAACAGGGGGACAAAAATCCCCATTCTGCTTGCCTTATAGGGCTGGGGAGGTTTAAATAAGATAACGTAGACGAAAGCACTTTGTGAAGCCTTAGTTGAGTGTGATACCATGATTTGCTATTTAGGGGATCATTCATGGTTTGCATATCCCCTATCTCTGGGGTCAGAGCCTGAAATTCTCTACTTGTAAGAATTCTCTCTCTCTCCTCTTTCTTTTCCTCTGTTTTTGTTTCTCTTTCCTTCACTGCATACACAGTATACACCCACATCTATATTATATACATATATGTGTGTACATGTAATACACATGCATGTGATTTACTATATCATAGATATATAGCTCGAGTCTTCCTGACTCCAGGCAGGGTTCTCTATCCATTGCACCACCTAGCTGCCTCTGAACCTGCCCTCAGCAGATGTTAAAGGAAGAAGAGACCTTAGAGATCTTCTAGTCTAACCCTCTCACTTTACAGTTGAAGAAAGTGAGGCCCAGAGACATTAAGTGATTTGCCCAAGGTCACAAAGGTAGTGAATGGCAGAGTCAGGATTAGAACTCAGGTTCACTCAGTAGTGCTCTTTCCACTACCTTATGCTTCTTCTGGGCCCCCTGTTCATCCTCCCCACCTGCTGGTGTGGCAGAAGGGTAATAATATTTATAGTTAGCATTTAGTAGTATTTTAAGGTTCGCAAAATGCTTTCCATATATTGTCATGATCTTGGCAACAATCCTAGGGGTAGATGTTATAATTATCATCCTTTTTTGCTGATGAGGAAACTAAGGCAAAAAAAATTTCAGCAACTTGTCCAGGGTCTCCCAGCTAACAAGAAGTGTTTGAGCCAGAATCTGCCCTCCTAGCACTCTACCCACTATGCCACCAAGTATTTCTTTTATACTTCCTCTGCATCCTGGCACATCAAAGCACTGGTAGAAGGCACCGAAGGCTTCTTAGGAGTCAGGAAGGCCTATGTTCAAGCCCTGCCTCTAACTCACACCAGCCATGTGGCTTTGGGGACGTTTCTTAACTTTTCTAAGACAATAGTTTACAGATGAGTTTTCATGCAGTGTTACTTACACAAAAGAAATCAGAGCTGAACTTTTTAAAAAAAATGTGCCGGCAGTATGTTAGGCACTAAGCTACATCAAGTCAATGAGCATTTATTAAACCTCTAGCCTACTGTATAGGTAACAGGCACTATCCTAAGGGCTATGGTTACATAAAGAAGTAAAAGACAATCTTCGTGGAGCTCATGAGACCCCCAGGGGATTTGAGGAGACTCTAAGGAAATCTGGGGGAGTTGGTAAACCTATTTAGACTAGACCAAAGCCAAACCAAAGTGGAACTCAAGGATGGGGACTGGAGGGATATCTATCTATGTGCTCCAGAACCTAATTAGGCCATTAAGAAGTTTGTATCTTATGAATCCTCTTTGGGATTTTGGGAAATAAGAACTAGGAAGGCAAGGTCAAAGAAGCAGAATTATCTGAGAAGACCTTTAAATTATTCAAGAATTTCATGTGATTGTAATTGACCGACTTTTAAAAAATACCAGAAGTGCATATGTCTAAATAACAATAGCTAACATTTTTATAGCACTGTGTGCCAGGCACACATTATATAATTATAATTTCATTGGATCCAACCCTAGGAGGTGAGTGCTATTATAATCCCCACTTTACAGATGGGGAAACGAAGGCAAACAGAGGTTAAGTGACTTGCCCAGGGTCAGAATGGCTAGTGTCTGAGACTAGATTTGAACACAGGTCTTCCTGACTCCAGAACAGGTACACTATCCATTGAGCTACCTAGCTTCCAAGTGAATATTGTCCATCAGAGTAGTCATTTTGGGAGGTTATGCACTTATTCCAAAGATATTTTCATTAATCAAAACTTTTTTTGAAACTCGTGGCACAAAAGAAAATGTATCATTATTTTATAGTGGTATCTCATTTTGACCCCAAAGTGGTTTTCCCCATCTTTATCACTTACCTTATTCACCAAACTTGGCTCCTGATGACTTTTGACTATTTCCTTAAGTCAAATCCACTCCCATAACATGAAGAGGGTATTCAAAAGAATATACCAGAGGCTATAAAGACAATTCCCAAAGAGGAAGTCCAGAAATGAGTTGAACAATATAGCTTCCTAATATCAAAGAAAAAATATTAATATATTGTACTCTGCATTTTAGGCACAAGTCTGCCAGAAACAATTTTTATTAATTTATCATTATTTTAGATCCAAGCATTTCTAGCTCAAAGAGAGGTGTTCAAATTGGCAGATTCCCCTCACGCACTTGGACACATCTCTAACACAAGAGGTTTGGAAGTAACATTTACAAAAATCTTGAGCAAAGAAAATGTCACAATATGATTGAAAATATAGTTTAGGGCTAATATTCTTCTTCATCTCATAGAACAAGCATCACTTAATCTTTGGAATGCCCTTGGACAATCATTCTCCTAAAACCAATAAATCCTCCCTCCCCTAACCCCTTAAAGGCCACCCTTAAAAGCTCTTCCTCTGCTGGGCAAAGGTGATCTGTAAGAATCAAAAAGAACTCCTCCCTCTGATCAATACCCTAATCCCTTCAGAAAAGGGGGAAAGAGGTGCAGCTAGGTGGCCCACTGAGTAGAGCACCGGCCCTGGAGTCGGGAGGACCCGAGTTCAAATACGGCCTCAGACACTTGCTTGACAGGTTTACTAGCTATGTGACCTTGGGCAAGTCACTTAAACCCATTTGCACTGCCTTCCCCCTTCTAAAAAAAAAGAAAGAAAGGGGGGGAAAGAGGTGACTGCCTTTAGGTGAACTGTAACTTTCATCTCTTCGGGGGACAAGGGAAGACAGAAGTCTAAACCAGGATTACTTGATGTCCCTGAGAGTTGTAAGCATCAGAAGACAGTTTTCTCTTACTCCAGAGCCAATAATGTTCTTTCCATAGCACCAAGCCATTTGAGGCCAAGCCATAAACAAGTCTAATCCCTCTCTCTTTCTCTCTCCTATATGCTCTTCTTCTCTTTCTCTCCTCTCTCTCTCCCTCTCTCCCTCCACCCCCATCTCTCTCCTCCTCTCCTCTCTTCTTCTTTCTCTCCTGTCTTCTCCTCCTTGTCTCCCACTCGCTCCCTCCCTCTCTCCCCTGCTTTCTCCTCTTTTTTCTTGTCTTCGTTTCTTCTTCTTCTTTTCTCTCTCTCTCACTTTTATTTATATACCCAGCACCTGACACAGTGCCTCACACATAGTAACAATTACAATAGCTAGCATTACTAATGTTCTTTAAGGTTTGCAAAGTGTTTTACAAATATTGGTAGGTGCTGTTATTATCCCCATTTTACAGTTGAAGAAACTAAGGCAGATAGAGGTTAAGTGACTTGCCCAGAGTCACACAGCTAGTAAGTATGTGAGGCTAGATTTGAATACAGAGCTTCCTGACTCCAGGTCTTATGCTCTGCCCGCTGAGACTCCTAGTTCCCTCTTTACGTTGTTGCTGTTATTAAGTTGTATCCAACTCTTCATGACACCTTTTGGGGTTTTCTTGGCAAAGATACTGGGGTGGTCTGCCATTTCCTCCTTCACTGTGTCCCCATTTTACAGATGGGGAACTGAGGCAATCAGGGTTAAGTGACTTGCCCGGGGTCACACAGCTAGTAAGTGTCTGAGGCCGAATTTGTCGGGTCTTCCTGACACCAGGCCCAAGGGCTCTATCCACTGTACCACCTGCTTCCCCTACTTTATAGTATTTTACAAACATCTGGTTTTATTTTTTTGTAAAGTGCTTAATAAATATTTATCTAGTATCTCACTTTAAGTGAGCACTTAATAAATGCTTTTTCATTAATTCATTCAAGTCCCAACCAAAATCTCATCTTCTACAGGATGCTTTTCCCAAGCCTTCTTCGTTCAAGTATTTCCTTTTTGATCCGGTGCTCCTTGCCTTCTCCGTGTGATTGCGAGCTCTTTGAGGTCAGAGACTGTCTTCTGCTGATTTCTGTATCCCCAGTGCTTAGCCCCGTGGCTGGCACAAAACGGTGCTAATGCTTACTAATTACTCATTCATAGAGGCAGCTTCATGGTACAGTGGATGGAGTCAGGGAGATCTGAATTCAAATCCAACCTAAGATATTTAACTAGCTGTAGGACCCTTCTTAACTTCCATCAGCTTAAGTTTCTTCAATGGCAGTAATAGTAGCACTTACCCTCCCGGAGCTGTTGTGAGGATCAAATGATATAACATTTGTAAGGGGCTTAGCACAGTGCCGTACACATAGTAGGTACTTTATAATTGTGGTATCCAGAACTGAGCGCAATAATCCTGATTTGGTGTGACCTGGGAAGCAAGGCTATCACCTCTCTTGTCCTGGACATTACACTTGTCTTAATGCATGCTAATGATGGCATTGGTCTTCCTGTCATGTGACTCTGTTGACATGTATTGAGCTGGGCACAGCTCTTTAGCATCACATCAATTATTAAAAAGACCCAGCTGTTCAATTCCAGCAAACAACAGAGAGAAATAGATTTACACAGTGGGACGTGGGGAGGAGATACATGAGAGATTTGACTGAATGGGAGGAATAATTTCCCAATTGTGAGAGGCATTAGACGTTGGAATAGCTCTGGTAGGAGGTTATGCTTTCTCCTTTTCTGGAGTCATTAAAAATAGGCTAGATTCTCTTCCGTCTGGGTCTGCTTACTTGGATGCAGGAGAAGAGACCCATAGGACCAATGGTTCTCCGAGTGTGGTCTTTGTGGGTCTTGCAGGTGGTATTGCCAAAATGTGTGTGTGTGTTCCTTTGGTGCTCTAAATGACTTCTCAGCTATAGGAAATGCCACCATCTTGGTAGCTAGCTGTGCGGGGATACACCTAAAAATTCAAGTTGTTCAGGGTTGCTACAGTCCTAAAGATATTTGAATCTGTCTGGGGGGAAGACCTACTTTAGGGAGTAATCCTGATTTATCCGGAGTCAAAACTACAGGATTTGGATTGAATTTATTTCAATCCCTTTCTACTTCCTGGTGGCAAGGAGGTGGAGGAATTGTATTCAGGCTGCTGAAAATAGTATGTGGCCCAGTCAATTTGGGAACTTTTGCCTGGCTGTTTTCAATTACACTAGCTGAAACTGCGTATGATTATTTTCAGTTCTTTTATTATTGTGTAACTATTTTGGGGGGACCTTAGGACATCCTAAGTCCTAATGATTTTCTCCTAGTGGGTGGGGTGGGCAGTTACTACCAATTCAATAAGAACAATTTTCCTATCCATTGTCAAGGGAGGGATTTGTACATCTTTGAAGAGATGAGCTCCCTGGGCTTCCATAGGGCAGAAGAGCTCTTTATTCAACTTCCTCACTCTGAGCAATAAAGCTTCATATCAGCTTATAGCCTTTCTCCTCTCCCCCACCCCTGGCCGCCCCTGCTTTAATCATGTAGGTCCCAAAGAGAAGTGAGCCTGTGGTTTTCAGGGAGGGTCCGTAGGCCCATTAGAAGAATCCTCCTGCTGGATCTATGGCTCCCAGCACGGTCCCTGAGGCTGGGTCCCCTTGTCCACCATGCAGCCGCTTCCGAAGCTGGGTCTTTCTCCACAAGAGAAGCATGGTGATGAACAGAGGAGAGAATGTCCTTAAGTCATCTCTCTCCAGTAGATGTCTAAAATGTTCCTCCTAATTGCTTCAGCACACTATGACCCGTTAAACCTGTGCTAGGCTAAAGTCAAGACAACATTGGACTAATTTGCAATCTATTAGGGGGTGGGGGGAACCTGTCAGACTTCTCTGTGTTTAGGGTCATCGTTAGATTGTAAGCTCCTTAAGGGCAGGGCCTGTCTTTTGCCTATCAAAGTAGCCCCCCTGCACCTACCATAGAGCCTGACACATATGTTGTTCTGTCATTTTTTTTTTCAGTCCAACTCTACATGACCCCGTTTGGAGTTTTCTTGGCAAAGATACCAGAGTGGTTTGCCATTTCCTTCTTCAGCTCATTTTTTATGGATGAGGAAACTGAGGCAAACAGGGATAAGTGATTTGCCCAGGGTCACACAGCTAGTAAGTGTCTGAGGCCAGAGTTGAACTCACGACGAGGAGTCTTCCTGACTCCAGGCTCAGCATTCTATCCACCGTGCCACCTAGCTGCCTGCCTGGTATATAGTAGGCACTTAATAAAGATTTTGATTTTAACTTATTAGAAAACAGCCCAAGTTTAGCCTATAAGCCGGAAGAGCAGTAGGGAGGCCCTACTGGGATGGGAGCTTGGGCCTTAGGTTCTTTGGGCCTCTGGAATTCTTTACCTCATCTCCACTGTACCTATGATGCCCTGCCATACTAGGACCCCAAATTCTGCTGGGCATTGACCCAGGGGACTAGACTCAAGAGGAGTTATTTTGGAGTTTCTAGTGGAGTGATAGAGAACAGAGATGGTGAATCGTGGTGTGCTGGTGTCATGTCTAGTTCCAAGTGCTCAACCCTGACACTTCTTTAAATTATTGTCTATTAATTTGTAGATGTTTTCAATATAAGTTCCTGGAGGACAGGAACTGCTTTACTTTTGCCTTTGGATGCCCACACACATCCTGGCACATCACAGGAACACAGTAAGTGCTTGTGGACTTACTTGTGTACATACTATATTTCCTGGTGCAATGTAGAATGTAGAGTTTTTGAAGGCAAGGATTTTCTTTTTCTTTTTCTTATTATATCCCTAGGACCTAAAACAGTGTCCAGTACACAATAGCTTAATAAATGCTCACTGAATTTTTCACTTGTGTACATGCTATATTCCCCATCAATATACTGTAAAATTTGTAAAGACAAGAACTATTCTGTGTTTTTTCTATCTCCAGTATCTATCATATAGCCATGTACATAATAAGCTCTTAATGTTAGTTGATTTGAATTAAACTTTCAATCTCCATAAATGGGGTGCTGTTGCCAGCGCTCAGCAAGGCACCAAACCATTGCCAATCACCCCACTAGCCAGCATTTCTATTTCTCTCCTGGCTATGCCGATCCCCTTCTCCCACTGCGAAGCTCCTCCCAGGGCTTCCATTTTGGCCAACCTTCCTTCCTTTTCCAGCTGGGTGTCTGACTTTCTGGACTTCAACCCCATGCTTCAGCTGCAGTGTCAACCTGGCACCTTCCTCAGTGCCTCCTCACCTCGGAACTTCTGACTTCAGGGTCTTCTTACGCTGGAATATCCCTCCTGCATGCTGGTCTCCTTCTCCCATTGGTGAGTTACTCCCAGGGCCTCCATTTTGGGGAAGGACCCAGATCAGTCAAGGGCAGCTAGGTGGTACAGTGAATAGAACGGGGGGCCCAGAATCAGGAAGACCTGAGTTCAAATCCAGCCTCAGACACATACTAACTGTGCGACCCTGGACAAGTGACTTAACCCTGTTTGACTCAATAACTCATCTATAAAATGATCTGGAGAAGGAAATGGCAAACCATTCCAGCATCTTTTTCGAGAAAACCCCAAATGGGGCGATGAGGAGTTGGACATGACTGAAACAACTGCACAGCAACCAGACCAGTCAATCTCCATACCCTTCCGATCACCACTTCTGACATTCTAGACTTTGACGTCTTGGCCCAGTATGAGCACCTTCGTCCCCACCCCCTTCCTTTTGTGTATTGTCATTCCCCCATTAGCATATAAGTTCCTTGAGGGCAGGAACTATCTTTTTTTTTCCTTTTTGCTTTTATTTGTATTGGGGATTAATTCAGTGTCTGATATACAGTAATGACTTAATAAATGCTCCTTGTCTTTCCTTGTTGCCTATATAGATCTTTAAGGTTTACAAAGCACTTTACACACGTTATCACTTGGCAAATGTTATCTTTACATATATCATCTCAATAGCTATAGTAATGTAAGTGGCTATCTGTGTGGTTGAGATTTGAGAGGTCCATGGAATGGCCTTTGTATCCAAATCAACTTTACTTCATCCACAAAGGTAGGGTGTTTTCATGAATAACCCTTGATACTGAATGCAGTGAGAGATCTCCCTAGAGAGGCCATTCAAAAGTCTGTGCATTGCCTGCCTGATTTTTGAACTCCTTTTTCCCAAAGTATTTCTATACTTGCACAGCATTGAAGGCTCAGAGGTCACTTAACCAATCAGGGGTCACATCTCCCTCCAAATACTTCAGCTCTCAGTATCACAAGTCTGTCCTATAGGAAATTGCATCATGTTTAAGGTCAGAGTAGCTACAAAACAAACAATAGTACTTGAAATTCATTCCCATATTCCCCATACATGGATTAAGGCTTTAAGACCCTGCTAAAATACATAAGTTATTTGAAAAGGGTAACTGGTTAACTTATTAGCCCTAAAAAAATGAAAGAGCCAGCTACCAAGTGAGAGAGTGAAGGAATAATAGACAGGACTGAGAAATTTAGATGGGCAGAAGGGAAAAGAAAAGCCCAGTGCATAGAGAAATGAGATGGCGTCTTGGTCGATCAAGGGTAGCATTCTGGCACTGGTTGATGGAGGGCAAGGGATGGGGGGCAGGGCAGGTTCTATATGGGAGAGGAAAATATGAAAGGAGGTGGAAGACAAATGGACACTGACAGCAAAAACAATGATAAAAGAGTCATAGCATCCTTTTCCTCTCACCTTTCATCAGTGGATAAATGGGCTTTAGAAATGATTAGTTACAATGGCCAGACTGTTGAATGAAGGTTTGCTGTTTACCTACCTCTTCATCTGACTGCAACCCCCATTATTCACTACCCTTCCTACCTCTCCAGAGCTCCCTCTCTCCCCCAAACCTCCCAAATCCAGCCACAAATCCAAGAAAAGAACCACAGTTCAGTGTAAAAATACAGGATTAGGAGTTGGGACACCAATTTTCTAGTACTGGAGTTGCCCCTAGTTAGCTGAGTGTTGGGGGTCAAGTCACAAGGCTCTATTTCTTCAGCTATGAAATAGGAATAATTATCCATCTCTGCCCTGTCTGACTTGTAGGGGTTTTCAAAAAATTTTAAAAAAAAATTTCTTGTAGAGTTGTTGTATTGATATTTGACAAGATGGTAATTCTGTTAAGGATTAATTAAGGATCATAATGTAGTGAGATTGATTTGGCTTAGAGGGGCCAGCCGATGAAGAGTGCTCAGAGTTGCCATTCCTAGTTCCAGTGCAGATCATATAGGAGTTTGGGGGCCTGCTTCCAGCTATGTGTGACTCAGTACTAAAAGGTTTGTATTCTGAGATGACAAAGAACCCCAATATTCAGATTGTAGCTCCTTTAGACTGTAAGTTCCTTGAGATTAGGGATTGATCTTTAATTCCTCAGTGTTTAGCACAGTGCCTGGCACATAGTAGGTGCTTAATGTTTATTGACTATTTTGCTAGAAGAGCTGATGATTTGATGGATACATGAAAGGGAGTGACTAACCCCCTCAACTTTTCTGGCTGTGAGTTGTGTCAGGACTGATTTGAGCTACTTCCCAAGAAAGGGTTGGGGAAAGGAGCAGCTTGTCTCAATTTCAACCTTGGCATCTGTGTGGATGTGACAAGCTGGCACCTAAGCATGCCTGAGGCTGGGTTTAGGCTTCTTCTTTTATGTTTGCTCTTTCTTGTTCTTAGGAAAATGAGTATTTGTCTTAAAATCAATGTGTCTGGGTACAAATGCAACTTTATGGACAGATTTGGAAATTCTGGGTTTTATCACATCAGAGCTGAATGGTAGCAGCAACTACTTTATCACTTTTGGATGGTCACTAATAAGAGGACTGGCCCAAGTCTGGCCATTTTACCAGCAGATATGTACTAAGAGAATTTTGAACAGTGCAGAGATGAGGTGAAATGCAAAATGCCTAATCAGCAGTCCTGCAACTGGTCTTATGTTAGATGAGGTTTAAATATCAACCTCCTGATGGTAATCATAGTTATACATTATTAAATCTTGTTTTGTTTTTGTCAAATGTGTGCATGTTAGTGTCTTATGCCTAAAATTCTGTTTGGGTGTCAAAATTACATACCCTATGCCTGATTCATATTGTACTTTGGGCATCATTTTATTCTTTTTGGGGAAACCCTAGATGGGAACTATAATCTAAGCTGTATGTAAAATTGACCCTTGAGCAGCAGGGTTGAGGTTTAATAAGATGAAGTGAGAACAGGGAGCCTCGTCATTCCTCTCATTAAAGGCCAGGCTCCCAAGACTAAACCATGTGTCTGGGTAGGAAAAGGAAGTGAGTGCAGAATCCTAGACCCTGTGGAATTCTCCATGTGAGTATCACTGGGGCCACTCCTCTTATAGGAGGATTTAAGCTGAAGGGATCGAAGGAGTCATCTAATCCAACGTCATCATTTCCATGGAAAGGTGAAGTGACCTGTTCAAAGTTAACTGGGGTAATGCTTGGCAGAATTGGTTCCACATCTCCAAGGTCAGACCTCTTTCTACTATGCCCCACTATTTCCATTCTTCTTCTTCAAGATGACTCGCCCTCTGTCCTTTCCACTTGGTTAGGGTTATGGAAGGACTGGAGAGAGCAATACCTTCCTAAGGTGGACTGGAAACAACTGCTCCACTTGGCACTCTACCCTCTAACCAATGTCCTTACTTGACCCACCAATGCCCATAATGAGACTGCCTTTTCTTCTGCTGGGGTGTTGGGAGGGGAATGACCTCAAGGCATGATGACAGAGGGGCTCTGATAACTGCCAGGTCTAGGCACATGATACAGCAGAGCTAAGCACAGTGACAGTGTTGGGCCATGAAGGGAAGGTAGAAGCCAACCTCTTGAAGGGCTCCCTTTTTTTCTCCCTCCCACTGCCAGTCCCTTACCCCCCGCCAGTTCTCTGGGGAAGAAGAAGAGAGAATTCTTCTGTACATGAGTGTGGAAGGCAAGCCCCACCCTTGGTGTGTGGTCCCAAGATACTTTCTCTTCATCCAGAGTGAAAAAAATAGATACATTTTATTCTGAGCAGAAGTTTCCAAAAATATTCATCTGTGGTAGGAGCAAGGGGAGGGGGACCAGGAATCCAGGAGTCACTGGCTTCCAAGGCAATTTAGACAGGAAACTAAACTTGGTAAGAAGGAATAGGTTCTTGGCTAGAAGAAAGGAAAGGCTGTTTAGGGCAGGGTCAGGATGAGCCCTGATCCCCTGGGGACACTAAGAGAACTGAGCCTTGGAAGGTGGATGGCAGCAGCTCGATGGATGGTAGGCCACAAAGAGGTTGGATCAAAGGAGAAAATATGTGTAAAATGCTTTGAAAACCTTAAAGAGCTGGGACAGTGTAAAAATGCACTAGATTGGGAGTCAGAAGACCTGAGTTCAAATTCTAACTCTGATGACTACTGCCTATGGGACTTTGGGTAAGTTGCTGAAGCTTCCTGGGCCTCAGTGTCCTCAACTGTAAAATAAGCGGGCTGGACTAGAAGGTTTTTGAGTCCCCTTCTAGCTCTGCACCTAGGAGCCTATGATTATTACTGTTTGCTAACTCTCGCCATAAAATTAGGGCTACACTGGGTTGTTCTCTCTCAAGGCTTATTCACCACTCCCCTCTCCAACCTGGAGAAAAAAAAAAGTACTGTTGTGGGCAGAGGTGTCAGTATATGGGAAGATGCGCTACCTACGGAAAGGTGACCAATGGGGGAGGTGCGGGGTTGATTTTCCCCACAGCAGTCTGAGAATTTCAGGCGGACCCATTCCTCACAACCCTTAAACAATTTGATTTATTTTAAAGCGACTGCTTTTTTATTTTTTTACAGCATACTTATAGCAAGCTAGCATACTGAAAGATGGAAGGGCGAGAGATGGCCCCAGAGGGATCATTGTTTTAGAAGTGGGAGGGATCTTAATGGTCATTTAATCCAACTTCCTTATTTTATAGATGAGGAAAATAAGGCCCAAAGAGACCGAGTGACTTGCCTAAGGTCACAAGCCAATATGTGGCAGGGCTGAGATTTGAACCCAGGTTCTCTGATTTCAAGTCCACCCAGCTTTGATTGGCCATGGAATCCATTATCAGCTTGAGCTCTCTTAGGGGATGGGCTGCGACTCGAGGACTCCTAGATGGGAGAGGGAGGGCTATATCAGTGAAAGAGGGAGTAGAAGGGGCTCACATTTTGTTTCCCTCTTTTGGTGAAGTGGGATGGAAGCTGTTGCTCGGCAAAGCAAAGCTGGGCTTGGCGATGAATGGGCCACCACTGGTAGTTGGTCTGGAAACAGGCCTGTTACTGGTGCTGGACGTATTTGCCATTGAGGATGGGGAGTGCTGGAGAGTTCCTGAAGTCAGCATGGGCTGCAAAGCAAACTGTTGCAGGACGTGGGCTGTCATGCTGGTTCTGGGGCGTGAGGCTGTAACGGAACAGAAGATTTCCCCAGCCCCTGAATCTTGCTTTTCTCCAAAGCACAATATCCCTGTGAGGCCAGTGGAACATAACATTATCTCCTTTTAATCAAGGAAGACCCTGAGGGCCAGAAAGAATGGTTGGCTTGTCCAAGGGAACCTGATTAGTTGGAGTTGTGCAGAGGGTTTGATGCTACTTGGCCTAGATCACTGAAAGCTTAAATGATTTGTTAGACCTCCTGAGCTTTGGGCTGAAGATCTTTCTTCTACCCCATGTGCCTTCCCCTGGGTCTCTGGGAAGCAACCTTTAGGCTCAAGCAGTCAGGAGTGGAAAAGTAAGGGTCACATTGTAGCTTTTACTGTGGTTAAAATTAGTTCAGCCCAAGTTTTGTTTGTTTTTGAGGCAATCAGGGTTAAGTGACTTTGCCCAGGCTCACACAGTGTCTGAGGCTAAATTTGAACTCAGCCCGTCCTGAGGGCCAGTGCTCTATCCACTGCCCCTAGCATCTTGCTGCCCTCTGCCCAGTCTTCAGGGAGGACTTCATCCAACCTGACATTACAGGAGGATGATACCAAGGACAGGAGGTTGAGAGCTTCTGGACTTTTTGCTGTTAAATGAACCACAGGAAAATTGGCAATAATGATAGTAAGTAGTGCTTATATATATCACTTTAAAGTCGACATACAGTATATCATGTGGCTTTCACAGTGACTCTTTAAGGTTGATACTATTATTTATCCTCATATTACAGATGAGAAAATAGACTGAGAAGTGGTTAAGTGATCTACTGAGGGTCGTGCAGCTATGAAGAGTCTGAGATGGTATTCACACCAGGACTCCTGACTTCTAAGCCCAGAGCTCTATATACTACACCACCTAGCTATATAGAGGATAGGGAAATAGGGAGAGGACTTCCTGTTCAGGAAACTCTCTCTACCAATGCAGGTCAGAATCTTCTTTGGCAACATACAGTCATAGGGAGTTGCCTAGAACAGAAGTTTGACACCACTGGCCTAGATCATTGAAAGGTCATGATTTGCTTGGGGTTAGGCAGTCAGTGTGTGTATCCCAGGTGGGACATGAAGCCCAGTCTTCTTGACTCTTAGGTCAATTCTCTACTATACTCATACACTGTTGCTTGGTGATCGTGTTTAGTGTTTCAAGCACATCTGAGTCTTTATGACCCTATCTGGGGTTTTCTTGGCAGAAATCCTGGAGTGGCTTGCCATTTCCTTCTCCAGCTCATTTTACAGATGAGGAAACTAAGGCAAACAGGGTTAAGTGACTTGCCCAGGGTCATAAAACCAGTAAGTATCTGAGGCCAGATTTGAACTTGAGAAGATGAGTTTTCGTGATTCCAGGCTGGGTACTCTATCTACTTTGCCACCTTCATGCCCTGCCAACTCTCTTTACACATAAGAAAATAAATTCAGTATCACTTTCCACTGTGGATAACATACCTTTCAAGCACTTCAGCCCCTAACCCTAGGCTGCTTGTACTCCTCTTCCAGACCCTTCCCTCTTAAGTTTACATGCAGATGAAGGGGAGAATCATAGCACCTTTGGGTTCTAATGAGACAGGTGAGATAGTTTAGAATGTCCAGCATAAGAATGGAAATGACCCTTTTTTAGGGGAGAGTGAGGCAGGGAACCTGAGGTCTACTTACCACATTCTTCAGCACCCCAAGACTGTCCTAGAATTATGTCCCCAGAAGGAGATCAGATTTAGGGAGATATTCTCTGCCCCTTCCAATGGGTGATAGAAGATAGTTCCTCCCCTTTGGAGAGGAGGTTGGGCAAAGCCTTTAGTAGGAAGAGAATAGGAAAGGCTAGAAACTCAAAGAAAGTCTTCTGGACAAGAGAAATAGTGAGGAATTGATTTGGAACTAGGAAGAACTGATGAGTACAGAGATTCAATCCAGTGATCGGGGCCCCAGGAGAGAGGGATTAAGTGAAGACTCACTAGGGTAGATGCTACTAGAGATACTGGAACGTACACGTTCATATCCACTGCGGGATGATGGGGGCTTTGGGGTCTTTAATCCTAAGGAGAGAGAAGTAAAGGAAGAGGTGAGCAAATGAGTTTGTTGAGGTTTCTCTCAATTTCTTCCTGTCCAAGGAGCACCCCCAGATCCCTTCTCCCAACCTCGGGGCTGTGGCCTATGACAACATTTGATGAAGCCATGGCTGTGTTGTCCTAGACTTTTGCCCGCTTGCTCACCTGTCAGAGCTCTGAGATAGTCGGGTACAACCACATCTCCTATTCCTCTCCACATGTGATCTTGTCTTGAGTCAATGGGGTCTCCTCCACAAGTCATGTTTATTCTCCACTCCCCATCTTTGCTCACTCCATTCTACCCATCCTGCAGTATCCTCCCCACCGCTCTCAGCTTATCCAGATCCAATCATCCTCTTGCTTAAAGGCCTCCCCAGCTTACAGGGATGTGTCCTCCTTTCCAGAGTTCTTTGGCACTCATTCTATCTATCACTGATTTGATGACCAGATTTAGAGCCAGAGGGGTTGTAGATGTTAACTAATTGCCCACTTTTTCCTGAGGGGGAAACTGATATCCAGAGGGGTTAAATAACATGTCCAAGGTCACAGAGGTAGTGTCAAAGGTAAGACTTAAATCTATAGTCTCCAAATCCAGTGCACTTTATACTGCCATGACGCCTCATCATATATTGCTTCTTTGCTCTGCCACTTGACTGTTCTGAGTCTATTTGTCTTTTCTTTCCAACTAAACTGTAAGGTTCTGGAGGGCAGTGGTCATAGCTTATACCTTCTTGTCACCTCCACATTACCTAGTACCAGGCTGAGGCCCAACTGGAGGCTTTAATGACTGAAGGCATCAACAAATGAATTTGGGTTCTGGTTTGAGTTGGGGGTATTGTTGGTGATCGCCTACTCCTCAACTTAGATGGATCTAGCATGGGCCACTGAATGGGACAAAACTTAGCTGCCACCACCACCATAGTGACATAACTTGAAAATCTGGCCAAGGAAGCCCCTCTAACAACATTCAGGGTGTCCCAAAAATCTTTAGTGCAGTTTTATGCTTTGATAGTTTAAAAGCTTATGAAAACTTTAATAGCTTAAAACTGCATTAAGACTTCTGGGACACCCTATACATATATACATACATACACATGTGTGTATATGTCTGAGTATGTATATGTGTACATGTGTGTGTATAGCCTAGAAAGGTTGTGCATGTGGAAGAAGAGAGTTTCCCCATCTCTACACTCATAGGATCACAGATTTAACATTGGAAAGGATCTTAGAAGACATCCCACTCATTTTACAAATCGAATTTCTGGGAGTGACCCAGAGAAGTTAATGGCCTTAAAGGTCCTCTAAATCCTGTACTCCTAAGTAGCAGAGGCTGCAGTCTGAACCTGGGCCTTCCAAATCCAAACTGGCCCTCTAGCTACTGTACCATGCTGCCTATCCGTAACCTTGATGTGCTCTTCCCAAGGCCTGGATCCTGGCAAGCTGGAAAGGATCTCTAATTTGGAAAGGTGTTGGCACCTTGGCTTCACCCTACAAATGATATTTTAAGGTCTTCAGAGTACTTTACATTTTACTTGACCATTGTAGTCACTCCACGTTATAAGTGAGAAAACGAAGGTTGAGACAAATTAAGAGATTTGTCTAGCGACATACAGATAGTAAATGGCTGATATGGGGCTTTGAACCCAGATCTCTCCCAACTCTGAGCCTAGGGCTCTCTCTACTATGGCATGCTGTCTATTTTAAATATTTTTATTGGCGTCTTCTATATTTATGTCATCTTCATCTCTTAATATGTGCCTTCCCCCCTCTACTGCAGCAAGTCATCCCTTCTAACAAAGAATAAAAAAAAAAAAGAAAATCAATTCAGCACAACAAACCCACACATCAATCGAGTCTGATAGTCTATGCAATGAAGTCCTCTAGCTCTGCTCTGTAGGGCCAAGCTTGGTCATTAAAATCACACTAATGTTGCTTCTTTGATAACGCCACTGATCAGGGAGCTCTAGATGGAAGGACCAATGCCAGGCTACTTCCTTATTCCAGATACCAGAGCTAAGCAGGTTGTTTGGAGCTGGGAGCCCCAGAAGCAGATGAAGGAAAAGGAAGGTGAGGTTCTCAGGGGGTTGGTACATCTGAACCCTAAGGCCCCATGCAAACCTGTCACAAGTCATACCTGCCAGGTCCTTCTCAGTCATAACAGCACGTGGAGCACCACGAGAGGCCATCCTGCCTTTGTACATGACCCCATCCACTCCCAGAATGTTCACTTCACTCTGGGGAGACAGAGACAGCCCAACCCCAGCCCCTGAGTTATGACTCAATCCCTTTATCAGAAGAAGGGAAGGGGATGATTCCTTTGCTATATTCCTTTGCCTTCAAAGGCTGCTCAGCTTTCCCTTCCCCAGAGATATATTATGCTCAATTTCAATTTATTTCGTCCTCTCCTACGACCCAAAGTCCCAGTTCTTTCATAGGTTCTAGAGAGGAGCCTTTTCCCCATCGAAGTCCTGGGATAGGTCTAAGCACAGGAGGAGAGAATTCAAGCCACCCACCCTACCCTGACTCCAGGATTCCAAACAGAAATCCTCATCTGGAACTTGAGCCAGAAGCAAGTTGCACTCACATTCTCAGGAGGAAATACGGATGGATCCCCATATGGGTAAAGAGTGGTGAGGTTTGGTATCTTCGTGACCCGCCTCAGGCTCAAGTTGTTATCCCAATATGACTGGCCATCTGTGCCTTGTTCAGGGAGGTCAGTCATTTCCTGCGTTGGTTGCTGCTCTCTGGGAAAAGACGGTTGATGTGAGGAGGGGACCAACCTCCTTCCCAGCTCAGGCCACAGGAGCCCCAGGAGGCCACACTGGGTCCTGATGCATCAGGTGGCCTGGCATGAGAAGGGCTGGCAGAGCCATGGAGATTAGGCTGGTGGTTCAGGATGTGTAAGGAAATTCTTAGACTAGGCCTATGAAAGCTTCTGGGGGAGCAGCAATCTGACTAAAACCGGACGGGTTTGCTCTTCCTCAGGCTGCAGCTCCCTCAGTCCTCGGCAGCATCTCCATCAGGGTTACTGTGGGGAAGGAGGGGGTGGGGGGGTGTTGTCAGGGTGCCTCTCATACTCCTGGTTTGGACTCTCTGTGCTTTTTCTCATCTCCCATGGCACATGAGAAAAAAGCATTGCACTTGAAATCAGAAGACGTGGGTCTGAGTTCTGGTTCTGATACTTACTAGCTTTGTGACCAGGGACAAGCTACTTAAACTCAGTTTACTCGTTTGTAAAATAGAAACAACAATACCTGCACCACCTACCTGCCAGAAAGTTGTGAGGAAAGTCTGTTGCCAACTGCAAAGAGCTATATAAATGTGAGTGATTATATCGTCATCAGTGTCATATTATCATCTAGAGACTGGGGGGAGGAGGGAAGTTGGGGGCCTACCAGGTGGGAAAGGAGGAAGGAAAAGCAGAGAGTGGTAAGGGGCAGCAGGGGTTCAGGTGGTTTTAGTATCTTGTCTAGCTAGGAACCGGGAATGGATCAATGAGCTCAGCTGGGTAAGGAAAAGCGCTGCTGAGGTTGGAGTTTCAGTCTTCAGGAGGATCAGTGTTGTGTGGTGGAGGAAAAACAGATGTTCTGTAGTTCCATGCTGTACCCTCCTCCCTGATTCACCATTTCACAAAGCTGTCTCACATATGAAGAGGCTTGGTCACAATGGGGACCAGACCAGAGGGTATAGATGACTCAGTTCAAACCACAAGTTCTCTGCTGTTCAATTCGATTTTAAAAGGATGAATTAAGTTCCCATTGTGTGCAGAGTGCTATGCTAGACACTTAGGGAGAGACATAATTTAGTCAAGACATGGTCCCTGCCCTCATGGAGTTTAAAGTCTACTAGAAACATATAGGGCTATCTAGAATACACAATAATATATGCCAAGTGTATTTGACTGAAATAAAGCGCTGTATGTTACTGAACAAGTTATAGTATGTGAATGTGATGGAATAATTCTGTGCTGTAGGATATGATGAAGGGGAGGGTTTCATTGGGAAGACTCTAATGAACCGATACAGAGCAAGATGAATAGGACCAGGAGAACAATTTACATAGTAACAACAAAACCATAAATACAAATAGCTGTGAAGACTTAGGATCTTTGATCGTGCAATGGCCAGTCGTGATTTCAGAGGACCCAGAATGAAATATGCTACCCACTTTCTGATAGAGAATGGATGGACCCAGGGCAGAGATTAAAACATATACTATCTATATGTATATATACACACATATGTATACACACATATAAAGGAGAGGAACAATTTGGGAATTTGTTTTGCTTTTCTTTCTTTCTCAGTGGTGGGGGGGAGGCAGAAGGGAGAGAAGGTAGATCTTACCATTGACTGAAAAAAATAACACTTAATTTAAAAAAAAGAGTTGGAGGAGAAAGCACTATACAAGAAAAGAGGTCAGGGAAGGCTTCCCAGAGATAGAAGGTAGATAGATTTTCAGTGATTGAAAGAAACAAAATTTACTTAAAAAAAGGTGGGGGAAGCATTATACAAGTAATAAGGAAGTAAGGGAAGGCTTCCCAAAGAAGGGAGCATTTGTGTTATGCTCTCAAGGCTGGGTTGGAATTCAACAAGCAGACATTCTAGGTATCTGGAACAGACTGAACAAAAGCAGGGAGGAGGGAAAGTGCAAAATATAAGTGTATACACATATACACACATACACCGTATATACCGTATTTCACTGCATAATCGTCGCCACCGCATAATTGTTGCACCCCGTTTTTTCAGTCCAAAAATTGGTTTATAACCTTTCGCCACATAGTCGTCACATGGTATAATTCTGTTCGTCATGTCGCTTAAAAGATAAACAGAGCAGCAATGTATTCTCCAGTGGCATATGGATGTGTATTTATCTCTTGTGTATTGTAAGCCAGGAGCCTAGAATTCTCAACCCATGTACACTGTTGATATTCAATTTTAACATACATTTGAGAATATCCCATGCATTCTAATCTCACCAAAAACAGTTTATTAATAAATTATTTTTAAGCAATGCCGGCACAATTTTTGAAAACAAAAAAGCTTCACATAATGGTCACACCCCACTTTTTTGCAAAAAATCTGGCATAAAATCTGTGACAATTATACAGTGAAATTACATATTCTGGGATTTTTTTTTGTTTATTTTTTCCAGGGTTATACAGCTAGTAAGTGTCTGAGGCTGGATTTGAACTCAGGTCCTTCTGACTCTAGGGCCAGTGCTCTATCCACTGCACCACCCAGCTACCCCTCATGCAGAATATATTTATGACAGACAGGAGGTCTTGGTTTACTCAGGACAGTGTGTGTAAGAAGCAATAAAATGAAGTAAGACTAGAAAGGTAGGAGACTGCCAGATTGTAGAGAGCCCAGAATATCAGGCGAAGGATATTTTGCTTTGTAGGCAGTAGGAAGCCAATGCAGTTTTTTGAGCAGAGAAGGTAAATGAAAAAGGGTGTATCAGGGTAGAAGGAATAGCGGCCTATGGAGTCTGAGATCCTGAGACTGTCATGGCTCTGCCATTTACTATCTGTGTGACTTTGGGCGAGTAACTTAGTGTCTCCAGGCTACATTGCTTCATCCATCAAATGAGGGATTTGGACTAGGGGGCTTCCAAGTTCCAGGAGAGTATGAGCTGGCATGGTGTAGAAATAAAGAGAAGGGGACATTTATAAGTGATGTGGTAGAGGTGGCATCAACGGGATTTGTAAAGGACTTGAGATGAGAGGTGAGGGACAAGGAAGCGTCAAAGAGAATTCCAGGGCTCAGAACATGAGACTGATGAATGGTGGTGTAATTGGCAGAAACAGTGAAGACGTAAAGGGAGAGAAAGTGTAAGTGCAAAAATAATCATAAATTCGGTTTTGGAAAAATGAGAAATCCAAACTGAATTGTGCTGGAGAGAGTTGGTGGTGCCAGTGTGGAGCTCAGAAAAGGGCTGAAAATATATTCGAGGCATTCTGTGTAAATGAGATTCCCAAGGAAGAAAGTGCTGAGAGTGAAGAAAGTCAAGGGCAGAATCTTGGGAAACACTCACCTTGAAAGGGCAGGGAAAAGGACGAGGAGCCAGCAAACGACAGCATGATAGAGTGAAAAAGGCATTGGAACTAGAACAAGAGGCCCTGCATGCAAATTCCAACTCTGCCATTTATAACCTGTGCGACCTTAGGCAAGTCAATGGATTTTTTTGGGCCTCAGTTTCCTCATCTGTAAAATGAAGGAGTTGAAGAAGATAATCTCTAATGTTCCTCTTAGTTCTAAACTTATGATCCTAAGGAGACAGAAGTGTGTTTAGAAGGGTTGGAGGAGCAAAGAGGTGATACAGAACAAGACTTACATTTTCAGACCCAGCCAATGTGTAAATTTGTTTTGCTTGGCTATACTTTTTTTGTTACCAGAGAGGGCTTCTATTTGTGGGAGAAGAATAAAAAGAAAGTTTTGAGGGGGAATAGTGTTTGTGATACAAAAAAGGAAGGAAGAGTGTCAATCGAATTTTTTAAAAATCCACAAAAAAGAGCAGAAGGTGAGACAAGTTGGATAGCATTGGTATTACTGTGTTAAATTTAATATTCTAAAAAGCCAAGCCGTACATAATAGAGATTCATGGTTGCATGTCTTCATGCATATTAAATTTATAATAACAATTAAAAAAGAAGTAGGAGGAAGAAAAGGAAAGGGAGGTATTTCTGAATGAAGCTAAGGAGAAGAGAATATCTATAGGAGGGAGGTGACTGACAGCGTTAAATGCTACAAAGAGGTCAAGGAGGATGAAGACTGTAAACAGAAATATGGTGATTGGGTGGCTAATGTTGACCTTCCAGAGGGCAGCTTCATTAGAGTGGTGGAGGTAGAAACCAGATTGCACGGGGTTTGGCATGTTCAAACAAGTCAAAGTATGTTTCCTTCTAAGACACAAAGCACAGTGTTATTGTTATCAAACTATGTTCCAGCAGGGTCAGACTGTCTCCACCCAACTGGTGAAAAATTCCAACAATGCCAGGCCACTGGATGGGACTTCAAGTCCTTAGTGATTTGGGCCTCTGACAATATTGCTGGGTGGAGATAAGAGTTGGAGGCAGAAGCCAGTGTTCAGCCTCCATGCTCACTCATTCACTCATACCTTTCCCCTCTTCTCCCTCACCTTAATGTTCCCCCACTAGAAAAGCATATGCTTCTGCATAATTTGTGGGGCACATACATTCTGGAGATAGGTCAACCCTAAGTCCCAGTGGCTGACTGGTGTTCCCCATAAATTCTGTAGAGTGGAACTAGGTATCCAGGATTCTTCCAAGGGTGATTCATTAGAAGGAAAGAGTAAGGCCTGAGGACCAACAAGTCCTTTCCATGTCTCAGAGTTCTGGGGAAATTTGGGGTATGGTTCTCCAGACCCCATTACCACTCACCTTAATTTCAGTCGTTGTAGATATTCATAGCTGTTTGCACTGAGTGGCCGGGCATGGGGGCACGTATTTGTTTTATGGATACTAATCATGTGTCTGTTAAAGAGGAGTACAGAAAAATAAATGGAAATTCCCAGCAAAACACCATTACCTATATTATTATGGGAGAGAGATGGAGAGGGGAAGAGTTGAGAGCCTATCTTCTCAATGAAGATTAATTCATAGAGTAGAAGGCAGGAAGTAACAAACTCATAATCAGATCCGATTAGATTTTTACACTTCTCTCCAACTTGACAGGCCCATTTGATAAGTAACCAAAGGTCCTATTGAGAGCTTTCCCAGAACAAGCTTGCTCTGTGCTATGACTTGGGACAGCTAGGTGATGCCGTGGGAACAAGGAAGAGTCCATCTTTATGAGTTCAAATCTGGCGTCAGACACTTACTATCTGTGTGACCCTGGGCAAGTTACTCAGTCATGTTTGCCTTAGTGTCCTCATCTGTAAAATGAGCTGGAGAAGGAAATGGCAAACCATTCCAGTATCTCTGCCAAGAAAATCCCAAATGGGGTCACAAAGACCGAAAAATGACTGAATGATAACAAAAATGCTGAGGACAGGGTTATGCTAACTCTAACACCTAAAAATCACTCGGTGGGCATGACCTTGAATGGTACACTGGAAGCAGCAGGGAACCAGAAGTTGAAAGACTTAGGTCTGGTTTCACCTCTGTCACTCATTAGCCAGGTGACCTTGAGGCAAAGCACTTAACTTCTCTGGCACTGGCTTACCTCGGTCCCTCAGATGATCATCTCTGTTGGACCTAACTCAGGGCAATCAGGTTCTTTGGAAATAAAAAGTGCTCTACAAAAGCAAGGTGTTATGTTATGCCTTGCAATAAAAGGTGTCTGGGAGTCAGAGCGGAGAGAAAACCGTGTGAAATGGTGCCCCCTGGTGGGAAGGGACTTTCATGAGATTCCCAAACTAATTGGGCCAAAGAATTTTGGTTTGAGTTTGAATTTTTATGATTGAGCTTGAGACCTATCACCAAAACAAATAAATAGTGTTTCTGGAGGTCTGAAGGGTAGGAAATAACCCAAGATTAGGGAGGAGAGGGTCTAGTCAATATTGGTGCAAAAAAGAGGAAGTTGAAGCTTATTTCCATAGGGCAAAAAAGGTAACATTTTATGTATATTTAATTTCCTATTTGATATTTTGGATTGGAAAATATTGCTAGTAAAAGCACTTTCTCACAGAAGCCCTATTCACATTACATGGAACAACAGGGCTTTATGGAACACATTTAGAAATACTGAGTTGTAGCAAAGCTTGGATAGCAGTACTCACGGGCTTGTCATCATATCCACAGGCCGGTCACAAGAGATGCATTTTACCCGATCAAAGAGTTGCCTGAAATAGACCACACACCCCAAGTCCAGCCAGTTGTGATAAACTTCCCAAACATATTAAGAAAGGTACCCTAGAGAGTATGGTTGGGAGGAGAGGTTGGTGTTGTTCTGCTGGGTCCCCCTAAAAGATGGCTAGATTGTAGGTCTGGGGGGAACATACAGACCCAAAGAACTCAAAAGGGTTCTGAAGACCAACAGGTACCTAATGTCCTTGGTATCATCCTCTGGTTACTGCGTGTTAAGGGAGTGGGGCAAGGCATTGAACCTACCTTTCCTTCACCAAAAATCCTTGCCTCATTATATAAGCTAATCTGACAAAGTACCGTAGTCAAAGCTAACTTGTATAAGTGGGTTAACGATGTTCCATGTCTACCTATCCTCTCCAACTGAAGATACAATGAAAGGCAAAAGACAGTTCCTGATCTTAAGAAGCTCACAATCTAATGGCGTAGACAAACACACAAATAACTTATGTACAAACAGACAATATACAGGATAAACTGGAGATAATAAACAGAGAGAAGGCACTAGGAATAAGAGGGATGGAGAAAGACTTCCTGTAGAAGGTGGAATTTTAGCTGAAACTTAAAGAAAGACAAGATAATAAACAGAGAGAAGGCACTAGGAATAAGAGGGATGGAGAAAGACTTCCTGTAGAAGGTGGAATTTTAGCTGAAACTTAAAGAAAGACAAAGAAGAGATGAAGAGAAAGATCCAGGTATAGTGGACAGACACTGAAAATGCTTTTGTTTGAGGAATATCAAGGAAAGAGCGTATGTGGATTTTAACAAAGACCTTCTAGAGACAAGATGCCTTAATCCTAAGGAATGACTCTAATGGCTGGCTGGAGACAGTGGTAAAATGTGGGGGCAAAGGAACTATGTATATGGCCAAGTATTCTTCCTACCCTGCTAGGGACCATTCCCTGCCCCTCCAGTGACACTTTCCTCTCTAGAGTCCTCAGCTTCTTCTTTTATTTACCTCTGGCCAGTGGTGGGATTCAGCTGGTTCACATTATTCAGCAGAAGCAACACCTAATTTTACGTTGAGTTCGGCGAACTGGTTGTTAAAATGGCACTTGTAATCAGGGTTCTCTCTAAGGTGGGCGTCTGGGCAGCCCGGCAATGTGAAAATCACAAATTTACATTCCTTACTCTTTTTTAACATTCATCTGTGCAACAGTGTTTTCTAAGTGCCCATAGTAATGTTCGTTCCATCCACAGGTGAAAAAAAATTGATGGTAATATTTATTTATTCATTTCTTAAAACTCATTATACCTTTGATGAAATACTACATTTTAATTCCCTTGTTTTTGTTACTTCAGTAAGCTAACATATAACGTAAAGAAAAAAAGCGCCAAAGTGTCACCAGGGGGTGACGAGTTGTCATTTGTTTCCACTTTGTGTTACGCCCCAAATTCCCCGGAGATATTATGAGTACGCTGGTGTTCCCTGAACGCTGAAACCAATAGGAAGCTGGGACACAATGAACCAATAGAAATAGAGATTGCAAGGGTTATATTATCGCCCATTTCAGAAGCCATGGAAGTAGAAGAAAAAAAAAAGAGTTAGAACAGGTAGAATGAGTTCTGGTTGTGCTTATGTTCTAACATTGGCAGCTGTGGTCACGTGGCTGCTTTTGCTCCATAAGGATACTGCTTACTCTGAGTTTTGGTACATCTTTTTGTGTACATCAGAGGGTCACTGGGGCAGAGAACTGGTTGTTAATTTATGTGAATCCCACCACTGCCTCTGGCCCTCACTCAATCTTCAAACCTACTCTGGGGAAGAACTCAAGGTCGGGAGGATCTGGACCCTTTTTCCCAAAGAGACCTAAGACAACCACTTCTTAGCGATGGGAGTGTTTGGGGCTGGGAGAACTAATGGTTGAAAGGGAGCTGAAGAACTCTGGAAGCTCACTTCTTAAAGCCAGCAGCACTGTCTGCGTCAAAGCGAGGGCCTTCGCTCAGGTTCTTTTTAACAAATTTCCAGATATGCTCCATCTGTCTCTTCACAGGATCTAGGTCCATGTGGCCCAGCTGTGAGAGGATAAAGGAAGGAGCAGAGATTTAGCTTTGGATATTTGAATCTGATGGGTTATTTCATTGATAAATATTTTTAAATTACATCTCCTACCAGAGGTGTCAGAGGGCTGCACTTGAGGACCTAGAGGGCCACATGTGGCCTCGAGGCCACAGGTTCCCACTCCTGTGACTTAGACTGTAACCTTTGAAAGTAGGAGCTCCTTTACACAAATACTTTTATCACATACTTCATTCATTTTGTATTCATTTATTCACTCAACAGACATTCATTGTTAAACACCTACTATATACGAGAGGCACTGAAGATGAAAAATAATAGCTGATGGCATGATAAAGATTTACAATTTCTACCGCGTATATGAAAATGCTTGTTTTATTAAGTATTCATTAAGTTTAGAATAAAAAAATTAATAATAGGTTTGCCAAGTGTATCCTATACATTATTTCCATTATTTCACCAAATCCCATGACAACCTGGTGAGGTAGGCACTACAGGTATTATCTGCATAGATGTGGTGCCCGCTCTGGTAGGAGAGATGAGACACACACTCAACCCTGATTCAAAAAGGAACAGGATACAAGAGTGCTATCAGAATGCCTAGGATCACAAGATTTAGAGCCGGAAGGTATTCTAGGGGTCATCAAGGCCATCCTTTTCATCGTGCAGATGAAGAAACTAAGACCCAGAGGAGTTAGATGACTGGCCCAGGATCTTCACCGCTAGGAAGTACCTGAGATTGCCTGTGAACTTGCAATCCTGACTCCAGGTCTGGCACTTTACCCATAACACCATGCTACCCGAGGCATCGGTAAAGGAATCATAAAGGATAAAGTACAGGCTTTGGTTGAGAAATAAGGATGGTTTTAAAAAGGTGATGGGGCATGGAAGGGCATTCCGGGCATGGGGAATGTCATAAGCAAAGGCAAAAAGTCAGGAAAATGGGGGCAGTGAATAGTCTAGTTGGGTTGGACAGGAAGTAGAGTAAGATAAAGGTGCAAGGGTACATTGGTGTCAGATTGCGGAGGGCTTTCCACATCTACCCAAGGAGTGTTTCCCCCTTGGCCTAGTCCAGTACTTGGGACATTGGCATTAATTTGCATTCTGTCCCTGTTTAAGATGCTTGGACCTAGGCATATTTCTTAACTGCTGCCTGGTGTAGTTAGAGCCAAAAAGCTTTCCACTAAATTTTCCACCCCACCCCCCTTCATTTGAGTAACTAAGTAACAGGAGCCTTGTGTCCCTGCCAGACATAACAGATGGGGCTTGCCTCAGACATACCACATCCAAGCAGGTACAGAAGGAGGAAAAGCAAGGACATTGCTAAACAAATGCTTGGAAAGTTAAGAATACTTCCCCCCTCCTCCCCCAGCCCAGTCCAGCCCAGCCCAGCACACACTCTTATTAGTTGTCCTACAGAATGACCTGGGGAATAACAATGGACTGACTGAGCAGGTTCTGGCTGTGCCAGTGCCAAGCAAGGGGCCTTGAGGGTTGCTGACAAACTCCTCTGCCAAGCTGTCCTCCTACATGGCTATTCAGGGATTACTTCTCCAGTCCTGACTGTGACAAATATTCCATTGGTGCTTAGGGTCTGCATTCATGATTCAACTAATGAACAAGCATTTATTGAGCATCTACTGTGTGCCAGGAACTTTGATAAACATTGGGGACATTAGGACAAAAATGAGTCTTTCTTAAATTGTATTTTGCCCTTTTGAGCATTAAATATACTCACATACACAGAGTAAAGTGGATAGAGGCTGAGCCTGGAGTCAGGAAGACCTGAGTTCAAATCCAGCCTCAAATACTTATTAGTTGTTTCGTTGTTGCTTTTAGTTGTTCAGTCCTACCCGACTCTTCATGACTCCACTGGGACTTTCTTGGCAGAGATACTGGAGTGGTTTGCCATTTCCTTCTCCAACTTATTTTACATATGAGGAAACTGAGGCAAACAGAGTTAAGTGACTTGCCCAGGGTCACACAGCTAGCAAGTGTCTGAAGCCGGATTTGAACTCAGGAAGATGAGCTTTCCTGACTCCAGGCCTGGCCCTCTATCCACTTCTCCACTTAGCTGCCCTTTATTTAAGCGGTGTAGCCCTGGGCAAGTCACTACCTCTTTTTTGCCTCAGTTTACTTATCTGTAAAATAATGAGACCCTATCTCCCAAGGCTGTGGGGAGGACCAAATGAGTTAATAATTGTAAAGGGCTTAACACAGTGCTTGGCACATAGCAAACACTATACAAATGTTGGCTATTATTATTGTTGTATGCACACATATTTATAATTCTTGGTTTTATTTCACATTACATTTTAGCCTGATTTGCATTTATTCTTCCTCTTCTCCCCACCTCCTATAAGGGAAGAGAGACCATAATCAATTTATGCTAAGATATTAGGGACTGACTCCAATACCCTTCCTAAGAAAGACTGAGGATGAGGAGTGAAGTTTAGCTCAAAAGGATTGTTGGTAGTCCTATGTCATGCACCTGGGCAAGGCATTAATTTGGCATTTCCCAGAGGAAGTCATTTGAATTCAACAAACATTTATCAAATGCCCTTTATCTGCTAGGGCCTCGTATACAATGACGAATCATTCCTGGCCTTCAAAGAGCTTATACTCCCATTGGGGTAGGGGAAGAAAAGTCCATACAAAGTCATTTGAAGAGGGAAGAAATACATGCTATATAAGTTGCAAAGGAAAAAATATTCTCAAAATGAAAAAAGGAATCAGAGAAGTCTTCGAAGAAGAGATGGCCCAGTAGCTGAGCCTTGAGAAAAAACCAGGAGTCTGAAGGGTGATAGACAAGTATAGGGAGGACACTGTAGATATGGTGGACAGTATGCCACTGTGGGAAGACACGGGGGAGCCATAGGGAAGGCCAAGTTTAGAGAATGACTGGTGGTCCCGTTTGGCTGGAACTTAGAGTGGATAAAGGGGACTAAATAATATGAACTAAGTATGGAAAGGTAAGGGGGAGCCAGAATGGGAAGGCCTTTTAGACACCAGGCTGGGAGGTTTGTGTTTTGTCCCTAGGATGATAGGGAGTCATTGGAGATTTTTGAGAAGGGGAGGAGAAAAATTTCTCTAGCGCCTTCTGCCTAGTCCTGTTCATTTCCTGACATCTTCTGTCTCATGTCTACAATATGTCATTTAGCTGAACTACAGCAAGCATCATTTCTCTGGGCCTCATTCTCCCCATCTGTTAGATAATCAGGTCAGATTGGATGATTTCTAAGGCCTTCTCCAGCTATAAAATCCTATGAGGTATTGGGGCGGGGGGGAGGGGGTTGGGTCATAACTCATGGAACTTTAGAACCAGAAGTGGCCAGCAATTAGTCCAATTCCCTCAGTTTACAGATGAGGAAAATGAAGCAGAAAAGATAACATTACTTATCCGAGGTCATACAACTAGTGGATGGCAAAGCCAGTACTAGAATCCAGTTCTAATGCTCCTAGTCAGTCAATAAGCATTTATTAAGCTCCTACTGTGTGCCAGGCACTGAGCTAAGTGCTGGGGATACAAAGAAACAGTGCCTGTTCTCCAGGAGCTCACATTCTAATAGGAGAGACAATATGCAAACCTACATACAAGCAAGATATATACAGGATAAACTGGAGATAATTTCAAGCGGAAGACACTAGAATTAAGGGGGATCGGTGTTCTTTTCACTGTTCATATTGTGAGGACTGGGCCTATGATTTGGGTTCTCTTCACTTTTATGGTTGTCGTAACTCTCACCTTAACCAGTGGTAAATATTTAACAACCAGCTTGCCAGGTGGGGGAGAGTGTTTCACAGGATACACTTTTAAATTTAATCTGCATTATTAACATTTTCTCTATCACCTTCTAAAGTCTAGTCAATCAACAAAATAAATGAAGTCCTGATCTGCCAATTTCCAAGGTGTAAAATGTTCACACACAAAAACTGAACAATCCTTCTCCTCGGCCTTTTTGGCCTGGCTCCAACACACCCTCAAGCCCCGATCCAATGTTTCCTCTAGCCTCTGATGTTGCTATTAGCCTCCTGTAATTCTTGATGAGGGGAGAGAATCTAGTTTTCCTGGCACACAGTTGGTTAGCTGCTTGGGAAAAGCCCAGTATCAGCTTCTCCTGGGGCTAAGCCTAGGGGTCCCGGATGATGTCTGCAGGGTTTGTTTGCATCCCCCACTCCCCAAGGAAAAGTCTCTAACCTTGGAGTCCATATCGAAGAAAAGCTTCGCCAGCACCTTCTGCCAGTCGTGCTCATGGATAGACATCTTCTGCAGCATATCCTGCATCATGTCGTTTAACTGAACTGTGGCAAACTCCAAGTCAGACCGGCTCGCTTTGAAGGCCAGGGCGCTTTTGTCTGCTTTCTGGTGAGAGAGGTTGGACAGTAGCAGGAGAGAGTGAAAGAAAGTTGTCTGCTTTGGCCCATTTACTAAGGCTTTCCAATGTGCTGCAGTTTGTGGGGCACCTGTAAATTCTCTAAAATACAGTGAGGTGCTTTTCTCAACCCGTCCCAGTCCAGCCACCTGTCTTCCCTTCTCTCTCAGGCCCAACATAGCACTTGCTGATACGCTCACAGACACAAACACAAACACACATATCTACACTTGTCTCTCTAGCATAATCACTACCAAGTCTACTCTCTAGCCACAAATTGGCAAACGGGAGTGAGGAAACCTGAGAGTTAGGACATACTGCTTTTGGAACCGCCACAGTGTTATCAGAGAGTCATCAGGGATCATGCAAATGGACCTAAGCTATTTCACTTAAAGCCAGTAAAGCTTTAAAACAGTAAAACCTATTTGATCAAATCACCTAAAATCAATTTGCCAAAAAACAGTTTGTGTAATAATAAATTTACCTAATGTTTCTGGTATAAACATCATTTATCAAATTTATAAGATGTTAAGTCTTGTCAAGCCATGTATGGATGTATGTGATAAAATGGTTCTTAGCCTCCTAAGCATTTTTGCTTCATTATTTGTGTTTTGAGACATCTTACCTGCTTTTGAGGACTATAAGCATTCTTGCACTTAAAAAGTTCTCAGGACATTATTGGCATGTAGAAAACTTGCACTAAAGCTACACTTAGACCTTATCTGAATGAGACTGCCCTGAAAGTAGTTTCTCTCACTCAGAGTTCCATGCCTGCCTACCAGAACTTGACTGTGTTTGTTGACTGTGATCCTGCTTAACCAGTTCTGACCACCCCACTATGGCCCAACGCTGGCCTGGATTATGCTCTGACTTTGTTTATGTCCTAGTTTTATCAGCTTATACCTCTTAGAGCTGAACCTTAAGGATTGAGTAGAATTTCCTGCTTTGAGGTTTTTAATGTTTAAAAAAATTTTAGCTAAAAATCCATTAAGTGGTCAAAATTCAGGTGAAATTTAAAAGACATCAACAGCCAAGAAGAAATGCTTTGTAGACCTTTTACCTCAAAAACAGGTGCTTAATAAAGGCCAATAAAAATGAAAATACACCAACAATAATGCAAAAAATACTCCAGGGTTCAGCGACCTATCAGGTGAAAAGGTTATAAGGCCTTTTAGAGGGTCCTGCTTTTTTCTCACAACTGCAGACCTAGAACGCAAGTAAAAGTGAAGGGAGGGTCTGCTACCCTTGGTTTGGGAAAGACTGGACTGGATTGCAGTGAAGTTAGACCTCTAAGCTTACTTCTGTTTCCCAGGTCTTCAGAATCTGGGGGTAGGGGCATGGGACATTGAGATCCCTGACCTGAATGGAGGTGGGGGGACAAAAAGAATTCAGTTACACTACTTTGCCCATTAGAGTAAAGCCACTCTAAACCAGGGCTTCGTATAATTTTTCCACTGGAGACCCCTTCAGCATTTCTTTAACTGTGGGTCTTGAGTTTGAGACCCACAGTTTAAGCACTGGAACTACTTCCAACATCAACTGGCTAAAAAGCAGATCAGTTCTAGAACAGTAACTGTGGTAAAGCAGGCCTTCCATGAAGGAATGTATAGAATTAGTTTGTATTAGCTATGAATAGTGTTTACATCTATTTGAGCAAAAAACAAAAACAAATCAACAAAAACCATTTTCTTCCCACTTTTCTATATTTGGCAGAAAAAAGAAGAAAACCCACCCTTTATCTCCCATGCCCTGGATTTTATCATCATTCTTTTTAAGACTCAGATAGTGTGGTTGCCTCTCTTTCTAGGTACAGTCCTTAAGGTGGGAAGGTAGGGTAGGTGGGTTTGGTGAGGAGAGTATTATCACCTACTCACCTCTTTCATTTGTTCTTCCATCCGAGTTTTATCCACCTTTCTCATTTCTAGTTGTTTCACTACTATCTTGAGGCCCTAATTTCAAAACAAAGAGCAGGTTATTCCTCTGAGAAACCTGAGAGGGTCTGCTTATTAAAGATTTGGATCCTGTGGGCTCATGGTCCTCAGATCCCAAAAGCAACACCTAGAAGCTGGAAGAATGGAAGAAGGGCTACTTCCTGCTATGATTTTGGACAGAAAAAGACTTTCGTAGAAAGCTACTGTCATGGGAGGGAGGGGCCCTGAAGGTCATTCATTCAGTAATGTGGGAGATCCCATGGAGTAGGTGAACTGGCTCCTTGCTAAAGGATAAGGGGACAAAATTGCTCCTGGTTGACTTTTTGTTGGCCTTGTAAATGGGGAGTGGGGTAGGGATGGAAGGGATTGTGTCAGAGATGATGGGTGACTGAGCCAGAAAGTAGCCCATTCAGCAGGCTATAAAAGAGAAAAGCTCCTCCTTCTCTTGAGCATGCTTTGGGGACTCTACTAGCTCTCCACGTGGCTTCTAGCAAGGGTAGTGTTTCTTTCCCTTACCCCAGTAACATGAGTCTCAGACACATGTACTTGCCTAGGTGAGTCCTAATGACTGGACCCCCAAATCTCTAGCTGCCTCTTCTCTTTTATATTTCTTTCCCTGAGCCCAGGTCACTAAACAGCATCCCTGAAAAATGGACATTTCTGGCCAAGGAGGAAAGAGAGGTCAGAAGTGCTTGAGGTAGTTTTGGCTGTCCGATGGGAGGTGGTATCTGTAGCTGTATTGCTTCTTGGAGAAGTCTCACAAAGTTGTCTTTGCCTCTAGGAGAGTTTAAAACAGTTCCACATGACCCATGACACTTGGTGGCCAATACTCTTTGATAAAAACTCCAGTCACAGCGACAAATGAGAAGTTGCTGTATTATTTCAAAATTAAACATGTTTTATTGATGCTGACTTTTGTTTTTATATAAGTCATTACTTGAAATATTCCCCTTCCTCTACACACTTAGAAACTGAAAACTTCATTTTAACACAGAATAATATTTAAGCAAAAACACCTGATATCAGGATGGAAGTTAGGTGGCACAGTGGATGGAGCACTGTACCTGGAGCCAGGAAGACTGAGTTCAAATCCCATCTCAGACACTTAATAGATGTGTGACAATGGGCAGGTGACTTAATCTCTCCATGCTTCAACTGAAAAAGGACTTCATGGCTCCCAGGGACCCCTCCAGCTCTAAATCTATGATTTTATGAAGTGGAAGAGGCAAGATCAATGTAACAAAGTTGAATAATCATTTGATTAGCCACAGAAGTAAGGCAAATTCAGCTCTGCAAAACTGAGGACACAGTTCAAAATGGAAGAGGCCCTGAGTGGCTGCCACCATCAGCAGTGGCTCTGAAGGATACAGACTATCTTTGGGTCATCCTCTGCCCAAGTACCCCAAGTTGTTCTGCTGCTGGCCTAGGGATCTATTTGGATTCCCAAAGCCTAGACTTTCTAGAGGCTTTGAGCCTGAGGATGACCTCAGGGCTAATTTGTAGTCCCTCAGGAATTGTTGCTTAAGAGGACCAAACCTCCTGGAGCCAATTTGGATCAGTTTAGTTAGGGCCATATATTTTAGTAACATTGAGAGAGAAAGGAGAATCAAATAGGGGACAGGACTTTTACTTGAGATGGATGGGATAATGATAACTGACAGAAGGCAGAGTCGTTCCCCTCTTGTTTCTGTTTTCCCTACCAAGGAGAATAAATTTTCCTCTGGAAATATCAGATTACTACAGAGTTGATAACTAAGATAACTGTTGTTTTCACCCTTCATTTTCAAAGAGGACAAATGATATCCGGAAGATGATGTCTTGAATTACAAGTAAACTGGATTTAAGTGAGGTAGGGCTGTGCAAAGTCATCAGCCTCACTGTCTCCTCCAGTCATCATAGTCCAGTGGGAAGACATAGGTCAGGATGACTAGTGGTGGCCTGGGATGCAGTGGGTGGCCCTGGTCTCTTCAAACTAGGGTCTTTTCCCAGGTCTCAAGATAACGAAAGAGATACTAAAGGAACACTTGGCTGTCTATAATGAGGTCAAGTCACCAGTCCCAGATTACCTACATACTTGAGTCCTAAAAGGACTGGCAGATGTGATTGTTGAACCACTGTTAGTGATATTTAAAAGATTATGGAGAGTGGGAAAGACGCCACAAGACTGAGGAAGGGAAATGTTGTATTGACGTCCAAAAAAGGGAAGAGAACAGAGGCTACGAGCTATAAATTGTTAAGACAGATTGCAATTCCTGGGAAGAGTCTAGAGCAGATCATTAAGTGCTTGGCAAATATCTAGGAAGGGCAGCTAGGAAGGGCAGCGGTGATCCCAGGAAGCTAGCATGAACACCATCAGGAACAGGTCATGAAAGACTACTTTCATTTTCTTTTTTTGACAGGATTACTAATCTTTTAGATAAGGTGAATGTTTTGTGTATAGTTCATCTAGATTTTTAGCAAAGCATTTGATAAAGTATCATATTCTTCAGTTGAAAAGGTAGAAAGATGTTTAAATGATACTATAATTAAAACAGATTCTTAAGTGGTTGGACCACTAGATCCAGAGTACTTGTTAATGGTTCAGCATCAGCTTGACAAGAAGGCTCCCCTGAACTACTCCAGGGATCTTTGTTTGGTCTCTTGCTATTAACATTTTTATCAGCTAGGTAGTGCGGTAAATAGAGCATCAGGCCTGAAGTCTGGAAGATTCTTGAGTCCAAATCTGCCCTCAGATACTTACTAGCTGTGTGACCCTGGGTGAGTCATTTAACCCTGTCCACCTGAGTTTCCTCATCTGTCAGATGAGCTGGTGAAGGAAATGGCAAACCACACTAGTATCTTTGCCAGGAAAACCTGAAATGGGGTCACAAAGTGTTTAGATCTGACTGAAAAAATGACTGAACAACAACTGAATCAGTGACTTTGATAAAGACATGGCTGGCATGCTCATTCGCAGATGCTAAAAAGCTAATATAGATGCTACTGATGCTGATTATAAATATCTGTGTGTGGTTGAAAAGGCTAACACCTGAAGCACACCAGAGGTAGTGAGGTAGCACAGTGGATAGAACATGGCCCTGGAGTCAAGAAGACCTGAGTTCAAATCTGGCCTCAGACACTTATTACCTGTGTGACTCTGGGTGAGTCACTTAACCTTCATCCGGCTTCGTGAGGTGCCTCACACATACATAATAGGCACTTAGTAAGTGCTTGTTTCCTTCCCCTTCCCCCTTGGCTAACAGGAACCTGTCCATGCTGCGAACCCATCAAAGAAGCAGCTTATTTTTAGAAAGTCTGTCGTGACTTGTGGCTTTGATGCTGTAAGCTCATAGTGATGCAAGAAAATCATGAAAAAAGAGTCAATAGCTTAGTAAAGTACAAAAAATAGTGAAGAAAATAACACCTTAAAAAAACCAAAATAGTCCAAATTGTTTTTTTTTAAAGGCACAAAAATCCAATGGAGAGAAAACTACCTTAAAAAGCAGAATTAGCCAAATGGAAAAAGTGGTGCAAAAATTCACCAAACTCCTTAAAGAGTAGAAATGGCCAAATGGAAAGGGAGATATAAAAGCTCACTGAAGAAAATAATTCCCTAAAGATTAGAACTGGAAAATAGATCTAGGAGAGACCATTTAAGAATTTCTAGACTACCCGAAAGCCATGATCAAAAAAAGAGCCTAGATATCACCTTTCAAGAAATTATCAAGGATACCTACCCTGATATTATAGGACCAAAGGGTAAAATAGAAATTGAAAGAATCCATTGATTACCCCCTGAAAGAGATTCCAAAACGAAAATTTCCAAGAATATTATAGCCAAATTCCAGAGGTCTCATGTCAAGGAGAAAATATTGCAAGCAGTCAGAAAGGAACAATTAAAATATCGTGGAGTCATAGTGAAGATAACACAAGATTTAGCAGCTTCTACATCAAAGGATTGGAGGGTTTAGAATATGGTATTCCACAGGGCAAAGGAGTTAGGATTACAACCAAAAATCACCTACCCGGCAAAACTGAGTATAATCCTTAAGGAGAAAAAATGGACATTCAAAGTAAAAGTCTTTCAAACATTCCTGATGAAAGGATCAGAGCTGAATAGAAAATATTACTTTCAAATACAAGATTCAGGAGAAGTATAAAGAGGTAAACACGAACGAGAAATCGTAAAGGGTTCAATAAAGTTAACCTGTTTACATTCCTACGTGGGAAAATTATACTTGTTACTCCTAAAAACTTTCTCATTATTAGGGTAGTTAGGAGTCTACACAGATGGAGGGCATAGGTATGAGTTGAATATGATGGGATGATTATCTAAAAAAATAAAATTAAGGGATAAGAGGAATGCACTAGGAGAAGCAGAAAGAGAGAGGCAGAATGGGTAAATTATCTGACATTAGGGGCAGCTAGGTGGTGTAGTGAGTAGAGCACTGGCCCTGGAGTCAGGAGGACGTGAGTTCAAATCCAGCCTCAGACACTTGACTCACTTACTAGCTGTGTGACCTTGGGCAAGTCACTTAACCCCAATTGCCCTGCCTTCCCCCCTCGAAAACTTAAAAAAAAAATTATCTGACATTAAAGAGATCTGAAAGAGCTTTTACAGTGGAGGGGAAGATGGGGGAGTTGGAGAGGACTGCATAAACCTTACTCTCATCAGAACTGGCTCAAAAAAGAAATAAAATGCATGCTCAGTTGGGTATAAAAATCTATCTTACCCCACAGGAAAGTAGAAGGGGACAGGCAATAGAAGGGAGGGGAGATTAGAGGGGTAGTAGTCAGAAGCAAAACAATTTTAAGGATGGACAGGGTAAAAGGAGTAGGATAAACAGAAAAACAGGATGGGGAAAATACAGAGTAAACATCATTATGAAAAATATTTTATAGCCACGTTTCTCTGATAAAGACCTTATTTCTCAAATATATAGAGGACTGCGTCAAATTTATAAAAATAAGATCTATTCCCCAGCTCATAAATGGTCGAAGGATATGAGTAGTTAGTTTTCAGATGAAGTAATCAAAACTCTCTACAGTCATATGAAAAATGCTCTAAATGACTATTGAGTAGAGAAATGTAAATTAAGACAACTCTGAGCTACCACTCCATACCTATCAGATTGGAAAATATAACAGAAAAGGAAAAGAGACAAATGCTGGAAGGGATGTGGGAAAACGGGGACACTAATGCATTATTGGTGGAGTTGTGAACTGATCCAGCTATTCTGTAGAGCAATCTGAAATAAGCCCAAAGGACTATAAAACCATGCATACCCTTTGACCCAGCAATACCGCTACTAGGTCTGTATCCCAAAGAGATTAAAAAAAACCCAAAAGGAAAAGGACTTATTTGTACAAAAATATTTATAGCCTTTTGTGGTGGCAAAGAATTGGAAATTGAAGGGATCCCCATCAACTGGGGAATTGCTGGATGAGTTTTAGTATACAATTGTGATGCAATACTATTGTACTATAAGAAATAATGAGCAGGATGCTCTTAGAAAAACCTGGAAAAACTTAAATGAACTGAAGCAAAGTGAAATGCGCCAGGAGAACATTGTACACAGTAACAGCAATACAGTACAATGATCAACTGTGAGTGACTGAGCTACTCTCAGCAATACAATGATCCAAGATAATTCTGAAGGACTTGTGATGAAAAATGCTATCCATCTCCAGAGAAAGAACTGATGGAGACTGAATGCAAATTGAAGCATGCCTTTTTTTTTACTTTTTCTTTTTTTTTTTGTCTGTGTTTTCTTTCACAACATGACTAATGTAGAAATATTTCACATGACTGCACATTTATAACCTATATCAAACTGCTTGCTTTCTCAATCAGGGAAGGGAACAGAGGGAGAGAATTTGGAACTCATAATTTTAAAAAGTGAGGATTAAAATTGTTTTTACATATAATTGGGGAAAATAAAATATTAAATATTAAAAATAATATAAAAGACTTTTTTACATGACAAATATATTGTCAATAAAAAGGAAAAGCAGATTGGGGGAATATTTCTGATAAAAATCTGAAATACAAAGTCTAAAAGTAACTGTCACAAATTAATAATAACTGGAGTTGATCTAAAGCTTTAAGGTTTTTCAAAGCATGAGATATTATTTTGTTGATTATCTAGATTTAAGAAAGTGATGGAGAAAATGTTGCACATACCCTTTTATCCCCCCTTGGAGAACCAGTTGTTAAAAGGTTTGCCAGCGTACCCCAGTTAGGTCTCATCTTCTCCAAGTTCAGTACCCTCTCTACATTATCACAGTGCTTTTCTCATTTATAAGAATTTATATGCAAAAGATCCATTCCGCAATAAATAGAAGGTTAAAGAACATTAACAGGCAGTACTCCAAAGGAGAAACATAAATTGTCAATAGCTTCCTGAAAAAGATATTGAGACTGTAATAATTGGATAAGCACAAATAAAACAACTAGGTATCAACTTATTTACACTAGTTAATTTGGCAGAGGTATTTTAAAATGACTCCAACTATGAAAAATAATAATAATGACAAAGACTTCAATGGATCCGTTATCTCACGATGCGCAGGTACTCCCTCCAACGATGCAGACTGCCATTGTCCATCTATGCCTTTTCATCTTTGGTGATCCTTGTCTGTGTCGTCCTGGAAATTTTCCTCAAGAAGTCCACTGGGCATATTAGAGGCCTTCTTCTAGAGGCCCTGCTTTTGACTCATGACCACGCATACTGATTTTCCAATTATACACCCCTTGGATGATATCTTTTACACCTCTTTGTACATGCAATTTATCATGTGTAATATTCCAAAGTCCTTCTAATGCCACCATGGGTCTTTCCATTGACCTTTGAGTTATCTACAGTTTTGATTCCTATTTTATGGTTCACAGCCATATGGCTTCGCCAGAAGAATATCAATGTTGAAAAGATGAGATTGTGTTTCAGGGAGTCACTTAGGACTACTGAAAACATTGAGCAATTTACCCAATGTAATCCATCCCACATTCTTCCTCCTTTTCAATTCTGGGCCTATGTCATGGCTTATCTGCAATGTCTGACCAAGGTTTACATATTTCATATCAGACTTGATAACAGTCATTCTTCTTCATCCATGTGGCTTTTTGTTTGTGCATAGTTAACCTGAAGTCTTTAAATAATTTTTTTATTATTATGAACTTGACAAACACCAACAAACATTAACATTCCTTCATATAAAAAAGAGAATTATGTATGATGCTATGAATCTCCATAATATATACATATAGTTTTTAAAAAGTATATATCAAATTTAACATGATAGTTCCAACATTACCCTCTCTCCTTCTGAATTTCCTTCCACTTTCTTCTGAGTTTTTTCTTTTTGTTCTACTGATATTTTCTTTTTCTTCTTTTTTTTGCTATAACCGTCACTCACTGCCTGTGTCCCCTGCCCCATCTCCATAATTCTCTCCCTCTAAAAAAAAATAATGCTTTTCTTTGTAACAAATAAGTATAATCACTCAAAACAAGTCCACACATTGGCTCTGCCTGAAAATGTATGTCTCATTCTGTACAGGCAGTTCAACATTTCTCTGCCAAGATGTGGGAAGCGTACTTCATCATCAGCCTTCTGGATTAAACTGAAATGTTCTGCATGATTAGGGATGTCATTTAGGAGGCTTGATGAGATCAGAACGCCATCCACAACGGTCAGTCAACAAGGATTTAATAAGTGCTTTCTTATGTTCTAGGCCCTGGGCTAGGCACTAGGGATACAAATACAATCAAAAGAAAGACAATTCTTTCTCTTAAGGAGCTTACATTCTAATAGGAGAAGCCAATACATAAAAGGGAATTGATAAAGGGAGGGGAGGGGAGGGGAGGAAAGAAGATGAGTTGGATGGGAAAGTACTTGGGAAGCCACGGTGGTCAGCCAGGAGAAGAATGCAGGCTAGAGGTCTGGGCTTTTCCTCACAATGGAGGTTTCAGGAGGGATTCACCAGCGGGAAGAAGGGGGCCACAGGGTAAAAGGATGTTCCAGACTGAGAAGGCCACTGGGACAGAGGGAACTTCTAGGGTGAGAAGGCAATCAAGATTGGTGGCAAAGGCTGGAGAGTCAGAAGCAGAGTTGAAAGATCACGGTTGTTGTTATTGTTCAGTTGTGTTGAACTCTTTGTGAACCAATTGCGGTTTTCTTGGCAAAGATACTGGAGTGGTTTGCCATTTGCTTCTCTAGCTCTTCGTACAAATAAAGAAACAAATACAGTTGTGTCTTCAGGCCAAACACTCTATCTACTATGGCACCACCTAACTGCCCTTCTTAAGTCTAGAAATCAACAAAGCAATAAGTTATCTGTTGTTGTTCAGTCATATCTAACTCTTCGTGACTGTACTGGAGTTTTCTTGGCAGAGATATGGAATGGTTCGCCATTTCCTTCTCCAGTTCATTTTACAGATGAGGAAACTGAGGTAAATAGGGTGAAATGACTTGCCCAGGGTCATACAGCTAGTTAGTATGTGAGGCCAGATTTGAACTTAGGAACATGAGTCTCCAGGCCCAGTACTTGATCCACTGCCACCTAGCTGTCCCAGAGTTGGGAGAAGAATGCAGCAAAGAGGAAACATCTTTCCATTTAGCAGCAGCTTCCTTACCTGGGGGATGGGAATAAGCATTTTATAGTGCGTACTGTGTGCCAAACACTTTTTACAAATATTTTTTCATTTGATCTTCACAACCACCTTGACAGGTATTCTTATCCCCTGTGCCCAGAGTCACAATAGCTAGTAAATTCTCAGACTTTACATCTTCTGCTTTCATTTCCATGGAGAATTTAATATCACTTGAAATCCATTGCCTCTAGCAGTATGCCCAGTGAACAGGGATCTCACATTTAGAACACCTGCAATGAAGCTAAAATCATAAGTGGATTAAAGATTACATGATTTGTACTACCCTGGGCTTCCTCTTCTGCTATGCTATCACCTTTGGAGGGTAAAAGAGAATTATAAAGAACCAAGAGTTATTTTGTATTCTTCTTTGTTTTATGCACCACAGTGGCCTAAGAATTGATTCCCTAGTGGCTAGCCTACCAGCAAAGGTTCCTCTCTGTACCTGCGTAGGCTTGAACTCAGAAAGTATATGAGTCAGATAATGAGCCCATAACTGATGCATTTCTAGCAAGATATGACCTGTGACGAGTCGACAAAGGCTTCAGGAACTCAGTGCCATGGCAATTGCTCCATTAGGTCTATGGCCCAAAGAGATCAAAGAAAAAGGAAAAGGACCTATATGTACAAAAATATGTATAGTAGCCCTTTTTGTGGTGGCAAGGAGTTGGAAACTGAGGTGATGCCCATCAACTGGGGAATGACTGAACAAATTATGGTATATGAATGTGATAGAATACTGTTGTGCTCTAAGAAATGACAAGCAAAGTGGTTTCAGAAAAACCTGGGAAGCCTTGTATGAACTGATGCAAAAGGAAGTGAGCAGAACCAGGAGAATTATGTGTGTGTGTGTATATATATATACATATATATATATGCATATATGTATGTATATATATATACACACATACATACATATAGATAGATACAGATAGATAGATATGTGTATGTATGTTCATATATATACAGCAATTTGTTAAAATCGGACTGTTAAGATTGAACTGTGAAACACTTGGTAACTCCGATCAACACAGTAAACAACCACAGTTCCAAAGGACTCAGGAAGTAAAATACTATCCTCCTCCAGTTTGAGAACTGATGGTCTCAGAGTGAAGACTGAAGTATATTTAAATTTCCTGTATCTTCTTTGCCTTTTTTTTTTCAACACGGCTAATGTGCAAGTATAGTTTGCATGACTTCATATGTATAATGAATATTGAATTTCTTGCCTTTTCAATGGGTAGGGGAAGGGGTGAAGGGAGGGAGAGTACTTTGAGCTGAAAATAAAACTTAAGTTAAAAAAAGAACTCAGGGCCAGCAAAAACAAATTCAGAAAAACAGGAAAAAAAAAAGAAATCAGAGGGGGACACGAAAGGAAATAGGGTGTTTATGGTTACTATCCTATTAAAAGTTAATTTATATATTTTTTAAAAGAACAGGTTAGTGTTTCATTTTTGTTGTTTTTTAATGTCTATTTTTGTTGATAGTTACTAAGTTTAGAATAAATAATTGAAAAGGAAAAGAACCAGGTATCTTGACATTCCACATTAGGCTTTTTTTTCTGCTGCATCACATCAGTAGGCAATTTGAATGAAACTATTTCACCTTAGCACTCACTAACCACCCTAAGCCTTTAACCACTCCTCAATCAAAGGAGTTATTTTTGCCTTTCTTTGTATCTCCAGCATTTATCACAGTGCCTGGCTCATAGTAAGCCCTTAATAAATGCTTGTTGACTAACCAACATTCTAAATAGAACCTTCCAATCCTTTTAATATACAAGCTTCTCTATATTTGGTACTTATCCTGCTCCCAAGCTAACCCATTCCTACCTCTTGCTTTTCTTTTTTTTTAATTTTTAAAAATATTTATTATTTATAACATTCTTTTTAAAAATTTTGAGTTCCAAATTGTCTCCCTTCCTCCTGGCCTTCTCCCACCCACTGAGATGGTAAGCAGTATGACATTAATTATACATGTGAAATCATGCAAAAAATATTTCCATATTAGCCATATCACAAAAAAAAAAGGAGGGAAAAAAGAAAGTGTTTTCCTGGTTCTGCTCACTTCACTTTGTATCAGTTTATATGTATGAGTATGTATGTGTATGTGGGTGTGTAGACATATATGTATGTGTATGTGTGTGTGTTGTGTATGTATAGGCACACAGACATACAGGCAAACCTTTATCAGAGTAAAGCATATCTAAACATTGGGAGTATTACAGAAGATTAAATTGATAACTTTGATTACAGAATAGCAAAATTATATAATATATAGGTCTTCCCACGTTTTCTGAAACCATCTCCTCTACCTGTCACTTCTTATAATACAACAGTACTCTATCACAATTATATGCTAAAACCATTCCCCAATCAACCCAATTCTTTGCACCGCAAAAAAGAGCTGTCACAAATATTTTTGTCTATAGGTCTTTTTCCTTTTTAAAAAATCTCTTTGAGGCACAGATCTAGTAGTGGTATTGCTGGGTCAAAGCGTATACACATATAGTACTTTGGGCATAGTTACAAATTGTTCTCCAGAATGGTTCTCCACTAATAATTCATTAGTGTGCCTATTTTCCCTCATCTCTTCCACAGCATTTGTTATTTCTGATAGGTATGAGGTGGCACCTCAAAGTTGTTTTGATTTACATTTCTCCAATCAATAGTGATTTAGAGTATTTTTTCATATGACTATACATAGTTTTGATTTCTTCCTCTGAAAACTGTGTGTTCCTACCCCTTGATGATTTATTAGTTGGAGCCATTGACTTAGTTCTTTATATATCTGAGAAGAGACCTTTATCAGAGAAACTTGCTATAAAATTTCTTATATTATTTCATTGTCTAAGGCACCTTTTATCAAAATGTGGTTTCCCTGATTATCTATTTTTTAAATTTTTTTTAATATGTTTAGTTTTCAGCATTGATTTTCACAGGAGTTTGAATTACAAATTTTCTCCCCATTTCCACCCCCCCC
>CM053624.1:261237206-261271361 GCA_028646595.1 Phalanger gymnotis
CCTCACCTGCCCCCTCTTCCCTCCCAACAGAACTGCTTTTTCTTGCCACTTTTATGCGAGATAATGTACCCCATTCTATCTCTTCCTATCTCCCTCTCTCAATATATTCCTCTCTTATCCCTTATTCATCATATATATATACATATATACATACACATAGATATACATAAACATATACATACATGCATATTCCCTTCGGCTACCCTAATACTGAGGTCTCATGAATCATACACATCATCTTTCCATGTAGGAATGTAAATAAAACAGTTCAACTTTAGTAAGTCCCTTGCAATTTCTTTTTCTTGTTCTTTTTCTTGAATACCTTTTCATGCTTCTCTTGATTCTTGTGTTTGAAAGTCAAATTTTCTATTCAATTCTGGTCTTTTCACTGAGAAAGCTTGAAAGTCCTTCCTGATTATCTCTTAATTAGGTCTATTTTTGCTTTTGCTTTGTCTGAGATCATGATTGCTACCGTCTTTTTTACTTCAACTGAACCACAACAGATTCTGCTCCATCTCTTTATTTTAACTCTCTGTGTGTCTTTCTGTTTCAAGTGTGTCTTTTGAAAACAACATATTGCTAGATTGTAGTTTCTAATCCATTCTGCTATCTGCTATCATTTTAAGGGTGAGCTCAACCCATTCACGTTTACAGTTATGATTACTGTGTATTTCCCATTTCCCATTACCTTCTGTATATCCTTACCTCTCTTTTTATCTAGTCCTTATTGAAAAGCCTGTTTTGTTTCTGACCACTGCCTCCTTAATTTGCCTTCTCTTTTATTATTCCTCTCATTTTCTCTTATCTCCTTCCCCTCTTATTTCCCTGTTCGGTAAGATAGATTTCTATACCAACTGAGGGTGTGTGTGTGTGTGTGTACATATATATACTTATACACACGTATATCTATATCTACACATGCACACACACACATACACACACACACACACAGGGTGTCCCCAAAGTTTGGACACAGGAAATCTCATTAATATCTCATTAACTGTTTCACCAAAGACTCTGTGTTGTTCAGCGAGTTCTTTTTCTGTGGTATGCTAAAGGAGAAGGCATACTCAATAAAAATCACAGATGCAACACACTTGATTGAACACGTAAAGAATGAATACACTAAAATTGATGGCAATGTGGAGTTACTGCATCGAGTTCATGTGAATCTTGCAAAGCGCATCAAGCTTTGATTCACAAATGATGGAAATCATATTGAAGATGTTATCTGTTAATATTCCAATTAAATAAAATGTTGTTGAAAGTTTCATTCATTTCTTGAAAATGTGCATTTTTGCCTATGTGTCCAGACTTTAGGAACACCCTGTATATATATTCTTCCCTAACTGAACCAATTCTAATGAGAATCAGGTTCAAGCATTGTCCCCTCCTCCATTTCTCCCTGTACTATAAAAGCTCTTCCTTGTATGACTCTTTCGTGTGAGATAATTTTCCTCATTAAAAATAAAGTGAAAAAACTATACTTCAATTTGCACTCAGAGTCCACCTGTTCTATTTCTGGAGGTAGATTGCATTTCTCATCATTAGTCCTTTGGAATTTTATTACATCACTGTACTGATCAGAGTAGCTAAGTCTTTCACAGTTGGTCATCATGACAATATTGCTGTTATTCCTTTCCCCCTTCTCCCAGTGCATCCCTCTTTTTCATCTGTTTACTTTTTTTTTTTTTAGCTCATCCCACTGTAATTGACATATACCCATGCCCTCTGTCTATGTAGACTACTTCTAACTGTCTTAATGATGATAGAGTTCTTAGGAATTACATGTATCATCTTCCCATACAGGAATGTAAACAGTTTAATTCTATGGAGTCTCTTATGATTTCTCTTTCATGTTTACCTTCTTGTGCTTCTTTTGAGTCTCGGGTTTAACTGTCAGATTTTCTGTTCAGCTCTGGGTTTTTTTTCAACAGGTATGCACGAAAATCTTCTATTTCACTAAATATCCATTATTTTCCCCTGAAGGATTATACTGCTTTATTGGATGGGTTATTCTTGGTTGCAATCCTAGCTCCTTTGCCTTCTGGACTGTCATATTCTAAGCGATCTCCTGCTTTAACATGGACTGTGATTCTGACTATGGCGCTACAATATTTGGATTGTTTCTGGCTGCTTGCCACATTTTCTCCTTGACCTGGGAGCTCTAGAATTTGGCTATAATATTCCTGGGAGTTTTCGTTTTGGAATCTCTTTCAGCAAGTGATTGGTAGATTTTTCCAAATTCTATCTTACTCTCTGGATCTAAGATATCAGGGCAGTTCTCCTTGATGATATCTAGGCTTTTTTTTTTTTTAACCATGGCTTTTAGATAGTCCAGTAATTCTTAAATTATCTCTCCATGATCTATTTTCCAGGTCAGTTGTTTTTGAATAAAATATTTCACATTTCCTTCTATTTTTTCATTCTTTTGAGTTTGTTTTATTGTTTATTGATATATCATTGAGTTATCAGCTTCCGGTTGCTCAATTCTAATCTTTAAGTAATTATCTTCCTCAGTGAGCCTTTGTATCTCTTTTTCTATGTGGCCAATTCTGCTTTTTAAGTTCTTTTCTTCAGTGAATTTTTGTGCCTCTTTTGCCATTAGACCAATTCTGTTTAAGGTGTTATTTTCTTCACTATTTTTTTATGCCTCTTTTGTTGTTGTTAAGTCATTTTTCAGTCATGTCCAACTCCTTGTGACTCATTTGGTGTTTTCCTGGCAGATAAACTAAAGTGGTTTACCACTTCCTTCTCCAGCTCATTTTGTAGATGAGGAAACAGAGGCAAACAAGGTTAAGTGACTTGCCCAAGATCACATAGCTAGTCTGTATCTGAGGCCAGATTTGAACTCAGGAAGATGAGTTTCTCATTCCAGGCCTGGCACTTGATCCATTGAACCATGTAGCTGTCCTGTGCTTCTTTTGCTAAGCTATTACTTCTCTTCATAATTTTCTTGCATCATTCTTACTTTTTTCCTATTTTTTTCCCTACCACTCTTATCTCTTTAATTCTCCTAGGAATTCTTATTGAGCTTCTGTCTAATTAGCATTTTTTGAGGCTTTGGTTGAAGCTGTTTTCATATTGTCTTTTTCTGATTTTGTATCTTAGTCTTCCATGTCACCATAGCAGCTTTTTATGGTCAAGTACTTTTTGTTGCTGTCATTTGCTCATTTTTTTTAGCCTATGTCTTGACTTTGTACTTTACATTAAAGTTGGATTTTGCTCACCTTGGTGTTCAGGGGCCTTGTCTCAAGCTTCAGGCTTTTTTGTGCTACTGTTTTCAGAGCTAGTTTTGAGGATTTGCAAGTTTTTAGTGCTTCCAGGTGGTGTGATCCGGAGACAAGTGTGATCATTGTTCTTCTGGTTTCCAGACTGCTCCTTACCCAAGAAGAGCCCCTGCTCCTCTGCAGCTGCCGGTGCTAGTGCTCCTCTTGGCCCTGGAAATGTGACCAGAGCCCCTTTCACTCCTGCAGCCACAAGCACTGGTGCTCCTCTCTGTCTTGGAATTGCAACCAGGGGCCCAGCCCCCTGGTGACCAACCACAAATACTCCTCTCTGCCTTGGAACAGAAACTCAGAAGTTCATATGGGCAATAGAGTTGCCAGTTAGTGGCAGTTGCACCCAGTGTCAGCAGAGGGTCCCCTAATCTCTTTCTGGCCAGTTGTCTGACCCCCTTACTCTCTCTGGGCTGAGAGTGACCTAAGCTGCTATTGCTGCAGCCACTATTGCAGCTGCCTCCAAGGGCACTGCTGGGGTCACTACATATACTTTGGTCAGGCTTCTGGTGTCCCTGGTGTCACAGACCTTTCCTGTTGAGCTGTCTTAGGCTGGAAAAATGTCTCATCCTGACCTTTTGTTGGCTTTGCTACTCTAAAATTCAATTTGAAGCCTTATTTTAAAGTTGTTTGGAGGTGAATGTTGGGAGAGATTTGTCTAGGTTGCTGCCTCTAATCTACTATCTTAGCTCCCTGCTTTTCTTTTTTTTAAAAATAGAATTTTCATTGATATTTTGTTTTTATGTTACCTAGATTTTCTCCCTATACCTCTCCCTCTCTCCCCTCCCAGAGAGCTATTTATTATAACAAAGAATTATTTAGAAGGGGAAAAAAATCAGCAAAACCAATTAACATATCAAAAAAATATGCCATTACATATGCAATATTACATGCCCATGGATCCTGACTTCTGCAAAAGATGGAGGGGATTTGTCTTTTCATTTCTCTTCTTTATCTCCTGATTTTCAAATCCCTATAATTCAGTGCTATAATTTACCTAGGCAAAAACCTTTTCTTCTGTTATTTCTTCCTGCATTCACCCCTAACTAGCTTAGTTTTGGTGCTTACCTGTCTCTTATCTCCTCAGCCTAGCACATCAACGATGACTTCTGAAAGCCCCACTCTATTGTTAACAACTCCTTCCCTTCACCCTAGGGTCACGCCCTTTCTATTTTATAGTACTCAACTGCTCCTTGAAAACCTGGTTTTTTTTTTAAGGACATGTCCTGGGCTACTCCTTCTCTCATGTATACTGACACACAGGGCCAGGAGAAAGAGTCAGCATCCTGTGTTTCCCATGACCAGTTCCAGATCCCCCCATGACAATAATAACTCAACAACCTGTCATCCTTTGAAGTTCACACAGTCTGACTATACCACCCAGTCCGGATCCTTGTTGCTCTAGGTCAGGCCTCTCCTTCCACAATAAATTCAATACCTTTTTCCCAGTCTTCCTCTCTATCATCTCCTCACCCTCATAGTTGGGGACTTCAGTATTCCTGTTGATTTCACCTTGAATGCCCTGACTTCCTAGTTTATCAACACCCCCACACTCCCAATGAACCTGCGCTCTCTACTATATTTCAGACACATTCTGAGTTAGTCACGCTTCAGACTCAGTCAAAATGATTCTCCCTCCAAGATCTTGAATTCTGAAAATCTCCTCTCTGATAAAAATCTCTTGTTCTATCTTTCCCACTGCCTCACTCCTACTGCACCTGTTATTCATCTTCACCCAGACCTCTTTCATCTAAATCTCTCTTCTTTCAGTCCATGACCTACGGAGACATCAATTCTTTTCTTTCACCCCTTTCCTTCCCTCCCTCCCTTTCTGTTAAACAAGGCATTTTTCTCTGTCCTTGAGTCCCCTGCCCTCTGATCTTTTTTCTGTTTTTGACCTAATCCTCAACCCTGGATCACCCTCAATATCCATCTCTTTGGCTTTTACTCAAGATCTACTGAAAACTGCTAGATGAAATCATGCAACCAACCATTCTTGCTGAGTTCATTTCAAATTCATATTATCTAAACTTGGTTGGGCCTTTGATGCTTTTAGAGCAATCTTTTTATAATCTAGCTCTCCCTCCTTCTCTGTCCTCAAGACCCCAACTTCACTCTTTGGCTCATCTCTTCTTAGCATATGACTTCATCTAATATTTTATTTTTAAAAGTGAGGCCACTGATCATAAATTTGTTAGTCTCCCTTCCTCTACATTTCACCATAACTTCAGAGGATGAGGAGGCTTTCCTCTTGCAAATGTAACCCCTCCTCTTATGTCTTTGATTATATCGCCCCTTACCTCCTTTGGGAAATTGCCTCATTAATCATTTTCCCTCTCTCTCTAATCCCCAATCTCTCTCTAATTACTGTTTTCTTCCATGCTACTTACAAACATGCCCAGGCTGCTTCTATTCTTGGAAAAAAACAACACCTTCCCTGTGCTTAATAAAAACTCATTTGATTGTGTAATTTGAAAGAGTTTTTCTGGTAAAAAGGAGCAAAGGCATAACAATAGCTTGAGGATATGATAGTGTCAAGTGCCAGGCACTGGGCTAGACTCTGGGAATACAAAGGCAAAAGCAAAATACTTCCTGCCCTGGAGAAGCTTACATTCTGTGGAGCAGACGATATGCATACATATAGGCATACACAAAACATATATGAAACAGATACAAGATAACCTTAGGGGAGAAGGCACTAGGCAACTAGAGGGATCAGGAAAGGCCTTATGCAGAAGGCGATCCTTGAGCTGAATCTGAAGGAAACTAAGTGTTCCGAGAGGAGGTGGTGAGGAAGAAACATATTCTAAGGCTGGAGGATGGAGAGCCAAGCAGTTTGGCTTCACTGTACGTAGAGGGGAGTAATGTGTAATAAAGCTAGAAGCTAGACAAAGGCAAGTTTAAGAAAGGTTTTAAATGCCAAAAAAAAAAAAGAGTTTCTATTGGATCCCAGAGATAATAGGATACTACTGGAGTTTGCTGAGTTGAGGAATAATATGGTCAGATCTACTCTTTAAGAAAATTACTTTGGCAGCTGTGAGGTGGTTGGACTAAAGAGGAGAGAGATCTGAGGTAGGGAAAACAATTAGAAGTGATTGTAAGAGTCCAGCAGAGAGGACAGGAGTGCCTGAAATGGAATGGTGGGGATGACTAAAGAGAAGAGGACTGATGCATGAGATGTGAAGACAGCAATGACAAGATTTGTGAACTGACTGGATCTATGTGTTGAGGAACAGTGAAGGGTCAGGAAGGACATAAAGTAGTGAACCTAGAGGACTGAAAGGATGGTGGTATCCAAGGCAGAAATAGGGAAATTCAGAAGACAATTGAGTTTGGAGGCAATATTGAATTTGAGATGCTTTCAGGACTTTTAGCTAAAAATGTCTAGGAAGTAGTTGATAATAATGGCCTGGATGTCAGGAGAGAGAACAGAACTGGTTATATAGATCTGGAAGTCATTGGAATAAAGATAATAATTGAATCATGGTAGCCAATGAGGTCACGAAGTAAGAGAGTAGAGAGAGAAAAGGTAAGAAGACCTAGGACAAAACCTTGGAGCTTTTTCCTTCCTCTTTCCTAAGGCAGTATTTAACCCTGAGGCCTACCCTCTCCTCTTGGATAGCCTCTCAAGATTTTCTCAAGCAAAACCCCAGGTCTGGAATGCATTCCTACCTCATTTTCACATTCCCCTCCCCCCACTTTTCAGAATCCTTTTCTTCAAGACTTAACTCAAATATACCTCTTTTGTGAAGCTTTCCCTGGCCAACCACCTTGAGTTCATTCCCTAGTTCTCTCTCTCTTCAAATTTTCCTAGAGCACTTGCCTGGATCTTATGCCTACATCGTATGCTACCCTGGATTAGTGTAAGTATTATTCTTTCCCTCCAGGAGCAGAAGGCAGCTCCCCTTTTATAGTTTTGGGGGAATACAGAACAAAGAAGAAGAGGACTTCATAAGTGGGGAAAGAATACCATTGGTTATATATAGGGTTGGCAGCATCATGGGGTTGTGGACAAGACAACTGGTTACTAGCTGAGGCATGATTAAAAGGAGAACTGGATTTCTAAATTTAACTCATTACAGGCCAGCTCAATTTCTGAACTAAGTTCAGAGATAAACAGTTGCGACTAAGGCAGTTATAGGACAAAATCAATAAACTCTAAATAGGCTCAATAAAAATGGCACAGAATCAATTTAATCTTTTCAACTTGGAGGGCAGATTGAGACTTTTTTTGGAAACGGCTAATTTAGGCATTTGTTTTACTTGACTGTTCACATTTGTAAAATGGGATTTTTTTTTCTTTCTCAATTGGAGTAGGGATTGAGGGAGGAGGGAGAAAAAATGAATTTTTGTTGAAAAAATTAATTTAAAAAAAAGAAGTGGCATGGATCAGTCAAGGCACCATTTGGTCTTAGGTAGTCATAGTGAAGCAATCTTAGCTTGCTAGCAACCTGCCCCAGTTAGTTTTGTAGCTACCAAAATCAAAATCTATTGATGACTGAGTATTTTGGTAACACCAGAGAATACAGTTTGGGAAGCTAGATTCTACTCCTTTTTTTCCTGCCTCTGAGAAGTAGCAAATGTTATGGAATACCTTTCCCAAACCCTCTCCTTGTTAAAATCCTGCTAGTCTTTTAAAGTTTGGCTTAAAGCCATGACCTTCATGAAGTCTTCCCTGACCCTCCAAGTTGATAATCCTACCCCAACACTTCACATAACACTTTGCTTGGAACTCTTATGCTTTTCTCATATATTATTTGGTATCATAATTACATCAGAATATGTCAAATGCTCCCTATTAGAATGTAAGCTCCACAAGGGCTAGAATTATGCTTAACTTTGTATCTTCCTCAGTTGCCAGAAGTGTTTTATACATGGTAGTTGCTTAATGAAAGTTTGTTGAATGAATAAATGTATTAAGAAAGGCATATTAGTGTCCTAGAAGCTAGTAAATGATTGGAACAAGGGTGGGGGGAGGTGATACCTTTAAAAGGAATGAAATTTAAAAGAGATGAATGATGGTGACAGAGTAAAAGCTGGAAATGGTAGTGAAGAGCAAGGAGTATATTGAGCCCTTCATTCCAGTCCTGAAAAGAGTCACAGAGAGTAGAGAGGTTGCCATCCATGAAAATGGTTGTCAGGAATGCTGTAACCTGAGAGGGAAATACTGGATTTAGGTATTCTGTGTCAATAGCTATTGCAATAAAATTTGTGCCAGAGAGCGGAGGTTCAGTAGTAATTTCCACAATAAATTCTCTATCGTATCAAAGAACTAGAGAACAAGGGCAAGCCCATCAATTGGGAAATTGATGAACAAATGAACAAATTACAGTACATGAATGTAACAAAATATTACTGTGCATAAGAAACTAGGAAAGGTGCAACAGTTTCAGAGAAACCTTGGAAGACTTTTATGATCAGATGTGGAGTGAACAGAACTAGGAGAATAATTTATACAGTAACGACAATACTCTGAAGACAAAACTTTGAAAGACTTAAGAACTTTGGTCAATGCAATGACTAACTATGATGCTGGGTAACCAATGACCACCCCTACTATCCATGTCCTGACATCTATATAGCTTTTTTGGGCTGTGATCATTGGCTTCTTTTCTGCCCCCAAGATTGCCATTATTTATTTCACCTCGATTTCCTATGAAAACAGCGGTGGTGGGGTTAGAGAGGAGCTCATCCCGTAATTTGCCCAGTTGCACATCTCTATGGATGAGCCAAGGCCCTGGAAGGATTTGTGTATCTTTCTGAATTCTTCCTAAACTAAGTCCATTGGATCAAGGCTTCCTAGGGAAAATCATAGGATCATAACTTTACAACTAGAAGGAATCTCAGAGATCTTCTAATCTAAATCCTTCATTTTACGGATGTGGAAACTGAAGCCTAGAGAGGTAAAAGAACTTAGCCAAGGTTACCCCTGTAGTAAGTGTCCAGGTAGGTCCTCTGACTCGAAAGCCAATGATCTTCCCACTGTACCAAGCTTCTCTAGGTGGGTTACTTATGTGAAGGCTGCTTCTTTATGCTTTAAAACAAGGTAGTTGCCTCCAAGATGGTCTGCCCCGCCCTCCATCTCCAACTCCCACCTCAAATAGTGCTTGCTCACATTCTGGCTTTTGGATCTTTGGGGATGAGTCACGCACAGCTCTGCCTAGACAATCATGAGAACAAGTTAGTAAGGTAGCATCTTGGACAAGCCCAACTAAAAAAAGAGGTCGGGCCTTTGTGTTCTGCTTAAAGCCAGTCTCATTTAGTTGTGGTTCAGTTGTTTCAGTTGTGTCACACTCTTCATGACCTCATTTGGGGTTTCCTTGTCAGAGATACTGGAGTGCTTTGCCATCTCCTTCTCTGGTTCATTTTACAGATGAAGAAACTGAAGCAAACAGGGTTAAGTGACTTGCCCAGGGTCATACAGCTAGTAAGTCTCTGCAGCCAGATGTGAACTCAGGAAGATGAGTCTTCTTGACTCTAGGCCTGGCACTCTACCCACTGTGCCACCTGGGGAACTGCCAAATTTGAAGGCTGCCTAATTTAAATGGCTAAATTGTATTTCACTTTACATATGGCAGATTTCATAAAATAATGTCAGATATCCTTCTTGTGTTGGATCTGAGATGTTAGTTTTCCCTTTGTACAGACTGAGAAACTGAGGACCTAAGTAGGAAAGGGATATATTCCTCCAAAAGGAATGTAGCAGAACTATGGGTAGGATCAAATGTTCTATGTTCGTAGTTCAATGTCCTCCTCCTAAACCATTTCCAAGTGGGGAAGAAGAGTGGGGGTGAGGTTTCTGAGCTCCTTAGAACCAGAAGTTCTTGGGGACAGTCTGATAGAACCAAATGTTTTCTCTTCCCGCCCACCTCCTCCCAGGATCCCATTTCACCTTGATATCCTCCATTTTATCCTGCAGAGTTTCGGTGACCTTTTCCAACAGATTACAGTGTTCTTGTACCTTTTCCAAATGCTGCTCATAAGTCTTATTCTGAGAGAGAGAGAGAGAAAGTGAGAGAGAGAGAGAGAGAGAGAGAGAGAGAGAGAGAGAGAGAGAGAGAAAGAGGGGTAAATTTTGTGCCTTATGTCCAGGGTAGTACAGACTTTAAAAAAAAGCAAATCTGGGTTCTTCTCCTCTTCCTCCTCTTTTTTGGGGGGGAAGGTGGGAAGGCAAAGCAATTGGGGTTAAGTGACTTGCCCAAGGTCACACAGCTAGTATGTCAAATGTCTGAGGCCAAATTTGAACTCGGGTTCTCCTGACTCCAGGGCCAGTGCTCTACTCACTATACCATCTAGCTGCCACTTCCTCCTTCTTCATAGAGTTTCTGCTCTGTGACAGATTGATCCTGTGATCTTGGGTAAGTCATTTACCACCTCTATACTTTTTTTCCCTCCATATGTAAAATGAAGGAGTTGAAATCTCCACTCTCTAAAGTGCTTTCCCCCTGTACTTCTGAAGCCTTACTTATGAAGAACTAAATTGGTATTCAGTATCAAGTACATACTGGGCAAATCCAGTGGTAGGCTTGCCCTTCTGTGCTTCCCCCCCACCCAGAATCTAAACCACCTGCCCTAGTGCTGTCTCCTCTTTATCTTCTTATAAGGGTGACAGCACATGAAGCAAACAACCTTCCTTCTCTCTAGTTGGGCTTCTGCCTATAGGGAATGCCCACAACTCCTCCCCTTTACACACAGATTTCCAAATCTCCAATCCCCAAACCAGAATAAGACTGGCCTTGAGGAAATTAACTCTAAGGCAGTGTTCATCATACTACATAGGGGGCTACACAGGGAAAGGCACTATCTATATAAAGGAAGCTGCTTTTGGGTGACTGCTCCAATTCCTCTCTTTAGCAGGAAATTCACATTAGCCCCCTAAAAACATTTTTCCCATATGTAAAGCACCCCCCACCCTCACCCCCATATGGTATTATCAGAGGGTATCCTCTGTATTGGGGCACTAACCTTTTGTCCTGATTCCTGGAGAATATTTATCTTGTCCTGCAGTGTGCTCATTTCAGTCTCTAGCCGGGGTATGAGCCCAAGAGAACTTAGAAACTGAAGATTTGCTAAAAGCAGAAATTAGGGATAGCTCTTGAGAGCCAGACAGAGGAAGATAGGGAGGGAAGGAAATCTGGAAGGGAGACTCTCTCAAGTCCAGCTTAAAACTGGCACTCACCTATACTGTTAGCCTGCTGCTGCACTTTCTCTTCCAACTTGGCAAGTTGCTCCTTTAGGCTATCATATTCTATTGATAAATTGATCAAGCTTCCCACAGACTTCTTTGCAGTTAGTCTTTTTCCCTCTGCACTCAAAGGACGACCTATTGGCAGTTGCTTAAGGGGTTTGGTTGAGGATATACCTTGAGACAACTGAGAGGAAACCTTGGCAGGGGGGTGAGGGGAGCTTACTATTGCTGAGGTGCCCTCACCAGCTGTGGTATCTGGGCTGGTGGAGCTCTCTGGAGCAACAGAGGTTTTTGATATAGTAGTGGCGCCTTGGACCTCTGGCAAACTTGGAACTGGAGCTGGTAGACGCAGGCTGGTGGGCAAGCCTTTGCCAGTGAGGATTGCTAGTGCCACAAGGGTGGATGGATCAACTGTGGAACCCAAGGTAGTGAGGATGTCCATATTAGTATTTATGCCAAGTTCATCAAGGGTGGCTTCATCAGGGGTGATACCCAAAGCATCAAGGAAAGATGAAGCATTCCAACTGAGGTCTGGAGAAATACCCAGTGGTGGCCCTGCAGTGGATGATGGGCCAGTGGATGATGGTGGGCCAGCATATGATGGTGGCTCAGTAGATGATGGTGGGCCAGTGGATGATAGTGGGCCAGCATATGATGACCAGCCAGTGGATGACAGACCAATGGATGATTGGCCAGTGCTAAAGGCAGCAGTGGTACCTGGCTCTCCAGTAGTTGCCAAGCCAGCACCTGGGACAGGAGTGATGCCCATAGCAGCAAGGGTCTGTGGATCAGTGGTGATGCCCATGGCACTGAGGATGCCTGGATCAACCGCAATGCCCATAGAAGAAAGAGTGTCTGAGCCAACAGTGATGCCCATGGCAACAAGGGCTTTACCAAGAGGGGATGACAGAGTATCTTTTCTTTGTCGGGCAGTCTTGACAGGTGGCATTCTGGTCTTTGGAGTTTTAGGAGCTTTAGGAGTTTTGTCAGAGGTAACGTCAGAGGTAACTTTAGAGGTAACTTCAGGAGTAACTTGAGAGGTAACTTGAGGGGAAACTTCAGAGGTAATGTCAGGGGTAACTTCAGGGGTAACTTCAGAGGTAAAGTGAGGGGTAACTTCAGGAGTAACTTCAGAGGTAACTTCAGGGCTAACTTCAGGGCTAACTTTAGGGGTAACTTCAGAGGTAACTTCAGGGGTAACTTCAGAGGTCTTAGCTTCAGCCTTCTCAGAAGTCTCTTTGGTGTCAGCCTAGAATAGTAGCACCACAGGGGAAAGCAAAGTGGACCCGGGAAGGAAGGAGATGAGGGGAAGAAATCTGTAATGAGGGAAGCTGAGCTAGGCAGACTCAGGCTGGGGCTTCAGGACAAAAAAGGGACAGGGACAGACAACTTCTTTACCTCAACTGCCCTTGCCCTCTCCTTTTCCTGCCCCAGCATCACCCTCTGTTCTTCTTTATTAAGGGCTCCCAATGGATCCCTCTCAATCTTAATGCTGTAATCCCCCATGTCCCTCCCATTCAGTTCTGATCCCTTGTCTTCTTAATACCACAATCTTTGCCTTATCTATATTTTATTTCATACTATATGATGCCAGTTACTCCTCCTCCCCCTGGCCCTTAACACAACCCTGTGCTCCCCTCTCTGTACTCAGTCCCAGTCACTCACTTGAGAATACAAGGCATCCTGTGAGGTGGTCCGCTGTGCAATATCTCTTTGATCAGTGGAGGGGCTAAGCTTATTCTGGTCATCATCCTGTACAGGGTTGGGGAAGAGGGGTGCTATAAGGTGCAGCAGTCACCTTCTTCTCTGTAGTCTACTCAGGGGTTTGCAGCAGACATTTTCATACCTGGACTTGAATGTATCCAGACCTTCCTCCTCACACCCCCTATACCCTCCCACTCCTCAGGCCTTTGAGTAGCTTTCTTTTCCTCCCTGACACAAGTAGAAAAGAATAAAGCCTGTTGGTTCTGGAACAACCTTTGTCTTCTTTCTACCCCAATCCTTGCCTAATCTATATATTATTTTGAACCATATGATGCCAGTTACTCCTCCTCCCAGCCCTTAACATCCTCCTGTGCTCCCCTCCCTAACACATACCCCTGTCCCAAGTCCCAGTCACTCACTTGAGAATACATGGTATCATATAAGATGCTCCACTGCATGATATCACTTCCATCAGGGAAGGAGTGAAGCTTATTCTTGATATCTTCCTGTATAGGATTGGGGAGAAAGAGTGCTATGAGGTATAGCAGTCATGGTAGGGTCTTCTCTGTATTATACTCTGAGGCTCATAGCAGACACTGTCATTTCTAAACCTGAATCTATCCAGACCTTCTACCCCACACCCTCTACACCTCACCTCCTCAGGTCTTTAGGTGTTTTTTTTCTTTTTTTTTGCCCTAAATAGAAAAGAATAAGGCCTAGTGGTGCTGGAGGGAGTCTGGAAAGGAAGTAGAGAAAATTCTAATAGGATCTCACCATGTCAAGCTGAAGATTTTTCATCTGTTCTTGTTGATCTTTCAAATCTTGGGCATATTTATCTACTTCATCTAGGCTGATCTGTTAAACAAGCCAAAAAAGTAGGCTCTGAGTGATTTCCTTCTTCCTTTCCTTCCTTTCCTTCTTCATAGGAATAGAATAGAAAGCTTATTTTATCCAGCCCCACCTGCTTCTGAGCCTAGAATAGAAGAGTTAGTGTTCTAATCATCATACTGGTCAAGAATTTGAAATAGAAGACCAGCCCCCTTTAGTCAGGAAGGCCTATCCCCAGACATTACCACTTCTGCTTTACTCAGAAACTTTTACTGGTTTGCCCTTAGTCCTCCTTTCTTTCATCTGACTCCACCCCATCTTTCTTCCCAATTAAGTTCCAGCCAAGGACTGAGGAGCCTGACTTAGAAAAAGTAAAAGCTTGCTTATGTATTCTGATGTGAGGGACAGCATAAGTCTTACCCCAAAATATTTCCAGTGATAAACTAAACGTAGTACCCTCAGAAGAAGGCTCCCTATATTCACTTCTGGTAATTTACACTGCCACTAGTCAGATGAATAGTCAGTGGGACACTGAATGGAATCTGAGGAGTGCAGCGTAGGAACCTCCCCATCCAAACCCCCTGCACTTCCCTTTTATTACTGTCTTTTGTGAAGGCTCAGCAACACATCACATAGACATAAAACAGGTAGCAATTAGAATTAATGTTTGCAAAACACTTTACATATGTAATCTCATTTGATCTTTATAATAACTTTGACAAAAAGGTGCTATTCCTACCCCCATTTTACAAATAAGGAAATTGTACCCACCCCCAGATTCAGGTTGAGTGATTTGCCCAGGATCACACAGCTACTAAGGATCCAAGGCAGTATTTGAACTTATATTTTCTTTCTTTTTTTTTTTTTTTTGAGGGAGGAAGGCAGGGCAATTGGAGTTAAGTGACTTGCCCAAAGTCACACAGCTACTAAGTGTGTCAAGTGTCTGAGGCGGCATTTGAACTGAGGTCCTCCTGACTCCAGGGCTGGTGCTCTAGTCATTGGGCCACCTAACTACCCCTGAACTTATGTTTTCTTGACTCCAAGTCTAGTGCTCTATCCACGTGACATCTTGCTAATTAGGTAATAATTATTAATATGGTGCTTTAAGGCTATCTTTTTATTTATTCTGTTTATATTTTGTTAGAAAGGAAGCAAGATATAGCCAGTTCTGGAGGATGGGTTCAAGTCCTGCCTAAATCTGAGAAGCCTCAAGCCAGCCACATAACCCCTAAATGCCCAGGGCCCCTCTCTAAGACTCTAAGCTGCAGAACAATTATGATTTGTATTGGGAGGGAGTTCCCCTGATTCCAGGGACTTCACAGGTTTGGACCTTATAAGTACATGCATACATAAATAAGTGGCAGAGACAGGATTTGAACCCAAGTCCTCTGCTTCCAAATTCAGGGCTCTTTCTACTGTGCCTCTGTGTGCATGTCATGTAATCCCTGGCAGAATGTAAGCTCTCTGGGGACAGAGACTTTCCTTGTTGTCTTTGTGACCCCAATGCCTAGCATACAGCTAGCAATACAGTAAACAATCAAAAATGTTTTAATGAATTAAGGCTTGCAAAGCACTTAAAGTACAAGACCTTAGTTTAGCCTTATAATAACCCCATGACTTAAGTCTTCTGTTGCATTTGTTTGGATCTATCTGTGTTTTTACTGGTATAGGGAATTCTTGGTATGGAAACTCCCTACACCAATGTACGGAGCAAACTGTCTCTAACTTAAGAGTCTTTGAGGGGGGCAGCTAGGTGGCACAGTGAATAGAGCTGCCCTGCACTCAGGAGGATCTGAGTTCAAATTGGACCTCAGACACTTACTAGGTGTGTGACCCTGAGCAAGTCACTTACCCTGATTGCCGCCCTCCCCCCCAAAAAAAGAAGTTAAATGACATGTTTGTGCTCACACAGACTCAGAGGCAGAACTTTAAACCAGGTCTTCCTAGCCCTCTATCCACTACGCCAACATTGCCTCTCTGAAAGGAATACCATAGGCATTCTTATCCTCCTCTTACAAGTGAGGAAACTAGGAATCTGAGACATTAAGAGACTCGCCCACGGGGACACAATCGATGTCAGAGCTGGAATTCTCATTCGAGTTGCTACCGATTCCAGATGCAGAGATCTTTCTAATACACCGTGCTGTTCTACATACAGAACAATCTTACCTAGTAGTACAGTATTTGACTGTTGTTGTTTGTCCTTCATTCTGGAAGAGGACCATGACATCAGGGAGGTGATGCCACAACCTGCAGGTGAACTGGATTTAAGTGAGGAAGAACTGTGCAAAGTCACCAGCCTCGCTCTCTCCTCCGGAGCCATCCAGGTCCAGGGGCGAGATATAGACCGGAGATGGCCCTGCGCTATCATGTGGAATGGCAAAATAGAAATGACTGCTAAGAGCACCAGAGCGCTCAGTGGGAAAAAGGTCAGGTAACTGGGTCAAAACAAAACCCTCCTCCCTTTGCTTTGGTGCAATGGCTGGACTTGGAGACAGGAAGATCTGAGTTCAAATCCTGTCTCGGACACTTACTAGGTGCACGATCCCAGGCAAGTCACTTACCTCCTCTCTGCTTCAGTCTCTTCATCAGTCAAATGGGGATAATAAAGCACTTACCTTCCAGAGTTGTTGCAAAGATCAAATAAGGTAGCATAAAGTGCTTCTATACCAGTACTGGCTATTACTATTGAAAACTCACCCGTTCTGTGATCCATCCTGACAGGCAAAGGCTAACGGCAGAAGACAAGAGTCCAGGACCCTTTCCTTCCTCTCTCAGTACTCTATTAGCATTTAAGGACAGAGGGGTTCCCAGGGAGGAGCTCCCCTCACACCTGAAGTCCCACTACAAGAGCTAAGAGGTATCTTTCAGTTGGGACAGAAGATGCTAGAGAGATTTTTACCTTGTCAACCTTTTCCTTCAGTTGTTCCATTTCCATCCTGAAGCCATCTGTGTCTGACTGGAGGCTATACATAGTGGTAAGCAGCTCCTGCAGTGTCTCCATAGCCTGGAGAAGAGGGTGATAATAGGAAAAAAAGGGGAGAGGGTCGTCCACTTGATGTGGGAGGAGGCCAAAGGAGGAGGAAAACGCTTGCTGAGGAAAGAGTGAATAGAGGTAGGTGGTCTGACTGCTCCAAAGCCACTAGGGTTCTGAGGGCAAGATCTGAAGTGGGTGAAGCCCAGGGGTCACTGATGGATAACTGAAGCGGATTCTTAGCTCAGTCATTTAGCAGCTCATGAGTAAGTTACTTAACCCCTCTCAAGCTCCGCTTCTTCATCTGTGTGTAGGGGGTGGGATATGCCATGTTTCGCACACATGAATGATGAGTTTCTACATAGGTGTGAAGAGATGTGACTTGCATGAATGGACATCTCTAGAATCTCCTCCACCCACCCTTGTCCAAGACAAAATGATTCCTGACAGGAGGGGAAGCAGGAGTTTGGGATCAGAGGTTAATCACTATGTTCTTCTTAGGGAAAGAGTAAATATCATATCTCTCTGCCTCCCTAAATATTGTTATTCTAGGGAAGATAATTTTTAGGCTCAAGCTGGGCTCCTAATTTATGTACCTTAACAAGAAAGAATGGCCTGATCTATATATCCAAGGCATAACTTCCTTTCTATCAAATGTCGGTTCCACAAAGAACACATATGGAAAACAGCAAATAAAACCATTTATCCGAGCTGAAAGCAAACAAAAATCAGATATACAAATGAGAACTATACCAGACAATAGAATGAATGAGCTCTTCACTTGGGAGCAAGATATCTCTGCTGAATCAAGAGGGAGAAAGAGCCCCTGATCCCAGCCAAGAGGAGACAACCCAAAGATTCTAATGTAGTAAGCAGGAGGCAGAGACATCAAGGTGTCTGCTTCTTCCCAGAGTCATCTTCTCTTCAGAGACCTAAAGAGTGCCTGGAGCCACGTGTCTTCTCTCTCAAACCTGGATGCCAGAAGCCCAAGGTCTCTCCTCTCTCTCAAACTCTTGCCAACTCTGCTTATCACTTCAGGTGTAGAGCATATATAGAGTGATTGGTCTCTGTCAATGACAGCTGTCTTATGCTTTGAGCCACGAGCTAGCTAGGTGACACTTGACATCTGCCTCACGGGGTTGTTGTGAGATGAGGCATGTAAAGTGTACACTGCAAAATTTAAGCCAGGTGTTATTGTTGCTTATGTTCTCTCATAGGTGGCATGATGGGCAAATCGAGGCAGACTGGGCTAAAATAGGATGGGGAAGAGGTGGTTTCGTGGAGAGTTAAGTTTGCTCAGGGATCCCCAACCACTAGACAAGATGATTTCAAAGCCTTATCTGCTTGCCTGCCACACTTCCTCACCCCTGATTTATCAGGATCACTAGTGGAGAGAAGCCAAAAGCAAGGAACAATATCCACTCCCCAAATTCGCTCAAGGCCATGCAGCATTAACTCCCTTTCTGACTCTAAAAGATCATGAGATGAGGCAATTAGGTGGTGCGTAGGATGGAGTGCTGGACTTGGGGTCAGGAAGACCTGGGTTCAAATCCCACCCCAGACATTTACTGGGCAAGAAGCTTAACCTCTCTTTGCCTCAGTTTCCTTACCTGCAAAATGGGGATAATAATAACACTACCTCCCAAGATTGTGGTAAGAATCAAATGAAGTAACATGTATAAAATGTTTTGTAAACCTTAAAGTGATATAGAAATGCTCGCTATTGTTATAATTACAGGAAGTTGGGAGGACCTGAGTTCAAATTCGAACTCAGACACTTGACACACTTACTAGCTGTGTGACCTTGGGCAAGTCACTTACCCCCAATTGCCCTGCCTTCCCCCCTCCAAAAAAAATATTATTGCAGGAAAATGAAAACCAGTTGTTCTTTACAAAAAAGGTTTAGGGACCCCTATAGTAAACAGTCAGATAAAGGAAAGCTAGAAGGAAAGAAACTCTCCTAGTATTTTATTCCATAAACAAACAAACAAGCATCAATAGCAGAGCGGCCCTCTGTGTCTCCCACAACACTCTCCCAGACTGCAGTGACAACCAGGCTCCCGTGTAGGCTTTGCGGGTCTACATACCATGTATGCTTCATGGCAGAGAAGGGCCCTGGAGCTGTAGGGAGCTACCTATCTAAGGAGGATTTCTTATGTAACACACAGTTGCCACTTCTGGGGTAGCTAGAATCTATACTTGTCCAGACTTGCAGTTCTCTTTCTGAAGAGTGTCTTGGGCCTCAACAATGCTGAAAGGCAGATCAGAGGAAGGATGAGAGTGGGAACATTGTAACACCTGGGAGCTGGACCCCAGCCTTCCCTCCCTGCCAACCACAATCCCCTACCCAACATTAACCACGGAGGCCTTGTAAAAGGGATCTACAAGGCTTGCTAGTTCTAATACTATGACACACCAGGGTAACTCAAGTTATTTTAAAGGGTATCAAAAAGGAAATTCTGAAGATGCTAACAGAAAAAAAAAATTCCCCAGCACCTAGCACAGTGCCTGGCACAGAGTAAACGCTTAATAAATGCTGTTGGCTAATAAATACTTGTTGACTGATAACTCCAACGTGGCAGACAAGGAAAATTGTCTAAGAGATTCATGAGAATGCATAGGGAACCTAACAACCAACTCACATTTTTAAAGACAGGTACAGAAGATGAAAGCAAGAGCAGGTAATAGCGGATGAATATAAAAGCATGGCATGATCTTGTAAGAACAGTGCCAGAGGTGTTAAATCTTAGTATGAGCTAAATCTCAGTAGAAAAGCTAAGGACAAAAAAAGACGGGTTTGGTGGTTTTTTTAAGTGATAGTGGGAAGAAGAGGATCACAGAAGCCAGAGAACTGCTAGAAGGAGATGTGATGATAATAAACGATAGCACAGAGAGTTTATTTCTTATCTTTATTTCACTTCTGTTTTCTCTGCTAAAGAAAATAATCTTTGGACTGGAGAGAGCAAAAATGACTAATAGGGTACTGATATCTGAGTAACGAGAGAGCCAGAAAGTCATCTGTCCCAGACGCGTTACATCCTTGAGTGCTGAAAGAATAGGCAGATGGGTTGCTAGCAGAACCACCGTCAACAATCTATGAAAAATCATGGAGAATGAGTAATGTACCACGGGATAGGAACAGGGCCACTGATCTGATTTTCCAAAAGGGAAAGAGAATAAATTCTGCAAACTATAAGCCAGTGAGTTTCACTTGACAAAATTAAAAAATATTACAAAAGGAATGGATCTGGAATAGCTAGAAAAGGAAGCAGTCACCACAAAAGGCCATTAAATCTTCATTAAGAATGGGACAGGCTATACTCATCCTTTCTCTTATTTTGATAACTATTAGATGAGGGAAGGTATATTCTAGATTTTAACAAGGCATTTGATAAAGTCTTTCACGTTATTCTTGTGGAAAAGAAAGAGATGTGTGCTAGAATTTGTTGCTTTTAGGCAAATTCAGAATGAACATGATTAACAGAGCTTTGATACTCAAAGAAGAGAACAAGAAAACATTGTAAGTAGACAGCAGGAAAGCTCCTAGCTCCCTCTGAGGAACTACACCTATCACAGGTGTGCTACATACATCTTTGTGTACTGAAAGGCTTGAATGGCTGAATAGTCTGTATCAAAGGGTAACCATTGATGATTCCATGTCATCTTGGTGGGAGGTCTCCACTGGAGTGTCCCAGGAGTCTATGTTTGATCTTATGTTGTTTAATGTCTTAAATCAATGACGTGGAAGAAGGCATGCTAGTGGAATGTGTAGATGACACGAGGCTGAAAGGGATGACTAGCAAACTGCAGGAACAGTCTGGATCCAAAATGGTTTTGATTGGTTAGAACATTCGGCTAAAGCTAAATCAAATGATTTGAGATTGAATGGGGATAAACAAAAGGTCTCAGATTTGGGTTCTAACCATCAACTTCACAAGTATAGACTGGGGAGACATGTTAAAAAGTGGTTTGTCTGAAAAATATTTGGGGCTTTAGTAGATTACAGGCTCAATATGTGTCAACAATGTGGTGTGGCAGCCAAGAAAAGCTTCTATGATCTCATGCAGAAACTAATAATTCTACTATATTTTGTTCTAGTCAAACCATACCTGAAACATTGTGTTCAGTTATGGGTGCTACATTTTAGGAAGCACACTGAAAAGCTGGAGTCTCCAGAGGAAACCACTCAAGATGGTGAAAGGCTTTAAGTTTATGCCACATGATGGAACTTAGGAGGTTTAACCTAGAAAAGAGAAGACTTAGGGGACACGATTGATATCTTCACTTTAATTAAAGGGCTGGCAAGGTTAGACTTTTTCTTTCTTTCTTTTTTAAATAAATTTTCATTGCTATCATTTGTTTTTATATCACCAAAACTTCCCCAGTTATCCTTTCCTCTTCCCACTCCCAGAGAGATGGGATTAGACTTTTTTTTCTACTTGGTCCCAGAAGACAGAACTAGGAGCAATGGATAGAAATTGGAAAGAGACAAGTTTAGGCTTAATATCAGTCAAAGCATCCCAATAATTACAGCTGTCCAAGATGCTGAGTGTATGGATTGCTGCTTCAGAAAATACTGGATTCTCCCTCACTGGTAATCTCAAAGAAGAGGCGGAATGATCACTTGTATAAGTTGTATAAGGGTTCTTTTTCAGGCTTCAGATGGACTGAATGACTGCTGAAGTGCTTTTCAATTCTAAAATCCTGTGATTCTGTGAAAATATGTTCATTTACAGAGCTGGCGGTGTTCTCACTGGCTAGGAGGCACACACATCTAACCAATCTTGTTCAACAAACTTGGAATCTAGCAACCATGACAGCACCCTTCAAAGTGAACCTTAACAACCTCAACCAAAGTATTTACAAGGGCAACATTCATTAACAATAAAGCATTCCTCTTCTTGACTAATGGCCCTCTTGAGGGCTATGCAGCCATGTCCAAGCTTGTCCACTTGAATTTTTCCCGAGTTGTTTTGTTTTACTGTTTGAATTGCCATTGGGTAGATGGTCTACCCATGTCTCAACCTAATCAACCATGGCAAGTTAAAGCCTTTTTAGGAAGGCAGGAGAAGGAGGGTAGCCTAGGAGCATAAGGACACTGATGGCTTCAACTTACTCATAGGCATATTTATAAGCCATCCAGCTAAGTCTTGCACATTTCAAGATGTATGACAAGTGTGCTTTCTGGAGTCATATCAAGTTTAGGCTCTTCTGACTGACTTTCAGAGGCCATCATAACATAGTTGCCTCAACTCTCTCACTTACAGGGTCACAGTATCTTCTACTACTCAACATAAACCCTCTATTCTACTAGGCTCAATCCTTCCATTGTCTCAGGAACATGCTGTGATCTGTGTTGATCCTCTCAAAGCTAAACCAGAACCAAACCAACTTCCAGGGATTTCTTTGTCCTCAGGGTAAGTAATTTTTGATACTCTATTTCTCCAATAAGACCTATGGAGTTATATCTAAGACAGAGTATTTAGGATACTCTTATGTCTCATAATACTTGCTTCTTGTACCATTATTTTATTTTTTAACCAAATAATGTCCCCTCAATGACATCTTAAGTTCCTTGTGAGTAAAATAAATATTATACTTTTTAAAATAGCCTCCAAAATGCTTAGTATAGTAATAGGCATATATCTATGTATTAGAATTAATGTTGTCTTCTCTCTAGAAGTGAATAGGAGTGGCTGCCCTTACGGTCTTTGATAACATATAGAAAAGCTGTTGAATACACCCTGATTGACAAAAATCTCTAAGTTAATCATAACTACCATTACTAGTACTCCTGCTCCTGTTGCTGTTGTTTTTTTGTTCTCAAAGAAAACTATAACATCAAGAAGGTGATGCCATGACTTGCAAGTGAAGTGGATTTAAGTGAGGTAGGGCTGTGCAAAGTTACCAGCCTCACTTTCTCCTCCAAAGCCATCTGGGCCCAGGGACAAGACACAGATCAGGACAACTGGAGATGGCCCCAGGATGCAATGGGAAACCTTAGCCTTTTAAAGAAGCTAAGGTCCTTCCCAGGTCTTAGTCTGATTGAAGCATCACCCATTCAGTGATTAAGGTTAGGTTAGAAATGAGGCAAAGAATGGCCTCTTTTACCTAGTCAAAAAAAAAATCAATCTGGGAAGGGAAGACCCTCAAGGTTTCTGGCCAAAACAGAAACAACTGCTAATTCACATTCACTCTGAGCTAGCTGAGTCCAAACAATAAGCAAATGAGGTTTGGGTTGGGACCTATTATCGGCCAATCAATGAGAGCCAGAGTGATTTGGGGTTTAAGGAATGGTCCTCATAAAAGAAATCTAGCAATAAACCCCAAGATATGTGAGTGCTCTGCCTAAAGGAATATAAATTTTGATCGCTAAATTTTGACCATGACATATGAGGAGTAGATGAAAGAACAGGAGATGTTTAGTCTGGAGAAGGCTGAACGACTGAGGCAAGCAAGAATGTGTTAGCTGTCTTCAAGGATTTGAAACTGTCGTGTATTAGAGGGATTAGCTTTGTTCTACTTGTCCCCAGAGAGATGAAACCAGCAAAAATGGGTAGGAGTGGCAAAGAAGGAAGTATAGGCTTGATATCAAGAAAAGCTTCCTGACAATTAAAGTTGTCCAAAAGTGGAATGGGCTGCCTTGAGAAATAGCGGGTTTTCCCTCCTCAGAGGTCTTCAAGCAAAAGATGGATGACTATTTGTCAAGTAGGTTAGAATGGAAATTCTTTTTGGGTATGGCCATTGAGGTTCCTTCCAACCCTGAAATTCTGTAGTTCTGCAATTATGAAATCATCGTTTGTCTCAGTTTTGTTCCAATAGAAAGAGTGTTAGATTGATTTGGAATCAGATGACCCAGGTTCAGACTCCTGGGTGAATTGCTTAGCTTCCTTGGGTCTCAGACTCTCATCATAAAATGAGGATGCTGGACAAGATGAACTCTGAGGTCCTTTGCACTCCTACCTCTTCTATTAACTCTTTTGGATGATTGCAGATAGTAGTGTGCATAACAGATAATAGTTATGTCTTCATAACTGTCCATATTATCTATATCATGCAATTTTGACAACTGGTCTTATCCAATTTAGCACTTAATTATATACAATCCTTTTTTTATTTTTTTGGTTTAGATCTATGATTTCATTATTGTGGGAAACTTCTAGTGTAGAAACTCCCTCTTCTAATAAAGCTCAGCAATTGCGTGTGATTTAGATTCTCCAAGAATTGCCTGGTGGGCACTGAGGGGCTAAGTGACTTGCCCATGGTCATAGAGTCAGTATATGTCAGAGTCAGTACTTAAGCTGGGTCTTCTGACTCAAAGGCTGGTATCTATCTTATATTCTTCCCTGATTCTTTGTGTTTGCTATTTTGGTCTCTCCAACAAAATAACAAATTCCTTGGGAGCAGGGATTATGTATACCATATATTTCTTTTACATTCTCTTGATGACCAACATGCTACTTACACACATAAGATGCGCAATAAATACTTGCTGACTTGACTTGAATTGGAGGATGAGTTTGTCAAAGAATGTCCTCTCCTCTCATCTCACCTTCCTCCAAGTCCCAGATAAAACCTTTCCTTCCATAGGAAGCTTTACCAATCTCTCTTAATTCTAGTGCCTTCCCTCTGTTGATTATTTCCTACTTATCTTGTATATAACTTGTTTGTACATAACTGTTTGCATGTTGTCTCCATCATCTAGATCGGGGGTTCCTTGAGAGAGGGACTATCTCTCTCTGTATCTCTAGTGCCTAGCACAGTGCTTGGCAGTGCCGACTGACTGACTTAACTAGATGGCTAACAAACAGCAAATTTCAGAAAACACTGTTATGTGAGAAACACTCATTAGCTGGCTCAAGGGGAACAGCACAGGACAAGAGTCAGTGAGGACTCATTACCCTTTTTCTGGAGGATGGTGAGTGTCCTAACTGGTCTCCCTCTTCTCCTTGCTCTGATCTCTCTTTCCCTGCTGCAGTCAGGGTAACTGGGCTACAGACGGGGTGTCCAACATGCAGCCCACATCATTATCTGGTATGGCCCAAACCAGATATTTTAAAATGTAATGGGGGAATACAAAATAAATAAAAATATAATAAAACATAGATGATACTACATTTTAAAACTAAGTCAATATGTGGCCCACAGGGATCTTATATATGGGTTAGTAGCTCCTGTTTCTGTTTGAATTTGACACCACTGGACTACAGTATAACTTTGATCACAGTCACTGGCTTGCTGAAAAATCTCCAAGAGATTTCAACACCTACCAGATAAAACATAGACTCCACAATCTGGTACTTAAAGCTCTGTGTAAACTGGCTCCAACCTACCAATCTAGTCTCTCTCACACAATTCTTCATGCCCTCTCTGTTCCCACCAAACTGAAACTGGTTAGTAAACCATTCTTTCTTCAAATCCTCTTCCAAATCAATGCTATCCTCCATGCCTGGAATGGCCTCCCCATCCCCATCTTTGCAATGCTGTCTTCCATGCTTGGAATGGATTCCCCATCCCCATCTTTGCCTGTTCACATCTCCTCTGTTTCTTTCCAAGGCTGCATTCAGTTGCCAGTTCTAAAAAACCTTCTCTGATGCCCCTAGTTGAAAGTGATTTCTCACTTCTCAAATTTTTAATAGCACCTGCCTGGACTTTTCCTTTGTACTTTTCACACTTTGCTTGATTCAGAGTTACTTGTATACTATTTTAGCCTTCCTACCGGGTTGTAAGTTCTGTGACAGTAGAGACTGTGGTTTATTTCTATATACTCAGTGCCTTGCACAGAGTAATGATAGGTAGCATTTATGTGGTGCTTTCAGGTTTACTAAGCACTTATAGATGTCGCTTCATTTAATGTTCACAATAACCCTGTGAGTTAGATACAATTATCCTTCTCATTTTACAGTTGAGGAAACTGAGGCTGACAGGTTAAGTGACTTGCCCTGGGTCACACAGCTAGTAAATGCCTCAGGCCAGATTGGAACTCCGGTCCTCTTAATTCTAATTCCTACACTATATCCAATTTGCCACCCAGCAGCTGATTGCTACATGGGTATTGAATTGATTATTATAGGGGAAGAAAGGAGAGGGGAAAAAACTTTCAGTGGAGAGATGTTCTTACCTTTGTCATTCCTTCTTCATTCCCTTCTACCTTTTTTCTGAGCTTCAACATCTGCCACATATCTTGGGCTGGTTTTTTGAAGGGCCGACTGCTTTCTAGCAGCTGCTCTGTAGAGGGCAGAGCCTCCAGAAAGGCCATCTGGCTTTCCACTAGAGAGAGCCGCTGGTCCAAGGTGTTGATAATCCTATCAGATGGTGTACGGTATAATATATCCTCTTCACTCTCCTCTGAATTCTCCTCAGCCTTCTCCCCGGGCTTCTCCCTGGGCTTCTCCCCAGGCCTCTTCCCAGCCTTCTCCCCAGGCTTCTCCCCAGGCTTCTCCTCAAGCTTCTCCCCAAGCTTCTCCCCAAGCTTCTCTCCAGACTTCTCCCCAGGGTTCTCCCCAGGCTTCTTCCCAAGCTTCTCCCCTGGCTTCTCCCCAGACTTCTCCCCAGGCTTCTCCCCAAGCTTCTCCCCAGACTTCTCCCCAGGCTTCTCCCCAGGTTTCTCCAAAGGCTTCTCCCAAAGCTTTTCCCAAGGTTTCTCCCAAGGCTTCAGCCCAGGTATCTCTTCAGATGTAACCTGGAAGGGGCTAGGTGGAAGGTAGTCCTTCTCACTCCCTGGAACAACCTTCATCTGCTCTTCCAGGTTGAGGTGTTCTATGATGCTATGCAGCAAGATATGCAGGGCATTGAAATTCACCACCCCTCGGTCTGGGGTGCCTATTGCAAGGTTCAGGAGGTCTTTGAATTTAATGGTGAAGCTCATTCTGTCCCCGGTTACTCTAAATGCTCTGCGCAGCCACAGTGGGAGTCTGTTAACTCTCACTTAATCTGGTAGTCCCATAAAGCCTATCCTAACATACCCTCTGAGGCTTCCGGGGTTAGTGAGCCATAGCCATTGCAAAGAGGAAGTTTCTGCATGTTGCTAGGATACCAAGGAACATTCAGAAGTCAGACAGCCCAGGAACCCATTACAGGTTGCATGCCAATTAGGAGCACTTGATTGAGGATCAGGAAGCCTCAGTCCTCTTCTTGACTCTGTTGTCAACTCCGAGTGACCTTGGGAAACTCATTTAATCCACAGGGGCCTCAAATTGTTCATCTGTAAAATGTTACAGTGGTATTTTGTGCATCCTTAGAGCCTTTTTAACCCTAACATTCTATGATTCTAAGTACACTATAAAGGGGATAGTGACACAGAGAACGGAGCAGACATCTCTAGAATGGCTACAAGAAAGTGTATCTTAGAACAAGGAAAGCCTGGATTCATGGGGAAGTGGATGAAGGGAAAATAACCCAAGTGAGATTTCTAGGGAACCTATCAATTCAATTACAGATTCCTATCCTGGCAGAACTGAGAGATTCAGAAGGAAACAAAAATATGATATTTCATACCTACATATACAATGTATACATACATATGTAGGCATATACTCTCTCAAAAATATATGTGTATGTGTACACACACACACACACACATACATTCCTAAAACTGAACTTCCTTATCACTGTTGAGAGGGTGATGCACCTGTTTAGTAGCTGAAGTGATTTTAAAAAATAGTCTTCTTCCCGTTCCCTAGCTTCTTTTTTTTAAGCTCTTCCCCTTGAATAACTGACCACTGAAACTACTGACAGAATATATTTTCTACTTTAAAAGCAGCACTGGACCCAGAGTACATGGTATTATGTCCATAGTAAGTGCTTAAAAAATGTTTGTTGATTTAATATATGCTTGTCAACTCTGCTGTTGTTGAAGGGTAGGGCCAGCCTTTAATTCACTTTGAGAGTACCTAAGCATACTCATCATTAGTTATTCCTCATTGTTGGTAGCTGCCCATCTTGGAACATGAGAAGGGTACAGAGAGAGCTAGGCAGTCCAGTAGATATTTGGAGTTGGAGTGAGGAAGATGAGCTCAGATCCAGCCTCAGACATTTGCTAGTTGTGTGACTCTGGACAAGTCACTAAACTCTGTATGCCTCAGTTTTCTCATCTGCAAATTAGGCTAATAATAGCACCTTTCTCCCTCCTATAGATGTTATAAACATCAAATGAGATATTTCTAAGGGTCTCTGTAAAGCTTCAAGTATACAAATGTTATTTATGATGATGACAGCCTATTTCCTCTAGGGGAGGAGAACTAAACATATTATTACTATTATTATTATTATTGTTTTAGAGGCAATTGGAGTTAAGTAACTTGCCCAGGATGACACAGGAAGTATCTGAGACCAGATCTGAGCTCAGGTCCTCCTGACTCCCGGGCTGGTGCTTTATCTACTGCACCACCTACCTCCTTCTTAAACATATTACTTAACGGCATAGAGCCCTCACTTTTAGCTTGGAAAAGTATGACTGATATAATATCCTCCACATTGGTACAAACCTATGATAGCAAATGTTTTTGGTTTTGGGACCAGATTTTCTTAATAAATAGCAGTCTCTCAAATTTTTTGGTCATGTATTCCAATCAGTAAAAAAAAAAATTATGCATACTACATCAATATACATATAAACTTATTTATAAATTATATGTTCTTTATTATACTGTACATGAGGTATATTGTATGTACATTATAAATGTAAACAATGTAATTAACATTGTAAATGTACACACAATAACATACATTATAAAACAAACATAAAAAGGAGAAATTTTAAAAAGATAAGATAAAATTCAAATAATATTATTCCTAGAGTTAAAAGGAAGCCACTGCCATTTATCAAGTAAGAGTAACTCAGTACGCTGGCAAATGTTTAACAACCAATTCTCTTAATATGCCCTTTTAAATTTAAAGCTGCATTATTTCTCCATGCCTTTCTTAAGTCCAGACAATCAACCAAACAATAAATCAAGCCCTGATTTATAACACTGACAATTTCTGACATGCACAATGAAAATTTAACAACTGGCTCCAGCACACCCACCTCTGGCTCAGACTTGGGCTTTAGGAAAATCTTTGGCAGCTGGGTGAAGGTGAGATTGGAGTGGGGAGAGTATTGATGTAGGAAGATCAATCAAGAATAGTACAGTTTAAAGGTGATAAGAGCCTGAACTAGGGTGGGGACTGTGTCTCACAAAGGAGACAGATGGAAGAGGTGTTGTGGAAATAGATTGGCGTGAGGGAGAGTGAGGAAATATGGAAGATGACACCAAAGTGGGGAATCTGGGTCTCCAGAAGTGCCCACAGAAATAATGGAAAGTTTAGAAGAAGGACTTATGGGGGGGGGGGAGATAATGTAATGAGACCTGTGATAACGCTCATGACCCATTTACGTCTATTCATCCTGTGTGTAACTCCTCTCCCACTCAAAATGAAAAGGGAGGAGAGGCGCTTACTTCTAGGTCATTCCATGGTGCACAGAGCCTGGCCTACGAGAGATGCCTGCACAGCCTCAGGTGACCTTCAAGCCATTTTTCAAATGACACCAGAGTTGCTGCTACTTTGGGTGAGTGGTTACTTATTAGGTTATAAGGACCCTAAGGGGTTGATGGTGAGTCAGAAGTGGAGGCTCTAGGAGTTTATACAGCAGAGGGATGGAGGACAATAGAGGAATAACTGGGGTTTAAGAGACAAGATTTACAATTGGTTTTTGTGTGGATGATAGTCTGTGACCTATCATCCCATTTACCTTGGGGTCAGGCCCAAGCCACATTTTGAAGACCGCTGGCATAAAGAATTTCCAGGGTGCAAACTCCTTCTACTGGTAAAAACTGGCCCCTGATCTGCATTTTATAGTCTTAGTGGATTGCCTGGGAACAATGAAAGATTAAATCACTTGCCTAGTGTCACATAAGCTTTATGTGGCACATAGGTTAATGACATGAGAAACTAGGTCTTCCTGCTTCTAAGCACAGCTCTTCATCATACTAGGTCATGCTGCCTTTCTATATACATTCACAAAATGCCCAAACTGCCTTGCCCATATTTATTTATGTGTATTCATGCTTATAAAGCAATAACCCGTAGGGTGAACAGGGAGGGGTGTGTCTGAACAAAATGATACCAAAATACCAAAGTAGGCAGAGAAAATTTTCTGGATTTATTTCCAATTCCATTTTCCTTGAAAGCCAAATCACAATTTTATATTATAAACTTTAATCACAATTTATGTTATAGAAGAACAAATGAAAGATGATAGGATAATGACAATGAATGTTTGATTCACTGAAACATTGAAACAATGAGTTTACAACTTGTTGAGTACTGTCCTAAGTAAGTGCTGAGGATTCAAAGAAAGGCAAAAACACAAAAACAGTCTCTGGCCTTAAGGAATTCACATGTTGGGGAGGAGACAACATGTAAATAAACAGGTACATATTAGATACATGAAGACTAGAAGGAAGATAACTAACCTTAGGGCATGGGTTCTTAATCTGATGCCATGAACTTTAAAAAATATTTTGATAACCATATTTCAATATACATAATTGGTTTCTTTTTAAATCCTATGTATTTTATGAATTTAAAATTAATATTTGAAGGGGTCCATAGGCTTCACCAGACTACCAAAGAGGGCTATGACACAAAAAAAGGTTAAGAACCCCTGCTTTAAAGAGAAGGCTCAATCAAGTAATCAGAATTTATTAAGCACATACTTTATTAAGCCTGGCATGGTATCAGGAGTGAAAGCTGGGTGATGGAATATGTGTATGTGTGTGTGTATGCACGCGCGCGCATCTGTGTGTGTGCGTGTATGTGTGTGCCTATGTGCCTCTGTGTATGTGTGTGAAAATGAAAGTTAAACAGTCCCTGTCTCAAAAAAATTTAATAAATGATACAAAGTGAGATGGGGGAGAAGACACTAGCGGTTAGAGGGGGAGGGGAATCTTCTTATAGAAGAAGGTTGGTTGACCTTTCCCCCAAGATGGTGCCAAAGGTGAAGAAGGAAGCCGTTGTCTCCCCCCCTCCCAAGACACAAGCCAAGTCTGAGGAGTTGAAGGCCAAGAAGGAGGTGTTGAAGGGTGTTCATAGCCATAAAAAGAAGATCTGAACATCCCCCATCTTCCAGCGATGCAAAACACTTAGACTTCAAAGGCAGCCCAAATACTCTGGGAAAAGTGCCCCTTGGAAAAAAAAGAAATAACCTGTAAGGTGGACACTATGCCATTAGTAAGTTTCCCTTGACCACTGAGTCTACTATGAAGATTGAGGACAACACCCTAGTCTTCACTGTGGATATCAAGGCCAACAAGCATCAGATCACATAGGAGGTAAAGAAGCTGTATGACATTGATGTGGCCAAAGTCAACACACTGATCTGACCTGATGGAGAGAAGAAGGACTATGTCTGACTTCCTCCAGTCTATGATGCTTTAGGTATTGCCAACAAAATTGGAATCATCTACACTGTGTCCAGTTATCCCACTCCCCCTACAATAAAAAGTTTTCCAGGGAAAAAAAAAAGGTAGAGCCTGAGCTAAGCCTTCAATGAAACTAGGCAATATGATGTTCCTGCATTGGGTGTCAGGACCTTTCCTTCTTTCCCCAAAATGAAAATGGAAGTCATCCCCTGAGGGATGATGGATGACTTAGAGAATGAATGCTTCTGTGAGACTAGTAGCAACTAATAACCTAGGGTGATTTGAATAATCTCATCAGTTACTGAAGAGATGTTCTTCAAATTACCTTTTGGATTTTACCTTTGGATAGAGGAAGAATTCATGACTTAAAGTGACAGAGGATCACAGAAAATAAAATGAACACTTTTAATTATGTAAAATTGAAAAGTTTGTGCACTGCAAATCTAATGCAGCTAACATTAAAAGGAAAGCAGTAGCTAGAAAAAAAATCTTTGTGTAAATCTCTCTGATAAAGGTCTCACAGCCAAAATATATAAGGAATCAATTCAAATTTATGACTGAATTATTCTCAAATAGATCAACAATCAGAGGAGATAAAAAGACAGTTTTCAAAGGAAGAAATACAAGGTACCAACAACCATATGAAAAAATTCTCCAAATGAATAATTAGAGACATGCAAGTTAGAGCAACTCATGTCTGTCAGACTGATAAATATGACAAATGCTGAAGGAGAAAACAGGCACATTAATGCACTGCTGGTAGAACTGAGAATTGGTCCGGCCATTCTGGAATGTGATTTGTAACATGATCAGAAAGTTACTAAACTGCACATTTTGCTTAATTAGGCTTATACCTCAAATGTATCAAAGAAAGAAGAAAAAAAAAACCCTTATGTACAAAAACATTTATGGCAGCTCTTGGGGCTGTCCACTTACTGGAGAATGGCTAAACAAACTGTAGTATAGGAATGTAATGGATTGCTCTGTAAGAAATGACAAAATGAATAGTTTCAGAGGAAACCTGGAAGACCTTGATAATCATTTAATATCAATTTAGTAACTTCAATAAGGGCCAGAGCCTGAACTAATCAACCAGAAGCAAAGCGTGGACCCTAACAGCTTCTTTGTCCTCTTCCTATGTCAACAAGCCCAGATGGGGCTGACTTAAGAGCATTCTTTCCTCTGTCTATGGCCACTGAGGATGAGACCCTTAACCTGAAATACTATTTTGAATAATGGGACATTTCCTTATCTCAGTATTTTATGGACATATACTCTGTTATGGTATGTTAATGGTAAAGAAAATACAAATGTCCTGGATCATAATTTCAATGGACATTTTGTCAACTCTCTTATTGTATTTACAACCTATCCAATTAAGAAATTCCTTTCTTATACTGTAATTAAACATACATGGAGATTATAAATTTTGAGTGACACAGACACGCTGAGTTGGGACTGTTCTGAAATGCTATTAAGCCTTCTCATTCTTTTATTCAGACAGTCAGAACTTGCGCTCTGGCTCCTTGTACGTACAAGTAATTTGGCTCCACTAGCTTTAAGGGAAGAAACAATATGAATTTACAATATCACCTTGCTGGTTTGCCTCCTTTAACCAAACTTTCAGGTCGACAACCTCTATGAACTGATGCAAAGTGAAATGGTCAGAACTAGGAAAAAAATTTATAAAGTGACATTATAGATGATAACAACTTTGAAAGACTTCAGAATTCTGATTAATGGAATCATAAAACATAAGTCCAAAGGACTGAAAATTAATGACTTCCTCCTAGTGATGGACTTAAAAGACACAATGAGGTATATACTTTTGACAAGGCCAATGTGGGGATTTGTTTTGCTAGACTATGTTTATTTATTATGAGGATTTGGTTTTTCTTACTGTTCAGTGGTAGGGAGGCAGTGGGAAAGAAAGAATAAAATAATTTTGAGAGATATAATTAATTAATAAATAAGTAAACAAACAAATAAATAAATAAACAAACAAACGTAGAAACTGAAGTGTTTAAGTGGCTCTTGAAAAACCAGAAATTTCTCCTTCAAGTAAGAGCTGCCTTAACCTACTGTCTAAGATTTTTTTGTTATAAGGGCTTCTAATGGGAGTGGGTGGGTAGAAAGTGTTAGAAAAGTAGCAAAAATTAAATGAAGGGTGGGGGCGGAGCCAAGATGGCGGATGGAAAGCAGGCACTAACGTGAGCTCCCCACCAAGTCCCTCCAAAAACCTATAAAAAATGGCTTTGAACCAATTCTAGAACTGCAGAACCCACAAAATAGCAGAGGGAAGCAGGGCTCCAGCCCAGGACAGCCTGGATGGTCTCTGGGTGAGGTCTATCCCACACAGAGCTGGGAGCGGAGCAGAGTGGAGCCCAGCGTCGGTGACTTGGACCAACCAGACCAGGAGCCAGGTGGAGCGTGCCCTAGCGCCCTGAATCAGTGAGCTGTGGCAGTTGCCAGACTTCTCAACCTACAAACACTAAAAACCACAGAGAAGGTTAGTGGGAGAAGCTGCTGGGGACAGGGAGTTTGCGGTTTGGTCACTGCCCCAGGGGCAGCGGAGGTGGGGCAGCTACAGAACTATAGCTGCAGTTGCTTCTGGCCCCAGGCCCACTTGGTGGGAGGAATTAAGTGGCTGATCAGAGCAGGAGTGAAGAGCCTGCTGAAGATCTAAGCCCAGTCCAGGTTGGGGGTTCTTGGGGAAGGAGGAGTGCTGGTGTGGCAGCACATCCACCCAAGCTTGGAACATAGAACTCTTTAGTTTAC
>CM053624.1:261271861-261300552 GCA_028646595.1 Phalanger gymnotis
GCAACCAGAATGTACGCCATCTTGGAGTGGGGTGGGGAGGAAATGGGGAGAAAATTTGTAATTCAAACGCCTGTGAAAATCAATGCTGAAAACCAAACATGTCAAAAATAAATTTAAAAAAAAAAAGAAAAAAAAAGAAAATAGTATACTTTGATCTGCTTATAGACTTCATTAGTTCTTACTCTGGATGTAGATAGAATTTTTCATCACCAGTCCTTTGGAATTATCTTGGGTCACTGTATTGCTGAAGATACATAAGTCATTCACATTCTTCATTGTACAATGTTGTTACAACGTACAATGTTCTCCTGTTTCTGCTCACTTCACTTTGCATCAATTCGTGTGAGTCTTTCCAGGTTTTTCTGAAAGTATACTGCTCATCATTTCTTATTGCATAGCAGTATTCCATCACAATCATATACCACATCATATTCAGCCTTTCCCTAATTGATGGGCATCCCCTCAATTTCCAATTTTTTGCCACCACAAAAAGAGCTGCTGTAAATATTTTTGTACAAGTAGGTCCTTCCCCGCCCTGCCCCCCTTAATCTCTTTGGGATACAGACCTAGTGGTGGTATTGTTGGATCAAAGGGTATTGGCTGTCCTTTGGGCAAAGTTCCAAATTGCTCTCCAGAATGGCTGAGTCAGCTTACAACTCCACCAATAGTGCATTACTGTCCCAATTTTCCCACATTTACTTAAATATTTATCATGTTCCTTTTCTGTCATATTAGGCAATCTAATATGCATGTGGTGGTATCTCAAAGTTGTTTTAATTTGCATTTCTCTAATCAATAGTGATTTAGAGCATTTTTTCATGATTATGGATAGTTTTTATTTCATCTGAAAACTGCCTGTTCATTTGACCTTGGCAACTTTCTAGGGACATTGAGGCTCAACTCTAAGAGAAATGAGGTGTGCTTTGGGATGGTGCAGCAAATTCTGGGTAATTTCTTAATCCTCCCTCCACCACATTTCCCATCCCTGGAAAGTGATGGTAGTGTTGGTCACTACAACTTAAAAGCTCTGTCTCTCTCTCTTTTCCTTCCTCTAGAATATATAGAAGTCCCACGAGGGGTGGGAGAGGGATGAAGATCTTTCCTCACCCTGGTATCGTGGTATCTGATAACACTTGGTGGCACCTGCATGGCCTGCCTAGGCTAGCTTAAGCCTAGACTTTGGGTTTGTGGCTTTCTTTCCCACTATATGTTGCTTTTGTGAGCACAGGTGTCCAAATGACAATCCCAAGATGAGTCCAGCCTCAGAGACAGCTTAGGGAATTTGAGGTAGGTAGGGAAATGCTAGGTCCTTCAATTGGAGCTTACTGGCAGCAAGAGGAGCATCCTACAACTACATCCTTCTTGGAGAAGATATGGTCAGCAGAAAGATAAGTCCAAGCTCTAGGATGGCTTACCAGAGGACAAGGACACAGAAGGAATTATCTGGATCATGCAGAGCCAAGAAGATGAAACACAGATTTGGTAATTTCAGAATCTCTCATCAACTGATATTTTAAAGTAGCAACCTCTCAGGAGAATATAATAGGAATAACAAGTTGTCAATTTGAGCCTGGCATTTCTTTTGTGTGGAAGAAAAAAAATAGCTGCTCTATTCCTCATTTATATTGCACATTGCATATCCTTCAACATCTCTCTTTTGGGAGACCTTAGATGTGACAATGCCTAAGCATAAAGTAATTTTTTTCTTGGAAGTGGTTGGGGCACAAAAAACCAGAAATAAGAACCTGACCCCTCTCTTTGGTGACAAGACTTCCAGACTAAGTATATAGTCTGTTTTTTTGTGTGTCCAGAGCTGAAAGGGGCCCCCTTGGTAGAGATCAGAGATAATCTGCTGTGCTGTTATAAACGCAGCACAGATTCAACTATGTCCAAGTTGTAAAGAAGTCAAGGTGGATGAGAACAGAGAAAAGGCGATCAGATGTAGTAGTGAACAATGGTTAGGAAATTTTGCAAGAGTTTCAGCACAGTATAGGTAGGAAGCCATAATGCAAAGAGGCTAAAAAATGCCTTTGGGGGAATCATTTTGATACCATGGAATGTACATATTTAACTTCTTTAGGCTTGAGTTTCCTCATCTGTAAAATGGGAAGGCTGGACTAAATGACTCCTAAGGTTTCTGCCAATCTTAAACGTATGATCCTATGATCTTATGTAGTTAGTGCGTTGGCAGACAACAGGGTGGTAGAATAAAGCTAAATCCTTCCAATGAATGGAGGCAAGCAGGGACCTACAAGATTAATAATACATAGAACACCTGTGCTCAAGATCTGAAATACCCTCATATATACCTATCCTGAAAATTATGCACAAAGTAGAAAATTAAAGGAAAGAATAATGTCTTATTTTTGTACATCCCTTAAAATTTTTTTTTCCCTCAAAGCATTAAGCATTACCATATCTTCACCTTTATTAGAATGTGAATTCTTCTTTCTATATCCAGTGTTTAGGGAAAACTACTACTTGGCACATAGTTACATAGTTGGCATGTAGTAAGTAAACAAATGTTTATTAAGCGCCTACTGTTTGCCAAGCACTATGCTAAAACGTAGAAAAACAAGTAGAAAGCCAGTCCCTGCCCTGGTGAGACAACACACAAAGGAGAGCTGAAAAGAGGAAGGTGAGGGAGTATGGGTGAAGGAGCTTAGCAGAGAAAGTCTAGAGTTAGTCCTGAACCCTGGAGAGTATTGAAGACTCGGCTGGTCTGGGTACTTTCCTTAAAAATCAATAAAAATCATTATGTATATGCATATATGTATATTATACATACATAAACATATACACACATACATATAAAATGAAAAGAACTTTAATCAACAAGCATTTATTAAGCACCAACTACATGCCAAGTACTGTCATGGGAAGTAGCACCACATAATAATTCTAATATAATCTTATTATCTCAATTCACTTTACAACAGCTGTCAATATGTACAAAAGGCCTTATCATTCCCATTTTGCAGATTAGGTGACCTGGGCATAAGAGAAGCCATGTGACTCCGAAAGATCTAGATAGTAACAGCTGGGCCCAGGACCCTGGGCGCCTGCCGGCCCTCCAGGAATCCGGGGGCTGGGATGTAAGGCGGCTATTCTTATCCCACGGCTGAAGTGGTACCCACGGGGCCCGCCTACGAGGTTGCCCGCACCCTATTACGCTCAGGAGGGCGGGACTTGTGGTCCCGCCCACTGCATTCGGTTGCTAGGGCGTTCTGGCCCCTGCTCGCCCTCCTCCTCCCGGGACCGTCCCCGGCTGGCCGCTGCGGGTTAGGCTAGGCTATAGCATCACTCTAAATGCTCTACGATGCACTCAGACCAGTAACTTACCCGAAATAGTGCCACCCCTGGTCACTCCGAGAGGGCGGGGACGGCCTTATCAAATACCTGGCCGCCGCGTAGGCCGAAAGACCAGCCCTACCTTTCTAGCCCAGCCCCGAGAGTCACAAGGCCGGAGACCTCCGCGGGAGGGGGTGGAGTGGGTAGGGGCTGACATCACGTGCTGCGGACTGGGCGCGCGCCTCCTCCCCCTCCTCCCCCCCCCCATCCCCCTCTCTCCTCGCGCTCGAGCGCTGACCTAATGGCCCCGCCCCTTTCAGTGACGTAGAACGCCTCTCCTCTTTCCTCCTAGTCTCCAGCTAAACAGCTACTGACCCAAGGAGGTGACAGTCGCTGCTGACCGTTGAGACTGCGGTTTGGTCTTGTCCTCCTCACCGCGTCCCTTTTCTCGGGGGGGTGCTGACGCAGGGACTCGGCCAGCCCCGGTAGGTAGCGCCCCGGCCGGCGATGGGTTGCTTCAGCGAGCGCTCGGGGGGCCTCCCCCTCCCCCCCGCCCCGGGAGACGCTAGCCCGCCTGGGCCGGCGGCCCGACGGGTCGCGCGCTGTCCGCGTCTGGGGGCGTAACAAGTAGCGGAGGAGGGGGACGCGCCTCGTTCTCGTGGCGTTTTCTAGCTCGCGCCGCGTCGCGTCGTTCCTCCCGCGCTCCGGTCCTGGCCATTACTGCAGAGCCCAGAATGTGGGGCTCCGGGGCGAGCGGGGTTACTCATCGATACTTGTCCGTGGACCTTTGGCTCTGCCCGCCCCCGGCCCAGCCGCCCGCGCGGCTCTGGGGATCGAGGACGCGTCGGCGTCTGTATTAAGGCTTCCTCCCGAGCATCCCTGGCTGCCGCTGTGCCCATTTTTCAGCTGGAGAGGTGTCGCTGTTTGAGGCAGGGCGGTGGATGTATTGGGTGGTGCTGGTGGTGGTTTTACAGTGATTTCGTGCCGGTGGTGGTGTAAAAGATCCCCCTCTAAACCGGGAGTTAGGAGATCCGGGTTCTAGTCCTGGCCGCCGCTCGATAGCAGTGTGACCTTGAGCAAGTGTCTTCCCCTCTTTGGGCACATTTGCTTGTAGTGACATCACCGGCTTACCCCCCCCCCCGCCCCGTATCTCCCCGAGTGGGACCTGGGGCATGTGCATCTTTGAATAAAGGGTTTGAATTAGATGATTTCTGAGTCCCTTCTAGTTCCAAATCATGATTCTATTAAGGCGCTCTGCCAGGTGCTGGGAATAAATACAAAATGACAAAGTGCCCCTCAAGAAGCTTATATTATCTCAGGAGAAGATACGACATTCCAAGGCATAAATCGGCCGTATTTGAGGCAGAATGCAATGGCCGTGAAGTAGGAATCCAAAGAAATTGTTCTAGAAAAGTTGGGGAAGGAGAAATGGTGAGGGCGGTAGTGAGGTTGGGGGAAGCAGCGCTTGACCTGGCCTTAGAGAAGGATATCAAAGAATAATGAAGTGGAATGTATCTCACAGATGTAGGAGAGCCTGAATGAATCGCTCCTTAAAGCGCTGTAACGCAGTTCTTTGGTGGGGATTCTGATTTATCCAGACTTACTTTTGATGTCCAATTTGAATCATTCAGGGGCAGACTATATATATGAAGTGGGGGAAATTAGGGCTCATTTTAGCTGAGGTTTGCAGAAAGCTTCCCTGTTATCATTTGAAGAAAGTTAAAAGAAAGTGCTTTAGTTGTAGTTAAGGCTGAGAATAATATCTTTTTGAAAAAAGAAAAAATGTTGCTTCAAATAGTTTTACTTGTATTTGTATAGTATATTATTATAATTTTCAGCATTTTTTTACATACTCAAAAAACCTTTTCTTTCAGCTTCTTGAAAGCTGATTAGACCTTTTGGATTCCTTTGGCTGTCATATCCACCAACCTTTAAGTACTCATTTTTTCTTCCGTGACTTTGGCATCTGGCTTTAAACTCTGCCATTTCTAACCTATCCTTTGCTATCAACCTCAGCCACTTTAGTATTCATGTTATTGATGCAACAAATACTCTGGCTTCCTTTCTCAGTCATCTCACTTTCTATGAACCTTCCTCTCTGTTCTATCTTGGTCATATCTTAGACTTTATTATCGCTCACAACTGTTACACTGTGAAACTTGAGATACTCTTTCTGACTAGTTTCCAGCAAATTTCCACCTTTGATTGCTGTTGCCTTCCTTCTATACCTGTTTTTCTCCCTTTTTCTTCTTTGATTTTTATTTCTTAACTCTTTCTATTTGTAATCCGTCACCCTTACTCTTTTCACTCCCTTTCTCTCTTCCATAGTCCTGAAGCTATAGTTCACTATATATATTCCCTTCCACACTTGCATCCCTTGCCCTTTCTATGTCTTGGTCGTTCTTTCCCTGTTCTCATCCTGCCTTCTCCTTGCTTTAATAATGCTACTACTTTCCATTCCAGGAAGGGATCTTCTTGCTTTTCTGTTGTCCTCCCTGCCTCCATCTGCATCTCCATGTGAAACTTCTAGCAAAGCTCAGTACATATGCTACCTACCCCATGAAACCATCTCTTGAAGTGGTCTCTCTTTTCTCAAATTTATCATTGCATTTTGTTTTGAACTACTCATTTGAATGTATCACATTCTGCCTCATCACAACTATTCGTCTGTATCTTGTATCTCTTCTATTGAACAGTAAGCTGCTTGAGGACAGACACAGTCTTATATTTTAACTTATCTTTGTACTACATAAGCACTGGGAATTGCCTTGAACATATTAGTTGTTCATTAAATGTTTTTTGCACAGAAACATAATCCCTATTTATTTTATTTTTCTGTTGATACATTTTGTTACAGTGGTTACTTTATTCAGTTTAGATGCATTTAAGTTCTGATTGTACCTTCTAATTTTAGGAATAGAGGCAGAATTTTTTTCAAAGACTTAAAAGTCTTAATCAAGCTCTGTATTTATTTAGCTATCCATTTATTAATTGATCCATAAGTGATCTATTAAGTGGCACTGTACTAAGCACTGAAGGTACAGAGAAACCCCTTGGTCCCCCTGAAAAAAAAACCAGAAACAAAAAAGAAAAAACCAACCCAACCCACAGTCCGTGCTCTCAGAGAGTTCATATTAGAATGCGGAAGACAACTTCTAAATTAATACCTTACAGACAAGATATATACAGAGCAGGAGGAAGGTAATTCCAGAGAAAAGGCATTAGCAGGAAGTGCCCCCCCCCCCAAGGCAAAGGGACCAAGAAAGGCCTCCTGCAGAGAATGCTGTTTGAACTGAGTCTTGAAGGAAACCAGGAATACCAAGAGGATAAGGTGAGAAGGGAGAGCATTCCAGGTGTGGAGAATAGCCAGCCAGCAAAAAGGCACAGAAGTGGGAGATGGGGAGTTAGGTTTGAAGAACAGCAAGTAGATACATAGCGTTGGATCATAGATGTCATGGAAGGAGGAATAAAGTGTTAAAAGACTAGAAAGATAGGAAGAAGCCAGGTTGGGAAGAACCTTAAATGCCAGATAAAGGGCTTATAGGAAGATCACTTTGACAGCACCGTAGAATAGTCTGTGAGTTGTGGGTAAGGGAATATATGTGAGAGATGCTGTGGAGGTAGAAACAAAGATTTGGCAAGTGTTTAGGTAAGTGAGGTGAGCGAGACCAAAGAGTCGAGGGTTACACTGAGCTTGTGAATCTGGGTGGTTGGGAGAATGTTGCTACCGTTGGCAATAATAGGAAAGTTGGAAAGAGGGGAGAGCTTTGGGGAAAGATAATGAGTTCTGTATGGGGCATGTTAATTTTGAGGTATCCCGGGGATGTCCAGTGGGCCATTGGAAAGACAAGTATCTCTTAAGAGAGACTTGGGCTTGACAGACAGATTTGTAAATTGTCTGCATAGATGTAATTGAACCAAGAGGGCTGATAAGATTACCAGGAGATAGTAGAAAGAGAAAAGAAAGGAATGCTCTAGGTTAGTGGTCATGATCTGGATGATGATTCAGTAAAGGAGCCCCAGGAGTGGCCAGACAAGTAGGGAGAAAGCCAAGAAAGCAGTGTTACAAAAACTGAGAGAAAAGGAAAACCCAAGAGAAAAAAAAATCACAAAAGAGATTGTGCAGAGATGAAGAGGGTAGAAGACTGAGAAAAGGACATTAGATTAGGCAATTAAGGGATCATTAGTAACTTTGGCAAGAGCACTTTCAGTTGAATGATGAGGTGGGGAGCCAGATTATAGACGGTTTAGAAGATAGAGGAGGGGAAATGGAGGTGAGTATAGACACTCTTTTCAAGGAGTTTAGCAGAAATGGGGAAGAAATATGTAGAGTAATAGCTAGCAGGGATCAAATAAGATCAGTTAGTAAGCTAGTAAGATCAAATGAGAGTTTTTTCAGTGTTGGGGAGATCTCATGGGCATTCTTGTAGTCAGTATGGAAGAAGCCAGTAGATGGGGAAAGACTGAAGATTTGTTCCAGGATAGAAATTTTGAGAGACAAAGTTCTAAGCACAATCCATTTATTAGCAAGGCTAGCAATTGCCAATAAAGGGGGTCAGTGGCATCTCTCCACGACCAAAGGCCCTGAGTTACGGATGATAGGATCTTTTGTAGTGATTAACAAGATGACAGAGCAAACTGTAGAGTAACATAGGTGTATTTTCTTATTGGCTACATATTTCAGTGAGGAGGTGGGATAAGTGACATTTAAACTCCTCCCCATTGAGAGATAAGATTAGTTTTCAGGTGATGAGATTAGCAGTCAACTGGGATGTTAAATTTAAGATTGATTTTTAATTCTATTTTGTTAAGACTTAAGCCAGATTTAATATTCCCTGTCACTATTCTTTACCCTAGTAACTTCACTCACCACTCACATTCTGGAGAAATTTGTCTGATTAACCTAAAAGGTTAAATCTCGTAATTTGAAACTACAGGCATACCTTGATTCATTGTACTTTGCAGATAATTATGTTTTTTATAAATTGAAGTTTTGTGGCAACCTATGTCAAGCAAGTCTGTCATATGTGCTCACATCATGTCTGTCACATTTTGCTAATTCTTGCAACATTTCGAATTTATTTTTATTATATCTGTTATGGTGATCTGTAATCAGTGATCTTTGATGTTAGTATTTTTTCAGGCACCATGAACCATGCCCATATAAGACAGTGAACTTAATGGATAAATGATGTGTTTGTTTTGACTGCTCCGCTCATCAGCGTTCCCCTTCTCTCTTCGGGCCTCCTTGTGCCCCAGACACAACAATATTGAAATTAGGCCAATTAAGAACCCTACAAATGGCCTCTAAGTGTTCAAGTGAAAGGAAGAGTCAATTAATTTGGCAAACTTCATTGTTGTCTTACTTTAAGAAAATGCTACAAATACCCCAGCCTTCAGTAACCACCACCCTGATCAGTGACCAGCTATCGACATTGAGGCAAAGACCTTTTGCCAGCAAAAATACTACTAACTGAAGGCTTAGATCAGGGCTGTACAACCTTAGGTTTTTGTTGAAATAATAGATGATATATTTTGATTTGCCATTTTAGTGAGAGCTCTGCGGTATTCCTTTACTAAAGCATTTATGTAAATTTCTGTGCTCGTAGGCGGCCTGCATTTTGGACAGCCCTGTCATAGAATAAGCACTTAATAATGCTTGTTAACTGACTTCTCATAAACTCTTCCAGACTTTCTCTTCTATAAGCAAGCATCCTACACTTTCCCCCACCCTTTTCTTAGCTGAGTACCTTGCCTTTCATTTTGCTAAGAAAATTGAGGGCATTTGCCATGAGTTCCTCTTTTCTAACTCTGTTCATCTCAAAACCCCTTGACTTTTGCCTCTTTTACCCTGATAATGAAGTAGCCCTTTTTGTCAATCCTTTTACGTGTGCACATGATCTCATCCCATCCTCCTATTCTCAAGAGATCACAACCTAAATCATCTCCCACCTCTGAATCCTCCAAATCTTCAACCTCCTCTTGTATGCTGTTTCCTTCCCTATTGCCTCCAAATGTGCCCAAGTTTTCCCTATCCTTAAAAAATTTTTCACTAGACCTTGTCATTTCTGCTTTTTTTAGGCCGTAGACAGAAAAAGCTATCTACATTTTCTGCCTAAGCTTCCTCTCACTTAAAACTTTTACCATCTGACTATTGCTCTAATCATCAAACTGAATGGGTCTCTCCAGAGTTACCAGTGAGTCCTCAATTGCAAATATGATAGTCTTTTCTTGGTCTTCATCCTTGACTTTGCTGCATTTGACCCTGTTCACTGCTTTCTCCTTCTGGATATTCTTTCCTCTCTGGGTTTTTGTGACCCTCTTCTCTCTTGAGTCTCCCCATATCTGATTACGCCCTCTCATTGTCCTTTGCTACATCATCATTCGTATTGTGGCCACTACCTGGGGCATTCCCTAAAGCTCTGTCCTGGGCCCTCTTCCCTCTCAGTGATCTCATCAGATCCCATGGGTTCAGTTATTATCTCTATTCAAATGATTCCCAATCAATATATCCATCCAGCTTTAGTCTCTCTACTGAGCTCATGTTCTACATCACTATCTACCTGTTGGACATTTCAAACTAGATAACCCATGGAAATCTCAAAACTAATATGTTCAGAACAGACTGTCCTTTTCTCTATTCCCAAGTTTCCTGTTTCTGTTGAAGGTACATCATTCAGGTATATAACCTTGATATTAATCCTCAGTTCCTCTTCCTTACCTCACCAATCGATAAACATTTATTATATAAATTTATTATACTCACCGTGTGCCAGGTACTGTGATAAGTGCTGGGTATATAAAAAGAGGAAAAGATAGTCCTTACTCTCAAGAAGAGACTTGCCTGGAGCCAAGAGATAGAACCTCTTGTTCTAGGAACAGCCAGGAGGCCAGTGTCACTGGATCAAGAGTATGTGTCTGGGAGTAAGGCGTAAGAAGACTGGAAAGGTAGGAGGGGGCTAGGTTATGAAGGGCTTCCGATGCTAAGCAGAACATTTGCTCCTCAAGGCAATAGGGAGCCACTGTAGTTTATTGGGTAAGGGGATGACATTGTATCACACTGGTGCTTTAGGAACCTTACTAGTGGCTGGATAGAGGGTGGATTGGAGTATAGAGAGACTTGAGGACAGGCAGTCACCCCAGCAGGCTATTGCAATAATCCAGGCATGAAGTGATGAGGGCCTTCGCTAGAGTGATGGAAGTGTCAGAGGAGAAAAGGGAGGGTATTAGAGATATCTTGCAAAGGTGAAATCCACAGGCTTTGGCAACAGCTTAGATATGGAGGATGACTCCATAGGAATTCCTCCATGAGGAATTCAGGATGACTTCTAGGTTGTAAGCCTAAGGGACTGGGTGGATGGTGTTACCCTCTACAGCAATAGGGAAGTAGTAAGGAGGAAAGTTTAGGAGGAAATATTTAGCTAGCTGCAAATCTTACTGTTTCTACCTTTACCACATCCCTCACAACCATTTTCATATAATCACCCATTAGTTCAAACCTTAGCAACTTTTGCCCACTCTCTTAGTTAGTATCCCTGTCTGAGGTCTAGGTCATCTTCCACGCACAGGCTAAAGTGATTTTCCTTAAGTGCAGATCTGACCATATCACTCTCTTACTCAAAAAATTCCAGTGGCCTCAGTTCCTGTTGCCCCTGGATAAAATATGAACTGTCCTGTTTACCTTTTGAAGCCTTTTATAACTTGGCCCTAACCTGTCTTTCTCTCTTCTTTGGATATTAGTCCCCCTCCTATATTCTAACCCAGCTAAAGAGGCTGTCTTTCCCTTTCTCACAAATGTGTCTTGCCTCTGCATTGGCTTTCCCTTGCACTTGTAATATGCTCCCTCTCCTCTCTACTTCATAGAATCCCTTTTCTCCTTCAGGACACAGTTTACACACTGTCTTTTAGTGAATCCTTTCCTGATCTCTTTACCTGCTTAGTCTTCCCAAGTATCTTGTATTTATTTCTGTTTGTTCTCTTTATAGTTATTCTGTATATAATTGTCTCCTACATTAGGAAGAGGAGTTATTTCATTGTTTGTATTCGTATGCCTAACAATACCTGGCATAACAAATGCATGTTGAGGCAGTCCATGAGATAGATCAGGGGTAAGTTTGGAAATAAGTAAAGACAAAATAAGAAAGATGGCCTTGGAGAATAGGGATGGATCAAGGGACCAGAGATTATAATAAAGGTAAAGAGTAGTTTTTTTAAATGTGGTTTTTTTTTGTGGACTTTAAAAAAAAAATTTGTCATCTTTTGTTTTTACATTGCCTACATTTCCCCCTGTATCATTCCCCCTAAGAATTTTTTTTTTGGAAGGGGGAAGGCAGGGCAATTGGGGTTAAGTGACTTGCCTAAGGTCACACAGCTAGTATGTCAAGTGTCTGAGACTGGATTTGAACTCAGGTCCTCCTGACTCCAGGGCAGGTATTCTCACTGTGCCACCTAGCTGCCTAACAATATTTTTCAAAACAAAAAGACGAAGAAGAGAAAAAAAGAATCAGAAAAACTGTACATTGAAAAAAATCTGAAAATATGTACAAGTGTTTCACATCTGTGTAAGGAGTCCCACCTCTGGAAAGGAATAGAGAGAGATCTTTTCATATCCCTTATTTGAGACCATTCTCTTTGTAATTTTATGACATTCACTTTCAACTGTTCTGTGGTTATTGTTTTCATTTATGTTGTTGTATTCACCGTGTATATTGTTTTCTTGTTCTTGGAGGCAGTCCTCCATTATTAGCTAATGTCTTTCCACATACTTCTCTGTATTTGTCATATTCATCATTTTTTACAGCACAGTAATAGTCTCTTACATTCATGTACCATAATTTGTTGAGCCATTCCCCAGTTAGCATCTTTGTTTCTAATGTGCAAAGAATAGATCTAATATGAATGAGAAGATGGGAGAAGTAGAAGGTAAGTTGTCTTTTTTCTCTTTGAAAGAGCCTCTGTGTGGTTAGAAGTTAGGTGGCCCCCCCTAAAAAACTAAAAATTAAAAACAGCTGTACTTGGTGAAGTTAACTCATCCTCATTCTTCTAGTCCATCTTTTTCACATTCTGGCTTTGTATCTTGAAGATTTAAAACTCCTCTATTCATTCAATAAATATTTGAGAGCTAAGTCCTAGCTAGATCTTATTCTTAAGGAACTTAACTTAGACCTAAAGTCATTTAATTTAACCCCTTCATTTTATCATAAAGAAACGGAGACCCAGGGAAATGAAAATAATTTGCTTAAAGTCAGAGCTGGCTAGTGGCATAGCCTTGCTTAAACCAGCATCTCCTACCATCTAACTCTAGGGCAGTCTGCATATTTTCCTCTGTAGCTTGGAAGACAGGGCATACATGTCACAGTTTAAAAAGAAAATACTAGGAAGCATATGATTAAATGCCAAATAAGTGTTATTGACAAGACATTTCTTTTTATGACAGGGACACTAGACTGGTACAATCCTAATAATGGAATGTGAAAAATAATTCATTTGACCCCTATTCTATTCCAATCAGTATCACCAATTTGATATGATTCCATAGGGGTAGCGATTATAAGTTCTGTATATTAGGGCCCAGAGCTATGAGCTACAGATTATAAGATCACTTGAATAATCATAGGAAACTAGCTAGATGCCCTCCACCCTTGTTTTTCCTTATCATGGTGACCAAGTCCAATGTGGCTGAGGTGACTCAATTACATGGAAAGTCCTCCAATTTATTTTTGTACCTCTGAACCATTCTCTTTTATGGAACATGAGCAGGTGATCATCTTATGACAACTTAATGGAGATGCTCTATGCTTCACCCAATATGTGACACACCCTCACCCCACTCCCGCTAATATGTCATTTTTGGCTCTCAAGAGCAAGGTCTATCAACCAATGAAATTCTATATTTCACCATGCCTCTTTTGAATATTTCGGTATCAAATACTATAAATACAAGGTTCTGGAAGAAGGGGACATCTTAGATCATGAGGAAGATCTGAGGCTCACTTCATTAGAGGGGACCGTGGATCTTTTAATAAAATGCCATTGGCTCAGAGCTTTGCCTCAGTTTCTTTTATCATAGGGTGGACAATTTTAATCCCCACAGGACTGTGTGGGCTGTTAGGGATCTAACCTAATTAAAGTTGTAGAAATTTATCATCAAAAAGTTAGCCACCGGGTGATGAATTTGGGGATGTGTGGGATAGCAATTCATGAAAACATTTTACTAAAAGGACTAACAAGGGAGAAGTGCTAAGCTTTTAGAGAAATGCTGTAGACAGATTATATCTTGAGTTCATCACAACAGTTGACAAAGTCTGTTATGGTGTTCTTGTGGACAAAATAGAGCTATGGCAACTGGACCTTGGTTCAGTTATGTACTTTGTCATCCTGGTTCCTAGTGGCATGTCACATGACTGTCGTCAGTTCTATCATGTCCAATTAAAAAAAAAAATCAGTGACTTGGATTATAATATAGAAACCATGCCTGACAAACCTGATATAATACAAAGCTGGAATGGGTAGCTGACATATTGGATGGAAAGACACAGGGTCTAAAAACATCTCGGATGAGCAAAACAAATATAATGTTTTGTTGATTTTTTTGTTTGTTTGTTTTTTTTTTTTACAGTAGAGTCACATCCCAGTAGAATCATCCCTTATAACAAAGGGGGAAAAAAAACAGGCGAAACGAACTGCCATAAGGCCTGTGTCTGACAGCATGTACAATAAGCTGCCCCCCTCCCCCACACTCCAATTTTGGGATTATCTAAAAAACCTGTGCTAAAAGGACTATTTAGGACTTGTGTGATGTTTGAGAGGTCACTGGATGCTGTGCCATGTAGACTTTGAGATTCATTTGAAAGAAAACTGCTTGATTGTCCCCAGGATCGCAGAGACCTTGGAATTGGAGATAAGGGTAAATGTGCCAATTGCACCCCAGCTGATTTGCTAGGGATCGAGAATGTTGCGTCAGTTTAAAAGGTAAAAAAAGAGACAGCTTCAATCATACTCCCGAACTGTGAACTTCTAACATTGTCTCTAGGACTTCCAGCGAGAGCCCCTGCAGAGCTCAGGCCCCAGGAACTCTCAGCCACAGTGGCAGAAATGGTAGATAAAAAATGTTGTCCTGGCCTTAAAGTGGATAGAAGTAATGCAATGTAAATGAATATAATGTAAAAACAAAAGGCATCCGTTAAAAAAAAGTAACATAAGAGGATGGGGGAGACCTATCTTAGCAGCAGTTCATGTAAAAAATTATTTCTGGGTTTTAATTGACTTCCAGATCAATGTAAGTCAGCAGTGTGGCATGGCTACTTCCCCAAAGCTGATGCAATCTTAAGCTACATTCATAGAAATCTAGTGCCCAGCACAAGGAAGACGACAGTATTGATGTTGGCTAGACCTGATCCAGAGTATTATGCTCAGTCTGGGCACCACATATTTAGAGGCAACATTGACAAACTGGAAAGTTATGACGTTTAGGATGATGAGATTCAGAATCATGCCATATGAAAGGACCAGAGATTAGCATGGAAAAAAGAAAATTTAGGGGATAATCTCATAGTGGTCTTCTAAAATGCCTTTTGGAAAGGGGATTATGCTTGTTCTGTGGGTACTGCTGGATATTGTTGAAAGGTTACATAAAAGTACTTTTATGGACAAAAATTAAAATAGGAAATTGCACTCTTCTGAATTGTTAAGAAATTTCAGAGCTCAGTATCATAAAGATGGCATGTGTGTGTGTGATGTGAGGACCAATATGTGACCATCTTTTTGGGTGACTGACAATGAAGGTGTTAGTCCTGATTTAGGAACTTTTCAAAGCAATGACCATTTACAAATCCCAAGGACTGATGATGAAAGATGCCACCTATCGCCTGATAACGAGACTCATCGTACAAATTGAGATAAAACATTTTTTGATGTGGCTGTTTTATGGATTTCTTTTGCTTGACTATTCCTGCTTGTTAAAAGATTGTCTTTTCTAATTGGAAGAGGAGACTTGGGAGGTAGAGGGGAACTAGCAATAATGATTGCCCCACCCCCAAAGAAAAGGAAGAAAAGATAGTAATAGTAACTTTTTTAAGTACAGAAGACAACAGAAGGATGTTAGGAAACAGACAAGTAGGAGAGCTTTGAAACTTGATTTTTTTAAAAGAAAAGTGTACATAATAAAAATTCATAGTTTTATGTACAATTCTCTTTTGTGTATGTGCAAATCCTTATGCTTATTGGTGTTTGCTGAGTTCAGAATAACAAAAAATTAAAGATTATACAGTTTTCCAAGTATGTGATCTGTTGCCACTTCCAGCCCTCATCATAATCAGTTTCCTTTAAAAATGTCAGTCATGGGATTTGAGGTTGATAACTGAGAGACCAGAGTATTTGAAGGGACATCAGTTTGTATATCGAAGTCCTTAAGTAGGAGGTGGGGAATTGGTGGAGATGACATTGTGCTGAGATACTTAAGAAAGGAAGGACAACGAGTAAACAGCAGCAGTGCCCTAGACCAGGAGATAGAGAAGAATGACGTGAGGGACCCTCAAAGGTGGAACTATTGAGTAATGGTAGCAGAGGGAGAATCTGCAAATTGCAACAGAAAGCAATTATCATACTAAGTCTTCCTGGCTCAGTATGTTTGGATGATAGGAAGAATCATCCAGGGACAGTGTCTTCTAGTGAAAGTCAGAGTTCCATAAGCATAAAAATAGTGTGGTATTATACGGTCATAGATTCGTAAACTTAGAACTGGCCTAGGGGGATGACTAAACAAACTGTACATGAATATAATGGAATATTACTGTGCTGTATGTTAAACCTGAAAATTTGGTTGAAGGAAACAACAGAGCTAGGTGATAGAAAAATCCATGTTGTTTATTATTTTCCCTTAAAGCATAGCTAAGCTAGCTTACTTGTATGTACAAGGAGTCAGAGCATAAGCTCTGGCTATCTGAACAAAGGAATGAGAAAACTTATATACGTTATTTTAGCAGACCCAGCAAGCCTGTGTTACCTCACTTTTATGACCCCCATGTATGTTTAACCATGATACAAGAAGAGGATTTTCCTTGATGGAATAGGTTTGTAAAGACAAGAGTGTTGATAAAGGTCAGTTAAAGTATATACCTGTAGAATATTAAGTGAGGTGGTCTTCTTAATGGCTAACAGGGGAAAGAATGTCCTTAGGTCAGTCTGGTCTGGCCTTGTTGACAATGGTAAGGGTATTTCCTGAGCAAACTCTAGAGAACAAAGAAGCCCAGGTTTTGGATCTTCTTCCATTTACTCATTAATTCAGGCTCTGGGTCTGGTTGAAATTAAAAATGATATAAAATGGTATAAAATGTTCCACATGTAGGAAACAACAAATATGATGAATACCGAGAAGCATGGAAAGACTGACATCTGATACAAAGGGAAGTAAGCAGAGCCAGGAAAACCATAAATTACAATGGCTGCAATAATGTAAATAAAAAAAACCCACCATGGAACAGTCAAAAATGAATACTGCAAACCTATAAAGAGCAAACTTGGCTTCAAAGAAAAGATGAAAAGTCTTGTCACCCTGCTTCTTTGTAGAGGCAGGGGAAGAGGGGAAAGGGAGGAGTAGGAAGAGAGAGTGCACAGCATATAAATAACATTAGTTTTCAATTATATTGATGGGTTTTGCTGAATTTTTATTGTCTTTTTGAAATTTAAAAAACTTATAAAAGGGATTGCTCACTGGAAGAGGAGATCCTGGGGAAATCTAAGTGACAAAAACAAAAGACAGCAATAAAAGTTTTTTTTTTTTAATGGTCTTCTGAGCTCATCTAGTTCAGCATGAATCTTGTCTACAACATCAATGAAAAATGATCATCCAGTCTACTTGAAGATGTCCAGTGATAGAAAATTATCTACCTCATGGGGCATTCCATTCCATTTTTGGACAGCTCTGATTATTAGGGGTAGCTAGGTGGCACAGTGGATAGAGTATTAGGCATGGAGTCAGGAAGACCTGAGTTCACGTTTGGCTCAAGACACTTGCTGTGTGACTCTGGACAAATCACTTAACCCTGTTTGCCTTAGTTCCTTATTTGTAAAATGAGGAGAAGGAAATGGCAAACCACTCCAGTATCAAGAAATCCCAAATAGGGTCACAAAGAGTTGGACATGACTGAACAGCAACAGTTAGCAAATTTTTCATCCTGGTCCATACCTGTGCTTTCCTTTGGTGTAGGAAACACTCTTTACCAGTGCAGTTGAGCAGCTCTTATGCACCACTGTAATCTTGAAGACTCTCTCTGACATAAAGAGGTTAAGTAATTTGCTTAGTCACAGAGCCAGTGTATGTTCCCAGGTAGGACCCGAGCTCAAGTGTTGCTGAAGCTCAGGCCCAGTATATCCACTGTGCCGTGCTGCCTTCTTTTTTCTTTATATTAAGCTAAAATCTATCCAGTGACTTCCATGTGTGAATCGCAGCTCTGCAGTCAAGCTGAGCAAGTCTTATTATCTTATATATAACATGTTTATTTTGACAACAGTTACAATATTATCGATGAATTTTCATTTCTCTAGGCTAAATATCCCCATTTCTTTCAAATGATCTCACATGGCTTGATTTTGAATTCCCTGAGTATATTAGTTGCCCTCTTCTGGATACATTCCTTGTCAAGGTTCGTTCAAAAATGTGATATCCAGAGTTGGACATATGATACCGATGGGATCTGGTAGTGTAGAATGCAGAGCACTATTGCTCCTTTGCTTTGGACACTGTATTTCTACTAGTGTAGCCTAGAGCCTTGTTAAATTTGGCTGCCATATACACTGCTGATTCATTGAGCTTGTAGTGACTCATCTTGTTAAGAATTCCCAAGACATTACACAGAACTATTCAAATACAAGTACAGAAGTAAGTTCTAAAGCCAACTATACATCATTTTTGGATATGCTTTTAGGTTATCTGCATCATTAATTTCTCGCCTCCTTCACTTCCCCATCACATCAATGGGAATAATTATTTAGATACTTGTTCTAGTATGGTAACATTCACGAAACTCTTTGTGCATAGCCTCCACAAAACAGGTTATCAGGGCATAGAACCATTCACAGAACTTTCTTAAAACTTAGATTTCATCAGAGGCCTTTAGTATTGTAGAGAGACCAATTTTAGGTCCAGTTCTATTATAGCTAATTTTATGATACGGGCAAGTCAGATAATGTCTCTTTGAGCCTAAATTTCCTCATTTGTTAGGTGCACCGATTTAGATGACTTCTAGCTTTCAAATCTGTGACTTATAGGAGTAGATAAATTCTTACACTGTAGGCAAGGGGTTTTAACCTGGCATTCATAAATTTGTTGGGGTTTTTCTTAATATTTTGATAACTGCATTTCAGTATATTTCATTTCCATCATAATCCTGTGCATTTTATTTTATGCATTTGATAACATTCTGAGAAGTCTGTAAGTTTTGCCAGCCCAGTCCATGATACAAAAAAGATTAAGAACCTCTGCTCTAGAATGTTTTCTTATATACAACAATGCAAAGACACATTTGTAGGTTAAACATGGTACCTATTTGGGGATTATATTTTGGCTGCTCTGGACAGCTACATAGTTTATACTAAAAACTGCTGTTTCTGGATATGAAAAAGAAAACCCTTTTGGAGTCTTAGATATGGGTATCTATTAATTATATTCAATTGCTGAAAAGCTACCAAATTTAATATTGGCTATAACTAAGTTACTTGATGTATACAAGTTGTAATGTCTCATGTTTAGGTCTTTGGAATATGATTTAGGATTATAGATTTAGAGCTGAAAGGAACCTTAGAGATTGAGTCCAGTGTGGATCTGAGTCCCAGAGAGGTTAAGCAGTTTGCCAAAGATCAGAGTATAAATGGCAGAGCTGGGATCTGAACTGAAGCCTTCTAACTCTAAAAAGAGCCAGTGCCCTTTTTCACAGCCCCCTACTATGTTGTATACAATGAGAAGTGTTTTAGTTGGAATCTCTAGGAGAGTGTTTTCCAAAATACATTTTCAGGGTAATCCCTTAAATGGAATCATTTGTTTAAGTGTTTTGTTTTTCTTAATGTACAAGGTACCAATATTGATGGCATTATCTAAGAGGAGATAGTGGAAGTTTTGAAATTATTTCCTCTTCAGTTAGAAATGTGCTGTTTGGAATTTGAATAGGCTCTGTAGCCCACCCCACCCCCACCCGGCCCATTTGTCTGGGTAAACTGCTGGAAGGAAAGTTGGCTCCCAAGTTCTTGGTGCTGCCTTTGTTAACCCTAAGGGTTGTGGCTGGTTCTAAATCTTCCAAGGCAGAACTAGGGGGTGACCTTTTTCCCAGCTCTAGAAAATTTCCATGAAGCACAGATGACTGAGTTTGTTCCAAGGTTGTGCAAATTGGTGTCATATCATGTATAGTAATGATAGGTTACATTTATATAGTACTTTATGTACTACATAAGTACAAAGTGCTTTTAATAAACATGAATGTACACCCAAGCGTCCACAAATAATCCAGTTTGAGGTAGGTAATAGAAAGGGGAGGAGAAAAGGAATAAGCATTTATATTGTTAGATTCGTTTGCTTGGGAATGGGAAGAGACCAGGGACAACAGGATTGGGCAATCACATAGAGCTCTTTTATTACTGGCATACCAGGGACTCCATCCTAGTGATGAAGACCCCGACTCCAGGTTTAAGGCAGAATTTATAGGATACAGAAACAAAGAGGTAGTTAACAGAGGTAATTAGTGCCCACAGCTGAATCAGCATTCCGTTCTTATCAGTTCCTGGGGTCCGGTCCTTGTCGGTTCCTGGGCCCAGACATCCTGATGCCTCCAGTTTGTCTTCTTCTTATCTGTAGAGACCGATCCCATCTGGAGGTAGTAACTCTTTGGGGCAATTAGACCTTCTCGGAAAGTAGTTAATCTTATAGGATCTCATCCCAAGGTAACAACTTTTGGAGTGCTAATCGTCATGCTGTGCATCCTGTATTCTCAGCTATTTTCTTGTTAAAACTATTAACCCTTTCCTAGGTCCCTACAATATAGTACCTGCTTTGTGCCAAGGACTATGCTAAGCATTTTTGACAAATATTGGTCATGCCCAGTTCTGGAAAGTAATTTGAGATAATGTAAAGAAAATGCTTGAAATGTCTGTATTCTTTGACCCAGAGATCTTAATGCTTGGCATATACCTAATGAGAGTACCGTCTCTGGGAACCCCCTTGAACCTGGAGTACTGTCTGTGGGAACCCCCTTGAGCCCCATCCTGAATCTTCCCACTTGATCTAGCTTTTCATGCCCAAATAGCCTAGCCTAGCCTTCCATTGTTTGGTTATCTCTGGATTGCCTTCTGGTTGTTTCCCACCCGTGATCCTGATCAAAATATCTATACCCTAGCTCTCTTATTGTTTGTTGTCTCCTGGTAGCATTCATCTGTTTCCCACCCTGGAGTCTGACCTCACCCCAGTCCACTCTAAACCCCTCCTCTAGTCATCCCAGACTACTCAAGACCATCCTAGACCCCTCCTACAAAATTTGTGTATATAAATCTCATCTTGCTTCCATGAAGGCTCTCAGATTCAATCTAGCTCAGTAGATTGAATCTGGCCTGCTTCTGAAAACAGGCGTCAAAAGGTGGGATTTCTTAAGACTTAAGACAACCCATTATGGCAAACCCTTAATAAACTTCTTTGGCTGAGAAGGCTTTGGTTGAATTCTTTCGGCAGGACCTGGCATGGCTGTACTTTGGGGTGTCGAGGACCCCTCAACCCCAAACTTCTACTCAAGCCTAGGCTAGGCTATTTGGGCACAAAAAGCTAGATCACATGGGAAGATTCAGGGTGGGGCTCGAGGGGGTTCCCACAGTCTAAACCTCATCATTCCCCCCTCAAACAAATGGGACCCAAATTCTTTTGGGGCCCAAGGGGGTTCCTACACTTTAAACCCCATCATTTCCCCCCAAACAAATGGGGTTCCCACGGTCTAAACCCCATCATCTCCCCCTCAAATAGGACCCAAATTCTTTTGGGGTCCAAGGGGTTTCCCACAGTCTAAACCCCATCATACCTACTCTAAGGTGATCAAAGACAGAAAGATTTGATATATAACAAAATATTTATAACTGTACCTTCTTGAATATTTTTTCTTAATTACATGTAAAAACAATTATTAACTTCGTGTTAGAAACATACATTGTCTAGGAATAAGCAAGACTCCTTGGGAAGTCAGGAACGTTTTAATTATAATTTACATTTATTCCCACTGAATAAATGGGTATCTCCCCTGAACAGAGTACAGGAGAAATTACAAAGGACTCAGATGGATGCCAGTCCTTTGATAGACCCTCACCTCAAATCTCCCACCAGGCTCTTCATTGGCCAGATACAACCCCCTGACTGCCTACATCATGCCCTCCTCCAACGGCTGGTTTAAGCATGCAAGCCTCTGACCTTTCACCTGACCAACCTGAGGCCTGGTTTCTGCTAAAGCTGGGGTGGGGGTGGGGGAAAGGTACACTTTCAATTCTGTGGAAACAAAATTCCTCCTCCCATTTCTTACAATTTCCCCCCTCTTCTTTTATTCAAATTTTTGTTTCCACATTTTTAATACTGCCTTACTCTCTTTCTCATCTGAATTTTTTCCCCTTAACCATCACCCCTTTAAGTAAATATGGGAAGGATTGATTGATGCATTGACAAATCGAAGGGGGCAGTCCCCTTTGTAAATACAGATACAGAGACCCTAAAGAAAACGATAATGCAATTGTCCCTTTAAGATTCAAAAGTCTCTTCCCATAAGGCTGTCTGGCGGAGAACATCCATCAATGAAGCCCTCTGATCCTTTATTCCAGCCATCTCCGCATCTTCTTCTTGCCTTCTTGTAGGAACCAGCTTTCTTTCCATTCTCCTACAAAAGTTACCTCAGCACAATTTGAAGTTACAATTTCTAATCCTTATACCCTGGTCGTTTTTACAAATTCAAAATTGGAACCTTAGCCAATTGTCATGTTTAAGAAATCCACATCAGAACTCATTTTCTTATGCTTTACATTAACTCATTATTAATTTCCTCACCAGGAGGATGATATTTCACTAAGGAATTAACAGCAGACTCCAGCACATACATAAACACGTTAGATAACCAATTCTTAACACAGTACATATAAACTTTTAGTCAGGCCATGTTTCTTTTAAGGCATTTACAAAATAAACCACAAGCCATTCTTCTTTTAACATTACTAATTGTGGCAAAGCTTTAGACAAGCTCGATATTAACCAAATAACAAAATAATATTATCACAATCCCTTGACCTAATTGTCTCCTATCATTACCAAGAAAAAATCTAACTTATACAAGGACCTATACAAGAACACTAGTCCCAGGCCTATGGTAATCTAAGACGTTCCATAATCAATTAATTTAATAGATTTGTTACTGTACTTACAAAACCTTCTGATTATAGAAATTTGCCACCAAGAGAGTAGGGACTTAGAGTAAGGGGACCATATTTTCCCCAGCTTCCTGTCAACTCCAGGCAGAGGTTGTGTCAAACTGCAAGCTCCATTGAGCCAGGCCTAGTCTGCCAGGTTTCAGTTAAGGGGATCAAATCAAGAGGGTCCCAGCTCAGTACATGCTGAACAGTTGCCCTCTCAACTTTGCCAAGAAATCATACCTCCAGGTCATGCCTGCCCTCCCACAGGGCTGCTGGCATCTCGGGTCAGGCTTCCTTGATATTCACACCTAGAGTTAGACTCAGAAAAACAGTCAGTTAACAGTCCCATTAAGTCTTTGAATGGCAAGTTCCAATGATCAGTTTAATATATGACTGTGATCTCACATTGCTTAAGGAACATCCTTAAAGCTAGCTCTAAATAGCTTGCATGCATTTCCTCCCTTGTTCATAAAATCTTCCCATTAAGATCATGAGTTATTGCTCTAACACATTTGCATCAGTTTCTCTGTTTTTCTATTCTCTAATTATGCCTGATCTGAAAGAAATGAACCATATACTTTTATCTTTATGAGTTCACAAACTTCTTTTTCCCTTTGTCCAATTATTCCCATTAATATTTAGAATGTTATCTTTACTTTTGACTATACAAGAGTACCAATGTAACCAGTCATTTGATTAAAACAACAAGATTTCACATATTTGCATTTATCTAATTTTCCATTTTTCCCCATAAAACTAAGTTCTTTCATAATGTTAACAGATTCTGGCAGATACTTTCCCTTTTGTCACTACCTGCTTATTTCTGATTACAGGGACTTGCCATATCATCTCTCCCTGAGAGTGGGTTCTTTTCCATCAGATAGCAAGCTTTACCAATAAAAACTATATCCTTAAGATCCACATCCTCAAAACCTAATCTTATCCTAAAATCCTATCACTTTTTGCTGACTTTAAAAAGCCAGGTTTGGAAGGGGGGTGGGGTGGGGGGCTGTCTTCTGACCCCTTCTGTTCTCTTTCAGTAAAAACTCAAATCCCTGTAACTGCTGCTCCTCCCCCTTCCTTCCCTTCTACCAGGTGGGCATAGATCAAGCTCTCTTCTTCTCTAGACCAAAGGAGAAGAGGGGAAGTAGGAGAAGAGACTGGCTGCTTTTAAACACAGTCCCCACTTTTTAAACTTTAATTCCTTTAGAATTCCTGCCTCTGCCTTATCTTCTATCCCTGGTCCCATCCAGGGAGTCATAAAATTCAAGAATTTAAGTCCAAAATCCTTGTTTTAGTTAACAGCCTCAATTCCTTGATTAAGTACGATTCTTAATCTAACAACATTGAGATTATAAGAAAAAATGCTTTTTCATAAATTCCCACAACTCAATTCTTTGTTATTACAGAATTTCTAGATATCACAAAGTTTCCAAATTTTCTATTCACAAAACCTCTTGTACATAACAATTACAACGTGAGATTCTCACAAAGTGTTAATAATCTCACAAATGCTATTAAGTGATAGCAAAGCAATTTTAACTGAACAATAACAGTTTTTTAACCCATTCAGCATTTTTCTCTGATAGTACAATTTTAACAACATTTAAACCATACAAATGTATGTTTGAACCGTATAAATTTAATGCTTTAAACATTTTTATGTATTTAAAACTTGCATAACCAAATATTATAAGTTTCAAACTGTCATATTTTTATCACACCCTTTAAAAGCACCCAATTCACATATATCAAACTCGGATTAAAATCATATAATGGTCTTCTCAAATTTCACAATTTAAGAGAATTTTAGAAATACAGAAACAATAAATTTCAGATGACATCAATTTCATTTCCAGATTATCACACACAGGAATTGTTGATCTTATTACTTCTGATATTTCTATGTTAATACATTAATATATAAATACATGCATAACATATATCAATACATTAATACCTTAAATACACTTTATTTAGCTGTATATTCTTCAGCACTGGACAGCTCTTCTGAGCTACCCACTTCCCCCTCCCTGAGATGGCAAGCAATTTGATATAGGTTATATGTGTGCAATCGTGCAAAACATTTACATATTGGTTATGTTATGAAAACACAAACAACCCCCCCCCCCAAATCAAAAAATAGCATGGTTTGATCTGCATTCTGACTTAATTGGTTCTTTCTCTGGAGATGTATAGCATTTTTTCATCGTGAGCCCTTTGGAATTGTCTTGGATCGTTGTATCACCGAAAAAAGCAAAATCATTCACAGTTGATCATCATATGATATTGCTCTTACTGTGTACAATATTCTTTTGCAGCAGCACTTTTTGTAACAGTGAAGAACATTTGTGTCACCTTTAAAATCTGATTTCATCAGCATGGGTACTTAATTGATACAGATTAAAATCCCTCCAAAAAATTATTCAGTGATGGTCAGTCTTGTTGATGAGCCTCTCCAAATTTAGCTAAGCTAGTGGTCCCCAGATAACAAACACAGTTTTTTACTGGACTCATGTCCAAAGGTTCCCACCCCTTTCCCCACAGTTTGGTAGAATCTTTCAGAACGTGCAGCCCCCTAGCATAGCTTTTAGGACTTGAAGGGTTAATTCCAAAACACAGTGAAGCATCAGGTAAGGATTTTAGTGAAGATTAATTTAACCTTTTCTTGGTGGCTCAGTGCTCTTGTGCTAAATGTTGTATACATTAATAATAGTAGGTTATAGTTACAGACTAGAGTGTTTGTTAGATGACCCTGGACTAGTGTACTTTTAAAATTTCTTTTATTTGAAAAAAAATTTCTTTTCTCTTTATTTCTCTGTAAGTTGCCACTTCTAGTGATTATATCCTTGCCTATAGTGGTAGCTTCTTTTAATTTGTTGCTTCTAATAGCTATGGACTGATAAGCATATAACCTTTTTAAGAGCCGAGATTGTTTCTTTTTTTGCCTTTGTGTTTCCAGCATTGAGGAATGTGCTCAGTAAATGCTTGTTGATGTTGAAACCAGATAACCAAGGTTGTTAGATTTATTGAAGCCAAAAAGAATTGGATTTAAGTTCTGCCTTTGACACAGACTGCGTGACCCTGGGCAAGTCACTTCACCTTTTCAGGGTTCTAGGCAACTTTCATGAGTATAAGTTGCAGAAAAAAGGTGTCAACCTTTGCTGGTAGAAGGTGTTTTCTGATCCCTATGCCAATGAAATCACAGATCCAGGCCCTATGATGTCTTTTTTTGTTTGTTTACTTTCTTGTTCTCAGTCTGGTGCTATAGTAGGTAACTGAGTTCAAATGTGGCCTTATATACTTGCTAGCTGTATGACCCTGGGCAAGTCACTTAACCTCTTTGACTCAGTTTCTTCATCAGTAAAACGGGGTTAAGAGCACCTGTTTCCCAGGTGTGTGAGGTAGTGAGAAAATAAAATGTGAAGACTTCACAGGGAATGTATATGTATAAATATATATCTATTCATATCTATACTTAGATGATTAAAAATCAAGAAATAGGGAAGTAGAAAAATTCTGAGCCTATGAGAACCTGATTACTCAGCCTCTGGGAAAGTTTCTTTTTTTTTTTTATCCTGAAACTTATTGTTCTTTCTTTTGGTTCTGGTTTAAAGATTTGCTCAGTAAGAATACGGTCACTGTGACCTGCTTTCCTTTACAGTAAAAGTACTGTAAAAGAATGGAGAGGGTCTTCCCCTCCCCTTATCCTATTCTCCTTCAGATTTATAGATGTTACCTCAGTTGTAATCATTAACCAAGGGATGGGAATTGGAATTTCTGTGCCTTGATTTCCTGGTTCTTTGTCTAGCTTTTCATGCTCATATCGTAAGCCTGCCTCCCAGTCAATGGTGAAAAGTGTCAGAGGTGGGCAGGAATTCTCTTGTGTTAGGTATAATGTTGGTGCTTTGTTCCTTGTGCCTTGGCCTCCCTTGCTAGATCTGTTCTGGCAGAGGGTGCCCTATTCTTGTAAGAATTGAATAAAATTTTATTTCTGTTCCCACCCCGAGATGGCTCCTTATTAAAAATTATTTTTTTTGATTGATGAGGGTCTTTTATCCCACACACAGGGTTCTTGTGAGGATCAGATGAAATGATAATTGTGACGTGCATGGCTCAGTGCTTGGCCTAGTGTAGGTGCCTAAGAAATACTTATTTCCTTTTCTTCCTTCCCTTACTTATATTCCAGATCCATGAGATGGTTTGATAAATAAATGATCTTTGGCTATATGATGCTATTGTGTTAAGGTAGAATCAAGGACTGGTATAATGTTAGAATTGAAAGACATCTTAGTAAAAAGAGGACCTATCAGATTGAGTGAAAAATACAGATCGTAGTTTCTTTTCTAGGTGATTTGTTTGTGGGGGGAGAAGGTCCAGGCCTTTGATTTCATCAGTGTTGGGAATGCCCAGTGTAAAAACTCTTTCAGCCAATGCATTTTAGCAGCTGCTTGTTAATTCCCAGTTTGAAAGTTGCCTGGTAAGTGCTGAGAGGCTAAGTGAACTATGGTACCCAGTGTGAACCTTAGGTGGGGCTTGGCTCCATGGCCAGCTCTCATCCCCTACACTGCCTTGCCTCACCTCCTCCTGTGATAGTCACATCACATTTACTTAGTGTGTTGTAGAGGTTTACAAAGTAGTTTCCTCCTGACTCTGTAGTAGGCAGGTAGAACATGTATTTGTTTCCCCTTTTGGTATATGAGAAAAGTGAAATGTACAAAGTTGAGTGACTTTTCTAAGACTTGAACCCAAGTCCCTAGCTTCCAAACCAGCGGTCTTTTCATGTGGAGAGTTTACCTCACTGACAAATAGATAAAAAGAAATTTAAAATGCAAATAAACTTTTGTTTGCAAACACTTGCTAACTTCTAGAGAGGTTTTTTAAAGTGTTGGAAAGAAAGAACAATCATGTTATGTACCTTAACTCTAATTATAGCTGTTCATAATCTTGTTCACATTATATTCTATTTTCCCTAAGTGATTCATCAGGTTAAAAGCCAACATTAGCCATAATTATCAGTGAGCTAATTTCAAAGTATTCTCATCTACTAAATCATGTATGAGATTCTCTAATACACAGGCCAGAATTTTTTTTAGTCAGGGCTAAGTGGAGTGGCCATGGTAGGGCAGCACTGGTAGGCTAAGAGAGAATAAAGAGGGAGAAAAAGTGGAGGAAATAGAGAGGGATGGGAACATATGTATCTAAGTGGTAAAGTGGATACAGTGCCTGGCCTGGAGTCAGGAAGACTCATCCTCTTGAGTTCAAACTTGCCTCAGAGCCTTATTAGCTGTGAGACCCTGGGCAAGTCACTTACCTCTGTTTGCCTCAGTTTCTTCATCTGTAAAATAAACTGGAGAAGGAAATGGCAGACCACTCCAGTATCTGCCAAGAAAACCCCAATGGGGTCATGAAGAGTCAAATATGAACTGAACAACAAGACAGTAACAAGATAAAACGACCTGCTTCCCTTCTTTCACGCCCCTTTGTGCACTAATCTTTCCTTTGGAAAAGGGACTTTGAGAGAGGATCCTGGGAAGATCAGGTCAGAAAGCTTTCAGCTTTCCAAATTTTCTCCACAAAAAAAGAACATCACCTCAGAGCAGCAGAAATAAACAGGAGGTAAAGCAATTGTCCTTCGAAGACAATTTTGAGAAGACACCAGGAAAGACCTGACCTCCAGGGGTAGAGGTTCCTTAGTAAAGTGCAAACACCTGCAGGCTGACTCTGCAGAATCAATGAGCAACAAACCCTGGGGGCAGCTGGATTGAGAGGCAACCTCAACCTTAGAAACTTTCATTTTGCAGACAGTGTGGGGTGGGTGTGACAACTGAGTAGAAAAATTTTGAAAGACCTTCCACCATTGAGGGGACACCAAGTACAGCTGTGCTGACCAGAAGTATACTAGGCTGTAGCATCAGGGAGAAGGAGCTAACACACTCGGTAAGTACAGTAACGAGGAGTGGGGCCCTGTTGGCTGTGGGCAC
>CM053624.1:261301052-261346248 GCA_028646595.1 Phalanger gymnotis
TCAGCTTCGGCTGTAGCTGTCTCTGCCACCGTCACCGCCGCTTCCACCACACTCTCCAAAGCTGTATTCCAGCTAGCTGACTGCTTCCTCTCTCCTTCAGCTCTTAACTCCTGTCACCAACAACCTCTCCAACTGCCTCCCCACTGCTTCTCCAACTGCCTCTAACTGCCTCTTAGCTCTGCTCTAACCGTTCCACAAGCTCCTCCTACCACAGGCTTCTATTGGCTGCAGTGCTAGCCACTCCCCCCAGGGTCCTGGGAGGCTCACATCCACATAGGTTCCACACCCAACAGGGCTCTGGGCCTGGGGCTTAACACTTAGTGAGGCTCAAGGAAATACACTGAATTACTCAAAGAAAACAAAGACCATTTTGCTTGTCAACACAGCAATCCAGGAAAATCAAGAAAATTATGAAAAGAAAATCAACCAACTTGAAATAGAGAATCAAAAACTTAAGGAAGAAAATAATTCCTTGAAAACTAGAGTTGGGCAAGGGGGAAGCTAATAATGTTCTAAGACACCAAGAAATCATAAAACAAAATCAAAAGAGTGAAAAAATAGAAGAGAAAGTGAAACATCTCATCAGAAAAACAACTGATCTGGAGAATAGATCAAGGAGAAATAATGTAAGAATAGTCAGACTACCCGAAAATTATGATGATAAAAGAATCTTGATACATATTACAAGAAATTATCAAGGAAAATTGCCCTGAAGTTCTAGAACAAGAAGGCTGAGCAGAAATAGAAAAAAATCCACCAATCATCACCTTAAAATGATCCCAAGAGGAAAACTTAGAGGAATATCCTAGCCAGATTTCAAAGCTCCCAGGTAAAGGAGAAAATGTTGGAAGCAACAAGAAAAAAAATAAATATCACGGAGCTACAATAAGGATTACATAAGACTTATCAGCTACTGGTAAGGACCGTAGGTCTTGGAATACTGTATTTTGTAGAGCAAAAGAGCTGGGGTTATGGACAAGAGTAACTTACCCAGCAAAGTTAAGTATAATCCTGAATGAAAAAAATGGATATCTAACATACTGAAAGACTTTCAGGTTTTTGTGGAAAAAAACCCTAGAATTTAAGGAAAAATTTGACATATAACATCCAGGAGAAATATAAAGTAAACATTAAAGACCAATTATGAAGGACTCATTGTTTACTTCATATATATGTGAAAATATTAACAGTATTCTTATGATTGTCATCATTATTTGGTAATTTGAAAGAAAGCCTTGGGCTGAGCTGAATATCATGGGATGATTCTAAAAAAAAAATAAAACTGTAGAGAGAGATAAAAAGGAGTAATCATTTCATATAAATGAGGCATAAAAGGAAAATTTGAAAAAGAAGAAGCTAGTAGCAGGTAGGACAGGTAGTGGTGGGACTTTACTTTCATCCAGAATGGGTTAAAGAGAGAACTACATACACAAGCGCTTGCACACATGGGGAGAGAGGATGAGGGAGGGACTTTTAGAGGGGTGGGTAGGCTAAAGAATAGGAAGGCAAGATATTGGGTCAAGTAAAGCAGAGGAGTGAGGAGAGATAGTGTAAATAGGGTGAGAAGGATAGTGAGGAAAAATAAGGAGGAAAATAGACAAGTAATTGTAGCTGAGAATGTGAATAGATCAAATTTACCCATAAAATGGAAGTGCATAGCAGATTAAAAATTTGAATTCAACAATGTATTGCTTTCAGGAAACATAAAAATGAGAGACACACACAAAGATAAAATAAAGGACAGCAGTAGAATTTATTATATAAAAAAAGGATAGTAATGATCTCAGGCAGAGTTAAAGTTAAAATAGATTTAATCAAAAGTGAAAAATAGACTATACTATGTCAGCAATATTCAGTGTTATTTTAGACCATTAAAATACCTAGACAGTATAAAATACCTGGGCCTATACCTGCCAAAACAGACACAGGGAGTGCTGCTAGGTGGCACAGTGAGTGGAGCACTGGCCCTGGGGTCAGGAGTACCTGAGTTTAAATCCAGCCTCAGACACTTGACAGACTTAGTAGCTGTGTGACCTTCAGCAAGTCACTTAACCCCAATTGCCTGCCTTCCCCCCTCCAAAACAAAAAAACCAAAAAAAAAAAAAAACAGACACAGGAACTATATGAACGTAAACACAAAACGCTTTTAATTCAAATAAACTCACATCTAAATAATTGAAGTAGTATTTATTCTTCATGGGTAGGTAAAGCCAATATAATTTTTAAATGACAATTTTAACTAATGTATTTATTCAATGTCATCTCAATTAAATTACTAAAAAATTATTTTGCTGAGTTAGAAAAAGTAATAAAGTTCATTTGGAAGAACAAAAGGTCAGGAACTTCAAAGAAGCCAGGAAAAAAGATGTAAAGGAAGTAGATTCAGCAGTACCAGACCTTAAACTATATTATAAGGTGAAAGTATTGTTGAAATGTAAAAAGGATAATTTCGATTGTTTTAAATTAAAATTTTCTTGTATGGATAAAACGGATGTAGCCAAGAATAGAAGGAATGCAGAAAATTGGAAAAAAAAAATTTTGATAGACAATCCCTCAGATAGCATGTGTTTGGGCTGGAATACTTCTGTGGTGTTGGAAATGATGAGCTGGTGATTTAGAGAAACATAGAAAGAGTTGGACGTATGAAGGAAGATGCTGCCCACCTTTAGAGAAACAGGACAGGTGTAAACACCTTCAGAGGAATAGAGGACAGGTGGAAGTAAGCACAGTATGGTCTTAGCTATATGTGTTTGTGTATATGTTTATAGACATCTATGCATATATGCGTATATACACACATACATATATACACATGCTTCATTGTAGCTGCCTTTGGTGGGGGGAGGGAGGGGAAAAAATAAGGTTAAAAAGTGCACATCAGAGAATAAAAGAAAACCAACAAAGAAGCAAAGAAAAGCTGGGCAGCTTTGAAAACAATGTGTAGTATTTACTATATAGGTTTTCTTGAAATGGAAATTTGTTGTTTTATATTGAATCTTCTCTTATGGTATGCTGTATATGTGGCAATTTTTTTTTCTTTTCTCATTTTCTGTTTAAGTTTAAAATTAAAAAAATTTGCAAAAAAAGCAAAAAGAAAACATCACATAAATTAGTCATTTAAAAAAATTAGTCATAAAAAAGGGAAAAGGTACTTTAGTCTACAGATCACACTTTACCTCTGGCTGAGTTCCCTCACTCTGTGGCTAAATTCTGAATTCTGAGTTATGCTGAAAGGTGATGTGGTAGAGTGAAAAGAACATTAGACTTAGAGTAGGAGAAGTTAGAAGGGTTTGAATCCCACCTCTGACATTCACTAGCTGTGTGATTATGGGCAAGTCACTTGACCTTTCTGAGCCCCTGTTTCCTTATCCATAAAATGGGGATGATGGTAATAATGATGATATTGACAACCATGGTATTTACTTCATAGGAACATTGTGAGTAACAAACTGGGTAATCTATATCAAGCACTTTGCAAACCTAAAGCGCAATGGAATTAATAATAATGATGTCAGAGTATGAGATTTTTACTATAGGGTGGATTAAGTTGGGCATAAGTATTTTGAACTAAACAGGATATATTCCAAAATGAAGAAATCAAAAATGCCATAGTAGGTATTTGAAATGGAAGAATACAAAGACATTTGTATATTTTGATATTAAACGAATGAGGGGATAGGGACTGGACTTGTAATTCTTGTGGTGTAAGGAATTCCAAAGAAAGTAAACTTCCTCTGCCTACACTGCCTCTGACATTTGCAGTCTTGAGGAGCTGAGAAGACAAATTGCTCAGTGTTAGGAAGCCAATTTGTGTCAGAGGCAGAATGTAAACCCTGGTCTTCTGACTTTGAAGCCACCTCTCCATTATCTCATGCTTCCTTTACTGCATACGTGAGTAATGTAAAAGAACACACAAATTGGTCTGTGAATTCACAAATTGGATATTTTGAATAACAGGACAGTTGAATGGTGTGACAAGGAGTATATGCACTTGCTTTTCCTTATATCAGTTCTCCAAAAAGCCAGCCTACTTCCCTCATGTTCCTCAGTGCTGTTTCTACACTAGGCTTTTGTACCAGTAACTCAGCAATCACTTTCTAAAACCTGTCCTTCCTTGATAGATTTCATAGGTTATCATGCATCTCCAACTTCTATTTTTTGGGTCCCTTTAAGGAGCTGCTTGCCTTGTCAGCTTTTGTTTTGCGCTTTTATGTCCTTCCGCATTTAGGTTTCATAGTACTCTAGCAGTTTTTCTTTGATGCTGGCTTCCCACCCTGCAGAAACATGATCCAGGGAGCAGTCTGGCTGAAGGCTTCTTGGAGTAGTGGGATCTATGGAGGCTTTTTGTTTAGAAAGCTGTAAGTGATGGGAAAGGAAGAAAGCCTCATTTCAGTTCACTCAACAAAAAAGAAAGAGTGCTATTCCCTGGCAAATGCATGAGAACTTGCTTCCTGGGGAATAATTGAACCCTGAGGCCCACAAATGCGATCGTGATGCCATAGCTACTAAGTAGAAAGAGAGCTCTCTCTACCAGTGTAAACACCAACTTAAGCATGTGAGTCCAGCTCATTTCCTGAGAAATTTGGAGCTAATACTTTCAGCAGCATCTTGTACTGACAACGATCCTTATACCCTGGAATGACTTTAGATGAAATGAATTGTAAGGAGCACTGATAAATACCTGTCTCTAGTACATTTAAAGTAGACCACTTAATATTATAAACATTTTCTTCTCTGGAGAGGGAGACCAGAAAGGACAAAGAAGCAGATATTTGTTAGGTCTTTTATTTTCTCTTTATCATCCACTCCTTATGCTCCAAATGAGGTCCATACAACTCAATCCTCTGGCAGAGCAAAGTTAGGGTTTTTAGTCCCATCTCTCATTTCTGTTTCACCAGGCACCTACTGACTCCATAATGCATTCTGGTTAAGAATTCTTCATGGAATTTTATGCAAATATATTCTCCCTGGGGTAGTACCCATTTCTCAAATGATCCCTTCAAAACTCCCATTTCCTTAGTGTCTTAATTTTAGTTGTTAGCATCTTATACATAAATTCACACTAAGGTATGAACCATAAATTTCCCTTCTTACCCCTTTCCAGTGTTATTTATATTTTAAAAGAGCTTGTTAAGATGGAGAGAAGCCAGGAAGTTGCCTGAACTCTCCCCAGTTTCCCTCAGAAACGGCATTAAATCAAGCCTCTAAATGGATTCTAGAGCAACAGAACCTACAAAAAGATGGAGCGAAATGATTTTCCAGCTTAAAGTAACTTTGAAGGACTTCAGGAAATGCCTTTCTCATTTGGGTAAAAGGGGAGCACAGCCCAGTGCAAATGGTGTCTTGGCAAGCCAGTGGGAAGCTCTTAGCCACAGCACAGAACAGCAACTGAGGCCCCTTGGTCCTGGCTGAGCAGGTCAGCTGTGAGGCCTCCAGCTCCAGCGCAAAAGGCAAGTTGCCAGCTCCAGAAACCAGAAAACAGCGACAGGCACAGCTGGCCTGGACCACATCAGTGTAGTGAGTAAACCATCAGCAGCTGACACCCTAAGGCACAAAGCCAGTGACCAGCCCCCTGGCCCCCAGCACAAGAAGCTTGGGACAGTGCCCCCTGTACCCCAGGAGGAGAGCTCAACTTTAAAAACCACAAAATAGGCCCAAAAATGAGCAAGAAGCAAAAACAAACATTGCCCATAGAAAGTTACTGTGATGAAAGGGAAGATCAAAACACAAATTCAGAAGAGGATAACATTGTCAATATACTTACTTCCAAAACCTCAAAGGGAGATATGAATTGGTCTCAAATCCAAAAAGCCTTCTTGGAAGAGCTCAAAAAGGATTTTAAAAATCAAATAAGAGAGGTAGAAGAAAAATTGGGAAAAGAAGTGAGAAGTGTGGAAGAGGTAGTCAACAGCTTGGAAAAGGAAGGACAAAAATTGACTCAAGAAAACAATTCCTTAAAAAATGCAATTGGCCAAATGGGGAAAAAAATCCAGTGAAAAAAACAACTCCTTAAAAAGTAGAATTGGCCAAATGGAAAAGGGGGTACAAAAGCTAACTGAAGAAAATAATTCCTTAAATACTAAAATTGGGCAAGTAGAAGATAATGACTCTATGAGACATCAAGAATTAGTTCAAAAAAATCAAAATAATGAAAAAATAGAAGGAAATGTAAAAGACCTCATTGAAAAAACAACTGACCTGGAAAATAGATGCAAGAGAAATAATTTAAGAATTGTTCGACTACCTGAAAGCCATGATTTAAAAAAAAAAAAAGCTCGGACAGCATCTTTCAAGAAATTATCAAGGAAAACTGCCCCGATGTCCTAGAATCTGAGGGTAAAATAGTCACAAAAAGAATCCACCAATCACCTCCTGAAAGATCCCAAAATGAAAACTCCAGGGAAAATTATAGCCAAATTCCAGAATTATCAGGTCAAGGAGTAAACACTGCAAGCAGCCAGAAAGAAACAATTTAGATGTGGAACCACAGTCAGGATTACATGTCACTTACCAGCTTCTACCTTGAAGGATCAGAGGGCTTGAAATATTATGTTCCAGAAGGCAAAGGAGCTTGGACCAAGAATCAGTTACCCAGCAAAATTGAGCATAATCTTTCAGGGGAAAAGAGGAATATTCAATGAAATAGGAGACTTCCAGTCATTCTTGAAAAAAGGGATTGTATTGGGAGAAGAGGAAAGGGGGAGGCAGAATAGGGTAAATTACATCTCATGAAGAGGTCTGAAAGACCCATTACAGTAGAGGGAAAGATGGGAGGCGGGGGGGGTAGGGGGTAAGCATTGTTTGAATCTTACTCTTATCAGATTTGGCTCAAAGAGGGAATAACATACACATTCAGTTGGGTATAAAAATCTATCTTATGCTATGGGGAAGTAGAAGGAGAAAGGTAAAAGAAAAGGGAGGGGAATGGATAGAAGGGAGGGCAGAAGTAGGGAAAGAGGGAAAGAAAAGCAACAGGGACTGATAAATTGGGGGGAGGTGGTGGTCAGAAGCAAAGCACTGGTGAGGAGAGAAAAGATGAAAGGAGAGAAAAGTATAAATGGGCAGGGGTCGGGTGGGGGTGGAGAATAAGGTGACAAGAAAGATACAGTAATCATGAATGTGAATGGGATGAACTCTCCCATAAAACAGAAGTGAATATCAGAGTACATTTAAGACCAGAATCCTACAATATGTTTACAAGAAACACATTTGGAGCAGAGAGATACACACAGAGGAAAGATAAAAGGCTGGAGCAGAATATATTATGCTTCAGCTAAAAAAAAAAAAAAGCAGGGGTAGTAATCCTAATTTCAGACAAAACAAAAGCAAAATTAGGTCTAATTAAAAGAGATAAGGAAAGAAACTACATCTTGTTAAAAAGTATCATAGAAAATGAAGTAATATCAATACTAAACATGCAACAAGTAGTATAGTATCCAGATTCTTAGAGAAGTTAAATGTGTTGCAGGAAGAAACAGCAAAATTATACTAGTGGGGGACTTCAACCTTCCCCTCTCAGAATTAGATAAATGTAACCATAAAATAAACAAGAAGTTAAGGAGGTGAATAGAATTTTAGAAAAGTTAGATATGATAGCCCTCTGGAGAAAACTGAATGGGGACAGAAAGGAATATACCTTTTTCTCGGCAGTAGATGGCACCTACCCAAAAATTGACCAGATATTAGGGCATTAAAAACCTCATAGTCCAATGCAGAAAGGCAGAAATATTAATTGCATCCTTTTCAGATCGCAATGCAATAAAAAATTACATGTAATAAAGGGCCATGGAAAGGTAAACTAAAAATTAATTTGAATCGAAATATTCTAGTCCTACAGAATGAATGGGTCAAGCAACAAATTATAGAAGCAATCAAAATTTCACCAAAGAGAATGACAGTAATGAGACAACATACCAAAACTTATGGGATACAGCCAAAGCAGTTCTCAGGGGAAATTTTATATCTCTAAATGCTTACATGAATAAAAATAGAGAAAGAGGAGATCAGTGTATTGGGCATGCAATGAAAAAAGCTAGAAAAAGAACAGATTAAAAGTCCCCAATTAAATACCAAATTAGAGATTCTGAAAATCAAAGGAGAGATTAATAAAGTTGAAATTTAAAAAATTACTGAACTAAGAAATAAAACTAAGAGCTGGTTTTATGGAGAAAAAACCCAATAAAATAGGTAAACTTTAGGTCAATTTGATTTTTAAAAGAAAAAGAAAACCAAACTACCAGTATCAAAAACGAAAAGGGTGAATTCACCACCAGCGAAGAGGAAATTAAAATGATAATTAGGAGCTATTTTGCCCAACTGTATGCCAATAAATCTGACAATCTAAGTGAAATGGATTAATATTTACCAAAAATATAAATTGCCCAAATTAACATAAGAGGAAATAAAATACTTAATCCCATTTCAGAAAAAGAAATTGCACAGGCCATTAGTGAATTCCCTAAGAAAAAATCTCCAAGGCCAAATTGATTTACAAGTGAATTCTGCCAAAGAACAGTTAATTCCAGTACTATATAAACTATTTGGAAAAATAGGTGACGAAAGAATCCTACCAAATTCTTTTTATGATACAAATATGGTGCTGATACCTAAACCAGGAAGAGCCAAAATAGAGAAAGAAAATTATAGACCAATTTCTCTAGTGAATATTGATGCAAAAATTTTTAATAAGACTTTAGCAAAAAATATTACAGCAATTTATTATGAGGATAACACACTATGACCAGGTAGGGTTTATACCAGGAATGCAGGGCTGGTTTAATACTAGGTAAACTATCAGCATAATTGACCATATCAATAAGAAATGAACAGAAATCATGTGATTATCTCAATAGATGCAGAAAAGCTTTTGACTAAATATAGCACCCGTTCCTATTAAAAACACTAGAGAGCATAGGAATAAATGGAGTTTTCCTTAAAATGATAAGAAGCATTTATCTAAAACCAAAAGTAAGCATTATATGTAATGGGGATAACCTAGGAGCTTTCCTAATAACATTGGTGGTGAAACAAGGATGATTATCTCTGTAATTCACCACTGTACCAGAAATGTTGGCTTGAGCAATAAGAGAAGAGAAAGAAATTGAAGGAATTAGAATGGGCAGTGAGGAAACAAAAGCTTAGAGAATCAACTACAAAGCAACTTGAAATAATCAATAATTTTAGCAAAGTTGCAGGCTATAAAATAAACCCATTTAAATCATCAGCATTTCTATATATTACTAATGAAACCCAGGAGCAAGAGATAGAAAGAGAAATTCCATTTAAAATAACTGTAGATAATATAAAATATTTGGGAATCTACCTGCCAGGACAAACCCAGAAACTATATGAACACAGTTACAAAACACTTTTCACACAAAGTCAGATCTAAAGAATTGAAAAATATCAGTTGCTTATGGGTAGGCCAAGCTAATATAATAAATATATTATAATATTATTATATTACTATAACATATAATATTATATTATAATAAAATGACAATTCTACCTAAATTAATTTACTTATTCAGTGCCATGCCAACCAACTACTGAAAAAAAGAGCTAGAAAAAATAACAATTCATTTGAAAGTCAGGAATATCAAGAGAATTGATGGAAAAAGAATGCAAAGGAAGGTGGCCTAGTCATAGTAGAGCTAAAGCTGTATCATAAAGCAGCAATCATTAAAATTATTTGGTACTGGCTAAGAAATAGAATGGTGGATCAGTGGAATAGGTTAGGTTACACCAGACACAGTACTCCATGACTATAGTAATCTACTATTTGATGAACCCAAAGACCACAGCTTCTGGGATAAGATCTTACTATTTGACAAAAACTGCTGGGAAAACTGGAAAATAGTATGACAGAAATATAGGCATAACATCTCACACTGTATGCCAAGATAAGGTTTAAATGGTTACATGCTTTAGACATAAAGTGTGATGCCATAAACAAATTAGGAAAATAAGGAATAGTTAAGTTTATCTGTCAGATCTATGGAGAAGGGAAGAATTTATGACCAAACAAGAGATAGACAATATTAAGAAATTCAAAATGGATAATTTTGATTACATTAAATAAAAGTTTTGCACAAACAGCCAGTGCAGCCAAGACTAGAAGGAAAACAGAAAGCTGGGAAACAATTTTTACTGCCAGTGTTTCTGATAAAGGCTTCATTTCAAAAATATATAGAGAACTGAGTCAAATTTATAATAATACAAGTCATTCTCCAATTGATAAATGGTCAAAGGATATGAACAGTTGTCAGATGAAGAAATTAAAGCTATAGTCATATGAAAAATGCTCGAAATCACTACTGACTAGGGAAATGCAAATTAAAATAACTCTGAGGTACTCAAACCTATCCAGTTGGCTAATATGACAAGGAAAATGATAAACGTTGGAGAATATGTGGGGAAATTGGAGCACTAATGCATTGGTGGTGGAATTGTGAACTGATCTAACAATTCTGGAGAGCAATTTGGAACTGTGCCCAAAGGGCTATAAAACTGCATACCCTTTGATCCAGCAATGTCACTACTAGGTCTGTATCCCAAAGGGATCATAAAAAAGGGAAAAGAACCCACATGTACAAAAATATAGCAGCTCTTTTTGTGGTGGCCAAGAATTGGAAATTGAGGGGATACTAAACATTTGGGGAATGGTTGAACCAGTTGTGGTATATGAATGTAATAGAATGCTATTGTGCTATAAGAAATGATGAGCAGGCAGATTTTGGAAAAACCTGGAAAGACTTACATGAACTGATGCTGAGTGAAGTGAGCAGAACCAGGAGAACATTATACACAGTAACAACAATATTTATGCCATGATCAACTTTGATAGACTTAGCTCTTCTCAGCAATACAATGATCCAAGACAATTCCAAAAGACTTGTGATGGAAAATGCTAACTACATCCAGAGAGAGAACTATAGAGTCTGAATGGAGATCAAAACATACCATTTTCTCTCTTTTTTTTTCTTCCTAGTGGTTTTTCCCTTTCGTTCTGATTTTTCTTTCACAACATGACTAATGTGGAAATATGTTTAATATGATTGTACATATATAGCCTATGTCAGATTGCTGTCTTGGGGAGAGGAGAGAGAAAAAAATTTGGAACTCAAAGTCTTATAAAAATGAATGTTGAAAACTATTTTTACATATAATTGGAAAAAATAAAATGCTATTAAGTGGGGAAAAAATAAACAGCAGGATGCTCAGAAAAACCTGGAAAAAAAAATAAAAGCTTGTTAACCCAATAGAAAGATTCTCTCTGGTAGGATTTTAGGTTCTGTGTGTGTATTTAGGGGTGGCATAGGTAATAGAGACCCTTTTTGACTTAGAGAATTACCTACTCTAGTGGTAGACTGGCTTTGGTGTTTGTCATCTAATGTTATAAGTAGAAAGGTGAGGAACAGAGATGGTGATTTACCTTTACTGACTGCCCGATCACAGAGTGGTTTTGTAGTATATTGATATATATTGAAAGATAATTGGTATCTTTGTTAGCTAGAGTGGCTGAAAAGATGATACTATCAGTAACCTTTTCTGTTATTCCTGTGACTGTAGCCACAATTTGTAAAACCTCTTTTGGGTTTTAGGCTTGTGGTTAGTAAGAGACCACTAACCTATTTTAGATAACTAGCTGTAGCTAGCCTAGTCATGGCATCATTGGTGATGTGTTCACCTCAGCCTTGTTTCTGCCTTCTTCAGCCCCCTACCCCAGTAGCTTCTTGGATAGCCTGCTGTTCTTGATTCTTCACACAGAGCCAGCACAGTGGGGTTGCACTGTGGTGAATGTGGTTTCAAGACTGGGAGCCTGGCTTCTTTCCAAGACTGCCCCGTTGGAGATCATGCTGCCATTTAATAAGTGTGTGTTATCTTAGGTTGCATCATTTGATTTATTTTGGACTGGGAGAGCTAGCAAAAATGAAAAGGTATTAGCAGAAAGCCAGAGGCTGTTGCAGTCAATGTGCACAGCATGATCTTCTCAATCTCTCTTGTATTAATGGAATTAATACAATATCATACTTTATAGCAAATAACTTATAACCAGTGCTTAGATTCATAAAATTTTAGAACTTGAAATAATGTCAGTTTTCTGCACAAATGAAGGGAAGCAAAGGCGCTAATAACTCCAAATACCAGTCAATCAGGGTATTTAGTTTTGAAATGTTGAATGTTGACTTGTTGAAGCAGATTTATACTTCTGATGTATAGCTCACATATTTAAAGCACAGTATTCATCATGGTCATATAGTTTTGAGTTAGGTGTAGCATTTAGCTTTGCTATGTTCACTGGTCACAAAATATATCACTAACCTGAGCCACGGCTACCAAAAAACTATTTCCTCTCTTGGAAAAACAACTCTTAAGTGCATACCCTATGGATTTATAAACATTGGGGAGATTGATAGTATCATCTTCATATACAAGAACTGTACATTAACAGAACACAGAATCTTTAGAGTTGGAAGGCATCTTTGAGGTCATCTAATCTACCTGTACCAGAATAGGAATCCCCTCTAAAATACTCCTGATGTTAAGTGGTAATCTTACATTTGTTTGTAGACCTGCAGAGGCAGCCCTTTCTACTTTGAGACAGCTTTGGACAGCTCTTAATTTATTTAGGAAATTTTTATTTTACAGCAAGCTGAACCCTCTTTCTCTGCAATTTCTACTCGTTGTTTTCTAGTTCTGCCTACTAGGCTGAAGCAGGAGAAATCTGATCTCTCTTCCACCTTAGAGCCTTTTAAGTACCTGAAGATGGCTATCATGTTCCCCTTGTGTACTCTTCCTCCAAGTGAAACTTCCTTAGCTCCTTTCACCCATATTGTTATGCCATAATCCCCTGTCTCCTTACTGTCTTCGCTGCCCTCTGGATGGGTCTCATCTTTTCAGTACCCTTCCTAAAGTGTGATGCCCTGAGCTAAACAAAATAAAGAAATCTAAATGTGATCTAAGAAGAGAAGAGTACAAATGACGTCTCTTGTTCTTGATTTTGTGCTTCTCTTAATGTAAATTAAGGTTCCATTACCTTTTTTTTGGCTGCCTTTGTCATACTGTTGAATTTAAGCTTCCAGTCCTGCAAAGTACCTAGATCTTTTTTTTTTCCAGGTGAACTGCTGGTTACCTTCCCCTGTCTTATATTTGTGTAGTCATTTTTTTGTGTATAAGCAGTTGGTTTCTGTTAAATCTCATCTTATTAGCTTTGGCTCATTATTCTAGCCTGTTAAGACTTTTTGGACCATGACACTAGCTGTCCCCAATTTGTGTCATTTGGAAAGCCGTTAAGCATGCTATATCTGTATTCATTCAAGTTTGATTTTAAAAAGTTTGTACATCACAAGGCCAAGAACAGATTTCTGGGGCTTTCCATTATAGACTTTTTCCCAAGCTGACATCCATGTATTAATGACCATTTTTTGTCTTCAATTTTTCAAGTGGTTCTGAATCCACCTGGTAGCACTATCATGTAGCTCATGTTGTTCACAAGCTTGAGAGACTTTGTCAAATGCTTTCCTGAAATACAATGTCTGTGACATTTTCCTGATCTGACAATTTTTTTTTAAAAGGAAAAGGTTATGCTGGATTTAGGTGTTCTCACAAAATATCCCTTTTACGATCCATTCTAGAATCTTGCTAGTATTTCCAGTCAAGCTTATTGGTCGATGTTTTGAAGATTCCACCCTCTCTTCTTCATTTAAAGTTAGCACATTTGTGTTCCTAGTCCTGTGGCACTTCCTTTTCCTCTCTCCTATTTTCTGAATTTTCAAGGCTGAGTAATAATGGTGGTTCAGCAATCATATATGCCAGTCTTTTTAGTACCAAAGATATAATTTGCCCAGACCTGGTAAATTCATTGAGAATAATAGATTACTATAATAATAATAACTGCTCTTTTTTAGGTGCTATTTTTGTTGTTTTTTCTAGTATGAAAATCAATATCTTCTTGGTAGGGAAGTCTAAGAGTTTAATACGTGGCTTCTCTCCTGTTATTATCCAGTCCACTTGAGCAGCAGCCCCATCTCTACTTTCATTTCCCTCTTGTTCCCACTATAGGCCAAAAGAGCTCTTCTTAGGTTTTTTGCAGTTTACCACAAGCCTCAGCTTATTTTGAACTAAAATAATAATAAAAAATGACACTGAAATTTTTATTCTAAACTTAGTAATTATCAGCAAAAACATTCCAGTAAGCAAAATGAAATGAACTCTACTCGTTTTTTAAAAAGATGTATTGTCTAACAGGTTGTTGTGTTTGCTGTTTTCGAAGGACATCAGGGAAATGATGACATGACTTGGATTTGAGAGAGGGAGGGCAGTGCAAGGTCACCAGCCTCACTTTCTTCTCCAGGGCCATCTGGGTACAGTGGTCTGACATTTCACCAGGACTACTGGAGATGGCCCAGAATGCATTGGGAGACCCTGGCCCTTTTAGGCTAAGGTCTTTTCTGGTGCTCACTGTGAGTGAGATAACGCCCATTCAGTGAATAGGCCCCTTTAAGAAGTTAATCAAGGGATGGCCCCTTTAATCAACAACTCAAAAAAAAAAATCAAATCAAACTGGGAGGGGAAGACCCTCAGGGTTCCTGGCCAAACCAGCTACTATTCAGTATTTAAGTTCACTCTGTGCTAGGAGGGGAGAGACCTATTGTCCAATCTATGAGCTCCTTGGGTGAGGTGGGTTTAAGGCTTGGTTTTTCAGAAAGAAATCTGCCAGTAAAATATCTAACAAAACAATAACAAGAACATACTGTTTGCCATGAAAAGATTTATATGAAGTAATGCAGAGTGAATAAGGCAGAGCCAAAAGAAGGAATGACATTGACTGCAAAATTCCATTTGATCTCTGCAATGCTGGACATTGATTACCACCCCCTTCTTTTGGATACTTTCTCCTCTAGGCTTTTGTAACACTGCTCATTTGTGTTTTCCTTCTTACCTGTGTGACCAGTCCATCTTGGTCCCTTTTTCTGTGTCATCATCCATAAATCTCCCCAGTATGGATGGGTATATTCTAGGGCTTTTGTCCTGGGTTCTCTTCTCTTCTCTCACTACAAACTCTCATCAGCTTTCACAAGTTTGACTTCCCTTTCTGCAGATGGTTCCCAAATCATCATATGCAACCCTCTTCATTTGCTGAATGTCCCTTAGGCCTCTTAACATGTACGAACCCGAACTCATCTTTCACTCTCTAGACTTACTCTTGTGCCTGACTTTCCTTTTTATGTCAAGGACACCAAATTCTTCCTTTTCCAAGGGTCCTCCTCAACTTTATGTCCATTGCTAAGTCATTAGTTCTGCCTCCAGAGTATTTGTTACATCGGTCTCCTCTCCATTCCTACCACAGGCAGCCTAGTGGAGGCCTGCATCCTGTCTCACCTGGCATATTGCAGTGGTATCTTAATGCACATTCCAGTATTCATCCCCTTTTTCCCCCTAATCCATTTTACACAAAGCCACTAAATCGGCACTCCTAAAGCACAAGTCTGACCTTGTCACTCCCTTCTTCAAGGAGCCTTAGTGGCTCTTTATTGCCTTGAGGTCAAAATGCAATGTCCTCTGTTTCCAAGATCCAATCGTAACTTTTCAAGCTGATTACACATAACTCCTCATGTGTTCTATGTGTGATACATACTTGTCTACTTTCTATTCCATGTACACGACATTCCATTTCCCACCTCTTTGCTTTTGCACAGGTTCTTTCCTATACCCGGAATTCATTCCTTCCTCACCCATACCTTTTGGAATCCTTAGTTCCTTTCAGGGCTCAGTTCAGGTGCTACTTTCTACAAGAGGCTTTTCCTGATTTTCCCAGTTGTTAGTACCTTGATCTCCTCCTCCCACAATTATTTTGTATTTACATGTTATACGCCCCCTTTCCTTCTTCCCCCAGTAAAATACCAGATTCTAGAGGACAGGGACTGTCTTGTTCTTCGTCTTTGTATCCTTATTGCCTACATGCCTAGTACCTGGCATGGTGTAGAATGTAGATAGACACAGTATAAATAAAGGCAACAAAACTCAGGCCAAATGCAGTAGACATCGTGGTTTCCTTATTATCAAAGTTATAGTGCATATCATTCCTTTCTGGAGTCATTAAGCTTCAAAAGCAGAAAGTTTACTCTCAGCACTCACACCAAGAGGTAATCTTGCTTACTGCTTTCAAGGAACATTTTTTTTGCATGGTACAGCGTTTGAGTGTTTTATACATGTCATATCAAAACATGATGTATCAGTAAACTTTTAAAAAGTCCTGTTTTGGGGGTGGCTTCATGGTTCAGTGAATAGAGCACCAGCCCTGGAGTCAGGAGGACCTGAGTTCAAATGCAACCTCAGATACTTGACACACTTACTAGCAGTGTGACCTTGAGCAAGTCACTTAACCCCAATTGCCCAGCCTTCCCCCCTCCAAAACAAACAAACACAAAATCCTGTTTTTTTCTGGTCTCTTCTGACCTTTTCTTTCTTTTTTTGCCCCAGATTTTGTTCCTTGTGTCTATATATATACCTCTGTTATACAATCTTGCTGCCATCTTATGGCACCTTTTAATGGTTTCTTTAAAAAAATTAAGTTCATTGATTAGCTTCTTGTGTATCTAGTTTGTCTCTTTAGACTCTTCCTTTTCATCTTAATCAGTTTTGAAAGCTTTTCTTTTACACTGACTTTTTTAAAAATTAATTTTAGCCTGTAAGCTTAACCTTTCTGAACTCCCAGAAATCTATTCCCCTAAATTCTTGAGTGTTAGGATATGCTTCACGTTTTCTTCTTTCTCAAACATGAATTCTAAGATGGATTGATTTTTTTCTTTCCAAAGTTCTCATTCTTCAGTAAATTTGGGAAAAAAACCTGGAAAGATTTAAATGAATTTATCAAAGTGAAGTGAACAGAACTTGGAGAACATTGTACACAGTTAACATCAACATTGTACAATGATCATCCATGAATGACTTCGCTCTTCTCAGCAATACAATGATCCAAGATAATTCCAAAGGACTCTTGATGAAAAATGCTGCTATTCACATCCAGAGCAAAAACTGATGGAGTCTGAATGTAGAGCGAAGTGTACTACTTTCACTTTCTTTTTTTTCCATTTTTTTTTCTTTTCGTCTTTCTTTTACAACATGACTAATATAGAAATATATTCTACATGATTGCACATATATAACCCATATCAAATTGCCTACCTTCTTAAGGAAGGGGGAGGAAAAAGAGGGAGAGAGAAAATTTGGAACTCAAGATTTAAAAAAAATGTTAATAATAGTCTTTACATGTAATTGGAAATAATAAAATACTATTTAAAAAGGAAAAAAAAATCATCCTTACTGGTCAGAATTAGGATCATGATTATCATTATCAGTTGGCAAGTCATCACCCCTCATTGTCACTGGGCTATTCAAGAATTTTGACAAAGTGAGAACTACAAATGAACTTTTACAATTATTTTGAATAATTATTGAAACTGCCCATCACTACTTTTTCATACCTAAGTATATTATAATGGTAATGTTTGGGATCTCTTTCCTTTATTTCCTCCTGGCTAGATGTTCTGTAGTACATTCCTATGACTATATTTTCTGTTTTTCTTTCCATTGATGTTCGCCTAAATATTTTCTACCATGATTCCTCCCTCTCTAGCCTAGAAATTCATATCCTTGTATCATTTTAAATACATAGTGTTACTCTGTCACCTCTTTTATCTTTTCTATTCTTTGACAATAAGATATAATTTCCCACAGCCATATTCCCATCATGAGCCCCAATACCTTATGTCTCATTGATATCAATCAAATTGAATTTGCTTCCATACATTAAGATTTCTAGTTCACTCTGTTTATTTCCCATTATTTGTGCATTTGTATATAGATACTTGGGGCAATGAGTTTTATTGCTGGCTTTTTTTTTAATCCACTAAAATTGTACTTCAGTATCTCCTGGTATGAAGGTGACTCTGGTTTCTCAAAAGACTATGCAGGCAAATCAAAAGGTCTACTAAATTGGGAAGTACTTCAAGAGTGGGCCCAGTGATGGACTGACTATATGTTGGAGAGGCTTATCCTTAGGTTGATGATTTTTTTGGTTTTATGTTGTTTTTCAGTTGTGTCCAACTCTTCATGACCCCATTTACGGTTTTCTTGGCAAAGATACTGGAATGGTTTTTAATTTACTTTTTCAGCTCATTTTACAGATGAGCAAACTGAGGCAAACAAGATTAAGTGACTTGCCCAGAGGTGCACAGCTAGTAAGTGTATGAGGCCAGATTTGAACTCATGAAGATGAGTCTTCCTGACTCCACGCCTTGCACTCTATCCATTATGCTATCTAGCTGCCCACATTGATGGTAGAATGATTAATTTTTTGACCAAAGAAATTCTTAAAGAACATTCACTAAGTTAAGGAAAAGTTTCTATCTCTATTAGTGACTCCAGATCTCTTACATGTGCACTAAGACAAAATAGGTACAAAATAAGGGAGCTATAGCTAGACAAGCAGTTTGTTTGAAAAAAGATCTGAGAGTTTTAGCAAACTGCATGCTCAGTATGAGTCAGTAGTGTAATGTAGGAACTAAAAAACAGTAATTTGATGTTAGGCACTAAATAGTAGTATTTAGAACAAGTGAAGTCATAGTCTCACAGTACCCTGTGTCTGAGAACCATATTTTGGGAAGGATATTGAATTGGATAGCTTCCAGATGAAGATGATCAGGAGGATGGCTAAGGGCCTTAAGATCATGCTGTTAAAGGATTAATTGAAGGAATTAATGATGCGTTTAGCCTGGAGAAATATTTGAAGGGTTGTCATATGGAAGAGAGTTTAGAATTATTCAGAAGACAGAACTAGGAGACGTAGATGATAATTTCAGAAAGGTAGATTTTAGCTTAAGAAAAAAATCAAAACATTACTAACAATTAGTGCTGCCCAAAAGGGAAATGGAGTGCCTCCAGAGGTAGCATGTTTTTAAGCAAAGTAGGTTACCACCTGTTAAATTTGTTGTAGATAGGATTCTCTCTCCGTCAGTTATAGTTTGGACTAGGTGATCAATCTCTGAGGTCCCTTTCAGCGCTGTAATTCTGGTGGTGGTGACCAAAAAAAAAAAAAACCTAAACAAACCAAAAACATAACCTTCAGGTATTTAAGTGTCTTTTATTGGCTTCTGCTTCCCATGAATTACTGCTTTCTATTAACACTATTCTTCCTATATCATATTTACCACTATTATTTGGTACTTGGCCGAGAAGATATATTTATTTTTGTCCTTTCTACAATTTAACCCTCTCGATCCACATCTAAATTGATCTTTTCTCCTAACTTGTGTGTGTCTGTATCTCAATCAGTATAGATCTGTATTTCACTGGCTCTCGTTTGGGTTTCCAATCATCCCAGTTCACAACTCTTTAGCCCTTCTTTCTGTGTCACGTCACATATCTCATCAGTTGCCAAGTCTGGTTGATTCTACCACCTAATGTCTTTCATAACTATCTCCTCTACTTTGCCCACCCACTTTAGTCCTGACCCTCATCTCCTCCTGCCTAAACCATTACAGTAGCTTCATAATCAGTCTCCCTGCCTCATCACTTCAGTCAATGAAGGTGCTAAAGTAATATTCTGAAAGCACACGTCTGATCACATAACTCTGTTGCTCAATAAACTCTGTTCTTTATCACATCTAGGATCAAATCAAGCTCTTCTTTATATTTAGAGCCCATCACAACCTGGCTCAGACCTACCTTTACAGCCTTGTTATGCATTACTCCCCTTCATAAACTTTATTCTTATTTTTGTATTTTGTATACACTGGTATGGGTGCATGTCTCCTCCCAAATAAATATAAACTCTTGTAGGACAGAGACTTTTCATTTTTTCTTTACATCCCCAAGATCCAGCACAAGACCTGGTATTGTTATTGTTGGTCAGTTGTTCTTTGTGCGACCCCATGGACTATAACATGCCAATAGTGTCCATGTAGCTTTCCATGGTGCAGTGTTTCGCCATTTCCTTCTAACTGGATTAAAGGTAAACAGGGTCACACAGCTAGCAAATCTGAGGCCAGATTTGAACTCAAGTCTTCCTGATTCCAGAATCAATGCTCTATCTAATAGCACTACCAAGCTGCCTCACCTGGCATATATAATGTGCTTAATAAATGCTTATTGATTAGGTGCAGTCTATCCCTGGCTATCCCCATATTTTAAGTCAAAATTCAAAAATCCAAATTCTATCCTTAGGTACCATCTTCTGAATGAATGAAATAGACTTATTAAATGCTTACTATCTGCTAAGCACTGAGGGTACAAATGAATAAGGGAGATGTTTCCTGCCTTCAAAAAATTTACATTCTATCAAGGAATGCAACACACATAAGGGGTGCAGTGGCTAGGGAAAGGTCTTTGAGCTGGGAAGTCACTGGGATGGTGAGTGGAACTGTAGAAGAGTTGATTAATGTGCCTTTAGAAGCAATCTTAGTGTTTATGTGATTATGGCTCCCAGAGCAAGGATGGGAAATGAGTTGACGGTAAGAAGATGGGATGAACAGCTGTGAAGCCTGGTCTCTGTGAGTTTGTACTTACCTGTCAGGACATCTTGGTCCCATTCTGGTGAAGTCATGGGTCTTCTGAAGTATTGAAGTGAGTATTCTTTTCAGAAAGGGCTGACAATGAGCCAGAGGCATGTTTTAGATAGGTTGTGAGACAAAGCACATGAGAGAAGTGTCTGAAGATGAGTCTTGGCCCACGGCCAAGACTTATACATGAATGTAGGTATGGAGCAGAATTCAGGGTGCAGAGTAGTTTCAGCAGTGGACCACAAATTTGTTCCTGGCCACTGAGTGTGTCCAATATGATTAAATGGGAAAACATTCAGTAGATGGCCGGGCTGGGCCACTGGGCTTGCAACAGCATAGATAAAAGAGTTCCTGACCTTTAGGTAGGGAACTTGAAAGAGAGAACCTTAATTCCCAGGTGCTATAACATGCTAAACCTCTTGTTGGGAGATGCCCAGGATCTGTTACTCTTCTGGGAAGGGGGCAGTGTACAGATTGTAGAGCGAGTAGCCAGTGATGTAAAGTCAATAGGGGTACTGGAGGAGAAAGGGTCAAAGGAAGAAAGAACATATTGGTAGTTCCTGATTCTAGTTTGTTTGTTTGTTTTTTAATTTCTTATCTAGTTCCTCTTTAATAGTAGTAATAATTGACATTTATGTAGTGCTGATCTTAGCCAAAAGGTTGAGAAGCAGCATTCTTTAAGGTTCACAAAACAGCTTCCTCACTGGTGGCATTCTATCTGTTCTTATAGATGAAGGCTTCTGTAAGGTAGGGTACAAAGTGGTAGTAAGAGCACTACACTTGGAATCAAGGGAACCGTGTGCTAGTTCTGTTCAGATACACATTGTCAGTATACAGAAAGATCTAGTTTTTCCTCTGGTCCACCTACTTGCTGTTGCTGCCAGCTTTTCCTTTCTGGGTATTCCTGACCCAGAAGCATGAAGGGTGGGTAAGGCAGGAGCTTGAGAAGTTTCTGTTAGAGGGAGACTAATAGTAGGGGGCTTCTGGGTGTATGTATTTTGGGGGCAAGTGTACTTAGGTGGGGGTGACAAAAGAGGGGGTGTTTCCTGTATCTAGAGCTATGCTACTTAGGTATTTCAGAATAACACTTGAGTACCCCAGTTCAGGGAGTGGGTCGAAATTTATTTTAAAATTTGCAAAGTGCTGTACATACATTCTCATTTGAGCTTTACAACATCTCTGAAGTATTATCCCCATTTTACAGAAGAGCAAATTGAGGCTGAGAGGGTCTAAGTGACTCATTCATGTTTTCCTAGCTATTATAAATAGTGCTGTAAGTAGGACTTGAATGAAGACAGAGTAAAGAAGGATGAGTCTCTAAATTGGCATTGGCTTCCTCTGGCAACACGGGACATGTGACAGGCCTTTGGTTGTGGATGAGTTTTTGCCCTGCACCGACAGCTGTGTTCTTCCTTTCTCTCCCTCAGCTCCAGAAGCCTTTGGTTCCGTCAGTGTTGGTTTGAGGGAGCACAAGTCCCTGAGGTTCCCTCAGAAACAAAAGGAACCATCTTCCTTTGAATCAGGTAAAATCTCTTTTAAGAAATTCACTAAGGAGGAAGGGACGACTCTGTCCCAAAGTACTTCTTTTAAAAGCAGATATTCCCATAGGAGTATAGATTTAAAATTGTAAAGGACCCAGAGAAGTCCAGCCTTCTCATTTTACAGATGACAAACCGAGGATCCAAGGTCATGCAGGTAGTCAGCATAGTAGAGGCAGCACTGGAACCCAAGTTTTCAAATGTAGCACTCCTTCCATTGCACAAACCTTTAGAGTGTTCTACTGATGGGAAAGGAAGCGCTTGTTAGAAGGTCTTGGTCAAATATGAAAAGTCCTGTATTTAGGTATTTTTCACAGACCTTAAGATGACAGACTCTCAATTGCTGAAGTTTGTTGTTTCTTTCCATTTTGTAAACCAGTGAATGAATTAACAGTAAAAGGAGCCAGCAGTGACGAGCAGCAGTGGAGTCCTGATCTATCAATTCTCAGTCCAGCACTGTTATCCGTAATTATACCTCCGAATTCATGTGGTCTCGTAGCCCTCTATTTCTGACAAGGAGAGATGATCCGTTCCAGACCTATGATCTAGAGCAGGAAAGCACCTCAGAGACCATCTAGTTCATCTCCCTCTTTTATAAATAAAAGGAAACTGAGACCCAGAGACATTAGTTAGTGATTTTTGTTCCAATATCTCACAAGTAGTAAACATCAAAAGAGAGATTTGAATCCAGGTCTTCTGACTCTAAAACCAGGGCTTTTTCCATTGTACCAGAAAAAGATCATAGGCCAAAAGCTACTTCATGATTTCAGTTATAAAATATTCATTCATGTTCCTTCTTGGGATATAGTGGATCTCTCCTAACCTTAACCTTTACTTGATCCTACCTAAAGGTAAGTAGCTCCTTTTCATAACCAAACTCCTAGGAACGGCCCTCTGTGCTTGTCTCCATTTTCTTTCCTCTCCCTGGCTTCTCATCAGTTTGTAGTCTCATTCCCAAACTCATCTCTCAACTGAAAAAGCTTATCAGGCCTCTTAATTGCCAAATATAATAACCTTTTCTTGGTCTTCGTCTTTCTCGACTTCTGTGTAACATTTGACACTGTTGACTACCTCCAATATACACATCCTAGATTTTCATGATAGTGTTTTCTCCTGGTTCTCTTACCTATCTGGCGTTCTTCCTCACACTCATCATCTATGTTCCACCTCCTTTGCATGCCTGTTCCATGCCTAGCAAAGCTGACTGGACTTGGAATTTTTTTTTCCCTTGTTAATTTTACTCCCTTTCCCCCTTACATATTAATCCAAATCCTGCTCTTTTAGGTCTCAGGAATCCATAGCAAAGGGTGTTTCTTCAAATAGTCTGTCTTCCTCACTTATAAAATGGGGGGTTGGGCTGGAAGATCTCTAAGGTTCTTTCCGTATCTTTTGATTCTGTGTGGGTACTCAGTAGAAGTTCTAGATTGTTTGGGGGGGCAGGGTTCAGGTTTACAATGGGACCAGCTCTAAATGAATTGATGGAGATGTGGGTGAAGTAACTGTAAGCACATCCTAGAATCTGTGTTTCTCTGTTTAAAGGCATGGAACATAATAAGGCAAGCTTTTAAGGGACAGACTTCTGACAACACTGAGGATTCCAGTTTCATGGAGGGTTTTTTTTCCCATACATTAACTAGACCAGCTTGGATTTGTCATTTTTTGTTCAAAGGAAAAATGCTGCTTAGTCCAGCTAGTAAAAGGTAGCTCAGCAAGCTGGATTACTTTCAGAGAGTGCTTGAGTTTGCGGCCTACTGCCTTGCTGGGAAAATGTTTAATCAAAGATTGTTCTGAAAACCTTTAGGCCTGGGCCCAATGAGCTTTTGACCATTGTGAAAACTCTTTCTATGCAATCATTTGGATAAGTTCTGTATTTTCTCCATAGGTCAGTAAAGATGTCCAATGACCCTCCCCCTCCCTATCCTGGGGACCCTTCAGCTCCCCTCTTGGAGGAGAAGACTGGAGGCCCACCTGGTGCAGGTAGGTCTTTTTTTGATAGAAAAGCCACTGGCTTACAAGAGGGTTCCTTAGGGTTCAAAATCCAGACTTTTGAGAGAGGCCTCTTTCTGAGGCATTGAAGCAAAGAGCCTGAAGAAATATGTCTAGCAACATGGACCTGCCCAATTACTAATCTAAGACTAAAATCCCAGAGGTTCCTTCACCTAGGGAATTGTCAGCTTTCACCTTTTCCCAGAGGCAAGTTTTAACTCTGACCTAAGACAAAAGCTGACATGATCTCTTCTCTCTTTCTCCAGGCAGAGCCTCTCCAGCTATGGTACAACCCCCTGGCATACCCCTACCCCCACCAGACATTGGGCCTCCTCCCTATGAGCCACCACTTCATCCGATCCCTCAGCCGGGCTTCATCCCTCCCCACTTGAATGCAGATGGTACTTATGTGTCCCCAGGTAAGTTGAGAAGCCCCAACTGGGAGACTAGTTTTTAGAGAGAATCTCCTGAGCCCTTTATTGGCTTAATTCATTTTTCCCCTTACCTCCTCAGTATAGATTCCGACCTGATTATGGGTAATGGGAGTGTCCTGATACATTCTACATTCACTCTGTATTGGAGAGTACCTACTCTCCACCTACCATGAGAAAGACTAAACAATCAACACTTCTTTTCCTCAAGTATAGTAGAGGGGTTTCTTTGGGGGGAGAAAGGCAGATGCTGAAGAAGATAACCATACGGTGTAGTGTAAGATAAGCAGCAAACGAATGGTAAATTTAGACAGTAAGTGCTAAAGGCATTCTGGCGTCTTAGAAGATGTATGCATTCATTTTATTCTTTTAATTCAGTTTTATTTTCAGCTTCACCTTCTCTCCCTCTCCTTTCCCTCTCCCCTATTCAATGAGAAGGCAAGAAATACAAAACCCATTACAAGTATATATGTGCAAACCAAATTTCCTTTAAAATTTTTTTTTGAATAATAATTTATTTTTTTCTAATTACACATGAAAACAAACTTTAATATTCATTTTTAAAAAAACATTTTGAGTTCCAAATTTTCTCCCTCCCCTCCTTCCTCCCTGAGAATGGCAAGCAGTTTGATATGTTATACCTGTACATTCACAAACCAAATTTCCGCATTAGCCATATCTAAAAGGGGGAAGGGGCAAAAGAAAAAGACTGTTTCAGTCTGTGCTCTTAGTTAATTAGTTCTCTGTCTGGAGCTGGATAGCACCTTTTTAGAAGTCCTTCAGAATTATGGTTGGTCAGTAGGTTGATAGTCTTTTAAAGCTGACTCTCTTTACAATATTGTGGTTAATGTATAAATTATTCTTCTGGTTCTGTTCACTTCATTTTGCATCTTATGATACAAGTCTTCCCAGATTTTTCTGAAATCATCCCCTTCATCATTTCTCATAGCACAATATTCCATCATGTTCATTTACCATACTTGTATGGTCATTCCCCAGTTGATGAGCATTTCCTCAGTTTCCAGTTCTTTACCATCGCAAAAAGAGCTGCTATAAATATTTTTGTACATATAGGTCCTTTTCCTCTTTCTTTGGGCTCTTCGAGGCATAGACCTAGTAGCAATATCACTGGGTCAAAGGGTATTCACAATTTCATAGGTTTGGGGGCGTAGTTCTAAAGTGTTTTCCAGAATGGTTGGACTAGTTGATAGCTCCAACAGATGTGGATTAATGTCCCTATTTTCTCACATGCCCTCCAACATTTATTATCTTCCTTTTTTTATCTTCTTAGCCAATGTGATAGGTATGAAGTGGTTCTCAAGAGTTGTTTTAATTCGCCTTTTCCTAATTTTTAGTAATTTAGAGAATTTTTTTATAAGACTATTCTTATCTTTGGTTTCTTCTTCTGAAAACTGCTTATGGGGAGTGGCTCTTTCTCTCATAAATTTGACTTAGTACCTCAGAATCTTTGAAATGAGACCTTTGTCAGTAAAATTTGCTGCAAAGATTTTATCCTCCCAGTTTTCTGCTTTTTTTCTAATTTTAGCTGCACTGATTTTGTTTGTGCAAAAACCTTTTAATTTTATATAACTAAAATTATCCATTTTACCTCCTGTGAACCTTTATACCTCTTGTTTGAACACTATATTTTCCCTTATCCATTGGTTATTTCTTCCATGCTCCACTAATTTGCTTACAACATGACCTTTTATTTCTAAATCATGCACCCATTTTGAGCTTATCTTGATATATATATGAGATATTGGTCTATAGCTGGTTTCTGCCAGATTACCCTCCAGTGGCCCAACAAAAGGCACTCATTTTCCATGTCTCTAGAACAGGGATTCTCAATCTGGGGTCTAGTGAACTTGCTTTTTAAAAATATTTTGATAACTATATTTTAGCTGAGTTTCCTTTGTAATTCTGTGTACTTTACCTGAGGGGGTCCATGACATAAAAAAAAAAGTTAACCCCTGATTCTAAGAGCTTTGGAAACAAATATATAGATGTCTTTCAACTATGTATGGCAAGCCTTCATATGATTCTAGTTATTCATCTGAGCAGGGTTGCTTAAGGCTGGTTAATAAGTGCCTGAAGATCCTCCACTGTTTTGGGCTCTCTTGTGAAACCAGACTGCAGCACAAAGTCCTGGACAGGGAATGAGTGAGTAGGGAAAACCTCAAAGTCGAAGTCCTTAGCACAAATGAGGCATAGATTATCTGGCAGGCAACTGAGAGCCAGTCCCTGAGGAACCTAGGGAAGAGGAAACCCTGCAGTAAAGGCATAGGTATCATTCATCAAATTGTGGCCTTAATAGGCCTCTTTCCTTGAACCACTGACTTGATTAAAGGTGTAGCAAAAACAGTTTTCATTTATTGTTTTGGCTGCAGTCTGTTAAGCTTCACTTGTACTAAAAAACATATACTGTTTTCTAAATATAACATTATTATAACTAAGTAGCTTCAGGAAATGAGCTCAGACCAGCATAGTGATACTACGCAGTCCTAAGAACCCTCCTGATTTCCCAGATAAAATCAAATACATACATTATCAAATTACTCTAGGAGGTTATTTTTTGTTTAAAAGGTGTAGACTGTTAAAGAATATAGCATATAATTTCCAAGATCCTCTGATGTACAATTTTAACTATTTTAACTCCCAAAACAAACAACTTTAGTTCTTGCTCAACAACTTCTTCCTCTCATCTCTACCTAAAGTGCACATACTAACTAGCTGGATTGAAATTTGAAGCCTATTCCAGATATTCCCGTCTCCTACCTTTTTTTGCACTACCCTACCTCAAAATTTCAATATATATATATCAGATCTCTTTGTACTTGTAGTTGGGGAGGGATGACTTGGTGGGCAAAGAAGCATTATGGTAACAGTTTAAGGCATTGGCTTTGGAGTCAGATAATTTGAGTTCACATTCTGCCTCTGGCACTACCTGTATGACCTTGGGCAAGTCATTTAACCTGTCCGGGTCTCAGTTTTCTCATCTGTGAAATGAGGTGGTTGTCAGGGTCTCTGTATAGCTCTATATTTGTGATTCTTTTTTTTTTTTGGCCGGGGTGGGGGGAGGCAGGGCAATTGGGGTTAAATGACTTGCCCAAGGTCACATAGCTAGTGAATGTGTGAAGTGTCTGAGGCCAGATTTGAACTTAGGTCCTCTTGACTTCAGGGCTGGTGCTCTACTCTCTGTGCCACCTAGCTGCCCCATATGTTTGTGATTCTTAAGTCATTTAGCACTCATTAAGCACACCTATGTGCCAGACACTGTCAAGCAGCACTAATAGCCATACAAAGCGGTCAGCACAGTGCCCAGTACACACAGGCACTTCATAAATCCTTATTCTCTTCTCTCCCCTACCTAGAAGAAGTGGGTTTTGGGCTGAGACTTAAAGAAAGCAAATGAGGGGACATAGTATTTCAGGCATGGGAGACAGCCACAGAGCAAAGGCACTGAGGTGGAGATCAAGTGAATTGTTGACAGAACATAGAATATGCCAGTGTGGCTGTATTGTAACACGTGTGAAAGGGAATATGGTATAGTAAGATTAGAAAGATAGAAAAAAAGCAGATTATAAAGACCTTTAAATGCCGGATACCTTTATGAAGGTAATAGGAAGCCATAGGAGTTAGAAGAGGGGGGACATGGTCAGACTTGCACATTAGGAAAAAACTGGCAGCTTAGTGGAAGATGGATTGGATTGAGTAGAAACTCGAGGGAGGGAAGCCAATTAGAGAGGTGGCTGTGCGAGTGAAGAGAGGGGACGTGGACAAGAGATGTCATGAAGGTTGAAACAATAAGATTTGACAACAGATTGGATCTGTTGGTGAGCTGAATGTGAGTGATGAGGACACAGCCTAAGTTGTGAGGCTGGATGACTGGGAGGATGGTGGTACCCTTGACAGTAATAGGAAAGTTGGAGAAAAGGGGGTGGGTTCAGGTAGAAAGATAATGAGTTCTGTTTTAGACAGGTTGAATTTTGAGTGCTTGCAAGATATTTGGTTCTAGATGTCCAAAAGGCAGTTAATGATGTGAGACTGGGAATCAGGAGAGAGACTAGGGATAGGTATTTAGATCTGGGAATCATCTGTCTAGAAATGACAATACATGAGAGCTGACAATCATCATGTGATACAGTATAGAGGGAGAAGAGAAGGGTGCCCAGAACAGAGCCTCGGGGGATACACTCGAAGTTAGTTAATATCCAGCAAAGGATGCTGAGAGAAGGAGCATTCAGGTAGGAGCAGAACCCAGAGAAAACAAATGGCCTGAAAATCTGAGGAAAGCCTATCCAGGGTTCATGATTTATCAGCAAATCCAGGATCATAGTGAGCTCCTAGGCAATAAATAATCCAAATTTACAAACTGAGAAGTTCCAAAATGTAAACTTAAAGCCTGCTGCAGTTATTTTAAAGTTAACAGCACTCTCAGGTACTAGGATTGGCTTACAGCTGTAGGTTTATCTTTGAAAATCACCCATCTTTTGTACCTAGTAAACTCATATGAAGTCTTTCCAAAAGCTTCCAGCTCTTTTCTCTCATTTATATATGACTTGCAACATCCCTTTCATAACACATTCCAAGCCAAATCACTGGTAAGAATTAACAGTCATAATGATAAAACTTGTGAGATTTTACATAGAAGAATAATGGGGATTGGGAGTCATTTGAATAGGGTATGGCAGAAGGATTCCGATTTCTAGGTAATGTCACCAAATTAATCATTTAAATATTGCATATATAACCTCTTTCACATTTTAATTACATTACAAATCTCCCTATTTCTTGTAAATGGAACCTTATGCTCTTGTTTAGATGTTCATAAAGGGGTGATGGTGCTTACTTTTATACTGCAAAAGAAAAAACTATTAGAAGAGTAGGATGAATTTAAGACCACAGGCAGCTTTTAATAAACTGCTATGGAATGATCCCAACTTGTGGAGAGGGAAACAAGTATCTTTAATTCCTCTGTATAAAGGTAAACTGTTCAAATAGGTAAGCTCTATTCAGTTGTAAATTTTACAAAATCCATGTTGCCCTTTAGTAACAACCTAAAACTTTAAAAACCAATTTTGTAATTATCATGTTTAGAGGACCATTGACTTTCCATTTAGACACAGGAGAATTTCTCATTTCAATTTATATTTATAGGCTTGAAAACTCATAAAGGCATCTCTGCTATCACAGGACCTATAGATTAAGCATGTTAATAGGATTTCTAGCTTCGAAAAGTGTCTTCTACTGTTTACCCAAAACAAACCAATTCTTCACATATTAGGTATATACCTATAAAAGTTTAGATCATTGTTTTCCAGAAGGAGGGAATGTCGTGCCCCTGCCTCCTCCCCCATCCCCCACGAAATGCTTCTACTATTTGATTAACATTTTTTGTGTCTGATGAAGACTATGTACCCCTTCTAAGAATAATATTTTTAAATTATAAAACATAAAATACATGGGATCACAAAGGAAACCTATATTGAAATATAATTATTAAAATAAAAATCAAATTCTTGGATCCTCTCAATTCTATCCCTGAACATCTGGGGGGTGGGAAGTGGGGATTGTGTACTGTGGATCACAGATTAAGAACATCTGCTCTAATAGGAAGATTTAAGCATTTGTGAGATTAAGCATAAAACAATTCAAAGTCTCCCCAACTGTGAAGTAGTTGTGTCTAGGAGGGTAATTCAGGCTTAAAGACATATAATATTGCACAAAATAAGCTTGTAAGAACCAAAAGCCAAGGGATGTGATAAGCCAGGCAGTCTATCGTGTTATTGTTAGTAAAATAAAGTGACGGGCTTAACAGTTTATCATAAATACAGCTTACGCGACTACATTTTTGCTTTGAGATAAGACAAAGCAATAAAATTTTTCCACAGAGAAGAGGGACACGCTCAGGAAAGGAATGATTTCTGTCACTTTGGAGCTAGGTAAAGTCAGTACATAGTTCAAGGGAACTTGCACAGTCCTTCATCCTTTTGATAGTGGAGTGGTGAGGGAGATGGGAGGGAGAGGAAGGGAGGGAGAAAATGAGAGAGAAAAGATCGCTTTTAAGAAAAAGACTGATTTAAATGTTTAACTTCACTGATTCTCCATTTTTAACCATCTCTGATGTGCATGCAGAGAAATGACACTACGGAATTTAGCATATGTGACTTCAATAGCAAAGTTTAATCTAGTTTCCCTTGTAATTTGAAAATTGACAGTCAGAGAGTGATGCTTGACATTTTTATGGGGTCATGAATTAGTCTTTTATTAATGCAGTAAATCTCAGAACCTTAAAGACAGTCTCTTCTTCTTTGTATTTTTTTTTTTTATCTCTTTTTGGTTCTTTTTTTCCCTTCCTGTTTAGACTAGGTAAAGACAGGAGAAAACTTGACAAAATTAGGCCCCAGTTCCAATTAGATGTTTGGGGGAAGTTTCTTTACTAAAAACCCTCCGTCTCCTCTACGCTGGCTCCAGTTTTACTAGGGACTCTTTTTCCCTTCTTGTGGAACAAGGTTTGTTTTTAGGTAAAAAGAAAAATAAAGTGATGAAAGAATGAGCGACTGGCTGGGCTTCACTCAAGAGAATTCAGAACAGGTGACACGACAAACCCTGGCCAAGCCAAGCCATTACAAGTATTTTCTCATTTTATCAATCAAGCATTTATTAAGTGCCTACTGTGTGCAAGACCTTGTGGTGTGCACTGGGGATATATAAAGAGGCAACAAACAGTCCTTCCCCTTAAGGAGATTACAGTAACTACAACACCGAGAGGTGGGTGCTACATTATCCCTACTTTACAGAAGTTAGGTACTTTTCTGAGGGTCACACATCGAGGAAGTATGTGAGGCAGGAGTCAAACTGAGGTCTTCCTGACTCCAGGACCAACACTCCATCCACTTCATCATCTAGTCACCTCACCCTAGTTTGGCTCTTTCTCATGAAACTGTTTAATGGGATTGTCTCCGTTATATCATTTTTATTCAACCAAAAGCATGTCTGTCCGTCCATGGAAATGTCTGGTTTTCCCTTACAAGAGTGGAGACATCCATAGATGTGCTGTTCCAGAAAGAGTAGGAGGTAAAGAAGGTGATTCCAAGACTGAGGTGGATGGTGACTTCAGACAATCCACTCCTAGTCTCAATGACCCGTCTCTACCTCAGTCATACCTTTCAAGCCGATCAGAAACGACAGTTGCCTCCAGTGTGCTCAGTGTTGTGCTAGTTGCTGGGGATACTAGACAAAGATGAAGCCGCCTCTGGGGAGACATACATATAAAAAATACCAAACAAAGGTAAGGCGGGTTGGGAAGAGCAGCAGCAGCAATTCGGAGTGGCCTCTCCAAGGAAGCACGTGGAAGGTCAGCGAGTGATTCTCTGCCGTGGAGGGGAGCTGGAAGTTATCCCAGAGCTGAGGTAAACAGCAAGGACGAAGGCACCAAATAGATGGAGAGTTGTGTGGGAGGAACAGCAAGAAGGCTGCTCTATTTAACCAGTTTGGCTGGACCATAGAGTGGGGAGGAGGAAGTGTATAATGATGCGGAAAAGACAGGTTGAATCCAAGTTGTGGAGGATTTTAAATGCCAGGATTGTTTATATTTAATCCTAGAGGCAATAGGAAGCCACAGGAGTTTGAGTCGGGAAATAGCATTTTCAGACCCACATTTTAGTAGAATCGCTTTGGTAACAGACTGGAGAGAAGGTGGATTGGAGAGAGGAGAAAGACCAACTAGGTGGTTAATAGTAAGCGATATAAGTTCAGGAAAGAAGGAATGAAGGCTTGAACTGAGGTGGCAGCCATGTAAATAGAGAAAGGGATGGATTCAAGAGAGATTTTAGAATTATATTTAAAACAATTTGGCAGACGATCAGGTATGTAAATTGAGCGGGAGTAAGAAATCAGAGCTGATTTCAACGTGTGTGAACCTGGATGGGATGACTTGAAGGATGGTGGTGCCTTGGATAGAAATGGTGAAGTTCACAAAAGGAGCGAGTTTGGCAGGGTTGGAGGAAAATGAATTCCGCTTTGGATCTGATAAGTTTGAGCTACCTGAAAGATACCCAGTTTGACTGTGTCCCTCTCCTGCTCGACTCTAAGATCAACCAAATACTTTTGCATTAAAAGCTTTTCACAGCCAGAAGAGAAACTAGGCTGTCTAGGCTATAAAGCTCTGCACAGAGATGATGATAAACACGTGGCAGATGATGAGGTCATCAAATGAAGAGTGACATTTAGGAACTTTCTTATGAGTAATGCATAGGTAAAGGAAACTGAGGTATGTGTCATAAAAACCTAGTGAAAAGAAAGTACCGAGGAGGAGGAGATACTGCATAGAGGCCAAGAAGGATGAAATTGGTAAAATACCATCAAATTTGACAATTAGATAGATTATTGGTAACTTTGAAAAGAGCAATTTCAGTGCAGTGCTGAGGTTGGAAGCCATATTGTAGAGTGAGAAGTGAGAAAGTGGGGGCCACCAGTATTCTCACAATTCTGTTTGTCTACCACAACTCAGTAGCCTTTGCTGATTTATCATCCATATCATACTAAGTAGTTCTTAATCTATAAAACCTAAGTTTACCACTGATCATAATGTCCTTTAGTTAAAGGTAAAGGCTGGTCTGTGGGTTCTCCCATGGCTGCCAGGGAGCATGTCTGATCCACTTCAGAGGGAAAATATGCTTCTTGCACAGTTTTTGATGCTATAAACTCAGGTGGAAACACCCAGTGGAAGGCCAGCTTCTTCCTGGACTATTCTTTTCTGGGCCCTGGGCATCAGTTTTAAGTAAGAAACATTTTGAAATCATTAAGGAGGAAAATTGCCTATCAGACTTTTTATTTAGATTCAAGCAATCTGACCACTTAAACCAAGGCAGTCAGACCCACTTAAGAATTCTACCTTCCACCCATCCCACTGACAAAAAGCCAGTACTTAGATAACACCATCAAAATTAGGTGGTTATTTTTGGTTGAAACACATGTGGAATCGTATAGCAGGTTATCCTGAAGACCCCGTACTGTGCGTTTTTTTTAACTGTTTCAACTCCCAGAACAAATAGCTTCAATTCTTACTCAACAACTCTCTCCTTGTCTACCTGTAGATGTACCTAAGTTGGGTTGAAGTTTAAGACCTTTTAAGTTTCTACAAAGGTGAAAGGCCTCAGAGCTGAGCTAGCCTGCTGTCCCTAGGCCATACACATAAGGTACTGGCCAGAAAGAATGATGAGATTGAATGCTGTGACTAGTACTAGAAGTCAAGACACCTGGGTTCTGTTCCCAGATTTGCCGACTTCAGCTGAGATATCTGACCTTCCTCATTGTCCTGTCTCCCCGAGGAGGAGAAGGAGCTATAATTCTCTGGAATGAGCTTTTATCCCATTTCGTGAAGGACTTTAAAGGATGCTAGTGGTCAGACTGGGTCACAGAAGTGGGACTTCCAAATACCTCATTACAGGGTTTACCTGCTCCAAGAGTTCATTTAGGTGCCCGTACAGACTTTATGATCTGCATTAGGGAGAGAGAGGAGGGGGGCAAAATTCCTGAATTTAACTTGTTAACCTTTTGTACTGGAAATGCTAACCTTTTTTTTTCCCCTGGTCTAATGTTTGGGGAAAATTAGCAGCCTCTGAATTGCTTGTCTCTTTTCTCCAGGCTTCTATCCACCTTCTGGCCCCCACCCTCCCATGGGCTACTACCCCACAGGTCCTTATCCAGGCCCTGGGGGCCACACAGCCACTGTCCTTGTCCCTTCGGGGGCTGCGACCACAGTGACTGTGCTGCAGGGAGAAATCTTCGAGGGTGCACCTGTGCAGACCGTGTGTCCTCACTGCCAGCAGTCTATCACCACCAAGATCTCCTATGAGATTGGACTGATGAACTTTGTACTAGGCTTCTTCTGCTGCTTCATGGGGTATGTGGAAAAACCTGACCTGGGTGAGGCAAGAATTCTGTCCACTTCTAACTTTTCATATCTTGTATTCTGGTTGACTTGCAAAGCTGCTTTACTATCTCCTTTTCAGATTATCCATAACCTCTCCTGATCCTTTTTGTACTGGAGATCAGTTTTATAGGGCTTTAGGCTATTGCTCATCATCTCCATCTTCAAAACCTTTCCTTGGTCAGAGCTTCTTCCCTCTCATGATTAACTTTTCCTTTCCGCTTCAGGTGTGACCTGGGCTGCTGCTTGATCCCATGCCTGATTGATGACTTCAAAGATGTGACACACAGCTGTCCTAATTGCAAAGCCTACATCTACACGTACAAGCGCCTCTGCTAACGGAGACCACCCGGGAGCTGGGACCCGGGATCACCATCTCTCCTTTTTGCTTGTCAATTCTATACCCTGTGCTTCATTTTCCTGCTTGGCAGTAGCTTCTCCCTTTTTCCTCCTTAGGTTGGAAAGCAGGGAACTCCTGTCCTCTCTGGTCTGTCCATCCCAAGGATATTTGTATCTCTTCTGGTTTAGGGTTTGGCAGATTGGAAGTTTAGTGTCAATGGGGTGGGGGTGGGGAAGTGACAAGCATGTTATTTTGGATATTAATATTTTGCTTAGTATATATAATCAGGATTCCATGAGTGAACTAACTGTCCACTAGCAGAGGTACTCTCCCCATTGAAAGTTTCCAGATCCTGCCATTGTAATATTAGGTATTGGTTCTTTCATATTTGCCTCCTTGGGAATCAGAGAAAACCTGCATCCTAGAACAGTAGTTTGTTTCATGGGGCCTCTGGGATAGAAGTTCCTCTTCCTTACTACCCTATCCTTATGCCTTCTACAGTGACAGTTACCTTCTATTACCAGTCAATTTGCCCTGACACTATTGCATGTCTGTTCTGATACTTTCCATACTACAGAATAGCCCAAGGTAGGGTTCATGACTACAACTAGCAGGACATGGGATGTTGACCATGGTGGTGTTGAGGTGTGTTCCTTAAGGAGTAGAGAAACCAGGGGGTCAAGTGGTTATTAATAGCCACTGAGGAAAAGGTGGATTCAAAAGGCCATTTTCCCATGTTTCTAATTATACCAAGAGAGCTCTAAGTTTCTAAAAGATGGACTAAAGCCCCTGGGATCATGCAAATTCTGGTAGGAGCTAGATGCATCATGAAGGACAGGACTTTTAAGTAATAGAAAAACAGTTGGAACCACTGGCACTAGAAACTCTCAGGTATCACAATTTAGGACATGTAGAAGCTCTGTAGGACCAAGTGCTGATTAGGACAGAGTTGGTGAACAATGAGGATGAGACCTCAGAGAGCCCTGCTCAAGTATGACACCATTTTGGAACAAGGCTGGGTGCCAATTTAGAAAAGGTAACAAGCAAAACTGATTGCATCTCTAGTCTTATAACAGATGCCATTGGTTCATCTCCTCACCTCTCTTTCCAGAAGTCCAACATTGTACCTATCGAACCCTGCTGAGCCCCGCCTCTGGGAAGGTGTAAGTGAAGTGGCAATGGAGGACTCAGTTTGTTCTTTTTGGACTTTTTCCTTATTGTACCTGAAATTTGGCATTTCAACCTTTTTCTGTCTCAGTTCACACCTGTGGTGGAAGGGGGACTGGGAAGAGGCCAGAGAGACTACTACTATTATAAACCCTCCTCTACCCTCACTTCCCAGACATGGAAGTTTATTGACTGGCCACTAGATGGCACATGCACAACAGGCATCGTGTGAAGCGTTATTTGCAGATTTTCTTTTAAACGATGTTGGGGAACACTATTTTGCACTAAACCTTTTAATGTCCATTGTGTTCAGAGCTTCCGTTGGAGAAATCATGTTATTTAATTTGGTTTAGTCAGAGAATGAAGAGAGGTAATGATGGGTAATAAGGCTGAGCTGACATCTGATTAAGCCCTGTTACTGAATGTAAGACTTTGGGACCTGTGTCATAAGCATTACTGCTACTACTGTACCCTTTAGCTGGTTTCTGCAATTCAAATGCATGTCAGCCTATTTAATGTGAACCTGTTTGTTCTCAAGTCTTAGTTTATTACTTACATTAAATTGGCCCATTTGCCTACCTTTCCCTGTCCCTTGGGCGTCCTTTGCCCTATGTATTTTTATTTTGCATGGGAAGAACACTGGGATCTGAAATATCCAAAACACGTTTGTTCTTACTGAAGTCTTCAACCATCAGCCATAGCAGGAGATCTGGAGTTCTAGATAACAGCCTTAAGAAGTAATAGGTAATAGCCCTAGGAAATAGGTAATTCCAGCTTCTACCTTTGACTCGTAATGGTTATGTAATCGGGCAAAATTCCTTAACTTCTCAGTGGTATACATACCTTCACCATTTTAGCCCAGAGACAAAGCTCTGACAAAACCCTTTTCCTCTCCTCTAATAAGTGAGCAACTTCAGAAATTAGTAGGGATATTAGTGGCAGTATTAGAAAAAGTATGAACTTGAGTGAGACCTTTATGTTAATAGAGCATTCCCCACTCTCACCACTCGGAGGTGCTGAAGATAATACCCCAAAGCTGACAAGCTAGCAGAGTCAATCTATCTTTAGTCCATAGAGGAAGCTGTGGAAAAGGTGGCTGCTATATAGGGTTGGTATAGGAAGTTCTGCACAAGGAACTCCTGATGAAATCACAGGCTGAGCCCATCCCAAGTTGAAAGCTGATTCTGGCTGGTAACTCAATTTCACATGCCCATGCTAGGAAGAGGCACAAGTAATGGGGGGAATTAAGTGTTCCAACTACAATCTACTCAGGGGATGGAGAAACTGAGGGAGGTGGTAACAGAAGGGCAACGTCTACACTGTGAGCTATTTTTTCTCCTTGTCCGGAGCTAATCAGTACTTTTTGGGCCAACTTCAGTTGGCATAAGCTGGTGTAATGTAATGTAATGGTGTTAGACTCCAATAGAAATGGGGGCCACTAAACTGTACACAAGGATCCCTGCAGGCTGCTCACTCATTTACTTAGAAGATCACAAGATAACTCTCCTGTTTTATTGTATTTTATTAAATATTTCCCATTTACATTTTAATCTGGTTCAGCCACACTTGGCAGTGTGGCCTGTGTGAGATGGAGAAAATTCGAGTCTTGAAATAGACCACCTCAGTTTAGATCTTGTCACTTGCTACACGACCTCAGTGTCTGAGATACACATCCTGAGGGGTAGTGCCGGATACTACTTTGCTCCCTCACCCCTGAATTCTCCTGTCCAAGTGCATCAGAATTTAAAGGTGCGTTTTTGTACATTATGAAATTAAAGGCAGAAAGTTTCAAGTATAAACTTTATTGGATGCTTTAGCATTTACATTGGTTACATGAGAAGCCAGTAGCCAAAATGAAACTCTTCCTCAGAGTCTAGGGTAGAACACAGGCTTTTTTCCTCCCAGGGCTATTTTGTCCCCCTGCTTTTGGTGTGGTGGACACAGTGTAGCAGCTTTATTCTTTTTCTCTCTCCCTTCCTTCTACCCTAACAAGTGTACACTGTTCTGAGTGAAGCATCTCATCAACTGAGTGATCAACACAAACCTGAGTGATGAGAGGCAGGAAGGAAGAAGAGAGCCCTAAGTACATGGTGGAGCCCTTAGGGGAGGAGTTGACTCCACAAGGCTGAGGGAAATTGCTCCACTATATAGAGGTTTTCAGATCTAAGCTGTGCTTCCTATATGTTTTAAGTTCTGGGTTTGAGTCCTCCTCTGGGCTTATATTGCTGGGGAGATCCTATCCTTAGTATCTAGGTTACAAAATCATATTGCAGAGAGCAGTCTGTTGGGCATTGACTTTAGTGTCTGGTTTCATTGGTTGGTTGTTTTCTCAAACCCAGTTTTTTTGTTTTTGTTTTTTTAAAAAGGTCACCTGAGGTGATGGTTTTTAGTCAGTGGGGTTAGGGTAGGGATAGTGGGGTTGACTAGGATCATTTATCCCTGGCGAGTACCAGGGTCACGGGCTCCTCCTTCACATGAAGTACCAAGCCATCAGTCCAGAAGCCAGGGCCACAACAGCAGCAAGGACGAGTTGAAGGTTGGGCTGCCTCAATACAGCCGTGACATTTTTGAAGGGGCAAGCACTACCCTCATGGGCACCTGCAGGGGCAATGCCAACAGGAGACACCATGGGTTAGAAAGCCAAGATGACCAAACCTATCTAGAGGTGTTGGAGAAGGGTAAGACCCACCTTTACCTTGTTGAGCAGCATAGTAGGGGCACTTGCGCACATCTCCTTTCCCATCATGTACTAGGAGCTCTCCATCCTGGGATTCTGTGGCCAGCAAAGAACCAGCCTTGTCCAGTTCATTGAAAATCTGGAGGAGCAGAGTATCAACTGAGCCCTCACCTGAAAGATTTCCCTTAGTCTATATTGAGGGGCTGGGGTGATAGGTACTATGACTAGGATCGAGGTTTGGAGGGAGAAGCAACTTCTTGTTAGATGTTTCAGGGTAACTCCCTATGGTCTGCTGCTGCTAGATCAGTTTATAGTCTTTAATGCCCTCCCTGTGGGGTGAAGACTGACCTTAAATCTGCTGTGGCAGCTTTTCTTGGTTCCTTAGAGTCCCTTGATTCTCTCACTGATGGAAATACTTCAGGGGAACTAATCACTGGGTTCCACCATACATAGCTTGATTAATTCACTTCTACAACCCAACCCAGGGAAATCTAATTCCAGTATTTTTAACAACAGAGTAAGTGGTGAATAGTTTAAAAGCATGGCATAGGGTTTAGAGAGCCGGTTTTGGAGTCAAGGGGACCTGGGTTCAAGTCCCACCTCTGACACATAATGGCTATGTGACCCTGGACTAACTAACTTAACATCTCAGTGCTTCAGGGAATTCTCTCAGAATATAACTTGCAGAACAGTTGCAGATCTGCATTGATAGGAATTTTCTCACCAAGAGAGTTCCTTATACCAATAAAATTACAGATTACGACCAAACAAAAAGCCTAGAAAAAAATCCATTTGGATTAAACACTGGGCATTTCCTGAGCACCCTCATGCTGCTTTTTCCAGGTGTCCCTTATTATGGGGAGGTGAAGCCTGTCCACAGGCCTGTACTAGGTGAGCTGCAGTCTACACAGAGACCATGCTGAGGATTTGAGGGTCCCCTGGAATAGGCCCAAAGACTTATTATCTACTAAGTTCAAGACCCCATGTCTAGATGGAATCTGTTTCCTCAGTCCCATCCAAAAGTGAATGAATGAAAGTCCCCAGGACAAGGAAACCTTATCTCAAGAGTTTAAAGTGGACCTTCCCAAACCACCCTGAGTGGACTTTACTGGGCTGTTATATTCCTACTTGGAACATACCATTCCAGAGCTCAGTATCACCAGTCCTATGATACTTTTGAAGCTGCTTTAAGGGGCAACATTATCCTCCTCACTCATTCTTTCTCTAAAGCTAAGTAGGATGGTTCTAATCCCCTTCTCTGAAAGGTAAAATGGCAACAAGACACAGTTTGCTTCAAACTGGTCTCTCACACCTGAAGCCTTCAAAGCAACCTCTTATCCTGCCCCCAAATAAGTGAAAACCATAGCCTTTTCTGAAATACTTTTAAACTGCAAACAAAAGGCTATGACCAGCAAAGTCTTTGGTAAAATATCTGCCAAGTTTAGGTCCTCAAGTTAAAAGGTGGTGGCCAGTTCTACTAGTTTCCTTTGATCAGACCACTGATACCACATTCACCCTATTACAACATACCTCCTCTATCCCTCTCCTCCTCCACCCATCCACCCACACATTTGCCCTAAGGACTTGCCAAACAGTTCCCTTTCCTACTTGGAAATCTATAGTCAATCCCACTTATGCCCATTATCCCTCCACTGGTACCTGCATGTTGTACTCGAAGGCCCTGTTAGCCTCCTCCACAATTTTCTCCTTGGTCTTCAGATCCAGGTCCAGGGCATTCATCCTGGCCCGATAAAACTGCTTGAACTGCTGGGGATTGTCTACATTCTCAAACGTGTAAAACTGGGTCCCTTCTCCTGTGCTTGGTAGCTTCAGTACCCGCTGGGCCACCTTCTTCAGTACCTGGCCCCCTGAAAGGTCCCCCATGTACCGTGTGTAAGCATGGGCCACAAGGAGCTCTGGCTCGTGCTGCCCCACGTAATGGATCCGGTCTACATAGCACTGGGTGGCCTCTGAGCACTTCATTTTCTCCCTCCACTCCTCGCCAAAGAAATACTCCATGTCCTTGGTCAGCGCCTCCTTGCGGTGTAGCTCCATGGGGAAATACAAGGGAGCAAAGGCTGGATGGTCCTTGTTGCAGTCCATCTCTTCTTCTAGGGCTGAGTATGTGAAATAAAGTGCAGTGGTAGCTAGCTGTCATGGAGAGGGTAAGGGAGAAGTGAAAGAGGTGAATGGGAGCTAGGCAGAGTCAGGAGCTCAGGGATATCATTAGCTCACTAGCAATTTATATCAGGGATGGTGGCTGATGGGTATTTAAAATCAAAAGGAAGACTCTTTAGAAGCACAACCCTAGAGTGGTTTTCATACATAAAACAAGCTGTCAGATCTGGGCCCTCTGGCTTAAAGCTGTGACCACTTCAATTTCGGTAAATCTTTTGTTTACATGAGACAGGGGAACTGACAAAATTCTTGCTGGCTGTTTCTACAGAACCTCTGTTGGATGTTTAGGCTTCAAAAGGACTGCCCGGTAGGGCAGTGCCAACCTCTGAGGAAGTTAAGAGCTAAGGCATAGTTGGAGGACCCTGAAATTGACCCTGTCCCCTCTCCCTATGCCTTTAACAGATTCAAGGTGGTCTCCAATGAGCCACTGTGTTTTAAAAACAGAACAAGCATGTGTGTAAATCACTTTACATAACAGTGTCCCCAGACCACCACATTGTGCAAATCAAATTTTTATAAATGAAATCATTTGAAATATGCTTAAGAAGCTTATTTTTTAAAGTCTTATATAGTCAATTCTTTATCACACAAATATTAATTCCCTAGTTTAATTTTTGTTCACTTTTTGATTGTTTGGAAGCCTCTAGAGAAGCCTCCTGTAGAGATTCAGTCTTCCATCGTCGTATTAGTAGGAGACATACAGTAATGGGTAGGTACAACAAAGCTTTGCCACTACCATCCTTTTCTAGCCTGCCCAGCGAAACCATCCTTTATATTCTTAAAGCTCTTAGCTCATCAGGAACCACCCTAGCTTCATGGAGGGTACAAACCTTAAAGAGATCCTTCTTGATATGGCCTTTCAAGAAGTCTTTGACAAACTGAGTGTTCTCTGCACGGTCATGAGACTCCTTAGTCCCTTCCTTTAGAAGCTCAGAAAGGTCCATTTGTCTGTGGAGAGAGTGAGCCAGAAGTACAATTTGTTGAACCAGCTGGGAGTTAAGGCTTATCTGAGCTCAAAGTCTTCTGTTCAGAGCTTTTTGCAAGGTGCTTTAAGGGGACTTAGTACCAAACTCAGCCATTCAGTAAAGACTGCACTGTGTGTATACTGGTAAGACTGGTATATCCCAACCCTAACATACATAACAAGAGTCCAAATCCCAGCAAGTCAGTTCACTGAGAGAAGAAAAGCTGGAGCTGGCTCATGAGAGCTAGGCTGAGCATCTGGCTGGGCACAAAAGCTATGAGTTCTCACCACAGGGAAGCTGCCCAGTAAGGTTAAGCAGGCAAAAGAATTAGTAGCTTGAGTCTGGGGAAAAATAAAGCGACTCCAAATTAGAGTTACACATTTCAAAGCCCAAGCTCATATTTCTGGATGAAAATCATGCCCTTCTAGGTCTGGTGAAAAGACCAAGGACAGGTCAGTGAAAATGAGAGCTCTCAGCAATTCCCTAGACTATACAGGCAGTTCCTTGGAAAACCTATTAGGAGACAGAAGGATTTTCAGGCTATGCTATAGAACAGAAGAGACAAAGATCTGGCCACAGAGGTACAGAGGTACCCACCTTCTATGCCAGCCCCTCCCCTTCTGAGTGAGTAAACCACACAGGGGAAAGATATCCTGCTGCTACATTTACCCAAGCACCAGAAGAAATATATTCTTTGGCACAAATCTGCCTCACAGTCCCTATGTCCTCAAGGGAACAAAGCTCCTAGATAATGAGTCTCCCCTGAATGCTGCCACAGGGACAACCTTCAGTGATGGAGGCCTCATGGCGCAAACACCAGTGCTTCTTGCCTCTTATGCAAACAGACTAAAGGACAAATCTCCAGCTGTGCCTACTAGAGCCTCAGGAAAGATACATGTAAAGGAGGTGGGTAGTGACAGTGTCCCTGGGATTAGGCCTCTTAAAAAAAATCCTACAAAAGATAACAAGGTTAGGTAATCACCTGACCAATCCAGTCAGTACACAAAAGCTAAAAAGAGAGAAGAAAAATATGGTTGAGAGAAAAAACAGGTATGCACCTGTGAAAAAAGGGGCAAACGGAGCCCAAGAAAACTCCAGGAGTCGTCCTAGGCCACCTCATATTCTTGCCCCCTAGCTAGTGCATAGAAACAGCTCTTCACTACCCCAAATGGTGAATGTTAGTTTTTAGACATGAATCACTTGACGAAGTGCTTGGCACTGCACAAAAACTACCTATCAGTCTTGGAGGAGGGCAAGAGGACTTGTGTTGCCTACAGATACCAAGTGTGATAGAAGCATCAAGAAGGGGACAAAGTTAGATGCACTTTCTCTTATATACTCTCTTACATAAAATCACCAGATTAAAAAATGAAAAAATAAAGTTACGAAAACTGCTATGAAATGTCTCACGACTACTGCTCTTACCTACTTCTCCTTGTCCTAAGGGGAGAATCAAATAAGCAATGTGAAAACATTCTAGAAAATGGAAAAGTTCTGTATAAACATCAGAGTTTTAATTGCATTACAATTCTTTTATGCTGTGGATCTTATGTTACCGTAAAGGGAAATAACAGCATAACACAAGGTTTGTCCACATCAAAATAAAACCCTAAAAAGGGAAAAAAACCTGAATCTGAAAGTAGAAAGCTCTCTTGGTGTATTTACATCACTCACTTTGTGTGGTTTTCCCATTCAGGTCCTCCATAGCTTTTTTTTTCAGATTCATCCACTCCCTCTGATGGTGTCTCCAATTCAGATGACATTTTGGCTTAGTGCAGGCTCTTCAAGCTTTCTTTTACACCTGTGGTCCTGTAGGGAAACATTCAGGGAAAGCTAGTGAGGTTTTCCTGAATGTCCACATAGTATCGCAATCTCTTCTGGATTACCTTTGACTCTAAGGGGAAGAAATAGACCAAATACCTCAGAATCAATTTTCTGAGAGATCCAATTCTTACCCTGGCAAGCTAACATCCTAATTTCACTTTAAGACAATCTAATCTCCAAATGAGGTGACCTGGATCTTTGTATAAAACAAAATAGCAAAGACAGCATCTAAATCCAATAACCTTTAATTGTAAGTCAAGCTACTCTGAATAACTTTATTTAGGAATGCCAACATATGACATGATCCAACACACGGTCATCGCAAGGTTTACTAAAGGCATGAGAACAAAACAAAGAATAAAATTTAAAACAGTGTTTCCTGAGCTACAGTCCCATGGATGTACACTCTTTTAAACTCAGTTGGATTCAAGCCTTCCCCAGAAAATAGAAGTACATCCAAATTGCTGAAAAAAATTCTACTTTGAGTTTGGACAGAGATTACCCAGAAACAAAAGGCTTAGAACTGATTTTACTGGTCCCAACAAGCAGTTATAAAATAAATCTGATTTGCTTGGAAGTAATCTGACGGAAATTGTTAATTTTGCCATTTGGGCTTCAGCTAGGTTGTGTGTGCTGGGAAACCGGTGACTCAAGACAGCTAAGAATTTGGGTTTATAAACTAGGTCCCTGTGCCACAGCTTCTTTATCAGGAAGTAAACTGAGTAGTAGAGTATTTGGGAAGTATTGCTGGGGAATAAGAAAAAGGTCAAGTTGACTTTTTTGGAATTTATAATATTATATGTCGTGTACCTTCAGGAAAGTACAAAACACCCCAGCTGCCTAACCACTTCTGTTGACTAGCTTGGATTAGATCTCAGCTTGGTTTTTCGGACTCACAATTTCTTAAGATTGCTAATAATTTCTATAAGAGAAGAAGTGCAATACAGGAATTAGACTGGATTTGGTTACAGTGCTTTTCATTAGATAATTTAAATTTTTTTGGTTATCGTTTTTTTCTCTTTATTTTCCCTCAATTACATATAAAAAAAATTTAACATTAATTTTTTTTTAAATTCTGGGTTCCTTCCATTTCCTTGATAAGGTAAGCAATTTGATATAGATTATACACGTAAAGTCATGCAAAACACTTCCATATTAGCTTTGTTGCAAAAGAAAACATAGACAAAAAAAAAAGAAAATATAAAAAATATGCTTCAATCTGCATTGATACTCCATCAATTCATTCTCTGGAAGTGGTAAGCATTTTTCATCATAAGTCCTGTGGAATTCTTTTGGATCATTGTATTGCTCGGAGTAGCTAAATCATTCACAGCTGATCATCATACAGGTCTTGTGCTACACTTAATTTGTCTTCCAATTCCTCCAAAGCTCTCATTTCATTTCCAATTTTTTTCTTCAAGTACTCTTATTTATAAAAAACATTTAAAAACTCGTTTTGTAACTTTTTTTTTAAACAAAACAGTTCGACTTTATTATTTTTTTAACTTATTTTTGACATGTTTGGTTTTCAGCATTGATTTTCACAGGCGTTTGAATTACAAATTTTCTCCCCATTTGCTCCCCCCCCC
>CM053624.1:261346748-261385294 GCA_028646595.1 Phalanger gymnotis
TGAATTGCTGGACTTCTTAGGGAGGGTGGGAAGGGAAGAGGGGAGAGAATTTGGAACTCAAAGTTTTAAAAAATAGATGTTCAAAAACAAAAAAGTTTTTTTGCATGCAACAAGAAAATAAGATACACAGGCAATGGGGCATAGAAATTTATTTTGCCCTACAAGAAAGGAAGGGAAAAGGGGATGGGAGGGTAGTGCGGTGATAGATGGGAGGGCAGACTGGGGAACTGGGCAACCAGAATATATGCCATCTTGGAGTGGGGGGGAGGGTAGAAATGGGGAGAAAATTTGCAATTCAAATTCCTGTGAAAATCAATGCTGAAAACTAAATATATTAAATAAAATTTATAAAAAAAAAGACAAAAAAAAAGATTCAACCCAACAAACACCTTTTAAATATAGCCTTTTAGGATCCCCCTAGTGGCTATTCTCTTCCCCTAAAACTACCCTGTATCTGCTTTGAATATTATTTTGTATATCTCTCCACATGTACATCTCCCCCAGCTAGAGAAATGAAAATGAATCAGACTAGCAAAGATGACAAAAGAAGAAGATGAGAAATACATCTCCTAATTAAACTGCATGTTCTTTGACTCAACTAGGCCCTAACCTCAAAGAGATCAAAGAAAGAGGAAAAGGACCTAATGTGTGAAAATATTTATAGCAGCTCTTTTTGTACTAGCCAAAAATTGCAAACAAAGAAACCATCCTACTGAGGAATAGCTAAACAAAATTATGGTATATGAAAGTAATGGAATATTGCTGTGCCATAAGAAATAACAAAATAAGACAGTTTTAGAGGAAATTTGAACATTTCTATTAATTGATGTAGACTCAAATGAACAGAACTGGTTGAAAAATTTATATAATAAAATTACAGAGAAAAAATTTTGAAAGACTTTAGAACTCTGATTATTAATGCAATGATAAACCAAGAGCCCAGAGGACTGAAGATGAAACATCCCACTCACTTCCTGCCAAAGAAGTGATGAACTTGAAATGAAGATACATAATTTTGAGGCATGGCCAATGTGGCCATTTGTATTGCTAGACTATGCATGTTTATGGTAAGAGTTTTATTTTCCTAGATCTGAGTTTCTTTTGGGACTGTTCAATTTTTTTTTTGAGGGGGGGAGGGAATAGGAGGAGATAAAAGGTATTTAAAGATCACCACAATACAATAAGCTAACCAAAAATTACTATCAAATTTGAAGAGTCACTGATTCCAGAGACTATATAAAAATTCCCTTTCCCTAGAATTCTTAAATTTTATTATAATAGGTAAATGGGGAAAAAATTATTTTCCAAGCAGAATGTTACAAAACTAAAATTTATTAGTAATTCAAGTTTAACTTATCAGCTAGATTGTTCATTTCAGTGCAAATGTGGAACCTAGAAAAAAATATCAGCTAAATTAGACAATAAATAAGCCCAATATTAATGAAACATTCAAAGTCAGCATACTCCTCAAAACCAAAAATAAATTTCTAAATAAACAAGATGAAAATGAAACTACCTCAGCTTTTTGAGGGGGAGAATTTATCAGCAGAAAAATACTTGATTTGCTTCAAAATGATGACAGTCACTTTCCTTTTGAGTTACAATCCCAGAGGTATTGAAGACATTCACATATGTCCATGGATCCATTTGCATTCCTCTTGGCCTAACCTTATATGTAACTGTACACAAAGACATTTCCATTTTTCTGTCCAGCTAGTAGACAAGAATCCGTACCTGACCATTTAACGAAAGACCAATTTCCATCAGAATTAGGCAGAAGCAGAGCAGTACAATGTCCTAGAAACAAGTCCCAAACAGCTATTGTTCCAGAAGTTAGTACAGCTGCTGCTAAATTATCCTTCACCTCGCCATCCAGAAACCTGATACCAAGCACAGAAAACAAAATATAACTTCTGCATTTAAATTACATTAACACAACTCAAAGAATACTTCCCTTTCGAGTTGGAAAAAACACAGTATGACTTGATACTGATCTAGTGTCCACAGCAATTATATTTACCTCTAAATGAATCTCTGATGAAGGATCTGTATTAACAATTAGCCCATATATTGGGACACATCCACATATTTGTGTTACAATGCATTAATTATCTTCTACTAATTTGCAAAGTGGATTACCACCTCACTGGCCTTTAGTTTCTTCATCTATAAAATTGCCACAGTTGGACTAGATGACCTGTAAAGGAGCATGCCAAAGTAAGAAAAAGGCTGAGTATGTAGTCAGAGGATCTGGTTATAATCTCAGCTCTGCTCTTTTCTATCTGTAAGACTTATGTAAATAAGTCACTTCCATTAGATTGCAAGCTCCTTGAGGGCACAAACTGTCTTTGCCACTTTTTGTATCTCTAGTGCTTAGCATAGTGCCTGGTACATAGTAAAGGCACTTCATACATGTTTATTGATTAACTGACTTCGGTTCTTCTGGCCCCAGTCTCCATATCTGTAAAATAAGGGGACTGGACTTGGATTTTTTTGAAACTCCATTTCAGCTCTAAATCTATGATCTTACAGTTTCTTCAATTTCCTGCTTAGGATAGCGCATAGGGCAGGAAATCTAGACCATACATATACGTATAAAGCTTTATAAAAAGAAATTTACCATTTCAACTAAATGACTGCAATGCATTGCTAAATTTTCAGAGAAATTTCATTCTAAAAATAGCAGCCTTAAGAGAGGAACTGATTACCATAACAATAAAAAGTGACACATTACAAATAAGTACTATCTACCCCAGGAAATCCTTTGAGATATCATTATCAATGGTATGGAGCCAGTAGTTAAATATTTCCAAAAATAATGACAGAGAAGCAATTCAGGCTACATCAAGAGACAATGAACTGAGATTGTGACAACAGGTCAATGATTCCAAAGCAAAGATGTCTACATAAACTATTACAAAATAAAGAACTTTTTCTCAAAACTTCTTTAAATGGAGAATTTCATTGTTGCTAAATAAAACACAAATATCTAATTTTTAGGAGGAATATATGCAACTTCCAAGTAGGTAGTGTGATGGTAGTGTTTTTTAAGTTTTCTTGATGGAAATATGCAGAGTAGAGAGTAGAAGAGATATGTATTAGCTCAAATGATGAAATTGGCTCACACCCACAAAGCAAACTGCATTGCTCTAAAATCCAATAAAACCACATAGGAATAGCATCAAAACATAAGGATCTTAGGGTTTAATTTACATACTTGCCACATTTCTACCTGTTGTTTATATAACACTCTCATTGTAGACTTTGCATAGCAGGAATTAACGGATAATATAAATATCAGCTATACTAGTGATTAAAAAAAAAACAAAACTACTTGCCTTTTGGCCCCTAGGTGACACGGTAAATAATAAATAATTAAGTGGTTAAAAAATCCAATCGATATTACAGATATCAGACTACTGATTTAAAAAAAACCTGCTTGCTTTTTGGCAGCTCCTCACCTGTCAAATGGGGATATAAGAGCGCCAACCTTCCCAGATTAGTTCTGTGGATCAAATGAAATATTTGTAATGTGTTCTGACAACTTTAAGGCACTCTATAAAGTCAGATATGATCATTGCTGATGTTCTGCTATTGCCTCTTTACTTGTAGGAATTGAACCATCACTTCAGCTGTTCCCCTGTTGCCAAACGTTTTGGAGACAGAATTACTTCTAAGAAATACAAGACTTTATAAAGTACCCCTTCTACACTTGCCTTCCAGTATAGCCTTGGGGAAGTGAGTAGGGCCGAACATCCGCACTCAGGGCTGTCTTAGGATTGATTACAATCAACTGAAATATAGGACTTCCCATCGATTCGATTTCTTTACCATGAGGATGACTTAAAACAACAAACAGGAGCCCCTAATTTGGAAGGAAAAACAGATTGTCAATGAAACCATTAGGAAATTTTTTTTTAAATTATAATTTGTTGGCAATGAAATAAAATTGATGCTGAATTGTTCCATAAAATGTTAATGATGAGAACACAGATACTAGTATCTAAGATTTAACCACTGATTTAGCTTTTTTCAAGTAGGAATAAATAAATCCACTGTCAATCTGGACTAGGTGATACTTGAGCTCAGGGTTTTCCTGATGTTTTTCAGTTAGGGACACACCAGCTGTCTTGCCAGGCCACAATATGGGAGGAGGATACTGTCCTTCCCACTTGGCTATCCATTGAAACAGCCAATTTTATTTAGTCATACTAACCACCAGTTTTATACCATAGCCAGCATTTCTCCTTCCCTTTCTCTAACATGTTTACTGCTATTTTCACGTTCCATTTTTTTCATTAAATATTCGCAAAGGGGAGTGAATAAATTCAGGACACTGAAACATGCCAAAGTTGTTCATTCAATGCACAGTCTCCAACTCATACTGACTGTTTCAAAAGTTTATTTTTAGGTAAGCTGTTTGGAACTTAGAATGCATTTTCTCATAAAAACAACAGTATTTATAGTGACTGGATTCCCAGATCAGCCAAAAAAAGTCATATTACCCAGTATAAGCTGGAACTAATGGTACTATAAAACCTAACAATTCCAAAGAGTGTTTTTTTTATAGGATATGTGTTTATAGTTCAGCTCTGGATATCAGGAACAAATCTTCCTACGGCCTGGCAGTGGTGACATCTTGCAGCTATTAAACCTGCCAGGGCAGCCACTACTAATGATAGTGGCTTTAAAGAGTTTTTCATGTTGATGGGCCACTTGTAAATCAAGGATGACCTAATACACCACATATAAAACATTCTTCTCTCCTCTCTATACTGGAACTTTTTCTATGTGGAAAAAAACAAAGAATTTGAGGAGGAAAAAAGAGTAGAGATATGGAGGAATTTGAGACTTCTTAAAAAAAATTCCTATCACAAAAACACTCACCACAATCTGGCCTAATTGGCAGCCTTATTAAAATCAAGTAAAATAATTTTATTAGCCAGGTAGGATGCCCGTGATAATGTTACAGAGAATACTTTTCAGCATTATTTCTGGCTTGTGCTAAGGCTATAAGCCCTTAAATACTTATAGTCACTGAATTTATAGCTATAAAAAGAAACCTATTACTTTGCTCTAAAATGTCTTTTCATCCATGACCTTCATGATACCAGATTGTTTACTTACCCTCCTTTGTGAAAATAAAGAAATGGGAGAAAGAATTTGTTAAGTTCCTACTCCTTTACAAATAAGGCACTAAAATTTAACAAAGATACATACCATATCAGAATAGGCTTTGTGACAGATTGAAGCTTGGTAGGAATTACCGATTTGCATCTTTTTCAGAAGTTGACCAGTTTTTAAATTCCTAAATACCAATGAAAGAAGAATTTTTATAACCTTTAAATAGGCAACTTACTGTTGAAGAAAGAATGCCATTATTTTCATTCTAGGAAACAGAATGAATTTCACATTGTGCATTCTCTCACAAAATCCCCATGAAATAAATTACTGAAAAACTAAGGGACAGAGTACCTTAGTCTTGCTTATAGCCATAGAGTAAGTCAATTATAGGTCTAAACACTAGTTCTGTAACTCAGCTAAACTGTCACATTAAACTGGGGTGGTATATGTCATAGGACACCTACGTAACTCAGTGGATAGAGTGCTGCACCTGGAATCAGGAAGATCTGAGCTCGAATCAGGCTTTAGACACTTAGTAGCTGTAGGACCCCTAAGCAAGTCACTTAGCCCTATTTGCCTCAGTCTTCTCAACTGTAAAATGAGGTAGAAAAGGAAATGGCAAACTAAGGCAGTATCTTTGTCAAGAAAACCCCATGGGGTCACAAAGAATCAGACACAACTGAAAATGAACAGAGATTTATTGTGTCATTAGGAATTGAAAAGAAAAACTCCATTAACAGAGATTTTTCAGTGTTTCATTCTATTGGGTTCACGAGATTAACACACAACCAAGGTCAGAGTTTTCCAACTGTTTTGAGTGTATAACACAGCCTGTGATGTCTAAACTTTCTAAGACATATGATGGCCTGGGAAGTTCCATTAGTAATAAATCTGACTGAGGAAGAATCAAAAGGATTCATTTGGTGGGTATGGGGGAGACTTGAGCAGGCCTTCAAAAGGTACATGTTAAAATAACAACAATAAACTAGCATTTAAATAGCACTTTAAGGTTTGCAAGAGCTTTACAAATATAATCTTATTTGATGTTCATAAAAACCCTCGTAAATAGGTGCTATTATTATCTCCATTTTACAGATGAGGAAACTGAAGCAGAAATATTAAGTGACTCGCCCAGTGCCATACTGCTGGTAAGTGTCTGAAGCTAAATTTGAATTCAGGTCTTCCTGACTCAGATATACCACCTAGGTGCTTTTAAATGCTGATATCAGAACTTTCAGAAAAATAAGAAGCACATGGGGATAAAGGGAGAAAAGAGGAAGGCAAAAGAAGAGATATGAAATGAGAAAACAGAGGAAAAAAGAGAAAGCAAAAGTGTTAAAAGAACCTCTACTTAGCTTTAATTAGAGTTATGAAAATAATGGTGAATTTGATCACTCAGAGCAGAAACCGGCTTGTCTAGGAATCCTGGGGGAAGAACGGGACTGGCTACACAGATGCTTCTTCAGAATGGTGCCACTGGGGTCCTCTCCTAAACTTCACAGAGAAAAGTAAGTTTCTTGCAGGGATTACTTTTATTTTTATACGCAGAGCACCTAGTACAATGCTATGTAGTATTGGGTGCTTAACAAAATGTTTATTGAGTTAAACTGGGGGGGGGGGGACGACTTCACTTTAGAACTAGGGCATGAATAATCACAACACTGACTTCCCTACTTTCTCCTCTCAACTTCCTAGAACAGGCCTGCACAACCTGGGGCCAGTGGGCTGCTCACACTTGCAGCATGCCAAAGGATTTCGGCAGCCTCCGAAAAATGTAGAGGAAATCCTTTGGTGAGCTGCAGGTTGTGCACGTCTGTCCTAGGAACCTAGACTCTTTAGGCAAGAAAAGAAGCAAGGACGTTACTCAACTGTGGTAAAGTTAATAATCATCCAAATTAAAACAAGAGTTCAGTGATTTTCTGCTCTCATAGCTGCAACCACAAGCTCTATACGAGGGAGTCCCAAATCCAACTTCATCTCTTGAACCATAGCTTTTCTCCAACTGCACAGTAAATATTTCTACTAAATGTTTGTCATCACCTGAAATTACACATGGGAAATTTTCTATCCTCCCCATCTCCAAACTAGCTCTTTCTCCATTAAATTCCCTATTTTTTTTCATTCTCTCAGTTATCCATGGCCTAAATCAGTCATCTCTGATACTCACTTAATATCTAATCAGTGAGACAACTCACGTAGATTCTTCCTTAGTATTCATCCACGTCTCCTTTCCCATTTGCACCATAACCATTATCTATCACCTTATTCTCAGCCTATTGCATTAGCTTCCTAAATGTTGCTAACAAAACGGCTTTTCCTGTTGCCAGTCTCCTCTCCACCCAATACATCCTACACACTGTTGCCAGATTTAGTCTTCTAAAAGTTGTGTTTTCCTTATGTCATTTCCCTATCTTCAGTGGTTCCTCATTACTTAAAAAAGTGTCTAAATTCTTTAGCCTGGCATTAAATGTGCTTCATAATATAGGTCTAACACTGATGATTTCAACTTCCTCTATAGCCCCAGAGCCTAACATAGAACCTTGTAAATATGAGGAACTTAATAAATGCTTTTTGGATTAATGTAGATTCTTAAATTAGTAATCCTTCTACTCTCCCCAAAGTCCCCTTTTTCACTACATTCTGCTTCTACTTTTGCTCACACTACTCTACTAACTCCAACTGCCACTTGTTTCTCCCCACCCACCCTCTCTTCCGCCTATGCAAATTCTATTATTACCTTAAGGCCTAATTCAAGGCTTTCCAGATCACTACTCACAACAGCGATGGGCACCAAAAGCACTTTTTATTTGTACATACAATACACACAAGTGTTATATACACACATGTATATTAATATATGTACACACATATTTACACACATATATTTACTCTTGGTATGAATAACAGGTGCTAATAGCATGTGTGTAATACAAGTAAGAAAACAATAGGTACTAGATGTTGAAAGGGTAATATCGTGATACATGAGAACAGACATGGAAATGGCAATTTTTTTGGGTATATTCTGGAGCAAAAAGGAGAGTTCAAATAAGGAAAAACTCATAGAGCAAAGTATTCAGTGATAAGGTTAGAGATGTAAGTCATGACCAGACTAAGGTGGACCACGAATACCCAGTTGAGAGATGTCCATTTTATCTTCTTGGCAACCTAGAACCATTGACTAGAAGGGTAATGTAGGGCATTGAAAATGTATAGGACGAATTTGAAAGAGAAGACAGAGCTGTGTGATTAGGAGATAGCCAAATGGGAAAGGGGTACAATAAGAACACAAAATCAAAAGGAAAGGTAAAAACAGAACAAGCTTTGGGCAAATGTGGTTAGAAAATAAGCCAAGCTGCAGACAGTAATGTAATTCATATAACTACCTGTGATAATTTATAAGGTCTTATTGAAAGGCAAGGAGGCCTTTGTCCTTTGCTCATTCGAGAATACCTAAATGAACTAACTGGAAGGGCCTAAGTCAAGAAAGAAGAAAAAGCAAGCACATCATTTTGTCTGAAGATTAAATCTGTCATCCTGCCCTCATGTTCTAAATCAGAAGATGTCATGTAAGTAGATATAAAGGTCACTGTGGGCTTCCTCCTTCATGAAGCTTTCCCTGATCCTCCCCAAACAGGAAATAGTTTTGCTTCTTCTGACTTCACCTATCACTTTGTAGCTCTCGTTTCTAAATTAAATTCTCCCGTACACTGTGTTATACTGAACTGAATATTTGGGCATGGCTCACATGAACATCCCTCTCTCTACCCTCTTCTCTAATCCTCAATCCTAAACTCTATAAAGTCAGGGATACTATCTCATTGACATTGTCTCCCCTAGTGTATTAATGCAAAGGGCCTCCATTCAAAACACCCAAATTTTTAAGTTTACCCCAAGGTTTAAAGATGGAAGTTGAAAAGTCATAATCATTGAGAGTTACAAAGGGATCATATTATGTACTCCAATTCTACAGAAATTATATGCTGATTAATGGACAAAGATTTTCTGGGCAGAAGTTACCCTGTTACCTTAACAAAAACAAAATTCTTTGACTATAAAATAGCTCTGTCTTCTAATAACAACGACAAAAGACTCCTTTATTTCAACAATGCTTTTCACCAGGCTTTTGAAAAACATTATTTTTAAATCATAAACTGTCCTATTGTTACAGAACAATTTACATTGTTAGTCCAAATTGTCTATTTCCAGATTTCAGAGAAAGTTTGTAAGACAATAGTCCAGGCACTTCCCTGGTTCTGTGGCCAGTCAGAAGACCTCACCATCAAAGCCCTTCATCTCATCTTGAACTTTAAAAAAACTAATTTTGGTTACTATACATACTTAAAAAGAATAAAATTGTATTTCTTCAAAAATATTTTATTATAATGACCAAGTTTGGCCCCAAAGAAATTTTTTAAAAAATCAATTCCCTTCCTTCATTCCAAAAGTATGAGACAATGGGTATGGAATATTGCATACACTATCAAGCATAGCTGATGTATTGATTGGGTTTGCTGAACTGCTTTTTTTTCCATTCTTCCGTTTTAAATCTTTATAGCAAGGGACGGCTCAGTGTGCTGGAGAGATGTATTCAAAAATAAATATAATGTAGCACAAACAAAAAGCATGAATTAAAACAAAGGAAAAAATAATGTGGATGCCAGATTATTTTTCTTGTTAGAAATAAAAAGCAATCTATACACATACACACAAACACACGCATTCTATAATTCAAATTGACTTTTTCCACACTAGGTATGAATTAATGAAATTTTATTGCATATTGACTTCAAAATTCACCACAAAAGGAAAACTTACCAGATAACAATATTGCTCATCAGAGTTGTGCCAAGCAAAGCATCTTGCATCCCTTGAACCTCAGCAAAAGCCAAGATGGTTTCTTCTGGAGACATCAAGGTCTGTTTTTCTTTACTTCTATATTTTAAAGAGTATTAAAAATTGGAACCTCATACCAAAGATTTTCCTAGGCAAGTGTCTCTACTGAACTCTCCCAATAACTAATCCAGTACCCCAAAAAAGGTCAAACCACAAAATTTTAATAACAGAAAACACTTAAAAAAGTTCTTAATGTCACCTTTTTAAGGGTATAAGCAACTTAAAAGAAAAGAACTTAGTCTTTCTACATAACAAAAGTGGCACAGACACTTAGGAGTCATTCATTATTTCAAAGATTATTTGATAATAAAGCAAAAATTTCATTCTTTTCTAAACAGAATATTTCTGTCTCTTTTCTTGCCTATTTCCTTTTAGCCAAATCAAGAGATAAAACAGAAAATAGAAAATCAAATAAAGGTAACTCTCCAATACTATTCAAGATAAAATAGGACAAAGACATAATTTCTAATTCCTGAACAATTTTTTTCCCTTTGTCTCCCTACCAGAAAAACCTGTGCTCTGCTAACAGACCTACTTGTACCAGAGCTCCCAGTTATCTCTCAACATTTCTATTCTACTATTTTACCTATCATGGCCCTTCCACCTATGCATTTGAATTATTTCCTGAAAAATCCCCATAAATGTTCAGCTTGTCCTCTGCTCTTTCCAGGTGCACCCAACAAGATAGGGAAACCACCCTTTTGTCATTCAATTTATACTTTAAGTCCTGTGAACAAACTAGCTCCTTAGCTTATAAAATGAAAAGATATATAGTGCTTCTTTTACCTTCCAGATCCTGAAAAGGTCATGAGGTCTACTTGGTGATCACGAAGGGTCCCATTGCTACAAACTAGCCTCTTATGTCTAAGTCCAAGCACAGCTTTTATATTTCCGGATTTTACAAGTGACTGCTTTAAGCATTCATCATCAGAACAAAACAATAATCTAAACCAAATCAGAATTAAAAAAAAAACATAAGGAAAATTTTGTATATGTAGGGAATAGATTAAAATATGGAAAGGAATTTTTTGGAGGTACAGAAATGGCATATCTTTTCTACTTCATACTTTAAAAGGAAACCATATTTGATTCAGGTTTATGTGGTACTTTATGGGTCACAAAACATTGCCCTCACATGTATTACTAATCCTCCCATTTTCTGGACAAGCAAACTAAGGCTCAGAAAGATCAGGGTCAAACACCTAATATGAGAGACAAAATTTGAACATAGGCCTCTATACACATTCATCATTCTTTCCACTAAAACATGTTACAATTCAAAAATGCCATTTTAATGCCTAAGAGTTTATAGGTCTTGCTCTCTTAATTCAAAATCCTTTCAAAATTCACAGTATAAATAGGTATTTAATGCTTAATAGAGAATAGTAAGTACTCAATAAAAATTTGCTGGTTTCAAATAATAAAGAAAAAACATAGGTGAAAAAACATTTACATACCTGATTTCTCTAATTTCTAGATGTCCCAAAGCAACACACACAAGATTACAAGCATCCCAAAGTGGAATGATTTGTAGTACTGGCATCTAAATCAAACAACAACAAAGAAAAAGAACCATTTCTTGACTGTTTTATTTATTTCATTTTTTCATTCATTTCATTAAATTTCCAAAGTTCTTAATGATCACATTCTAGTTTGATATACACCCCACCCCCCAAATACTACACCTTTACAAATATCTCTTTTCTTAGTGTTATCAGAGGTTATGAATAAGCATTAAGAAAGGCTTGGTAAAGGGCAAAGAGTCCTGTGATCCACAAAAAAATTAACTAATATGGTAACATGGAGAATCATATTTTAGAAAGCAGAGGTAAAAGCAAATATAGGAAGTCAAATTAAAAATCTGACAAAATCTCAAATACTTTAAATGTGGCTTGTATAATAATAGACTCGTTTACCAATTTTTGCTTTGTGGGTAAGTTGTACGTCTCTATCCTTATGCAAACCAAGTTCTTTTTATGGTCAATTCCACCTACAAACATCTGATTCCTACCTCTGTGAAGTGCCATGTGTAAACTTTTCTCCACTGCCAGTTATCCAGAGATTTCCAGAGAGAAACTGTAAATTCACAGGCAGTTATGATACATGACTCCTTACAGCCGGTTACTTCCCACCACACAGTACTCACATCCACAGAACAGGAATCTGAAGGATTCTGTCACAAAGGAGGAACAGCAGTTAATGTGAAGTAATAAAACGAGAGCACATACTTAAATCATTCTTTAAGGTTTATGAGGTGTTTCCCTCATAGCAACCCTTTGTTTGGAGCAGGCAATACAAGTATTATAGTCTCCATTTTATAGGTGACAAAAATGAACTTAAGTGACTTCAAAAGGTCACACAAAGTTAAGGAGCTCAGTTATGACTCAGAGCCAGGTCTCTCAACTCCAAAGCTAACAGCTTCCTGCTGCCACCCATAATATTGTTTGTTTTATGTAAGTTTTACTAATTCCTCATCATAAGAGGCATCCAAGTGGAGGCTTGATGACCAATTGTCTGGGATATCTGTGCAAATGGGGGCCTTACATTTCAGGGAAGGGCTAGACAGGTAACCTATGAGAATCTGTGATGTAGATAACTCTACCAAAAAAACCATTCAAAAGTAATAATTTGATAGGATCCTAAATAGAGGGTTAAATTAAATTAAAGTTCTATTCAGGCAGAAAGAAAATTAGATTCATGGGTCTTGCCAATTGTACCGCGAGAGCCTTAAGCTTTGAATAAGACTTTATCCTAATCATTTTTTGTATCTCCCAAGCACCCAATAGTGCTTGAGGCTCCTGGTTCACTGACTTGAACACAAACATTTAAGTCCTAATTTCCAGTACAAATACTACAAATAGCTGTTTAAAAAAAACCCAAAACGTTTTCAGTTGCTTTAGATTTGAAGTATATGAAATATAAGAGGATGTTTCCATTGTATCTGCAAGGATTTACCTGCTTTAAGTGTTGTTTTTCCCTCATTTTCATGACTACAAGGATGATAAAACTTGAGGCTAAGTATTAGCAAGTAAAAACACATTGCTTTGTGTACTAATCAAGAGTACAAATCAAATCTTATGTTAAATGCAGTAAAGGAGCTAAGGTATAGTGTGCAATGTAAATCACTTTGGCTTTGGAGTCTTGAGACTCAACTGCAACTCTAGCTCTTCCATATACTGCTACATCTATAACCTAGCTCAAGTCACTTAACCGTTGTGGTTGTTAGCTAAAGTCCAGCCGTAAGATGAAGCAGCTGGACTTGACTTCTGTCCTGCAAAGTGAAATTAAGAGTTTATATATAAGAGCAGATTCCTGGATCACCCATTTCTTCCAATCACCATTCTTGGCAGATGGTATTTTTGGTGTAGACATACTCTGATAAAGATAATTATTATTTTAAAAGTCCATACCTATAAATTAGGTGAAATTATAAGTTTCAAAAAGATCACCAGACTGGTGACTGCCTCGCCTGGCCCACTACATCAGAGATACCTATTCTTCAGTCTTCCTATTCCCTGGATACAACAAACTCAGCAGCAGCCTTGCTGTTCCTTCAGTTCTGCAGCCAAGATCAAAATTAACTAGCCATTAATTCTTGAAAGAAGCAGATCAATCTGCAAGGCCTCAATAGCGACTCCAGTAATCTTCAAGTCTAAAGTGCCCCCTCCTGGTCACCAGCCTCCTTCACTTACAGTCTTCCTCAATTAGAACCTGAGCTCCTGGAAGGCAAGAACTATCTTTGCTTTTGCATTTGTATTAGCAGCACTTAACAGACAGCCCACCACAAAATAAGTGCTTAATAAATGCTTTTTCATTCAGACAATTCATCCTTAGGTATCCAGAAGGTCTAGGATCCTTTCTAAAACTTCTTAAAGGGAAGTTAGTAGCAAATTCTTTTGTAAAATGAAGATCTTTTTGTAATGTGAATGAAACTCTCTACTTTATAGGTGTGGACTTTTAAATAATAATTAATCAGAGCACGGTCACACCAAAAATACCATCTACGTAGCATGGAGATTAGGGGAGAAAAAAAGGAGCTAACCCAGGAATTAGCAACCATGTTAATTCTAATTTAAGTTTTCAGGAATCAAAAGTTATACCTATACTTTGTTCAATTAGATCCTGTAATCCAATGACCAATTAAACATCAGTTGTATTACTAAATAAAATTGTAGCAAAAAGGGTACAGGGACAAGCATTACAATCCAGAATATGTAAAAGGAAAGTACACTATTTAAAATGTAACACGATCCTGTTCATTGTTTCTTCTCTTTATAAGAAAGGTAGGAAGAATAGAACAATCTCCCTTCATTCAGGCACAAAACTTGTTCAATTTAAAATGTTTAAACAAGCTAAGTACCCTCAGAAATGGCTTCATATAATTTACTCTTTTACAATCTGCCTAAAAACATATAAAATATCCATATCCCTTACAAGAAAACCTTTTCAACAGAGAAAAGAGGGGAGGGAAAGGATTGAACTGATTTTATTTCAGTTTTAATTATACTTGAATTGAAAGAGTACTTATATATCCCACTAGAATATAAAAAGTACTTATACTTTCTTAAATAGAGGGCAGTAGCATGATCAAATTTTCCTGTTTTCAGAACTTATCTGATTTGTCAGTAATTAAGGACACAATGATGTAAAGAAGATAGCCTTCTGACCTTTAACTTTGAAACTAGCTGTAGGTTACCCAGTTTCAAACTATCACACCAAATTTCAGCAGGATGTTCTGCTACTTTAGTCTGTGGGGAGAAAGAAGTCAGCATATTAACTTAAAATTTATATCTACATTAATTAAAATTTCAATGTTGTATGTTTTCATTTTCTTTCTAAAATGAGCAGTAAGCCTCAGTGATATATCTTCATTAAAAAGGCAGTTCTTTTAAAACAATTTTTCAATTTTTAAGGATGAATTTTAAGTTAACCATACCACCTTAATTAAAGTTTAATATTGGTCATATCAAAAGAACACATTAAAAACATTTTCTAATTAGACATTTCCAAAGTTTTAATCTAATAAGCTTCAGGGCCAATTCATCAAGAACTCATTAATTAATTATTACTTGATAGACATTTACTTGACTACTTCAAAGCATGTTTAACAAGTGGGCAATTTATTGAGCTAAATAAAATTCAATGGCTATAAACAAAAGATTTAGAATCTCAAGGGAAATAATGGGGAAAGAAAGTAGGAATGAAGGGAATAGCCATTTACAGACCTGAGATTATATTATAAAGCAGTAATCATCATTTGGCACTGGTTAAAAAATAGAAAAGTAGATCAGTGGAACAGGATAAGCCAGAATTAGAAATAATCAAACTCAATAATTCAGTGTTAGATAAACTCAGGAACATAAACTTTGGGAGGAACTCCCTATTTGACAAGAACTAGGCTTAGATCCACATCTTATACCAGGAAGGGGTTCTTAATCTGGTGTTCACGAATTTTTTAGAATTCTGATAATTATTTTAACATAATTGCTGCCTTTGTATTCCTATATATTTCACTTTATGTGCTAAAAAATATTATTCTGAAAGGAATTCCATAGTTTTAACCACACTGTTATGTCATGGACCCCTTTCCCAAGTCTGAGTGAGGTTCATGACAGAAAAAAGACTGTGTGTGTGTGTGTGTGTATATATCTCAATAATCAGGTACCTTTCACAACTACAGCAGAAAATTCCTAACCAAAGGAGACATAGAGATCACAAAAGATAAAACTGGTAACTTTCTTAACATGAAATTGAACATCTTTTCCTCAAACAAAAACAATGCACAAGAATAAGGGAAGCAGTTGATTAGGAAAGAATGTTAACATCTCTTATCTCTGATATCCAAGATATACAAGTATTAAGAGCCATTATCTAATGAATAAGTGGTCAAAGGATGTGAACCAATAGTTTTCAAAAGACAAACTGGTAACTACTAACAACTGATAGTAGGAAAAATTCTAATCAAAACAATTCTGGAGGTTTCAACGCACACTCAGCAACATGACAGATAAAAGAAGGAAATAGTCAATGCTGGGCTGCTTGAAGACAGGCATGCTAATACGTTGTTGGTAGAGCTGTGAATCAGTATAATCATTTTGAAAAGTAGTTGGCAATTATGTTAAGAAAGTGACTAAAATGTCCATACCCTTTGATCCAGAGATCCCACTTCTAGGCATATATGCTAAAGAGATGAAAGTCCAAAAGAAAGATCTCATATATAGTAAATAGTCATAGCAGTAATTTTCTCTTAGGAAGATCTGGAAATAAAGTGCTCATCAACTGGCAAATGGCTATATAAATTGTGCTACATGAATGCTGCAAAATATGACCGAGCCATAAAAAAGACAAATGAGAATTAAAGCACTTGATCAATAAATATTTATTAATAAGCACCTACTTACTATGTTCCTGAGAAGCATGAGAAGACATACAGGAACCAATGCAGAGTAAAGCAGACAGAAGCAGGAAAACAGCATATAGAATGGCAACAGAAACATAAAGAACAATAAAACTGAGCACCCTGTAATTAGTATATACCACCAAGGTCAACCTTGAAGAAAGTTAAGAAAATGTATTTCCTCTCTTCATTGTAGAAGTTGAGGGTAGAATACTGCAGACAGAGCCACTGGTTGGTTTTGTTAAACCAACTTTTTTCCTTTCTTTTTTAATGTTAGTTATAAGGTATGGCTTACCTGAGGTGAGGGGAAGCACATATTCAAAAATAAATATAACAATGAAAGACATCAATCCTTTTTTCTTTTAAATTTAAGAAGTGAAAAATCATACCTGGAAAGTGCTTCCCAACAGTGGTCTTTCTTTGGAAGTGATTGAATCAACAGATGGAAGAGTTTCTTGAGAACCACAGACACTGTCAAATTTCCTTTCAGAAGAAGGTACTATTTGGTCAGGCTCCTTGTTGACTTCCCTACCTAATGAATGCATGTTAGTACCCAATTTCAATGCACTGGGTGATTTGATACACTGATTATCTCCACTAAGATTGTCTGGTTTCTTCAAGTAAGTACGTCTAGGTGTACAAAAAGTAGGTCCAGTAATTTCTGTAGCCACATTTCCGCTTTGAATTTGGGAGCCAAATACTGGAGTGGCACCTAGGAGAGGGAAAACAGGAGAACACACATCTGCTTCAAGCTGGTTATTTGTGCCAGGTAGGTTAGTACAAGAAGGCGTGAAAAGTAACATATTTTGAGGAACATGCTTTGGTTTTTTTGGCTGTGAATTTGTTACAGTAATAATATCTTCTGCTAAATTCTCCTTCTCTGTAACTATTTTTTTAGGCATCAGTTCTTCCAAAATAAGACGGTCTCCGTCATTACACTTTTTTCCACCATTTCCTGAATCAAAAGGTTCAATTTGTTGTGCTGAGTAAGACTTTAATTTCTCAAGCTTAAGAAAACCAAAGTCCTCATCAGGCAAGTCAAAGTCAGTGATGTTGATGCTTGATGACGACTTCTCAAAACTGAGTATCTCATTCTTGAGATGAAATGAAAGGTCAAAACTGGTGCTATCCACAATCAAGGAGTCATCACCAATGGAAGAATGAAGGTTCTTTCTTTGAATACAATCTTGCTTCCCTAACAAAAAAAAAAAAGAAAAAAGAAATTAAAACTTGAAAGGAAAAACATTTTTGATTGGCTTTCATAGTCATTTATCCAGTACCTTGGGGTAGGATTCAAGTCCCTAGATAATTTTTAATAACACTTCAGTATTACACAATACCGAAAGTAAGGTTTCTGTGTTGTTCTGTTTTTCATTATTGAGAGGCCGTAACACCTTCTATCTACAAAAAAGTAGACTGAGCTAAATAAAGCTTTCCCTTAAGCTTCAATAGGATACTCTTCCCTGTTAAGACCCTGAGTCTACTTTTAACATACACTATACTACTCTTAAAACTGCACTGAGGAATTCAACCTAACTATGGGAGTGGTTGAGACACAGATATCCTTTGATTTAGGATTTTGTTGGAAATATTAATGGGGACCGTGGAGGAGAGGAAGAGTAAGTAGAAATGTGAGGACTATTCTGCCCATATGTTCAGTTCCCAGGAGAATACAGTAAGTTTCCCAAATTAGGGTTGTTTTTTTTTTGACCATCCCAGTGAATTTGATTTCTTACACTAACCAAAATGAAAGTTTATTATTCCGTGATAGGACAGGTAGAGAAGAAACTAGGTAGGAATCAGAAGACTCATGTCCTAGTTCTGACACTTACTATGTGACCTCAGACAAATCACAACCTGAGCCTCAGTTTCCTCATCTATGAAACTGGAATACTTGCACTACCTAGCATTTATGAATTGTATTAAGTTTTGCAAAACTGTGTTATCTCAATTGACCCTCACAACGCTGGAAGGGGATGCTATTATTACCCCCATTTTATAAATTAAGGAAACTCAGACTGAGAAAGGTTAAGTGGCCTAGTTTGATGTAACTAGCATATATCTGAGGCGGGATCTGAATTCAGGTCTCCCTGACTCCAAGTCCAACATCCCATCCATTGAACACCCAACCTGGGCTGAAAAGCTGAAATTCTGTCAGTTGGTTTTCAAACTGACAGACAATTGGTTTGGTCCACAAATCACCTCTAGCATTAGTTGCAGCTTCCTCCCAGGGAATAAGATAATGTTTGGGTGGACTTTTAACATGCTCTGATTTTTATGGAATGGAACACATGCCTAATGTAGGCATAAAGAATTGAACATGCAATACCTTGTGTTATTGATGTGGGTGTTTTTTTGTTAACATTAGCAAGCATACACCTTGATTTGTCTGTGATTGCTTTTTTACCCCGAGCATGTGCTTTTTTCCTTGGAGCTTTTTTGCACAAGGCAGCATCTTCCTTGGGTTTTTTAATATCCAGCTTGTCAGAAACTTGCAGTTCCGAGTCCTGGTCATCGATTTCTTTTTTGCAAAAGAATCTTTTCCCTCTGCATCTTCTACTTGATTGTCTTTTACAAGCATTCAGAGCAAAATCATTGTCTTCAGTGGGCAAAGCAGCAAGGCTACCTTCAGTGGTTGATGAGAAAGAGTTTTGGAAAGGACTACTTGAACTTCTTTGGTCAGATAATGGAAGTTCACTTTGTTCTTGTGAGGACAGATCTAAATTTTTAGTTACCTGCTTACTTTTATGCTTAAATCCCTTTCTTTTTACACCTAATTGGCTCTGAATTACAGCTTCCAGGTCTACTGTCCTCTGACAATTTGACATTTGTCGTGTTGTCCTAATATAATATTCCACAGGAAACAGAAGACCATCAAGCACTGTACAAGAATTTAATGGATTTTCTGTAGGACCAGGAGAGATTACTTCTATGGTAGGGCTCACAGCCTCACTTAGAACCTCTTTCTTTTGAATATTTTCACCTGTACTATCAAGTAGGTTACTAGAAGATCCTAAAGGCTTCAAGCTATGATTCTGTTCATCAAAATGTGTGGTTTTGCTTAAGGAATGATTGAGCTCATTTGCAGAAAATGCTCTGTCATCTGATGGCAAGGTGAGAGTGCCAGACATCTTTTTATCCACATTCATATCAACATTTACCATCTGGTCACCTGGAGAGAAAACATATTCTTTCCCTCCTTCCTCTAATTTTTTAGGTGAAACATGAGTAAGATTCATTGAACACTGGGCAGCCAGTTTATAGCTATCACAGATTTCTTCAAGAGGAACACACTCAAGTTGCTGAATATTACTGTCATCCAAAGCATTGTGTAAAGAAAGTGCAGCCATCTTAGAGAGATTATTTTCTTTCAAAATTGCACTGGCATCATTTTCAAGTTCAGTAGTAACAGGACATTCATTGATTTCTGTGACTGGTGTGGGAGAATTCTGGATCTCACTCTCACCAGATGAAAACTGATTTCTTATCTGAAACACTGGTAACACAGGATTTTCTTTAGAAAACACTTGTCTTTGGTCTCTTTGTCCAGCATTTATAAATGAATCAGAGGCAAAGAAGGATTCACTTCCTTTTGATAATAGTGTATTTTTTCGGTTCTTCATTCTATTCAATGGCTGTTTATTTTGCTTTTTCTCATTACCTGGTCCAGTGATGCTATAAAAGAAATTCTCCTGGCAGTTATCACCTATATGTTCAGAACATACTCCTGATGAGCCATCACCAGTGCTTGATAACTCAGGCTCAAAGTCCAGTGCAACGGCTGTTTTCTCCTTGGTTTCTGCATTAAGACAGGCATCGATTTGTAGTGTGCATGTTTCTAATTTATCACCAAGAGATACTTTGTCTTCCGGCTCTGAGGAGACAAAAATAGTTTATGACTAGCATGTTAGGCATTAGACTACAATTCAAGTGAAAAAGTGAAACAAACTTTATAAAAGAGATATTCCACTAATGTGGAAAAAAAATCAGTGGACCAAAAAAAAAAAAAGAGATCTGAATTTAAGTTCTGCCTCCTCTATTAACCAACTGAATAACCATGGACAAATAGGAATTCTTAAAGGTATAATTTTCTCATTGATAAAATGGGGACAATTATACCTGCCCTATTCACCTCAAAAGGATGCTGTAGGGATCAAAAAAAAAAAAAGACAGTGTATATGAATGCAAAAGTGCTATATGAATATAAGTTGTTACTATTCATTAAAAGTTGTTACTCTTCCAATACTAAGTTCTGAATACATTTAGAGCATTGTGGTAGGTGGTGGGAAGATACAAAGATAAATATGTTCCCCAACCTTCAAAGAGGTTACAATACAGTACTACATTCAAATTTTGAACAGCTTGCTAGTTACCATAATCTAAAGCTAATTTACATAGAGACCAAATTCTCTTCCTTTCTCTCCTAAATTCTTTTCCTTCCTTTATCCCATCTAAACCAAAATTTATACTTGAAAGTTGAGAGATAAAGATTAAACACAAAAAAAAAAATTAAAAATTCTGTCTTGTTTGTAAGATAATATCCAAAAAAATTTAAATTGAGTTTAGCAGATACAAATGAATTGGCTACTTTGTACCTGAGTTTGTTTGTATGGCTGTTTCCTGCTTAAGCACGAAGTTCTGTTCAGTCTTCGAAGAATTTTTTGCCCTCTCAGCTCTTTGAGCACGCTAGACAAAACAAAAGCAGGCCCAGGAAGGAGCAAGTTCAATAAAATTAAGTTTGCTCAAAGCTTATTCCGCTAAAGTGATAATAAGCAGCATGATAATAATACTGTCATCTGCGAAGGCAGCATTTGTTTTTCCAGGAAAAAAAGTCCTACCTTCAATCGAGCCAGTGTCTTGCTGTACTCTCTTTTTAAGAATGCCAGCTTTTCCTTCAACTGGAGAGAAAAAGGCACCAATCTAGAATTACACACTTACAAAAGAAAACACGAAAGAAATACTGGCACGGCCACCTAGACTACAGATAAGGGGCTGGCCCAAGTAGGAATTGTCAGAGCTTCTGCAGTGAGAGCGGGGGAAGCACAGAGTTTGATTTCTGTGCTTAAGTTCCTGTACAGAAAATATTCCCTGGATTTTTCTCCTCCTAACCTCAGGTTTCCCCATCCACCCTTCCTGGGGGTGGAGAGTAGAGAGAATGAGCACTTCAATCCAACAAGAAGGATGTTAGTTGTTTGGGGCTTGGCATCACCAGCGTTTAGCACCATGTGTACAGTAGGTGCTTAATAAGTGCTAGTTGAATTGAAGATTAAGTCCAAAGCACCATCCTAGTAACTGGGAACACAAATTAAAAAAAAAAAAAAACCAGCACAGTCGCTTGACCTCCAGCAGCTTACGTCCTACGGGTGAGGGGCAGAATTCGTACATAGAGCGCTAGATTTGGAATCAGGAAAACCTGAGTTCGAATGCTGCGTCAGATTGAAACTGGCTACGCTGGGTGATCGATCCCCTCGGCTTCGGCTGTACCATCTGTAAATGAGGGTGGCCTCTCCAGGGCTGGCAGAGGATTAAATCAGACAGCAGGGATGGAGCCTTCGCAAGCTTTAAAGCGCTACATAAATGTCGTTGTCAAGAGGTCCCGGGCGATGGGGGCGGGGCAACGAGAGATCCACCCCAAGGGTTCACTTTCAGCAGCAGCGAGACTGAGAGGAAAGCCCTTCCCGAGCCGACCCCACCCCCACCCCCGACATCTCGGGGCCCCTTCCCACCCACCCCCATCCGGCACCTTCTCCTTCTCCTCGCAGCTGAGCACTTTCCCCGCCGGGTCTTCCATGGCTGCAGCCACGAGGGGAGAACGGGTGGGTGGCTCCTTCCTGGCGCCTCCGGTTTGTGGGGACGCTTGGCCCCCCCGGGCCCGCCGAGGCCAAGAGAAGCCCCCAGCCCAGCTGCGAGCGCCCGCCCCTTCCAACTCCCGCCAGTTCAACCCAGGCGTCAGGGGCCGCTCGCCGAGCTACCGATCGAATCTAGCTGGAGGAGCGCAGACCAATCGATCGAGGGGGCGGAGCCAATGGAGAAATTGAAGGAGGGAGGGATGGGCGTTTCCCCTTCCAGAAAGGAAGTGACGATAGAGACCGGAAACGGGAGGAAGGGAGATTTGAGCTTGGGAGACGGAGGTTACCGAGATGGAGCTGAGCGAGCAACTCTACAATAAGTCCGAATACATCGAGACGGTGCGCTGGGCGACGCCGGGCCGCAGGGAACGGGGCGGGGGCTGGAGGGGGCAGGTCGTCCTGGTCAACTCCCCGCTGATGTCTGAGCCGCCCCGCCCATCCCCGGGCAGCCCCAGCCCCTCCCTTGCATCCTGCCCCTCCCGGACTTAACCTGGTGTAGGCCGCTTGTCCCCTCTGGGGCGCAGCCCCCGGGTCTCCCCGCCCCCCTTCCCCTTTGCTTTGTTCTAACTGCCCGCCCTCTGCCTACTTCCCATGGGAGGAGAAATCATCCCGGGCCCGCAGAACCGGAGGGAGTCTTAGAGATCCCCCTTGTACAGATGAGGAAACTGAGGCCCAGAGAGGGGACGTGACTTATTTCAGAACACACAGAGGAAGCCCAGAGTTTGGATGAGAAGCCAGACCTCATGACTCCGAATCCAGTGCTGTGCCATTACCATGAGATGCTCTCTGCATATCTTTATTTGTTTAGTTTGGGTGCTTCCTGGACCCACGTTGTGTATCGTTCGTTAACGTTTTATGTATGGTGCATACAGCCACCTTGCAAAGGCTTTGCATGGGAAGATCTGCCACACGAATTCCTTTTCCATGCCCACTGCATGGCATTGGCCACACAACTCATTCAGATTTGTCCTTTCCTATTGTTAATCCAGGGTCTGCATTGGTGATAGCACTTACTGGGAGAATAAAATTCTTCCTCGAAGCTACCAAGTAGCTGGGTTCTGTAGCCCTAATATTCTAGTCCCCATCCTATCTTTCCTCTCCAAATTTATTATGCTGTTATCTAAATCCCTGAATGCAAATGCCTAAAAGGCCCGAACCTAGTTTTCCTCAGAAATGTAGCTGAGTTTTCCTTTAACTCCTTCAGAAACCTATTGTTAGCACCTATGTTCTGTAAGTTCTAAACAGGAGAGGGAAGAGGAGTAGAGAGAGAATGGCTGGGAAAGGAACCCTTTATTCCCAGTCTGGTTTTTGTTACTCGATATGAAAAGTTTTAGAAAATCTCAAAGTCACAGTAATTCAGCTAATTCTCCATCTCAGCATTGGGCTAGAAAAAGAAGTGATAGTTGAAAGCAACAGACTTGGTAGTGTGTCCTAAAATAAAACATATGAAGACTTTAAAATATAAGTGCTGAGTAGACTACTTAATTTTCTCTCTTCCTTTTGAAAATGCTGGACTTGTCAAAAAGCTGCTTTTTAAATGAAATATCAGTAATCAGCTTTGGAGTGGAGTTGTGATGTAATGCATGGATTCTAAACCTTTTTTATGTAATGGGTACCTTTGGAAGTCTGGTAAGACCTATTGATGCCTTTTCAGAATGTTTGTTACCCACCTTCATAACTGACATAACTGAAGGAAATGCTAAATTTCAGCTAGAGGCTAGTTTTCCCATTCAAGTTCATTGCTTCTTCCCCCTCTCCCCTGCCCCCATCTGTCCACTATCAGTCTGTGTACTCTATGTTAAGAATCCTTTGTGTAGCAGAAGGAATACTGAATCTGGACTCAGAACACCAGCGTTAGTTCAGATGATGGCCTGTCTCTTGTATGAACTTTGGCAAATCACTTCAGCTCCATAAGCTTGTTTCAACTTTGAACTAAATTTTCTTTAAGTTCTAACATTCTGTGATTCTTTGAAGTCAGAAGGCCTATGTGTGGGGCTCAAAGTAAAAAAGAAAGAAGACCTGCAAGTTTCCTGAAAATCTTCAGATTTTACTTAGCTCATAGACTCCAGTACCCCACTTATGCTGTTGCTCATTCCCCAGCTCCTGCCCTACTGAAGTTTATGTCTCAGGCTATGGGAGCTACCACCTTCAGCTTTAAGCTGAGATAATCTTGTATTCTACTTAGAAAGGTGAAGTGAGTGAGGATGTTGCCAGGTAGGAGACCATTAAACAGTGTTCCTTGAGAGCTGAGGCCATTCTTTATTTTTCTTTGTTTCCTAGTACTTAGCTCAGTGCCTGGCTCATATCAGGTGCTTAATAAAGTTTAGTTGACTAACACTGTTGTGATCCTGGAATCCCCAGTTGGAATTCTGAATGTTTTATTCACAGAAACATGGTTGCAGGTGTTGATTAGGTTTTGTGGTACTATTAGCATAAAACTGTTACTGATATTTTAGGTTTAATGGGCTTTTCCCGGTGACCTGAGAACCTCATCACCATTTGTTTCTATGAGAAAGTACATTTTAGTTTCTCAGCCCTTGATTGCCATTGCCTGTATTTATGCTTTGTGTCTTCCACTAGAGCCTCTGAGGACTTGCACTACATCTTAAAATATTTCTTGGTCCTTTTCATTAGGTAACATAGTACCTTGCGTACAAATTCAATATTCGTTGATTGATTTTGATTCTCACACACACCCTTACAAGTTCTGTCATCCTCATCCACCCTTGTCCTGATCCTCAACCCTTTGTTTCCTGATCCTTGATAAAGTTCTTCCTCCAATACACCCCTCTCTCTGGATAGGGGTTCGGTGCATAGAATCCATTGATCTCACACAGGGTCTTTGTTGCTTTTCTTCAGGCATCTGGAAACAAAGTCAGTCGCCAGTCAGTTCTGTGTGGAAGCCAAAACATTGTCCTAAATGGAAAGGTAAGGAATAAGGTCCAACTGCATTCATTTATGGGGCAACTAAATGTTATATTCTCCACAGATGCTACCCTTTGGTTAAGATGACTATCCATGTGTACTGTTCTTCCATATTTTCCAATTCTTGTAGTCCCTTTTTTTCAGAACTTTGGTACAATAGTTCTGGTTTCCTGTACTTTTATGCTTCCTGATTGGTATATAAAAAATATTAAAAGCCAGGTGGCCTTAATGTTATTTTCTTCTAGAGTATCTGCATAGTTTTTTCCAAATCCATTCCTGATCTTAATATTCCACTTATTACCTTGGTTCTGAAACTCACTGTGCCTTAGTACCATTCTGTAAGATTAGCTACCAGTGTTCCAGTCACTGCGTATGTCCTTAGTCTGTTTGAACTATCTCTTACTAAGTTTTTGTTTTCTTACCTTTGAGGGTGTGCTTTAGTGCCAAATGAAGAACTTGTGATTTTTATTCTGTACATTGGAACTCACGATACTTTAAATTCGAAAAGAAAGACATCTTTCTGTTCTTATTACAAGAAGGGATTGTAAAGGTACAGGCACTGGCTATACTTACTTGTGGTCTCAGATTTTTTTTTTTAAGTCATTGAAAGTGGGTACCCCATAAACCTTTAAGGACATAGTTTTAGAAAAATACAAAGAATTACATTATTTGTTTACAATTTAAAATAAAGATATAGAATTTCTTGCCCCTAGAGATCATAGGAACCAAAAATAATTTTTCAGAAAAGTTATATTTAACCAAACAAGAGATAGAGAGGGGCAGCTAGATGGCTCAGTAATTAGAGCACCGGCCCTGTAGTCAGGAGGACCTGAGTTCAAATCCAGCCTCAGACACTTGACACACTTACTATCTGTCTGACCTTGGGCAAGTCACTTAACCCCAGTTGCCCTGCCTTCCCCCCTCCAAAAACAAACAAACAAAAAGAAAGAGGTTTATAGGAAGTTAAATGGATAATTTATATTAAAATTTAGTTTTTATACAGATAAAACCAGTGTAGCTAAAATTAGAAAAAAAGCAAGAAATTGATGGTGGTAGGGGATATCTTTGCAGCAAGTTTCTTTGATAAAGGCCTCATTTCTCAAGTTTACAGGGAATTGAACCAAATTTATAAGAGTAAGCAATTCCTCAGTTGATAAATGGTCTAGGGATACAAACAGGCAATTTTCAGAAGAAGAAATTAAAGCTATCAATAGTCACATGAAAAAATGCTCTAAATCACTAATAATTAGGGAAATTAACATTAAATCCACTCTGAGGTGCCATCTCACGCCCATCAGATTGGCTAAGATGACAAAAAGGAAAATAACCTATGCTGGAAGGGATGTGGAAAAATAGGACAGTAAGGTACAATTGGTTCAGCTATGAACTAGTCCAACCATTCTGGAAAGCAATTTGGAACTATGTCCCCAAAGCTATTAAACTGTACATAACTTTACCCAGCCATACTACTACTAGGTCTAAACCCCAAAGAGATCAGAGGAAAAGGACCCATATGTACAAAAGTAGTTACAGTAGCTCTTTTTGTATTGGCAAAGAATTGGAAAATGGCTGAACAAGTTATGGTATGTGAGTGTGATGGAATATTGTGCTCTAGGACAGGGCTTAAATTTTTTCCACTTGAAGCCTCTTCTCATTTCAGCAGTGTTTGTTGGCATTGTGTGACGGCATGTGTAGTGCAAAGTGCACATGCTCTGTGTTCAGAACCGAGTTTACAATGAAGTTTCACAGTGCAACACTGGCAAGTGCTGCCAGAAACACCTTGGATTGATAATTAAGTGATAATTTTTTTTTTGGAAATTCATGCAAAATTGCTTTACAATGGGCTATTAAAAAGAAAGTTGGAGTTGGTCTAGATATGTCCTTAACTTTTTGATGTTATAGAGGCTATTTACTTTGTTGTTTGCAAGCATTTACTAGTTCATGGGAGAACTATTGTTCCCTCCCACAAGCAATTTCTTGATGTTACTGAGGGCTCAATGGTCACTAGACAGACCATTGCTCTCAATGAATTTATCAGCTGTCTTCTATTCTTTCATAGCAATTTTCTCTTTGTATATTCTTTTCGCCAGCATACTCCATGGAGATAACTCTGGAGGAAGCAGGTATCGCGCTACCTGTTACCTAAATGAAATTCTTTTTCTTTTTTCATAGACAATCATAATGAATGACTGTATAATTCGAGGGGATCTGGCAAATGTAAGGATTGGACGCCACTGTGTTGTGAAAAGCCGTAGTGTCATAAGGCCACCATTTAAGAAATTCAGCAAAGGGTAGGTATTTCATTACCTCCTGTCCTTTTTCATGAAATTGGGATCAACCCAAAAGACTTAATGTTTGCCACCATTAATTTTTTCCTTCAACTATCAGTCTTGGAATAGATGATGTTACTAGTATCAAAGCATTTCAATTTGATTTAAGAGGACAAAGTGTAATAAGTGGATCTTGCCATGTTGTTCTAGGCTTCGGACAAACCTTCAACCACATCTATAGTGCCTGGTATGCTTTCTGATTTTCCAAGTTCCAAAGTCAGTGTGCCATCCTGGCTTCAAATCAGCCATGTACCATCTGTCCACTGGTCTTTTCTCCCTAGAGTTGCCTAAAGTGACCTTAAAGAATTTTCCAGATAGAGGATGTTGATTTCTTTATTGTTTGGAAGCATTTATGTTCTGCATGAAACCAGTTGATCAATCAACAAGGTTTTTTAAGTGCCTGGCACTGTGTGAGGGATTGAGGATACTTCAGTATAATACTGCCAACTCCTCATTTCTTTGGAGTCAAGTGTAATTTCCAGTTAGGCAAGTATGTATTTTTATTTACTTATTATCTATTGAATATTCTGCTTGACAGGAAGATTAGCTTAATGGATACAGAGCTGGTCTTAAAACCAAAATGCTTGGCTTCAAATCCTACCTGACACATAGTATCTTTGTGACCCTGCACACAGGGTGCTTTCTCCCCCAAGTCCCTACTTGATCATCTGTCAATGATACTTGCTTCCAAAGAAATGAGTAGGAGTGGTATTATACTGAAATGAGAAAGAGGTTGAATGGCTTAACTCCAAGCAGCTCTTAGTTGGTGCTCTAAGCAACTCTTTATTACTTTGTTTCAGAGAAAGTACTGACCTGCATTGATAAAGGGAATTTCCTTACCTAAGAGTTCCCTATAGCAATAAAAGTGCGAGTCTGCCTTAAAGTTGGCCCTGAGGAAAAACCTTGCTCTTGATTCAATAATTAGTTATTAATACAAGAGAGAAACAATCATTTCTCTCAGTCTAGACTAAGAAGTTTGGATCAGCCTGCATTCAACGGAGAATGATTAAAGGCTTCTAAAAAAAGGGTAGTAATATGAGAAAAGCCGTATAGTAATAATAATGTTGTACATTCATATAGAATTCTAAATTGTTTAAAAGCATATTACCAGAGCAGCTAGGTGGTACAGTGAGTAGAGCACTGGCCCTGGAGTTAGGAGGACCTGGGTTCAGATGTGCCTCAGAGACTCGACACACTAGCTGTGTGACCTTGGGCAAGTCACTTAACCGCAGTTGCCCTGCCCCCCTCCAAAAAAAGGCATTTTGCCTTTGCTTCTATAAATAATACTGTATGAAAATTAGAGATGAGCTACTCACCTCACCTGTAAGAGATAAATAATTATGGATTATTGGAAATAAATATATGGCCTGGATATGAAAAAGTGGGCCCTGAAAATAGACATAGCTGGCCTAGTCCAAAACAGGATTATATCTGCCATCTCTTGCTACCGATGACAAGGAAAAAAGAGAAACCTATAGAATATATATGCATCCAGAACTTTATCCTCAGTGGTGCCCTAGTGGTAGCTAAGTAATGGCATGGACGGGGCAGAAAGAAAGGATAGGCAGCCTACATCTACATCAGGGAGGCGCCAGATGGAATCACGTTGAACACCTGAGTTTCACTTTGTAGGAAATAGAATTAAAGAGTTCTCTTGTTCCATTTTTCCATTTACCTAGGGGCATTTCTTTAGTTGTCTTCTTATTGTCCCTGTGTTTCTATGGCTTCTTCTGTCTTTTATTATTTTGGGGCAGCCTTGTACATAGTCACTGAAAAGTGATCTGCCCATGACTTCCAGCTGTTCAGCAGTTCAGTAGAAGGAAGTGGTGAAAGAGACTTATGTACTCCTTCATACATCTAGAGAAAGGGAAAATAAGCCTAAGGAACCAGATATATCTGATCTAAACTCCTCCATTTCCCTCCTCCCAAGAAAATGGAGTGTTCGGCTCCAAGTTCTGAGGTGTTTCTTCCCAGTATCGGAAAATAAAAGAGAAGTGCTCTATGAAATGGGTAGGATCTACAGTTGGGCTTGCTACAGACTCATATCTATAGGACTAGTGGCCCTGCTTAGCCTAGGTATGGGTGCCCATTTTCATTACTGTTCTAAGATTTCAAATAGGATATTGTCCGTAGCTCATTTCATGACTTTACAGTTTTGACTTCATGCTTTGGAGATCTGTGTTAAATCTCCCAAGGATATGTCATCTGTATCTCGGGACTTAGAATTTTCTTCAGTTGTTTTCAGGCATGTCCGACTCTTTGTGACCCTATTTGGGGTTTTCTTAGCAAAGATACTGGCGTCATTTCCTTTTCTAGTTCATTTGGCAGATAAGGAAACTGAAGCAGACAGGATTAATTGACTTGCTCAGGATTACTCAGTAGGAGTCTGAGGCCAGAGTTGAACTCAGAAAGAAGAGTCTACCTGACTCTTGGCCTGGCTCCCTATCTACTAAGCCACCTAGCTAGACTTAGAATACTATCTTGGAAAACAGTAGACTTCTTCCAGAAAGATTTTTTTGGGGGTCCTGTTTCTTACTGCTTTTCCTGTAGGGCAAGTGACATAAAAAATTCTTGTTATTCTTTTAAAATTGGAATCTAGATAAAATAACCCAACAAATGACTAGAATAATTTAAAGAAGTCTGTCACTGTAGTATCAGTGAAAACAAAACTTTTTTAAAAATTATGTTAAGTGATTGCCAGCATGTTAATGAAACTTAAAATCTTTATTGATCTGTGAAGAACAACTTTCTTTGCTATTCAAAATTGTTATTTTAATGATTTCAAAATGTATTTTCCTGTTCTCTAACCATTTAGTCTTTCATGGAACACTTCATCTTTCCAAAAGCCAAACATTAATGTCAAAGCGGGTTCAGCAAGACCAACAGAATCTGTTGGAAAATGATGTGACATCCCCCACACCCTCCACCCGGCCCCATACCTGCTGAACTTGTTCTCCAGAGTTTAAGAAGGAAGCTGTATGTTCTCCATCATTCCTGAACCCAGGAAGAATATCTTTGGTAATAGTAGCTGCCAGTTCTTTCTGGCAGTGCTCTCTGGAAAACAGTTTTTGACCTTTACTTCCCTTAGCCCTACCTAGTTCAAAAGTATGAAAATGATTTCATAAAGTACATTGAATTCAAAAAGTAGGACATACTATCATCTACCACCAGATGGCAGTGGAAGCATGAAAATGAGCTCTTTCTGAAGACTCCTGGCAGATCTTTTCTAGTAGCTAGAATTAATTTTTCCTACCTTTCCTATCTGTTTCCAAATAACAGTCATTTTTCCAAGATGCTTTTACAAATACCTCACAATTACTGCAGTTTTGCTGCTTAATGTCTATTGAACATCTGCAGTAGTTTAATGTTAGTTTGTAGATTTTCATCAGAGGTGGTTTAATCTGTGGACAAGCATATTCAGCAAAACTTCCTGAAAGATTCAGCTTTCTTAATAGGCTAGTTTGGAAAAAATATCATTGAGTCCAGAGTTGCCTTGGACTAGGAGTGGGGAACCTGCGGCCTCAAAGCCACATTTGGCCCTCTAGGTCTTCAAGTGGGGCCCTTTGACAGAATCCAAACTTCACAGAAGATTACATCAAAGGGCCACACTTGAGGAACCAGAGGGCCACATGTGGCCACAAGGCCACAGGTTCCCCACTCCTGCTTTGGATCCAAGAAATGTTCAATTCAAAAATTATCTATGCCAATTACTTCTTTTTGGAATAGCTATTAACTAAGTTAATCTTCTTGTGAAAACTTTTCTGGTTAATTCGCTGTCTATAATCACATAAAGGAAGCCTCCAATAAGCTTTAAGCATCTAGGTGCCACAATGGATAAAGTTTTGGGCTTAGAGTCAGAAAGACCTCAGTCCAAATGTAGCTGGAGACACTTAGCTATATGACCCTTGGCATGTAATTTAACCTATGCTTTCCTCAGTTCCCTCATCTATAAAGAAAGATAATTCTATAAAATACTATAACTATATAAAATGTAAAAATAATAGGACCTACTTCCCTGAATTGTTGTGAGGATAAGATGAGACAAGATTAGTCAAATGCTTTGCAGACCATAAGCACTTTGTAAATGTTGTTGTTAGACAAAAACCTGAATATTGGAACATAAATTTAGGAACAACAGCACAAGTTACTAGAAGCTGGAAAGAGAACACAGAGCATCTTAGAATGTTGATATTTTTATGTCTAGAGTTAGTGGCTGTTGATTTTCAGTAAGTTAAGCTTTAGGTCATTTTATTGAGATTTTTATTGACTTCAGAGCAAATAGTAGGAGTAGGTGGTTTTTGTTGCCCTCAGATGTAGACACTAGAAGTTGAATTGCTAGTGGAATGGAAATCATTCTATCTTTAAAGCTTCTTTGGCAATTAAAAAGACCTATGAAAAAGAAGAGAAATTAGCAATATGGTTTTTTTATGGGTCCTAAGCTGTTGTAGGTACCATGATTAATTTTTACTCTATTCAGTTTAGTAAGTACTAGAATTCGGTCTTGTCTTTGAGTGTTCGTGTTGGGTGTCTAATCAGCATGCTCATCAAACAGTGTATATTAAATATCTACTTGTTTGTTAAAGCTATTGTGCCAAGCTCTTCTCACATCTTCCGTCTTTTCTTTCTGCATCCCTTTCTCTTCCTTTTGGCGCCAGCTATCCTTTGAGATGCCCAGTGCTTTCTTGTTGTTCTGATGACTCATCAAAAAGGAAGAAGGAAAACAAAATGATAAAGTAATTCACATTAGTGTTACTGACCGAACTGGGTTACCTCCAGAGACCATTGGAGCTGCCTGGGAAAGAAATTTAGAATCAAAAGAATAAGACTAATAGTGGAATTTCTGTCACCGTGAGATGTGAATTGTGAGAAGAGGGAAACATTTTCCTTTAGCAAAATCTCTTCCTAACGTTCACAAGTCAAACCAACTAGGCAAACACATGAACCCCAAATCTGCCCTTCTTTCCAGCTTCCTTATTTATGTTGCCTTACCATCTTCCCAGTCACCCGTGGTCAACATCTAGAAGTTATTATCTTTGACATTTTGTTCACTCTGCACTTCATTCTGTCAGTTCTGCCTCCCTGAGCTCTAGAATCTGTTCTTTCTCAGTTTCTCCTTTTTTCACTTCAGTCTAAGCCCTATTTAACTCCCTTCTCCAATTTCTCCTTCCTCCACACCATCTTACATATTACTGCTAGACAAATCTTAAACTGTCCTAAGTACAACTCTAATCTTATCAACTCTTATTCACAAATCTCTTATCAGATTCTTTAACCTGGCAGTTAAGGCCCTCAGCCTTCTCAGCCTCATTTACCACTGTTTTTCTTCATACACCTTATGCTCCGGCCAGGCTAGACCATCTGCTCTTCCTCAAACACATCCTCCCTTTCTTACCTCTTAGCCTTAATTCAAGCATTTCCATTCATCTAGAAAGCCCTTCCCCCCATCTCCAGTTGTTGTTATCCCAATTGTACTTCAAATACCACTTCCCCATGAAGCCTCCCCTCATCCTCCATTGGAAGAAAACTCTCCTTTGGCTTCTCTAGCATTTGAGTTTTGTACTTCTCTATAGCACTTGCTACATTATACCTTCTATCAGTTATTTATGGGCAGCCTACCTCTTTTGCCAGTCTTTTAGATCTACAAGGGCAGAGATCTTTTATCTGTCTTTCTGCCCTAGCATAGTGCTTTTCATGTAGTAAGTGTTCAGTAACAATTTAATGAATGAAGCCAACAGTGCTGGCCTTTAGCATACAGAGTATCACATCTTGGAGCTCAGCCTCCACGAACTCCAGACTTATTCTTCCTTGGCTTCCATGCTTATTCACTGTGGGTTATCTTTTAACTACTTAGTTTCCTTCTTTCACCAACTTCAAAGCCCCCATCTTCACTGTTGCCATTCTAGTTCTGGCCATTATAGCATGCTTTTAACAGAGCCCTTTGTGATCATTTGGGGAGCTTCCTTTGGTCCATACCATTTCTATTCAGAGAATCTCACTCAACTTTAGTCCCTTGGAAGCGACCTTAGAAGTCATTTAATGCTACCATAACCTAAACCAGAATCCCCTTTACTGACAAGTGAGTGATTATCAGGACTTTTTCCCTCATATCAAGCTGTCATCAACTGCTCCCAAATTTCAACCCATTGTTGTCTCTCTTGTGTTATATATCAGGAAGAATTGAAGAAGAAAAAAAAATAAAGTGTAATTTTCAGAGTATGCATTCCTGACTAAGTCTGGTTTCTCCTCCCTTCTAGTCTCTCCTCTACCACCATTACCACCCCCTACGCTTTACACATCAACTTTTCTCTTCTGCATCACTTGTCTTTAGAGAGTAGTGAGGAAAGCAACACCTGGGACCTTCAGTTTCTCACCTAAGAGACTTGGCAAGGCTTTCTAGGTTCCTTCTGGCATTATTATTTATATCCACATTAACCACTAGATGAGTAAATAGTCATATGTTTTAACAAGTCTTGGGAGGTTCTTTCTTATGTCTGGTTACATTCTTCAAGAATCACAGACTTCTTATAATTATCACATAAACAAATAAGGCCCCAGTATGGCTGAACTGGGAGTCACTACTTTTTTTTTTTCCTCTGATGCTTAGGGGCTCCTCTCTCACCTGACAGCACCTATGAATCTATTTTATCATTCCTTGGAGCACATTCCTTCTCTGAACATCCCACTCTTTCTTTTTGAGGACAAGTTCCAAATTGGTTTTTAATTCCAAGTGTACAGTCGTCCTTTTTTTCTTCTTCCTTCCCAGTGTCATCCTCTCTTGTAACCTCCAGAAATGAACTAGCTTTCCCCTTTGCCATTTAGACTCCTTTCCAGAAGACTTACTTCTGTTTTTTGGCTACATTATCAGCCCTTTTAACCTGGAATGTTAGAACATTCCTCAGGACCCTTTACCTTTCTTTGCAGGAGGGAAGTCGCCCTGCACTTAGAACATAGGTAACAGTCACTTGGCTTTGGTAAAAATAGAAACCTTACTTATTTAATGTCAAGTTACAGCTAAATTATTGGTGTCTTCCCTCCTAGTAGAGATACTCAGCCTTGTTTTTCAAATTCCTTGTGAATGCTTAGTCCTAGCCTCCTAAGCACTTCTTGAAGACTTTTACAACTTTTTGTCACCTTTTAACTACTTGTTATTCACATCCAACTTCCTTTCCTTTCCTTCAGCCACTTACCTGGTGGTCATACCCAGCTTCCTTTCCCTTTTCTCCCTGATTTTTTATTTGTTTAATCAGTTCGTTTTACTTATCACTTTATTTTACTTACCTTATTATAGTTGGTGCTGCCTTGTCCTACCCCTTCTCCTTGAGTCCTTCTTTTCTAGTCCTTTCTCCTCAATTCTTGATCATGCTCAGTGTTTTCAAATCAGTCACCTGTTTCCTAATCCATTCTAGAATTTTTGCCAAAAATGGATATCAGACTCACTGGTTGAAGGCTTGTAGAATCTGCTTTCTTTTTCTTTTCAAAAGGTGTGAGAATACTTGCCTGTCACCAGTCCTGTAATACTTCTCCTAAATCCTCAAAGACCACCAACAGTTCAGCTATTGCATCTTGTACTTTTTCATTGCCCTAGGATGTTTGAGGTGTCAGAGTGACGTGTAAGTGGAAATGTCCTTCAAGCACTAAGAAATTTGGAATGAAATCTTGGAAATGAAATCATACACATGGTTTCTAAAGCCATTCCCCAACCGACAGATACCCACTTTGTTTCTGTTGGTGTGCTACAACACAAAGTGCTGTTATAAATGTTTTTGTACACTCGGGTCCTTTCCCCAGTGTCTTTGACCTCTTTGGCAGGTATGTTCACTACTTGGTATCGTTGAATCAAAGAGTACATACAGATAAGTGACATTTGGGATATAGTTCCAAATTGTTTTCCAGAATGATTGTATCACTTCACAGCTCTACCAACAGAACATTTGTGCGTCTGACTTTGATGTGTCACCCCCTCCAACAATTGCCATTTCTTTCTTTTGCCTTTGCCAGTCCTATGTGTATGAAGTGAAATGTCAAACTTGCTTTCATTTTCATTTCTCTTATCATTAGTGATTTGGAACACTTTGAGGGAATGATTGTGTTAACTTAGATTTCTTCATTTGAACACAGCCTATTCATATCCTCCGACCATTTATCTTTTGGGGGAATAGCTCTTGTTCTTATGTATTTGCATCAATTCTCTACATATCTTGGATATCAGACATATATCAGAGGAACTGCAATCCCCCCCCCATTTAACTATTTTAGGAGGAAGTTTCCATGCCAAGGATTCCTCACACCAGTGAAATGACATGCCTAGACCCCTAAAAATATTAACTGACTGTCAAATGGAAGGTAAGAGTAAAGAAAAGATCTTTTCGTACTTCTCCAAGGTAATTATTTTAAAAAGAAGAGCCCTGAAGTTTCGAGTTCTGAGTTTCTCTGAAGAGAAACTGTTGAGTGGGATAAAAATCTTTGCATCAAAATATTTCTGATAAAAGTGTGATGTCCATAATATGTAATAACACAAATGTATAAGACCAAGAGCCATTCTTCAATAACTAAGTGGTCAAAGAATTTGAACAGTTTTCAAAAGTTGAATTGCAAGCTATCAGAAATCATGAAAAATTGCTCTGACACCTTAACAAGAGAAATGCAAATTCAGACAACTCTGAGGTTTTGCCCTCCCACCAGTCCAGTTGGCAAATAGGATTAAAAGCAGAAATAGAAAGTAAGAAAAAGCAGGGACTGTGGGAAGACATGTACAATAATACATTGCTGTTCTATTTTGGAAAATAATTTGTATTTATATGAGAAAAGTCACTACACTGTTCATACTTTGCAACCCAGCTTTTAATAGATGCCTGTTGAAATGTTTGTTGATCTCACTACTGAGCATATATAGAAGGAGGTCAAAGGCATCAAAGACCCCATATAGTACCCACAATCATAGCAGTACTTTTTAGTGCAGCTCAAAACTAGAAATAATGTGAGTACCCTTTGATTTTAGGTGACTGAATAAATGGATGCATATTATAGACCACATATACCATAAGAAACAACTAACATGAAGAATTTAGAATGCCTAGGAAGACCTTTATAGAATGATGCAGAGTGAAGTTAGCAGGACCAAGAGAATAGTACATGAAGGCTACAATGATATACATGAAAAGGCATCTGAACTCTACGATTGTGTTGCCCATTGTAATCCTCAGAGGACAAAGAAGGAACTCTGTCCCTTTACCTAGAAGCAAGGTATAGAACAAGGGAAGTGAAATGCTGGATATTGTCAGATACAGCAGATATGCTGTTTGGTTTTACTTAACTTTTTTTCTCATAACAAGGAAAGATTCAGTGGACATGGGGGAAGTGTATCATGAGATGATTGATATAGAAAAATAGACATCAATAAAACTTTTTTTAAGTGGAAAGAGTTGCTGTCTCCCAGGAACCTATTACTATTATGTCTTTCTCCAGTGCTTATTTTTGTAGCTTGCCATCAACTTTTCTTCCTTCTACTCTCCCCAAAGAGTTTACCCATCCGGAGCCTGTCAGTTCCAAACAATTCCTTTTGTCTAAAACTGACAACGTTTGTTGTTTTTGAGAACACTAATGTTTTGTTAAATCTGTTTTATCACTACAAAGATCTCAAAATAAAAGGAGTCTTTCTCTGGGCTTAGCTGTCTTAACTTTATGGTTCTCTACACAAAATTCTTTCCTTGTCAAAAGTAGATTGTTCATTCATTGTTTGTCCTTCTTCTTGAAGAGGACCATGACATCAAGAAGGTGATGTCATGACTTGCAAATGAATTGGATTTAGGTGAGGGAGGGCTGTGCAAAGTCACCAGTCTCACTGTCTCCTCCAGAGCCATCTGGGTCCAATGGCAAGATGTAGATCAGGACAACTGGAAATGGCCTCAGATGCAGTAGGAGACATTGGCCTTTTTAAGAAGCTAGGGTCATTCCCAGGTCTCAATTTTACTGAGGCAATGTCAATTGAGTGACTAAGGCTAGGTAAGAAATGAGGCAAAGCGGGGGGTGGGGCCAAGATGGTGGCCAGAAAGCAGGGACTTGTGTGAGCTGCCCCCTAGGTCCCTCCAAAAACCTATAAAAATGGCTCTGAAGAAATTCTAGAGCTGCAGAACCCATGGAATAGCAGAGGGAAGCAGGGCTCCAGCCCAGGACAGCCTGGATGGTTGCTGGGTAAGGTTTACCCCACTGAACTGGGAGCGGAGGGGAGCAGAGCCCAGTGTGGGCTGCGCCCAGACCAACCAGACCAGGAGCCAGGCGGAACAGGCCCTAGTGCCCTGAATCAATGAGCTGTGGCAGTTACCAGACTTCTCAACCCACAAACACCAAAGACAACAGAGAAGGTTACTGGGAAAAGCTGCGGGAGTGAAAGGAGTTCCTGGTTCAGCCACCACCCTTGGAGCAGCAGAGGTGGTGCAGCTCTGAGGAGAGAACTACAACTGCAGTTGCTTTAGGCCCCAGGCACACCTGGTGGGAGGAATTAAGTGGCGGATCTGAGTGGGGGTGCAGAGCCTGCTTAAGATCTGAGTCAGGTCCAGGTTGGGGGTTCTTGGGGAAGGAGGAGTGCTGCTGTGGCAGAGCTGGCTGTATAGAAATAGCTCTGAAAACAATGGTGCATCCCCTCAAGCTTGGAACAAAGCAGTCTTTACTATACAAGCAGTCATACCCCGACAAAAAACTCAAGGGTCAAGTAAGCTGGCTGGGAACATGGCCAAGCAGTGAAAACGCACCCAGATTCAAGTCTCAGACTTTGGAATCTTTCTTTGGTGACAAAGAAGAACAAAACATACAGCCAGAAGAAGTTAACAAAGTCAAAGAGCCTACATCAAAAGCCTCCAAGAAAAACATGAACTGGTCTCAGGCCATGTAAGAGCTCAAAAAGGATTTGGAAAAGCAAGTTAGAGAAGTAGAGGAAAAATTGGGAAGAGAAATGAGAATGATGAGAGAAAACCATGAAAAATAAGTCAGTGACTTGCTAAAGGAGACACAAAAAATTACTGAAGAAAATAA
>CM053624.1:261385794-261422661 GCA_028646595.1 Phalanger gymnotis
GAGGGGAGAAATGGGGAGAAAATTTGTAATTCAAATAATTGACATGTTTATTTTCTTTTACTTAAAATCTATTAAGAAAGTACAACTACAGGAAAAAGAACTTAATGTATATTATAATAGAAACATAGAAGTAATTTTGCTAGTTTATCAATAGCGCACTCTAATTTGTAATGCCTATACAGATATATTTATGCAGTTCGAAGCTGTGAGAACTCTTATCCTGTATATGGACAATAGAAAGTAGTTTTAGAATTGTAGGGGGCTTTGGAAGTCATCTGGTCCTCCCTGTTAGTTTTACAAATCAGGAAATAGAGGGTCAGAGAGTTTAAATGACTTGCCTAAAGTCACATAGGTAGGAACTTCAGAGGCAGGATTTGAACCCAGATACTATTATTTCTAATCTTCTACTCTCTTCACTGTACCACACTACTTCCTTGGGATAACTGATTTGCATTCCTTCGATATCTATGCAATGTCAAGAAAATGAGAGTAAGGCTCCAATAAGTTGTGTGGATTCATATGAGGACATGGATCAGATTTAAATGGGATAGCCCATCATGTGTGAGTTGGATTAACAGGTACCCAGTTCTAGGTGCTCCTCAATGAGAGCACACATTCATCAGAGAATACATTTTTTTTTACCTAGTTGTTGATGTATCTTTACAATCAGCCATTGTAATTCATGAAGATAATTTAGAGATTAATAAAGAACTTGTAAAATATCAATGGAGGAAGTATTTACAGCAATGACAACACTGGTCTTTTGAATAAAAGTAGTAAGTTGTAATTTAAAAAAAAAAAAAGGAAATGAGGCAAAGAATGGCCTCTTTTACCTAGTCAAAAAACAAGAAACAAAAAATCAGTCTGGGAAGGGAAGACCCTCAGGGTTTCTGGCTAAAACAGAAACAATTGTTATTTATACTTCCTCTGAGCCATCAAAAATAACCTTTAGCTAAAGTGGTTAAGTGGAGTAAATGATCTGTGGTTATGTAAACTTAGATTCAAAGTACAATAAATTAAACTTTGTGTTATCTTTCTTTTCCTTCTCTAGAGTTGCATTCTTTCCTCTACACATTGGTGACCATGTCTTTATTGAAGAAGATTGTGTGGTCAATGCAGCTCAAATTGGTTCCTATGTCCACATAGGCAAGAACTGTGTAATTGTAAGTGTCATGGCATGGGCTTGCCTAAGCAGTCTTCTTTCTCTACCCTCAACCTCTAAATCTCCCTTTTTCTTTCTTTCTTTTTTTTTTTTAAATGTCTGTGGGTCCAGTTAACTTGACTTTCAGGCTAGTTTTGGCATTAGGGATATAGCTGTAGGATCTATTATAGGAGCATAAGTTCTCACTTGAATTTGATCAGTCAAGGGCTTCACAGAGCAGGAGCTTCTTTCAGATTGGGATTTGTAATCTTCCTAGAGGCAGATTAGAACTCCCTTAACATTTAGTGAGAAGGTTCTCTAAATTCTAAACTTGTCCCTTACTCTAAACCTAAGGTTTGTGAATGCTGAAGGGATCCATGGATACATTTCAGTGAGCCATTAACTTGGATGGGAAAAAAAAAAAATCTTTATTTTTGCTGACCTCCAACTGAAATTTATCATTTCCTTCAGTTATTTAAAAATATTATTTTGAGAAAGGGTGTGTAGGTTTCACCAGATTGCCAAGGAAGTTTGTGACAAAAAGAAGTTAAACAACCCCTGCTCTGGAGTGATGAAAACCCAAGTCCCTGTAAGTGCCCTCTCCAGGGACACCATGTAAATTTAAAAGCATACTTCAATGTATTATTTGTGTGGCTTTTTGTGTTACCATTTGAATAAGTAAATCCATGAGACATTAATTGCTATTCATTGACAGTGATCACTTGCTAAGCATTTCAAAATTCTCAGATGACCTCAGCAGTGAGATTTTCCTGATTCCCTGTATTTGCCATAAATATTGTATCTATTCCAGTTTGTTCTTTATTTTCTTTTCTGTAGGGTTCCTTGCATTAAGACAGTGTTAGACATAGGGAATTCCTTTGGATATTTATTAATCTCCAAGCTATGTTCACCTTGGTCATGTTGAGAGAAATAGGCAGTCACCATATTGGAAATCCAGACGAGAGGGCTCTCAGATGGAGAAAAACAGTAATTTGAATAGTTCAGTTCACTCACATCAACCGTAATTAAGTACCTACTGTCTACCATGCTCCATGCTAAGAATACAAAGGTGAAGTAAATCATAGTTTCTGCCCTTAAGAACCTAGAGATAATTCAGTTTGGTCAAGGTTAATGCTTATTAAATTGGAGGCAAGTGGATATGTCCGGCTAATTGTAGAACTAAAGCTTTGGAGGTATGAGTGTTTTAGAAAATTCATGTGGCAGCTTGCCTTTTTCATGCTACATGTAGGATTCTTCCATGTAAAGGAAACAAAAACAGCATGTCCAAGCTGGCACAGAGTGTATACAATGTTCTTTGGGTAGAATATTAGGTCCAAGTGACTCAGCATTAGCCGAGTGAGTTCATGTTCACACATTTTCAGCTGAGGACATTTTGTTTTACCGAGACGTGTAACCATAGTGGAGGTGAAATGATAGCAGTGTGGGAAAGTAACTAATGAAATGTAGGACTTGAATTTCTTCTGTAAATACAAAATGGTGCAGCTTCAAATAGTAAATAGGAACCTCTTTCTTCCATAATCCCTGAAACAAACAAGTCTCATAAACCTCATCTGCCCCACCAAAGTATACAAGTCAAGACACGACTAACAAAGTAATCACCGGTAAAACAGCATAAGTGAAAGACATTGTGGTTTGTCAAGAAAGCAGTTGATCTTTTTAAAAACTCCTTTCAAACTCATGACGAAAAATGCTACCTGCCTCCAGAGAAAGAACTGATGGCAGCCGAGTGCACACTGAAGAATATTACTGCTCACTTTCTTTACTTTTTTCTTCTTTTGTTTTCTTCCATAAAATGACTAATATGGAAATATATTTTACATGATTGTACATGTATAACCTATATTGTATTGCTTACCATCTCAAGAAGGGGAGCAGGGAGAGAAGTGGAATTTGCAACTCAAAACTTTAAAAAACCCCAATGTTAAAAATTGTTCTTACATGCAATTGGAGGAAAAACAATATTTAAAAGCATAAATAAAAATAAAAACTACCCACAAGTCTGAGAACCTTCAGCTATTTGCACACTTAGAGTAGCCTCTTATATAAACAAATCATAAAATCACTTGCTGGTGTGTAGTACCAGCATTAAATGGAATTTAAAAAGTTACTGAGTTGGAAACTTGAGTATAGGCAGCCTCTGACTGTTCTTGAGAATCGCTCCTTATAATTAATGGGAAAGAAATGGAGAATAATAACCACCGAAGAAGTAGATGAGAAAACATTCCCTGCTTCCTTCATTTCCTGATTTATTTTCTGTTAACAAGATTTTTGCTTTTAGGGCCGACGCTGTGTGTTGAAAGACTGTTGCAAAATTCTAGACAATACAGTATTACCTCCTGAAACTGTGGTCCCACCATTCACTGTCTTCTCAGGCTGTCCAGGTAACATCGGGTTTTGATTGTATTTGGCTTAATCTTTTTCATATTACTTTGGACCCCTTCATTCCAGGAAAACAAACGCTCCTTGGTCTTTCACTCAAGATAAGCACCCATGTCGAGAGAAGCATTATGCAATCATTGATATTGTTTTAAAAGATCTGGAAAGGACCCACCAGATCATCTTAGGACCATAGAATTTGTAGATGTGGGAAGAGTTCTTCGAGATCATCTAGTCCATGCCCTGAATTTATGGATCAGAAAACTGTTTTTTGCCTAAGTTCACACAGCAGTTTGGTGGCAAAGTGGAACTAGAACTCAGCTAGCCTGACTCCCATCCCTTTATACAATCCTGCCTTACCTTGAGTTTACTCCATTCTGTGTCACGATTGGTAGGAAATGGTAGTACGTTGACACAGTATTTTTGGTAGGGCAGACACATTCTGTACCTGCCAACACCAGGAACGAGAATTTCTTACACAGAGCATGAACTGAAATGAGATGGACATGACCCAGAAAGAATGTAGCCCTTTATACAGGTTTTCATTAGAACTATTTTGTTAAGAAATCACATCTTCTCTTCTCTCACTTAGCTGCAGTGAGCTGGCTCTTCAGTCAGATGTTTTAGGAAAGTGTATTCTGGTTTTACCAGAGTGAATGTGCATAACTTAGATGACCTCTCATTGATTTCCAGAAGAGGAAGTGTAGGAGTATGGCTGGGAGTTTAAAATGATGAGTTGCTGTTTAAATCTACTTCTGTACACCTCTACTTTTTCTTTGAATGTGTATATCATATTCAGGCATAAGATACATTTTTTTTTAAGTTTTATTGATTTTTTTTATGTTACCATATTTTCTCCAGTATCTCTTTCCCTCTGCTTCTAGAAAGCCTTCGCATATAGCAAATAGTATTTTTTCAAGACAAGAAAAAATAGGAAAAATCAGCATAACTGATCAATAAATCAAAAAAGGCCAAATATATATGCAATATGTAAAACTTCTGAGTTTCCTACATCTACAGAAGGTGAGGTGGGAGTGTCTTCTCATATCTCTCATTTCAAGAGATGCTTCTTCTCTATATTTTTCCAGTGTTCACCTTTGAATTTTTTGATGGTTCTTTCCATTTCCCTTGTATGTGTTGTTTTCTTAAATCTCCTTACTTCACTCTTCATGAATTAATTTAAATTTTACCATGCTTTTCTGTATTTGTTACATTTATCATTTTGTATAGCTCAGTAATATTCCACTAAATTAATGTACCACAATTTGTTTAGCCATTCCCAATTGATGATCATTTACTTTGTTTCTAATTCTTTACTATCACAAAAAATACTGCTATAAATATATCTGTATATATAGGGACTTTCATTTTATCAGTGGACTCTCTGGGGATTAAGCATAGTAATAGAATCCTTGGATCAAAGTATATGGACATTTTATTTTGTTTTGTTTTTGGCAAGGCAATTGTGGTCAAGTGACTTGCCCAGGGTCACACATCTAGTGTCAAGTATCTGAAGCTGGATTTGAACTCAGGTCCTTCTGACTCCAGGGCCAGTGCGCTATCTACTGCACCACCCAGCTGCCCCACCCCCTGCTTTTTTGTAATTTTTTAAAATTTTAAACTTAAATATAATGTAGGAAAAGAAAGAAAGCAACAAACTTAAATACTAAAAATAATAAAAGCAATAAATTTCCATTTCAAGAAAGCCTATATAATAAATACTATTCATTGTGTTAAGAACTATCCATCTTTTCTTTGCTTCCTTGTAAGTTTTCTTTTGTTCTCTGCTGTGTACTTTTTACTTTCTTCTTTCTCCCCCTTCTTCCCCCCACCAAGGCTACAATTAATCAGGTATATATTTATACAGATGTATATAGATATATATGTATATATATACACATATACCCTACATATAGACATATACACGCAAAGATATACATATAGACATGTACACACATAATACCTGTACATACATACACTTATCCATATACTTAGATAATCAATAATCCTAATTATATATAGACATATACATTCATATGCATCTATGTAAAACCATACTATACATACTTATCCTCTGTGGTTGGATAACCTCTTCCCTCATAAGTCCAAGTCTTTCCATATATTTCCAGGTCCACCAAGTCATCATTTCCTACACCACAGCAATATTCCAACCTCATACTGTCTAGTTATTTTAAATAGTCCAAAACAACGTTGATAAATATGGCTGACACATAGTGTAGCTTCCCTATCTTTCTCTTTTGATTAAATCTATTTTAGCCTTAACTTTGTCCAAGATCATGATTACCACTCCTGCCCCTCTTTCCCTAACAAATTCTACTCCTGATCTTTATTTTATATTTGTGTGTAACTCTTATTTCCCATCCCTCCTGACTCATCTACTTTGCTTCTGCCTGCTATCTTGCCCTCCTAGTACTTAACCTATACCCCCTCTGAGAATCCCTCCCTCATCCTCCCATTCCCATTAATCTAAACACCCCTCTTTAATCTGTTTCCTCACCCTCCCCTCTAAAGATCCCTGCCTTATCCTTTCCTCCCTCCCTATGCCCTTAGTGTTTTATTTCTTTCTGAATTGAGAAGATTTTTATACTCTTCTAGATATATATGTATTGTTCCCTCTTGAACCCATTCCCAATGAAAGTGGATTTCCAGAACTACCAGCCCTCCTCCCCCATCTGTCAGTTTTTCCTCTTATACTTCATTTGTATAAGATAATTACTCTTTTTAACTGTTCCTAAATGGATTTTACTTTTTAAACTCATATTATACTCAGGTCTTCCATTTTAGTTACTTTATTTACATAATTCCAAATTGCTTTCCAAAATGGGTAAGCTGAGTCATAACTCCACCAGCAATGTACTAGTGTACCTAATTTCCCACAACCTCTCCAGCATTGACTATTCCCATCTTTTGTCATCTTTGTCAATTTTGCAGGGTGTGTGGTGAAACCTCAGAGTTGTTTTGATTTGTATTTATCATCGTTAGTGATTTGGAGCATTCTTTCACATGGTTGTTAATAGTTGGCAGTTGTTTTGAAAACTGTTCACATGCTTTGATCACTTATCTCATATATATTTCTAATAATTTTGTCTCTATAGTTGAGTAGCAAACTTTTTTTAAAAATTGTGGTCTGGCATGCTCATTTCTACCTCACTTGTTATAGTGTTATACCCTAGGACTGAGCATGCTGTACTCACTTTTGGGAAAATGCTGTGTCATAAAGATGCTTTAAAATCTCTTAGGCGTTTATCCAAAGCGGCATGATCTTCAGATAAAAAATATGAACAATGAATGTAAAACTGCAGTGTTTTTTCTTTTGCAGATGGAAAGTCAAACATTTAGATCTTGATAATGAAATAAAATTGCCTAAAATAATCTTACAAAATCATAAGCTCTGAGCCCTTCCTTTAGCTTCTCTGTTCTCTTTCCTTAGGACTCTTCTCTGGGGAGCTCCCAGAGTGCACCCAGGAGCTGATGATCGATGTCACCAAGAGCTATTACCAGAAATTCTTGCCACTGACCCAGGTCTAGTACCCATGTCTCATGCCTCCGATGACTAGAGCTCTAGGAAAGACTTTGGAACCAGGGAGCTTTAGGGACCCCCAAGACCAGGATCTTGTGCGGTCTACTCCTCCCACTTCTGGCTTTTTTAAAAAAAAAAATTCTGTCTTTCCAACTCTTATTTTCTCCAGATGGTAAAAGCAAAACCACTGGAAGAATTATCCAGAGTGTTATTTAATTGACATCTATTTATAGTCACCTTATTCCAAGTTGCTTTTGAACTTCAGAATTATTTTTGATTCCATAACTCCTCCATCCCATGGATGAATGGGTCCTGCTGAATCACACCAGGAAAAAAATTCTCTTTGAAAGACTTTCCAAGGAAAAAAGTTACTTTGCTGTTAAAGGAAAAAAAGTTACTTTACTGTTACATTGTATACAACCACAAAGGCAGCCTACAGCTTATATGGACACATGTACATGGCTTTCTTGTTACTAAAGAAATGCAGTCAGCTGCTGCATTTGCTATAAGTCCTGAAAAATCAATAGGTGTTTATGAATTTTCAAAGTTCAGACATTTAATTGTTTATGATCATTGTGAAGCTAAAACTGGGAAACAGTGACTCCCTTTCTCTCTAACTCCATGGAGCTACATTCAGAATTTGTGGCAAATACATGGATAGTTAGATGGTGGTTAGACAGTTCCCTGACTTCTTCATTTAAGGCCCTTTGACTTGATGTGAGGTAGGTTAAAAGCTTAGGCCTAAAAGCTTTTTTCAAGTCATGTGTGGGTTGCCTCAACATCCTGGATTCTGAATCCTAAACACACCTGACCTTGAGTCCTGTGCCCTACCCAAAGCTCTGTTGAGTGGAGATGAACTATGCCAATAGTAATTCTTTGTTCCACAAAATAGCTCTGTTGTATTTGGGCAGGAGCCCATGTCCTGTTTCATTAATGTTTAACATCTGTAAATTATGTTATTCGACTTGGGAGGGGTAACATGTAATTGATACTCCCCACCCCAGATAGCTTAGAGAGCTGGGCTAGCACCCTTATTTGATCCAAACTGTACAATACAGACAAGTATTTCTGCATTTGGGTTTTCTCCCTGACATTTGCACCAAGTTGGATATAACCACTTGCAAAAGACTGAATGTCATTTAGCGATGGAGTTTGTTCATAGCACCTAATATCATTCACACCCCCTCAATTCTGCCCTCACCTCTGGGTCTAGCAGGACATCACTAGAACCTAGGGAAGTTAATTTGGTCTCTCTTTTTTTTTTCTTTTTGCAGGGGGGAAGGCAGGGCAATTGGGGTTAAGTGACTTGCCCAAAGTCACACAGCTAGTAAGTGTGTCAAATGTCTGAGGCCGGATGTGAACTCAGGTCCTCCTGACTTCAGGGCTGGTGCTCTACTCACTGCACCACCTAGCTGGCCCCAGTTTGGTCTCTTACCCTAAAAAAATGATGCTAAGGTGGCATGTTCCCTGGGCATTAGTAACTTTGAAATTAGTGGCAAAAAGGGCCTGTGTTACATATCACTTAGGGCACAGGTACTTATTAACTAATTGTGAATTATACAAACACTGTATTGTGTACTAATAACCATTCAATGTAAAGCTTCTAGCTGGTTTGTTTATACTTTTATGTACTTAAATTAAAAGCCTTTTAAATGGGTCAGGCATTTTGAAGGTGTTGACTCTCTAGATATAGCTTTGTAGATGCTTGAAAAACATCTTGCTTCTAATTAGGTATTCCTAATTAGGTAATCTTCCTCCTATTTAATTAGGCCAATAATTCAGGATTCTCCATCTTTTTGGTCTTTTCCGAGGAACAGTAGGGAATTTCCATTTAGAAAGATTGAAACCAGTAACTGCTACGACTTCCTCCAACTGCCACTTACCGAAATGAAATCCTAGAAACAGAAAATCTTAAGAGTTTGGAGGGGACTTTAACTGTCATTTGGTCAAGCCTCCAAACATAGTATACAGTATTGCTTCCTATACCACCTTGGTGACTGTGTGTTTGCTTGAACACTTCCAGTGACAGGAAGCTCACTGGTAGGTAGCCTATTCCATTATTTAGCTCTGATTTGTGGAAAGATCAGAATAGGTCTGTTTTCTTTTCACATGACAATCCTATAAATATTCCCCTAGGCATTGCACCCTAAGTAATGTTCTACTTTGTCTACTCTTAATTCCTGCTGTGTTTGAAGGGAGTTCTCTTCTTTAAGATTTCTCGAGGCTGAACATCCCTGGTTTTCTCAAATAAAGTGGTTTCCTGTTCCCTCACTAACCTGGTTATCCTCTGGAAGAGTTCCAGTTCATCAAGAAAACGGACTATTACTTCCTTGGATATAATACAGCCAAGATATTCCTCAAAAAAAAAAAACTAACTATTTGACACTATTGACTTTTATTGAGCTTGTAGTCAACTGAAACCAATTGGCATGTGAAATGTTTACCAATGAGATTTCCCCCAGCCTTTCCTTCCTTGAATAATCTATTTTTTTTAAAACCCAAATGAAGAGCTTTGCCCAAACTTTATTTTCCCAAACTAATTCTGAGCTCGAACTATTTTGATAGAATTCAGAAATGCTGGCCTAGCGTGGGGTGGGAGGGTATAAAATACCACAGGGATGAGGGGATCATGGATTACAAACTGGAAATGGACCTTTAGAGGCCCTTTAAGACAACCCCCGCTTTGTACAGATGCGGAAATAGGTCTTAGACCTTAAGTGACTTGTCCAAGGTTACACCAGTAGTAATAGAAGTAGGATTTGAACCCAGTTTCTTTGGCTTCATAGCCATTGTTTTTTCCACTCTACCACATTGTCATAGCTTTACCTTTGGGCCTTATCCCTAGCTTGTGAAATCTCAGTACCCTTGCTCTAAAAGGATCGGGGAACTTTGGGAGAATCGGAAACAATATATAGGAAATTAAGCCTTTTTCATATAGAAAAATACCTTAGAGTATTTTTTATGCACATATAATTTCATTTTTATATTTTTAAAGGGAAATATGTCACTGGCATTTGCATTTTCACATGAAACAAAGTCATCCATGAAACACCATTCTGTAGAACACAGTTTAGGAAATACCAGGGCAAACCTTTTTCAATTTTGATTTCATTTTTGTATCAATTATTCCTTAAGTACCTTGGAACTTGTTGTTTTGTTCTTCTGAAGGGAATGAACAAAAATATATCTATCTAAATCGAGGCCAAAAAATGGTAGCATAGCAAACTAAATATAAGGCCCTGTTCTCTAATATTGATAATGGATGCTTCAGAGCCCCAAGAGCTGGGAGAGAAAGTTGACCTACTCCCTTTGTGGTTCTCATTCTCTGTGATAGGTTGATCCAGAGTGTTTTCAGTATAGAAACAAGTTAGCAAAACAGAAATGAAAGATGCCCGTAGTATCAAATGCTAAGATGATAAGATTTCTCTGAAGGTGAAAATTTTTATTCCTCTTACCTTAAGGCAAAGGACTTAGAATCTTTGAATTTTCAACACTTCTGACTGCTTAGATTTCACTAAGCTATTACAGTGGGTAGAAGGTAAAAAAGGGCAACAAAGCCTGCTTGAAATTATTTCTGTGCTCCTGGAGAAGATAGAAATAAAAAGGAAAAAGCAAACTGTGTAATAATCGAGGTTAGACAGGCATCTGTTTCCTAAGACATTTAAATTTCAACAGATAAAATATGTGGTGACCTGAAGATGCATTTGTAATGTTTATTCATCAAGCATTCGTTGAGTTGAAACTATGCCCAGCACTCTGCCAGATTGCTCTAGTGGATATAAAGGATACACTCTCTTCCCAGAGGGAGGTTATAATATAGTTGGAGAAAGAAGACCTGCTATCATAAATTTAAATAGTAATATAAGATAGTAAATGATAAATGCTAAAATGAGTATGTATAGGCAGTAAGTCTTAGAAGTTTTCAGATGAATCCCAGCTCTTCCATGGACTACTTTGTGTGACTTTAAGCAAGTCTTGTAACTTCTTTGGGCTTCATCTATAAAAAGAAGAGATTAGACCTGGTGGAGGCACAGTCAAAGGGCCAGGGATGATGGAATGTTTCACATGTAACAACCCAGAGCCCAGTTACTTGGGACCTAAACAGGGCACCCACCCCCTCCTTACTACCACACTGCTCTGAAAACTAGTTAAGACCCTGGCCTAGAGTCACTCGTTGAGTCAGACTACTTTGCACCTTGAAGGCAGGAAGCAATTTTAGTGGCATCGATGTGGAAAAACACACAAAAGGCTAGAATGCTGGAAACTTATCTATTACCTGAACTCTAGAGTTTTTTAGCTTTGACCTTATTCTTTACCAGGTGACCCTGAGATAATTACAGGAGTACCCCAAAATTTCATTTTACACTTCCTCATTAGAAAAACAAAGCTGAAAAAGGAAGGAATACTTCTTACTGGACATTTCCAATTGGATGTCCTGCTTAAAAAAAGTGTCATGTCCAAAAAGCCTGTGGTGACCCCAATGCCCAAAGGACAAAGTCTTAACTCTAGCCCAACAGTCAAAACCTTCTACAACCTGGTCCCAACCTTAACTTCTACTACTTTCCAAGTTGAACTATCTGCTCCAGTTAAACTAGTCTCCTCCTTGAGATGATGAATAGATCCTACTTATTCTCACCTGTTTTCTTTGTTCATCCTTTCCTATATAAATCTTTCTGTCCTTCAGTGCCCAGCTCGAGTACTACCCTAACCACTGCTCTCTCCCTCATCTGAACTCCTGTGATGTGTTAAAGCAGTTCTGCTGGTGATGAAGCAGTCAGTCTGTTAAATCATACCTCAAGTGCTGTTACCTAAGCAAGACATTTCCTAATTGTAAATACACACACACACACACACACACACACACACACACAGAGTTAGCACCTCTTCCTTTTGAAGTTACTTACTTGTTGTATCAACCTATTTGGGAGTGTAAGTTTCTTGAGGACAGGGACTGTTTTATTTTTCTACCCCCAGTACCTAGCACAGACCCTTGCACAAAGTAAGCAATTAATAAATATTTGTTGGATTGAATTGAAAATCTACATAACAACCTAAAGAGAAGCCCAGACTTCTCTCCATTGTTCTGAAACCCAAGTCTCTGTCCCTTCTGATGTCCAATCTGACTTTGATTATAGTAGAAAACCAACACATTCCCCCAAAGTATTGCTAAGCATTCATTTCTATAACTTCAGTCCTAAAGTATAAGTTCTCAAGCTTTTCCTAGTGTTAAAGATTAGATAGATCTAGATGTTGGTTTGGAAACACTAAATTTGCAAATTACTACCTTTTATTTAGATAGATATCTTGTTGAAAAGGTTTGCCACGCTAACTGTAAATATTAAGTCCCAGGGCTTATATTTTCCTTTTCTTTTTCATGTTCCTGTTTGGCCATGATTGGATTTCCCTTAGGCCTCAGGCTTCTGGGCCCATACTGATTGACAACACTGCACTAATTCCTTCAGTCTGCACTTTGCTAGGTGGATTTCTCACAGAAAACCTAGAGTAATTCCTTGTAGAAATATTTTATCTGATTGCTGCTGCCCCAGGGAAATTTAGTTATGCCTGTAATGCCTTTTTGGACCTGATTAGTGATGGGAAGATCTTAGAGGGACTCTAATGAGTAGAGAATGAAATTAGATTGATCTGTGTAGGAAACCTAGCTCTCACTTTAGAAATAATGGATCACTCCTGCATCATGTCCCCTATGTGTATTGCTCTGCAGAAAATGAAATGGTGGAAAACCTTCAGTAGATGACCAGGTTAAGAATTCACTTTCAAGCTGTCAGTTTCTACAGCACATATGTAAGTGCCCTGTTCAGATGCTCCATTTCAAGCAGCCAATCACAATCAGTAATAATCTCTGATTATGAAACAGGAATGCTGGGAGATTTTGATTAAATCAAGTACCAAGGGAGATGACTTGGATGAGAGAGAATGGGTAAAATCTGGGGATTGGGGCTAGGAAATGGTAACTAATTCAAGATGAGAAAAAGGCCAGATTGTACCTACTTACATGTTCTAGGAGATCAGGTACATTCCCAAGGCTTAACGAAGAACCTGATGTTCTCTCTTCCCCCTTCAGATTTCACTCTTTCTTTGGATAATTCAACCCTCTAAGACCTAAATTAAACCTTTTTTTTTTTGTCTTTTATCAAGGTGGCCCCAGCCAGGGTATAAAAACAAACCGCCAATGAAGACATCAAAAAAGCAACCTGCTTAAAATCCTTTAAAAATTAGCCATTCTAACCTCCAAGTACCAGCCTACCTGGCTCTCTTGGAGGTTTCTGACTCCAGAGTTCTCATCACTTGCCCAGGTTGAGAGGATAAGGAATAAGGGGGCCAGGGAGTATGCATTTTGTATGGTTTCTGCTGCCTCAGGAACATTGAGCTTCACAGACCTTAATCTCTAAAGTCATCTTGGAGCTGATGAGGTCCTTGGGGAAATTCCAATGGGTGAAAAATGCAATTAGGTTGGTCTGTGTAAGTTAATTTTCCACTTCGAAAATAATAAATTATCCTTCTGTTGTGTCCTCTGTGTTTGTTATTGATTCCTGAATTGCCTACCAGAGGTAATATGGAAATTAGTCCCTTAGAAGGAATTGTAGTTACAACTCCATAACTAGCTTCCCTCTTCTTCCCTACTCTTCTCCGTAGGGAAAAGAAAAAGAAAAAATTCTTGTAACAATTATGGCTAGCAAGCAAAATAGACTCCCACATTGGCCATGTCTCAGAATATTGCACTGAATATCACTAAATCTTCAAGGTTGTTTTTCTGTACTATTTGTTATATTATTAATGTATAAATTATTCTGTTCATTTCCCTCTGTATCATTTCATATATCTTCCTAGATTTCTCTGAAAACTGTCCCTTTTGTTACTTACAGCCAATAATATTCCATTACTGTCATATGCTCTTAACTCATTCAGCCATTCTCCAGCTGATGAGCAGGCACCCCTTTAGTTTCCAATTCTTGGGTATTAAAAAAAAGCTGCATTATATATATTCTTATATGTATGGGTCCATTTCCTCTGTTGCCAATTTCTTCGTGATAATCAGTTTGCCTTCCATACCATCTTGCTTCTTTCAGTTTTCTTGCAACTTCCTTCCACTGACACAGGTTAAGATTTCCTTCTATCTCTTTAGAACTTTATCTTTTGTTTTTACACGGAAGCATTTTTTTCCCATTTATTCTCCCTGATAAGCTGGCTAGGAGAAAGATTTGTTTGTACCTTGGGTGTATGTGAAAATTACTTGGCTATGGCAGAAAAAGAAAATCAAGCATTCCATGTAGGTCACTACAAAATCCTTGCTGTCCATACTTCCTGGAATTAAGATTCTCATTCCTTTTTTTATAAGGGAACTAAGGGTTCTAAGAGGCAGAGATAAGGATGGGTGCACCAGAACATGGGAGACTTTTTTTTTTTTTGAGGCAGTAGGGGTTAAGTGACTTCCCCAGGGTCACACAGCTAATAAGCATCTGAGACCAGATTTGAACTTAGGTCCTCCTGACTCCAGGGCCATTGCGGTATCTGCACCACCTAGCTGCCCCTAGTCGAGGGGTTAAATTCTCATTTCTTTGTCCATCTTACAAATAGCTCTTGTAACCAACTTCCCCGTAGAACTGCTGTGGCAATCGACTTCATTAGCACCTTAACAAACACCCAATTTCTTTCTTACTTCAGTACCAATGCTCTTAATAAAGTTTGAATCTTTCTTCTGTGTTCTCAGTTTTCTCCTTCAGCTAAAGTCCTTTTTCTTCTCATCAAATCCTTTCCCCACACTTCCTCTCCCAGCATTTTCATCTTTGACTCACTTCCAGAGCCTCCTCTAAATTTCCTTCCTAATTCGTTTTCCATCATTTTGAGTCATAGAATAGATTTAGAGGTAATTAAGTACAACTTCTTCATTTCACAGTTGAGAAAATGTAAGTGACCAAGCCAGGATTTGAACCCAGATTGACTCCAAACTCAATTCCATTATACCACATCCACTCTATCTTTCTCCCATCTAGCGGAATAGATTATTTACAGTGTTTGAGTCAGGAGAAAGGGATGTGTGTACATGTGCATGCTCGCGAGTGTGTGTGTGTAGTTGGGGGAGGTATATGGGATGTTTAAGGAGGACTAGCATCTTTGGTGTGAGGGCTTGCTGAGCCCTGTTTTTTCACTTAATGGTATTTTTTTTTCCAATTGCACATAAAGCTAGTTTTCAACATTTCATTTTTGTAACATTTTGAATTCCAAAATTTTCTCCCTTTCCCTTCTGCAAGACAGCAGGCAATCTGATATAGGTTATACATGTACAATAATGTTAAACATATTTCCATATTAGTCATCCATAATAAAGATGAAACAAAAAAATGAAAATAGTATGCTTTGATCTGCATTCAGACTCCATACTTCTTTCTCTGGAAAGCATTTTCCATCACAAGTCTTTTGGAATTCTCATGTATCATTGTGTTGCTATCTGTCATAGTTGACTATTGTACAGTGTTGCTGTTACTGTGTACAATGTTCTCCTGGTTCTGCTCACTTCACTCAGCATCAGTTCATATAAGACTTCCAGGTTTTTCTGAAATCCACCTGTTCATCATTTCTTACAGAACGATAGTGTTCCATTACATTCATATACCACAATTTGTTCAGCCATTCCCCAAATGATGGGCATCCCCTCAATTTCCAGTTCTTTTGCCAAGTCCTTTTCAGGGCTGCTCATCTACTTTTGGTGTCTGCCTTTCACCCAACTCTCACCTGTGGCTCCAAGAAGATGTAGTATGCACAGTGGCCAGACCCAGGTAAAACTGTCTGCCAAGATAGGCTAAACCAGGTTAAGGGTAACTAACGGCCTAAACCTGTTAGGGTGAATTAGAGGGATGTCTCCTCCAAACATGTGAAGACTTCCCCAGGCAAAATGGGCATATGAGAACAATTTATTCCAATGGCTATGAAGGTGGCTGAAGTAGGCACTGTGGAGTGCTTAGAGCTTGGTCGGGCATTGAAGATACCAAGGTCATCCGTGGCATCCCGGGCCATCACCAGTGTTCTTGACTTTTGTCCTGCCAGTGTACTTGAATGACTCTGGGAGAAAGAATGAGGCTGTTGACTTTGTGCAACTATGCCTCATTTAAATCCAATCCACCTGTGAGTCATCACAAGTGATGTTGTTGGTCCTCTTCGAAAATGAAGGATGAAGACCAACAGAGTTAGGGAAACTTTCATTATAAAAGGAGAGCATTGAACTGACAACCAAGAAAAACCAAATTTTGGTAGGTAGAAGAAAATTTTGAGTTTTCAAGAACACTTGAATTTAAATTCACAGGGGCTGAAGTAGAGATCAGACTATAAATAGAGGTTGGGGGCAGAGAAGAGTGCCAACTGAGGGTAAATTTTGAACAAGCAATCAGGAATTTGACCAGAATATAGAGGGAAATGGAGGTTACTGACACCCTAGCCAATAAGTTTTGGTAACAGGAGAATATAACCCCTGAATTATAAGTAGTTCAGGTTGTACCCCATCCATACCCCCTCATTCTGTGTGGTTCTTGCATCTATCCTGTCACCAGACCTTCACAAGTAGATCCATCCAATGTGCCAAAAGTCCTTTCTTCAGATATTCAAATAGCTTGACCTTGGATAAACACCAGGGGGAATACACAGGTTATCCAATGGCTAAGATCTCTCTTTCTCTCTATCATTTCTCTGATAATACCTTTTATACCACTGTTCCTATGCAGTTCTTCATTAATACTGTGTTGAAAGTTACTACTGTCCCCTGTTCCTCTCTCTCCATTGTCCTTGGGTTTTCTACAACTTTTACAGGGACAATAGTATTCCATCCTTTGCAACTATATCACATAACCAGAAAGAGAGTAGTATTAAAAGTTAGGCCTTTGTTTCAGAGAGAGTTTTGTGGTCTTTAAAAGCACTGTGCTGTATCCCAAATTCAATCCAGCGTGCCATCATCCTAGTTAATTCTGGAACCAGGTCATCATCCATTTGCTTGCAGTGTCTGTCCAAGATATATGCACTTATAGACCAAGTTTATGGACCATCCATTCAACTGCATATCTTTCTCCCAAATCATTGTGATTAATGATGAGGCAGATAGGAGTGTTCGAGACAGATGGAGCAAACAGGATGCAGGATGTGATATATGAAATAGAGTGAATGATGTGACTAGCCAGAAAATGGTCAAGAAGACTATGCATTGAAGCTCACTACTATGAGCTTATCTGTATGCATTCACAAAGAACCTTAGATTACCTGACATTTCAGAACAGCTCTTCCCTTCCCCCTTTCCTCTTCCCTTTGCTTATCTGTAGGAACTACTTGACATTTCAAAGCAGTGCCCTCCCCCTCCCCCGCCCCATTCCCCTTTCCCCTCTTCTTAAACTACAGTAGCTCCCCCTTGCCCCCATCCTGTCAAATTGTATATATATCAGACACATAACCTGACTCAGTGTTCTGTCTCCCATAAGGAGCAGGGCCCACTGCGCACTCTGGCCTCCCGTAGGGAGCAGAGTCTACTAGGTGTGTCACTCCAGTAAACACCTTTACTTGATTTGGAGTTGGTTTGAGCAAACTCCTTCAAGACATCACAACACATGCGCTTATTCCTTGTCATTCAGTACTGAAATAATGTGTCTCCACTTTGGAGGTAGGGCCCTGTCACACATACTTTAGAATCATTTGTGCATTAGTGGAAGGGTGTATCAGTAAGGCAAGATTCATGATATTGATGGTGACCATGAATATGCCTGTATAGTTCAGAATAGCAAAGTATAAGAGACTCTGTATAGAAGGCAGGAGAAGTAAAACATTTATTCAGACACTAGAGGATCAAATCCCAGGATCAATAACCCCAATTTGACATAGCAATAATTGTATCCCAAAACCAGTAAGTCCACCTCAATGTAGCAGCAAGGAGATTAAAACACAGTGTCACAGCAATGAGCCAAGCCATCCTGTAACCTTCCCCTCTGCTAGGGCCTTCCCGTAAACACTCACTCAGGAATCCTAACTGTCTGCTTGCCTGCATCCTCTTGAAGTTCTGAAAGCCCTTGCAGTTCTCAGAGCCCTCCAAGTTCTCTTGCTGTCTCTCCATCTCTTCCAGTTCGCCATCTCTCTCGCAGTTCTCTATTCTTTGTCTTCCTTCTTCTAGAAGCTCTCTAGTCTCCACTCTCAGTTCTTTAGTCTAAACTTAATGGCTACCCTCAGGATATACCCTGTTTAGGGCCCTGGGGCTTAGTACCTAATAGCAAAAGGGTGTGGGCCTGTGTACAAAGAGGCCTCCCCTAATCAAGCTTTCCTTACCTAGCTCCACCTGAGGCCTATTAAATGGGCAGGGAAGATTTTTAATCAAGATTAGCACCACAAAGGGAAAAGATGGAAATTTAAAAAAAAAAATCAAGTGAGATAATAATGGATGAATTAAGGTCAGCCAGAATTGCACTGTTTCTCACTCCCATCTATGCTGTGCTGGGGAGAACAATTTGAAATAAAGGCTTATTTCCATTTAGATGCTGGGAGAAGGGCAAATGGAAAGGGGGAAGAAAGCATATCCAAAAATCAAGAGCTGCCTTCAAACTATTTCTAGAACCTGGAACACACTTTAATATTTCAGCACTCTCAGAGTCCAAAGATTTAGAATCCGTTATTACTCTACTCTCTCACTTGCCCTCAATCACAACCCAGGTTTCATCTACCCCTGCAGTATGGTAATTGCACTGTCTTCCCTCTAGGCAAATCATTCACAACCTATTTTTCTGCTGCCTTAGATGGTAGTGAGTTAAGGAAGAAAGGCCTTGGAAGGGGATTTACGGCTAAAAAGGAATACAAACCTATCCCTAGAAGTTGAAGAATTGGATCTAGCACCTTTAGTATTATGTGAATTAAATTATACATGTTATCTTGGTTAAACGATCAATGCTGATTATAGATACTGAAGAACTAACAGTGAGAAAAGAAAAACTAAAATATGATTTAGATTTATAATCATTTATGTGGACTGTTTACTAGTTATATCTAATTGCTGTATATTGTTATTAAATATATATTTAATTATGCTTTATGTCAGGGCTGTCCAAAACACAGGCTGTGCTCCCCCGTGTGGCCTGCCGGTGTCCACCACATGCACAGAAATTGACACAAATGGTTTAAAGCATTTCTATCAATTTCCATGCCTGTAGTAAACACAGGCGGCCGCATAAAATCATGCTGTGGGCTGCATGCAGCCTGTGGGCTGCACTTTGGACAGCCCTGTTTTATGTTATTAAAACACCAAATTATTCATCTCTGCTGAACCCTTATGGTTTATTACACATATAGCTCATAAGTTGAAAAATTAGAAGAAATGTCAATTTACAGCCACCTAAAGTAGATAACATGGCAACCTTTCCCCACCGCAAAATACAACTTAAGTGATTTTGGAAACATAGTCACTTAGGATCCTGCTTCTGTTAGTATGGTTCCTTGAATATCAGAGTTCTAAGAACCTAGATGGCTTCATGTGTCCAACCCAAAGTACTTAGCTATACTATTTATCTCATAGGGGTTTTCTTTGGCCATTTGTGATTTTAAGTGGCAGTGCGTGCCACAAGACAGGAATCTTCTTCCCAGGACAGAGGATCTTAAGGGCTTCAGCAATCAATTTTGTTTTGGGAAAGAAGTCTAACAAATAGATCCATTAATAACAAGGTCCTAATACAGCCAAAAAAGAACAATCAGGCATTTTTGAGTCAGCAGCAGAAATCATTTATTCAATTAGTTTTAATTAACATTTATTTATGGAACACATGTGCTGTGCACTTCCAGGGAAGTAAAAAATGAACAAGATACCTTCCCTGACCTCATGGAACTTGAAGATCTAGTTCAGTGGATAAGATTTTTATTTTGGTTCAGACATGATTTCATTGGTTGGAGAAAACTCCCAGTAAGGAAACTCCCTCTATTTATGCACATTGGCAATTGTCCTACAATTTATTTTCTTAAGACACTTTCCTGGAGCACTGAGAGGTTGTAACTTGTTTAGTACATACTGTCAGTAAAGTCAAAGATGGGACTTGAACTCAGGTCTTCCAAATCTGCTGTCTCTCCACTATACTAATCCCTCTTTTGGATTATATCCGTGTGTATATCTATATCTATAACTATATCATCTGAATCTATACATATACATACACACACAAGTGAAAATGTAACTTCTTTCTTGTACAGTGCTGATTGTGGTAAGTGCCAAGATGATGATACATATAGACAAGAGGTGTTGTAGGCATTCAAAGAGGGGCAATATGATTTTGGTCTCAGAGCCTTGGGAAAGAAGAACTTCATGGAGTTAAGATCAGTTGGATCTTGAAGAAAAAGAGTGAGAAAATTGTGTATACCATTTGACCCAGTAATACTACTCCTAGACCTGTACATCAAAGAGGTCAAAAAACAGGAAAAGGACCCAGAAGTACAAAATATTTATAGCAGCTCTTTTGGTAGTGGCAAAGAACTGGAAACCAAGGAGGTAACCATTAACTTGACAATGGCCAAACAAATTGTGGTGTTTAAATGTAAAAGAATATTATTACACTATGAGAAATGATTAAACAGATGGTTTCATAGAAATCTGGGAAGACTTGTGTGAACTGCTTTACAGTGAAATGAGCAGATTCAGAACAATTTATACAACAATAATACTTTAAAAGCAAACAACTTTGAAAGACTTAAGATCTTTGAGTAAGGTGATGACCAACCACCGTTCAGATGACTGATGATGAAATATGCTACCCACCTCCTGACAGAGAGGGGATCTAAGATGAAGAATGAGATATACATTTTTGGACATGGCTAATGTGGAATTTGGGGTTTTTTTTTCTAAATATTTGTTACAGGAGTTTTGAGAGGAGGCAGAAGAGAGGGATACTAAAGTTAGGATCTCTTCAGCCCCTCAAAAAGAATACGAAGAAAAGAGAAAGGACTCTGACGGGCAGAGCTGCTTTGAAAATTACATGTTGACCTTATATATTTTAAAAGAAAAACAAAGTATTTATAATAGCAACTTCACATACAGTCTACTCATGATCCTCATTGTATGTAAGAATGCTCTTTTTATTTGGTGTTAAGTTCAAACTAAAAAGAAAAGAAAATGAAAAAAAAAAGAACAGGAGGGATAACATTCCAGGTAAAGGTAACATTTTTCAGAAGTGTCAAACTAGGTATAGAGTGCTGATCTATATTCCCATAATCCTTAGTGCTGATGTTTTTCTAGAACACACTGAAAGCCCTGAATCGATAGTAAAAGCCCTGATTTAGTGTATCAGTAAGGCAATAAGCATAACATCAACGATAATCGTGAATATGCCTGTGTAGTTCTGTATTGAAAGTATGAGAGACTCTCCATATGGAAGGTAGAAGAAGTATAACATTTATTCAGACCCCAAAGAACCATATCCCATAACTAAATGTTGAGCTCCCACAGCCAGTTAGCCCACTTTAGCATAACAGCAAGGAACTCGAAACCCAATATCACAACATGGAGTCTTGCCATCCCAAAACCTCTCTGACCCCCTGCTGGGGTCTTCCCAAAAACAAATTCCCAGTACAGCTAAGTCAGTCTGTTCAGCTCTATCACGGCAGCCATTAGCAGCCATAACTGCTCTCTTTCTCTCTCTGCATTTCCATGATATAACTTCCTTTTCCCATCAGAAAGTTCCTCCCACCATGCGTGACTTAGGCTTCCTGTGTAAGCAGGTCACATGGCCTATTGATGGGTAGGAAAGATCTTCAAATCTATATTGCTACTACACTCAGACAAATCCAAAACAAGTCAATCTCCAAAAAGCATTGATGCTGACGCATTTTGGTTCAAAGTTGATATCCACTGTTGACCTTAAACTGAAGTAGCCATAAACAGGATACTGTAGTCCTAACACTTCATTCCTGTAAACAAACTAGAGTCAAATCACTCTTTCTAGTCTATAGAAGGCATTTGGTTTTCCTGTCATTTGGCCTGGCCACAATCAAATCAACACATCCCATTATAATGGTGGAATCTGTTGACTATAGCAAATATTTAAATATTTCCTAAATGCAGAACATAATGCTAGATGTCAAGGAAGACAAAATTTAAGTGAGCCCTGTTCCCTGCCTTCATAACTCTAGTCTCAAAGACCACTGATATTGGTGGAGATCAACGTCTGCCACTTGTGTGAAGAGCAGAGTAGAATTGAAGCAAGCAGGAGAGATGAGAGCTCTTCAGTTCTTTTCAAGCTTCCTCACTTCTGAGTTACCTTTGAATTATCTTCAAGCTTTGAGTAGCCTTAGGCCCTGTAGTTGCTTCAAATACCCTAGTTTTTGGCCTCTGGCTGCATCACCCCACCTGGAATCATGGCCCAAAAGTTACCATGCTTTAAGCCCCTAGTCTTGTCAAGATAACCTCCAAACCAGAAACTGAGGAAACACAACTCAAAGCAGAAACAAATACGCCCAGGCCCATTTCTCAGAGCTGAAATAAAAGAGAGGTAAGAAAGGGTAGATAAATCCCTCCCCTCTCACTGGTTCAGTTTATGGCATCCAATATGAGCACAGCAGAAGGGGGTCCCAAAGAGTGCAGCCAAAAAGATCATGGAAAGAGGGAGAACCATCCAGTTTTTCCACTTTTAAAGGTGCAGACAGAGTTATGAACTGATCCAACCGTTCTGGAAGGCATTTTGGAGCTATGCCCAAAGGGCTATGAAACTGTGCATACCTTCTGATCCAGCAATAGCACTGCAAGATCTGTATCCCAAAGAGATCATAAAAAGGGGGAAAGGACCTACATGTACAAAAATATTTATAGCAGCTCTTTTTGTGATGGCTGGCAAAGAATTGGAAATTGAGAGGATGCCAGTCAGTGGGGGAATGGCTGAACAAGTTATGGTAGATGAATGTAATGGAATACTATTATTCCATAAGAAAAGATGACCAGGTAGATTTCAGAAAAACCTGCAAAGACTTACATGAACTGATGCTAAGTGAAGTGAGGAGAACAGGAGAACATTGCATACAGTAACAGCAACGTTGTGCAATGACTTATATCTAAGTCATTATATATCTATCGACTGGGCTCTTCTCAGCAATATAATGATCTGAGACAATTCCAAAGACTCCTGATGGAAAATGCTGCCCATATCCAGAGAAAGAACTTTTGAGTCTGAATGCCGATCAAAGCACACTATTTTCTCTTTTTGTTTGTTTTTTCATTCTTGTGGTTTTCCCTTTTGCTTTGATTCTTCTTTCACAACATTATTAATGTAAAAATATTTTTAATATGATTATACATGTATAGCCTATGTCAGATTGCATACTGTTTGGGGGAGGGGGGAAAGAGAAGGAGGGAGAAAATTTTATAACTCAAAATCTTATAAAAGTGAATGTCGAAAACTAAAAATAATTTTTTAAAAAAGAAATAAACCAAATCTTTTAACAATTAAAAAAAAGTGCAGACAGCCAATTAAAGGAGGCTACCCCACTCGTGCCTGGGGACTCAGGCGCCATGTTAAATAAACTAGAAATGACCAATAGCCCAGTTACACAGACTACTTGGGGAATTCAGTGTTAAAGCCTTATGGAACATATATATATGCCAAGGGACATCAATATTCTGTGGGATTAGCAGGAATGTTAAATTTCAGCCCTTCATCAGCACCAAAGTACCTTCAGACAAAAATGCTCCAAGTGAGCTTTTCAGCTCATTTTCCTTATGAGTCTTTGTGTCTCCTCAAGTTTAAAAGGAATGCAGTCCAGGTGTATGTGTACATTTAGCATATGCACTCTAGAAGGGTTTGTTTTGGATTTTGTTTTGTTTTTTAACACTCACTGATTCTGGATTCCAACTGAGGAAAACTCAAAAATCTCCCTTCTTCTTTGGATTTCAAATTTCCCCTCTTCTTCAACCCTGTTCCAAGCATTCATATGCAAATAAACTCACAGGAAATCGCCTTCCATTTTTTCCCCCCAATAACTTCAAACAAGACAGGAATGAAAGTAAGGAGTTAAAGAAATAAAACTTCCAGAATGCTAGCTACTTTTGCTGTCAGTCAAGAAGAGGCTTTTTCTTCTATTATATCCCTCCTGTCACCAGATCGAAGGAGAAAATGGGAAGTGAAGAGTAGACACGTAAATAAAAGTTGCCCCCTGCTCTGGAATGGAGAGGGTAGAGTAGGGTAGGGGCTATAGATTGGACCTAAACTGTGTCAACTACCATCATCTCCTGCTTAGAACAATGTGCTCTCTTGCTTCCCTGACCAGTACCAGTGCATCCACTTCTCACTTGCATATGGCCAGCAGTTCTCCATTCTCAATCTAATATGTTGCAATCCAAGCCATCAGGCAAGCAATGGCCACAGTCTTCCAGTTCCTAGCACAGAATTTTTCATCTTGCCACTCTGGGCGTTTTCATTGGTGGTCTTTCATGCTTGGAAGTCTTCCTCCTCAACCCTGCCTGCTGGCTTTCTGGCTTCCTTCACATATCACCTAAAGTCCTACTTTCTACAAGAAACCTTTTTTAATCCTTAATCTTAGGGCTTTCCCTCTGAGATTATGTCCAATTTAACCCATGTATATCTTATTTGTACATAATGATTTCTATATTGTCTTCCCATTAGACTATAAGCTTTTTGAGAGCAGGGATTGTTTGCTTTTTGCCTTTTTTTGTATCCAAAGTGCATATAGGCACAGTGCCTGGTATATAGAAGGTACTTAATAAATGCTTGGCACTGGATTGCAGAGAAGGTAGAGGGGAATCAATTGTGAGAAAACTATAAAGAGACCTTGTAGATCAGAGGTGTGTCAAACATACATGCCCATGGGCACAAGGGCCCACAACACTCTCAACTGGGGCCCAAACCAGACTAAAATATAATTGGGAAATACTTAACAAAATACAATAAAAATACAATAAAATGGGGCAGCTAGGTGGTACAGTGAGTGGAGCACTGGCCCTGGAATCAGGAGTATCTGAGTTCATATCTGGCCTCAGACACTTGACACATTTAATAGCTGTGTGACCTTGGGCAACTTACTTAACCCCAATTGCCCTTCCTTCCCCCCTGAAAAACCTAAACAAAACAAAGCAAAAATACAATAAAACATAGATAATGTTAATATGTGGTTTTCTAAGTCACTAGGCATCCTGCTAGGATCTTTATCTAGGGTTTGGTAGGCCCTGTTTCTATTTTAATTTGGCACCACTGTTATAGATCATCTACTCCAAACCCCTCATTTTACAGAGGAAACTGAGACCCCAAGAGGTGAACTGGCCTAAGGTCACCCAGTGGTAAGTAAGGAAGACGGGGCTCCAACCTAGGTCCTCCAACTCTAAATCCAGCTTTCCATGACACCAGCCACATCCCCTGCAGCAAACTGTGCTTCAGTAGCCAAAAAGGCAACTAAAATTCTGGCATTTATTAAGAAATGGGTTGGGGTGGAGGGGTCATAGCACCAGCCTTGGGGTCAGGAGGACCTGATTTCAAATCAGGCCTTAGACACTTACTAGCTATTGAAAATCATTTAAGATCATTTGAGCCCCAATAAGGTCCAAAACCTGAACTAATCAACCAGAAGAAGCACCCTGGCCTAACAGACATGCTCTGCTTATCTCTCTGAGTGAATACAAAAGGCCCCTTCCCGTGTCAGCAGCTGTAAGGCCAGATGAAGCTAATCAGGAGGGTTCTTCTGTTTGTGACTATCCAGGGCAAGATGCCTTGAATTGGACACCATCTTGAATAATGGGACTTTTTTCATCTTGGTATTTTATGAACATATGCTACGTTATGCTATATACATTGTCACATTAATGATAAAAGAAATACAGACATCCAAGATCTACAATTTCAATTGATACCTTGACATTCTCTTTTACAACCTTATCCTGTTAAGAAATTCCTTTCTCATATTATGGTTTACACATATGGAGACTATAATTTTGGGCTGACACAGGCATCCTGAGTTGGGATTGCTCTAAGTATATAAAGGGTCTCCTTCAACTTGCTTATCTCCAAGTTCAAAATTATTTTCTGACTCCCATGCATGTTATCTATTCCACTAGCTTAAGGGGAATAAACAATATATACATATCACCTGGCTTTTTGCCTCCCTTAACCAAACTTCCAGACTGACACCATGTAAACCTGGGCAAGTCGCTTAATCCTGATTGCCTCAAAAAAAAGGGGCTGGAATTGTACTCAGTAACAGCAATGTTGTAATGATGATCAATTAACTATGAAAGACTGCTCAAGACAAGGATCCACAACAATTCCAAAGGACCCATGATGAAAAGTGTTATCCACCTCCAGAGAGAGAACTGACAAATGCTAGTTGCCCAACGAAGTATACATTTTTTACTTTCCTTCTTTTTCCTTTGCGTGTGTGTGTGTTTTCTTTTGTAACATGGTTAATATGGAAATATGTGTTGTATGACTTCACATGTATGATCAATATATTGCTTGCCTTCTCAAGGAGTGGGAGAGGAGTAAGAGGCAGGGAGAGGATTTGGAACTCGAAATTTTTAAAAAATGAATGTTAAACATTTTTAATGTGATTGGGAAATATTTAACAAAATTTAAAAATATGCTTAAAAAAGAAATAGGTTGGAAACAAAACAGGAAATATTCTTCTCTACTTGAGCAGAATACTAAGAACACCATGTGTGATTCTGATCGTCCTTGAGGAAAGGGGAGGAGACATGGTGAAAATGGAAATCACTATGTGCTGCTTTTTTCCACACCTATTCCCAAGCATTTCTGTACATATAAAATTAGGTTCAAAAGAATGATCTTGAAGGGGAAAAAATAAATTTGTGTGAAAGGGGAGAGGGAAGTTGCACTCTTTACTTTGCCACCAACATCAAAGTCATCTTAGCCTCCCAGTCACTGACTACTTAGGCCAGTCATTAGGTCATTAGCAGTGACTTGGGGGTAGCCACCACAGCTCACTCCAGGGCGAACTCTAGCTGTACGTCAATCAAATTATTGAGTCTGGTAGGAGGGAGGTAATAGTAGTTCTGCTATACTCTACCCTGGTTAGATTTCATTTACAGTCTTGTGATTAAATCTAGGCTCTTCATTATAGGGAGCACATTGATAAACTTGTGTATCTCTAAGGATGTTTAGCCTGGGGAACAAAATTAATTGGGCCATGATAGCTGTCTTCAAATATTTGAAGAACCATCAGGTGGAAGACAGATTAAACATACTGTGAGGCTCGAGAGGGGAGAACAGCTACCAGCAGTTGGGAGTTAGAGGGAAGCAGATTTTGGCTTAATATAAAAAGGAAGCTTAGAAGCTATGGATAAAAAGAATGGACTTTCTTTTTTGTTGTTTTATTCAGTCATGACCCCTTTTGGGGTTTTGTTGGCAAAGATATTGGAGTGGTTTGCCATTTCTTTCTCCAAATCATTTGACAGATAAGGAAACTGAGGTAAACAGGGTTAAAGTGACCTGCCTAGGGTCACACAGCTAGTAAGTGTCTGAGGCTCAGTTTGAACTCAGGAAAATGATTGTTTCTGACTCTAGGCCCAGCACTCTATCCACTTCAACACCTAGGTGAAGCCACTATTACTGGAGATGTCACAAGGGTGGGGCAGCTAACCTCAGACACTTACTAGCTGAGTGATCCTGGGGAAGTCACTTAACCCTGTTTGCTTCGGTTTCCTCATCTGAGAGCAGTGGGCATTATCTGGCCCCAAAACCAGTCTATTTTTCTCTTAAAAATTTGGGCATAGGGGCAGCTAGGTGGCACAGTGAGTAGAGCAGGAAGTGGCAAACCACTCCAGTAACTTTGCCAAGAAAACCCCAAGAGGAGTCATGTAGAGTTGGACATGACTGAAAAACAATTAACAACAATGAAAACAGGAGTGATATAAGGAATCTCCTGCCATGGAGCTACAGAGCAAATGCCTGACCCTGCAGGACATGGGTCTGAGATGTCCCTCTTTTAGGCATACTGTAAAAAGGATTCCTGTACTGAGTGAGATACTGGGCTAGATTTGCATGATTCCTTTTAACTTCTAAGATCCTATGATAGTGCATTACCATGCTAGCCTTGAAGTCAAGAAGATCCAAGTTCAAACCTTGACTCAGGTACTCACTAGCTGTGTGCCCCTGGGCAATCTACTTAACATCTATGTGTCTCAGTTTCCTTATCTGTAAAATAGGGCTAACAATAGCACCTACTTCAAAAGCTGTTGGGAAGATCAACTAAGATAACCTGTAAAAGCACCTTGCAAACCTTAAGGCAAGGCTAGCTATTATGATTATCATCATCATTATTATCCTGTGATGTTATAGTAAGTTTGTATCTTGTGCTCAAATTTTTAAGAGAAAAAAATACTGGTTTCGGGGCCAGATAATGCCCACTGCTTTCCAAAGTCAGGAATCTGAAAGTTTGGGCTATCTTCTGAATAGGTAGGGTGACACTACTGTGGAACACCCTCAGGGTCAAGGGGCAGCCTGATGTAGTGAAGAGAGAGCTGGCTCCCTAGCCAGGAAGACTTGGTTTCAAGTACCCACTCTGCATAGTGGCTGTGACCCTGGGCAGGTCTCTTAACCTTTCACTATCCTGAGCCATTCTCTAAGACTATTAAGAAGGTGCCTATCAGTATTGGTAGAGTGGATTTCCTTCCCTCCCAGAGCAACCTGAGCTGTTGAAATCATAAGTATGGTTAAATAAGTAGGCTAAAAAATAAATGAATGAATGAATGGATTGATAATGAATGAATGATATCACGTTTGCCCCCAAAGAAAAGGCTCCCTCATGCCAGACACTATTCTTGTTCTATCAAATAATTTTAACCAAGGTATCAAGAGTGAAGGAATTTTATCTTCCAAAGAAAAGAACCTTGGGATGAATAGCTTTTCTCTGCTTTCTCTTTTCTAACAATATTCTTTCCCAACTGTGTCCACTCCGACATATGCCCACTCAGGTGCATAGCTATTTTTATACAGTGTAAGAGAATTTAGTGTACCAACTATATGCAGTTCAAATATGTGATAAGTACACAGTTTCACCTTACTCAGCTTGGCACAGGTTTAAAGCCCTCCATAATCCTCCTTATCTCCTCCTTTCCTACTAAATCCTTTCTGACTAACTCTACTTAGCTTTTCTGGATGCAGGCCACTCTCTTCTCCATATTGAAATTCATCTGGTCATCAGGGAAAGATACAGTGACCCAAATATTCTTCATAAATCCACCAAGTCGGAGGAGTCCCAACTGCACATGGCTAGGACTGTGTTTACCTTTAGGTAACTAAGAAGCTATGTCAGAAAAGTTGGGGCCAACAAGATCCGGTGGACATCTTTGTCTCATTTTAGGGAAAGCTAATTCCTCTCTTAAGAGGATGGAAGGAAGAGGAGCCTGGACCTACTCCATGTTGTTAGTGTTGTTTGCCTTTCATTCTGGAAGAGGACCATGGCAGCAGGGAGGTGGAGCCATGACATGCAAGTGCATTGGATTTAAGTGAGGAAGGGCTGTGCAAAGTCACCAGCCTCACTTTTTCCTCCTGAGCCATCTGGGTCCAGTAGCAAGATATAGATCAACATGATTAAAGATGGCCCTGGATGCAATGGGAGACTTGGCCTTTTTTTCCTACTCCATGTTATAAGTGGGAGGAAAGAAACTTAGAGAAATACTAGTAAACAGTAGTCCTATCATAAGTACAAAGAATGAAACAACACCTACTGGAAAAGAGTTTCCATTCTAATGGAAAACACAAGTGTGTGTGTGTGTGTGTGTGTGTGTGTGTGTGTGTGTGTGTGTGTATACATATACATATATATATAAAGTGAATAAATGCAAATATATAGCAGCTATTTTTTTTTAGCAGAGGGAAAGGCAGGGTAATTGGGGTTAAGTGACTTGCCCAAGGTCACACAGCTAGTAAGTGTGTCAAGTGTCTGAGGCCAGATTTGAACTCAGGTTCTCCTGACTCCAGGGCCAGTACTCTACTCATCGTGCCACCTAGCTGCCCCACTAAATGCAAATATATATATAAAGTGGTTAATGTCAGTTAGTTTAGGAAGGACACTAGCATTTGGAAGAAAAAGGAAGAGCTTCATGCAGAAGATGGTACTTGAGTTGCATCTTAAAGGAAGAGAGGGAATACATTCCAGCATGTGGGATGGCCAATATAAAGGCATGAAGATGAAAGATGGAGTGTTATGGGTAAAGCAGAGAGAGAAGGCCAGCTTGGAAATTTTAACCCAAGGACCCTGATCTGTCATGTCCCAGCATTACTTTTTGTTTTGTTTTTCTTTTAAATAAATTTGTATTGATATCTTTTTTGAACATCATCAGTTTCTTCCAGCATTCCTTCTTTCCCCTCCCAAAGAGCCATCCCATGTAATCAATAGCATTTTAGGACAAAAAAGAAGATCATGGCAATCAGTACATTGACAGCAAAGTAAAAAAAAAAATAAAAAACAACAAACCTATGCGTGCATTGTACAAGGCTTGTGGCCCTCCTGCCTCTGAAAAGGAATAGGGTGGCAGTGTCCTCTTATGTCTCTTCTTTCAAGACATTCTTGTTCTTTATAATTTTACCATATTCACTTTTGATTTTTTTTGCAGTTTTTTCAATTTATATTGTAGTCACTGTTTTCTTGGCTTTGCTTACTTCACTCTGCATAAGTTCATGTAGATATTTCTAAGCTTCTCTGTAGTTATCACACTTGTCATTCTTATAGCAGAATAATATTCCATTACATTCATGTACCACAATTGGTTTAGCCATTCCCCAACCATGGACATCTATTTTCTGTTCCATTCTTCGCCATTTCAAAGAAATGTATATAAGATTAAAAGCCATTCCCCAATAGATAAGATGTCAAAGGACATGAACAGCTCTTAAAAAAGAATTGCTAATTATTAACAACCAAATCAAGAATGCTTTGTTTATGTATTTTGGATAACAAACCCTTATCAGAGATATTTGACACAAAGATTTTTTTTCCCTTTTGACCACTTCTCTTCTTATCCCAGGTTCATTAATTTTGTCTGGGCAGCAGCTTTTCAATTTCATGTAATCAAAGTTGCCATTTTTAAACTTTTCTCAGTATTGTCTATCACAACATTTGCATGGGACAATAGCACATCTACATTTAAGCTGATTATAATTCATTCCCTGGCTTCAAGCAAGCTGAGCAAACCCTGAAATGTACCCACCATTACTTTTGGAGAACCTGGGGTTTCTGAACCCGTAAATCCCAAAGTTGGGGAATGAACAGCATGATCAAAGGCCCAGAAACAGTAAAAAGAATAAAATAGTTAATGACTGTGGATCTACTGGCCTAGATAGAGTGTAGTAATAAACGGGATCATAGACTGCATGTTGGAAGGGACCATAAAAAGCAATCCAGCCTCATAATTTTACAGATGAGGAAACTGAGGCACAGAAAAGTTAAATGACTTATCTAGGATCACATAAGCTAGTAAATGTCTGAAGTAGGATTTGCTTGGATAGGTAGGCCAGAACCATACAGAGAATTTTGAAACCCAATATAGGGAGCTTAGGCTTTGTTGGGGCAGCTAGGTTACACCGTGGATAGAGTGCTGGGCCTGGAGACAAAAAGAACTGTTTAAAGTTTTTAAGTAGGGGAGTAACCCAAGAGTTCAGTGATGATTGATGCTCCCAGTAACAAATAGGTCCAAAGGTTGAATTCATCTGTCACCTGCATTTTTCTTTTAGGAAAAGGGCCACTTAACATATTCTTGAGAGAGAGAAAATAAACCCCACCTTGTATTGGATGACCCTTCTGATCACATACCTACCTGTCTTCTTTTGTGAACTCCTCTGACATAAGTTTGAGATTCATGATTTGACCTCCTCTCCCAGCAGTCATTTTAATTCTAGGCTAGGTCACAGAAGCCACATAGCAACAACAATAACTAACATTTGCAGAGCATTTCAAGGTTTACAATGTATAGAATATATATTATCTCATTTGATCTACGTTACAACCCTATGAAGTAGATGCTGTTATTATCCCCATTTTCAGATGAGGAAACTGAGGCTGAGAGGGATTGAGTGACTTGCTCAGGGTCACACAACTAAGGAAATGTCTGAGGAGGGATTTGAACTCAGATATTCCTCTCTACAAATCCAGTCTTCTGTCTACTGCATGATCCAGCTGCCTCATCAGAGCAGAAGTTCCACAAGGGCCTAATTGAATTCCAATTAGCTCCATCCATCCCATCATCCTCTGAGGAAAAGTTCTCTGGTATTTTCTAGGAGGGGAGGGTAAAAGTTCTGAGTCTGATGTTGATTGATTGACTGATTCCCCATGATGAACTAGAAAATAAAGTGTTATGGATATAGGAAACATGAGACATTAATTCACTGTTGGTGGAGTTGTGAGATGATTAAACCATTTTTTAAGAGCAATTTGGAATTATGCCCAAAAAGCCACTACTGAATCTTTATCCAAAAAGAGATTAAAAAAAAAAAGAGGTAAAGCACCTATATGTACAAAAATATTTATAGCAGCTCTTTTCTGGTGGCAAAGAATTGGAAATTGAGGGGATGTCCATCATTTGGGGAATGGCTGAACAAATTGTGCTATGTGATTGTGATGAAATACTATTGTGCTATAACAAATGAACAGGATGCTCTCAGAAAAACCTAGAAAGACTTATGTGAGCTGATACAAAGTGAAATGTACTGTGTACAAAGTAACAGCGATATTGGAAGATGATCAGCTGTGAATGACTTCGCTATTCTCAGAAATACAATGCTCCAAGACAACTCTGAAGGATTTATGTTGGAAAATGCCATCCATCTCCAGAGAAAGAACTGATGGTGTCTGAATACAGATTGAATCATTCTTTTTTAACTTTATTTTTCTTGGTTTTTTTTTTTTGGTCTGTGTTTTCTTTCACAACCTGACTAACATGGAAATATGCTTTATATGACTACACATGTATAACCTATATCAAATTTCTTGCCTTCTCAACAAGGGGGTGGGGAAGGAGGAAGGGGAAGAATTTGGAATTCAGAGTTTTAAAAATGAATGTTAAAATTGTTTTTACATGAAAAAATAAAATACTAAATAATTTTTTAAAAGCCATGCCAAGGAGTACCCCTCCACACACACAAAAATAAATAACTGTATTTTGATATAAAAAAAAAGAAAAGAAAGTCTTTATTTGTTGCTGTTCAGTAATGCTTGACTCTTCTTGGTTCCATTTGAGGTTTTCTTGGCAAAGATACTGAAGTAGTTTGCTATTTCCTTCTCCAGCTCATTTGACAGAGGAGACTGAGGCTGTTTAAAGTGACTTGCCCAGGGTCACACAGCTAGTAAGTGTCTGAGGACAGGTTTGAACTCAGGAAGATGAGTCTTGCTGACTGTAGGCCCTGGGTATGCAATCCACCTAGTTACCCATCTCTTCCAAGTGGGAAACTAGACTGCAGTTTAAGCATAGTCTCTTGGCCATTACAAAGTACAAAAACTGAGCAAGTCACTTTAAATAGATCCTAATATAGACCCTGAAATTTAGCCACTAGAGAGTCATACCTTTGAGGGAAATCTTGCCTCCCCCAGTTTCTACTTTGAAAATGCAAATTCCCATGGGAATAAGAACACATGGAGCTCTTTAGTTTGCCCCAAAGCCTTCTGTCTCAAAGCCAGGTGAACCCAAAACGGTAGCACAGACCAAGAATTGATGGATTCGCCAGCCTACACGTGTCCAGCTCTCACATGGCTGGAGAGAGGAGCTAAGAGTCCACGTGGATGGAATTATCCTACCCTAACTGAGTTCTCTTTGTATACCTTAGAGGTCCCATCCAATTCCCAGTAGACCTAATGATTGGCCTAAGCCCAGCTGGGGAGTTGGGGTTGGGAGGCGTGGCTCTATTTTCTTTTAGTTCTTGTTGACATAGAGAACGACTGTTGGCTGGCTGATCAAACTGGATATTTTTAGAATGCCTATCCATAGATCTTTCAGAGAAAGCCAGAAATAAATGTTTGTCTTTTCCTAAGAACAGTCAACATGACTTTTTACTTCAACAAACCCCCTCTAAGAGCAGATACTTACACACGCTTGCACATAAACCCTGACTACACACAAAGTGGGCATCTCACCTCTCCATCCACACTGGGTACATGTTACACACACAAAATTATACACAATTGTTGGGTCACACAGACATCTACACACCGTCTTTTCTTGGGGCACAGCCTTAACACATTCGCACAGAGATAGCTGATCTACTGGTTGCAGAAATCAGAGCTCTGAGATGAGGCTAAGTCTTTAATTCAAAGAACATTTTGAGAGACAACCTGGAAGATTTAGGGTCAAGCCTTGCTTCTGACACACAAGCTGTGTGACCCGGGGCAAGTCACTTAACCTCTCAGTTGCCCCGAGGCAACTTTCTAAGACTAAATAGCCAAGATGGTACAGTCCTGCATCAATAGAGGGAGCTTCCTCTCAAGGGAGCCCTTTACACCAGCAAAACTGCAGGTCCATTGTCTACCTCTCTGCACAGTGTTGGGCACTAAGAAGTAAAGCAAAACAGCCTCCACCCTCAGGGCCAATGTGTAAGGGGTGGGTCAGGATGGGCAGAGATAGAACTGCATATAATATGATATGAGGTAGAATGTGAGAAAGACTGAAGAGATAGGCAAAGTTCTAGAAAACTTTTAAGGACTGAGAGATTACTTCGAGCTGCAAAGCATCATGGAAGAAGTGGAATCTAAGCTGGGCTTTGATGAAAGAGAAAGATTTCAACAGGTAAAGATGAGAAACAGGTGCTTTGGGGTTTCAGAGGAAGGGATAACTTGTGTGAATTCAATTCATGGAAGTGGGGAAAGGACAGGACAGAATGAGAAACAACTAATGGTCCAGACCAACTGGAACATAAAAGATAGTTATATGAAGTAAGGATGGAAGTAAGAGTGGAAACCAGATTGTAGAGGGCTTTCAATGCCAGGCTAAGGAGTCTGTATTTCATCCAATAGGCAATAGGAAGTTACTGAAGGTTTTAAAGGGGAAAGGGAGTTTTAGGTGATCGTATGCTGGGAGGAGGGAAGGCAAAGGTTGAGATAATAAAGGAGGAGACCCTAGGCTGCTGCAATTAGAATGAGCAAAATGTCTAAGGTCACAGGGTATCTAGGATTCAGAAGTAAGCAGAGTCTAGGGTGAGAAGAAGACAGCAAAGATATACTCCAGGTATAACCTATATTAAATTGCTTACCTTCTGAGGGAAGGAAAAGGGAAGGGAGAAAGGGAGAAAATTTGAAACTTAAATTTTTTTTTTAAATAAATGTTAAGATTTGTCTTTACATGAAATTGGAAAAAATATTATTTTAAAAAATATATACTCTATCCAAGTGCCCCTTTGATTTATTGTATATTTATTGTATAGCTCTCTACATGCCTTACTTACATTTTTTTTTAAAAAATCCAGTGGTACTGCCAAAATAATTTCATCCATTTCCCTTCCTGTGGAATCCCTGTGAAACAGGTTTTTTGGGGTGTGCTTACTAAGGATCGAAGATTAACCTTCTTGGTAATAACACACCCAGAGTCTAAACATGGATATAAAGAGAGATATATTGGCATCCTTGTATTGGATAAGGGAGACCAGAAGAGATAGGAGCTTCAATTTTTGCCTTCTGATGCTCTTAGGACAAATCATCATTGACCAATAGATGCCTGAAATAGACCACTCTTAGGAATGGGGCAATCCCCTCCGGAAGAGGAGGGGATGCTTTCCCATGCCATTGGCACCGAGTTAGGATTTCTATGGCACTTGTAGAGAACTCCCCATCAGCTTGCTTTCTCATTAAAATACTGTATTTCTGTAGCTATGTTCAGTTTGTTATAGAGTGCTTTAGACCAGATGTACTTCTGACTTTTCCAGTGGCCCTACATGTCAAATCAAATTAAAAAACAAACAAGTGTTTAGTTATTGCCTACCTTGTAGAAGTCACTGTGCTAGGTACCAACGGGTATACAAAGCAATTGATCAAGATATTTTATATTTATAAACCACCTTAGAGGCAATCAGTACAAAGATTATATCCCCATTTGACAGATGGAGACACTAAGGTATACCAAAGTCAGTTGACTTGCCCAGGGTCACACCGGTTGTAAAGTTCCACAACCGAAACTGGAATCTAGGTCTTTGACTCTAAGCTCAAGGCTGTCCCTAACCTCATGAAACCTACAGCCTAGCTGGGGAGATGAAACATAAATCTAGGTTAAAGTGAAATAATAATAAAAGATTAAAATGGTAGCTCAAGACAATCAGGGAAAAGATGTCACAAGACTGCACATAATTAGCTACCAAATGAATAATTCACATAATGGTTTACAAGAAGGAGGGATCACGAAGATGGTGACTGGAAAGCAGTAACTGGCGTGAGCTCCCCACCAAGTCCCTCCAAAAACCTATAAAAAAAATGGCTCTGAACCAATTCTAGAACTGCAGAACCCACAAAGTGACAGAGGGAAGCAGGGCTCCAGCCCAGGACAGCCTGGATGGTCTCAGGGTAAGGTCTGTCCCGCACAGAACTCCCAGCTCCCAGCTGAGGGGAGCGGAGCTGAGCCAAGCAGAGCCTAGCGCTCAAGGCACGGCGCGGCAGACCGCAGACCGACGAGACCAGGAGTGGAGCAGAGAGTGCCCTAGCATGCCGAATTACTGAGCTGTGACATGTACCAGACCTCACAACCCACAAACAGCAAAGACAACACAGAAGGTTAGTGGGAAAAGCTGCGGGACTGGACAGAGTTTGCTGTTTGGCTACGGAGGCGGGGCAGCTTTAGAAA
>CM053624.1:261423161-261464053 GCA_028646595.1 Phalanger gymnotis
TTTTCCTCTACTTCTCTAACTTGCTTTTCCAAATCCTTTTTGAGTTCTTCCATGGCCTGAGACCAGTTCATGTTTTTCTTGGAGGTTTTTGGTGTAGGCTCTTTGACTTTGTTGCCTTCTTCTGGCTGTATGTTTTGTTCTTCTTTGTCACCAAAGAAAGATTCCAAAGTCTGAGACTGAATCTGGGTGCGTTTTCACTGCTTGGCCATGTTCCCAGCCAACTTACTTGACCCTTGAGTTTTTTGTCGGGGTATGACTGCTTGTATAGTAAAGACTGCTTTGTTCCAAGCTTGAGGGGATGCACCATTGTTTTCAGAGCTATTTCTATACAGCCAGCTCTGCCACACCAGCACTCCTCCTTCCCCAAGAACCCCCAACCTGGACCTGACTCAGATCTTAAGCTGTCTCTACACTCCTGCTCTGATCTGCCACTTAATTCTTCTGACCAGGTGGGCCTAGAGCCTGAAGCAACTGCAGCTGTAGTTCTAAAGCTGCCCCACCCCACTGGCCCGGGGGTGGTGGCTGAACTGCAAACTCCTTTCACTCTGTCCCCCCAGCTTTTCCCACTAACCTTCTCTGTTGTCTTTGGTGTTTGTGGGTTGAGAAGTCTGGTAACTGCCACGACTCACTGATTCAGGGCGCTAGGGCCTGTTCCGCCCGGCTCCTGGTCTGGTTGGTCCTGCTGCTGCCCACGCTGGGCTCTGCTCCCCTCCACTCCCAGGTCCGTATGTGATAGACCTCACCTAGCGACCATCCTCGCTGTCCTGGGCTGGATCCTGCTTCCCTATGCTATTTTAAGGGTTCTGCAGTTCTAGAATTTGTTCAGAGCCATTTTTTATAGGTTTTTGGAGAGACCTGGCAGGGAGCTCACGCAAGTCCCTGCTTTCCAGCTGCCATATTGGCTCCGCACCCCTGGGTCCATTTTCAATAACCATAATCCTTGGCCCATGCCCCCACTAAAGTTTTCCCTGGGAACACTGGAATTTTACTCATTTTGTACCTACCCAGGATCTTACCTGGCAACATCAGAAGTTGGCTTTCATCAAAGTCTCCAAAGCAAAAGCAAAAAAAAAAATCCTTTACCGCCATGAAAGCACTCAGGCTAACAAAGCATTGACTATAGGACAGGCTTTATCTTGTCCAACAAAGACACAGAAGGCTCACTCAAAAAGGCTTCATAAAAACAGATCTCCTTCCCTTTCCAAATCAGTAGATGTCTCCCCAGTCTATCCTGAGGTAGGAACCCTTACAAGACTTAAAACTCAAGGTTGATATTAAATTAAGCAGTCACACCCTGTAGTGAACCCTACCTCTCAGGAGCCCATATAGTCTTCCTCACTTTTAGTACTACCATTGATGGGTTCCTCTTATGAGGAAAAAGCATGGTGGAGGCGTTGTTAGAAAGTTGGTGCTTTCTCTTCCCTGGACCTACAGTTTATGTACCTCAAAGTATCAGTGAAAGGCAAGGTCCAGGGTCACTACTTCACATCATGGCTCTGACCCCTGCTGTTCCTTGGTTATGGGTCCTCTCTAGTTGGAGAATTCTTTTGCTATGTCTAGGAACTTTTCATTTGAGCCTTTTCATATGCTTCCAGTGCCATAATGCATAGATTTCCTGGTACACATGGTTCCCTGGTGAGCCAAGTGGTTTCATAGAACACATGGATCACTGGAGGAGCTTTGTGGAAATGCAGACCATGGATTGAGATCAGATTACTCTCTCTCCAGCCTCCCAACTCCTGTTTGTTCAGTTTGTCTTAACTAGTCGAGAATAGTAGTACTGAAAAAGAAGGAGGAAGGGAGAGGGAGAGGGAGAGGGAGGGGGGGGAGAGAGAGAGAGAGAGAGAGAGAGAGAGAGAGAGAGAGAGAGAGAAGGAGGAGGAGGAGGAGGAGAAGAAGAAGAAGAAGAAGAAGAAGAAGAAGAAGAAGAAGAAGAAGAAGAAGAAGAAGAAGAAGAAGAAGAAGAAGAAGAAGAAGGAGGAGGAGGAGGAGGAGGAGGAGCAGCAGGAGTCTGGAGAACTGAATAAATCCATTAGAGAAGCTACTCACTGGAGGTGTCTGGAAATTTATAAAAGTCCCTGGAAAAGCAGAGGCCCATCAGAGAAGAAACATGGAGTGTATTGATTGTTTATGGATATAGGCCTTGCCATTTTTTTTTGGTGTGGTTAAATAAAGCTAGGCCTATATTCGATGTTTTGCCAGTCTAAGGGCTTACAAGGAAGCAAGAGATCTTTTGTTATAGAAACCCAGACACAAGCCAAATATTCTGATATTTCAAGAGAGACTTTGGATGAAGGAATGAACAAAAGAAAAGACTACTGAGAAGCCACAAAGACTAAACATGGTCCATGTAAATGAACTGTAGGGTGTAGGGTACAATATAAAGAATGCTGGATGTAGGGACAACTAGGTGGCACCGTGGATAGAGCATTGGGCTTGGGGTCAAGAAGACCTGAGTTTGAATCCGGCCTCAAACACTTGCTGTGTGATCCCGGGAAAGCCATTTAACCCTGATTGCTTCAAAAGAAAAAGGCAAAAAGAATGCTGGGTTTGGATCCAAAGGACTAAGGTTCACACCTTTGCTCTGCCACTTGCTACTTTTGTGACCTTGGGTAAATCACTGTACTTTTCTGGGCATCAGTTCCCTCCTCTGTAAAAGAGGGAGTTGAACTAAATGACCTCCAAGATCCCTAATACATTAAATTCATGATCCTAAGCTGAAGAGCTTTGGTTCTGGGCCTATTCTCTGAGCATCTGTTCTCTGAGCCTGTTTCCCCTTTCCTTCCCTCCTCCACCCACAGTCCCCTTCCTCCAGCTTTCTGAATCATTCTCTGACCTTCAGACTTGCACTAAAGCATTACTCTTTTGCCTTCTCTACTGAGAACTATTTACTGCCAGTTTTCTTGGTTGCTGAAAGGTTTTCGTTAGTCTTCCCAAGGATTACTGCTGTCTGCTATAAACAGAGAATTGTCTTCTCAAGGTCTGTGAAAAATGTTTGAATTCAATTTCCTGACCCCATTGCTTTCTGGGAAAACTGACTGCCTTTTGAACTCTCTCTGTCTGTCTGTCTCTGCCTGTCTGTCTCTGTCTCTGTCTCTTCCCCTCCCCCCACCTCCTACTCCCCTAGGAAGGGTTTCTGTTGTGGTTAGAAGATCAAGGGAAGCTAAGCAGCACAGTGGATAGAGCTCTGGGCCTGAAGTCAGGAAGACCTAAGTTTAAATCTGTGCTTAGACCCTGGGCAAGTCACTTAACCCAACCCTGTTTGCCTCAGTTTCCTCATCTGTAAAATGAGCTGGAGAAGAGAATGGCAAACAACTTCAGTATCTGTGCCAAGAAAACCCCAAATGGGGTCCCAAGGAGTCTGAAATGTTTTGCTTGGAGGCTTTTGTTGTAGGCTCTTTTACTTTGTTGACTTCTTCTGGCTGTATGTTTTGGTCTTCTTTGTCACCAAAGAAGGATTCCAGAGTCTGAGACTGAATCTGGGTGTGTTTTCGCTGCTTGGCCACATTCCCAGCCAACTCACTTGACCCTTGAGTTTTTCAGGGGGGTATGACTGCTTGTAGACTAAAGAGTTCTATGTTCCAAGCCTGAGGGGATGCGCCAGCTCTGCCACACCAGCACTCCTCCTTCCCCAGGAACCCCCAACCTGGACTGGACTTAGATCTTCAGCAGGATCTTCACTCCTGCTCTAATCTGCCACTTAATTCCTCCCACCAGGTGGGCCTGGGGCCAAAAGTAACTGCAGCTGTAGTTCTAAAGCTGCCCCACCTCTGCTGTCCCTGGGAGGGTGGCCAAACTGCAAACTCTATCCCAGTCCCCAGCAGCTTCTCCCACTAACCTACTCTGTTGTCCTTGGTGTTTATGGGTTGAGAAGTCTGGTAACTGCTGCAGCTCACTGATTCAGGGTGCTAGGGCATGCTCCACCCGGCTCCTGGTCTGGTTGGTCTGCGCCACCCACGCTGGGCTCTGCTCAGCTCCCCTCCACTCCCAGCTCCGTATGCGGAATGGACCTTACCCAGAGACCATCCAGGCTGTCCTGGGCTACAGCCCTGCTTCCCTATGCTATTTTGTGGGTTCTGCAGTTCTAGAATTGGTTCAGAGCCATTTTTTATAGGTTTTTGGAGGGACTTGGTGGGGAGCTCACGCTAGTCCCTGCTTTCCAGCTGCCATCTTGGCTCCGCCCCACCCAAGGAGTCTGAAATGACTGAAAGACAACGAACTAGAAAAGCCAGGGTGTCTCTACTCTTTTCTTGTCCCATTTTCTGCTTTACAGAAATCACTTACACTTTAATCACTTTACACTTAATCACTTAGTACAAATCCCTCATTTTACAGGTAAGGACACTGCAGCACAGAATGTAAAAGTAAATTGCCTAGGGTCATATAATGATCATATAATAATTTGTGATAAGGTTCTCCTGGATGCCTCACTGCACCTGGCCAATGAAGAATTTATTTTAGGTATTTATTCATCCTAGTATCTCCTGTAAAAGAAATAGTTGGTATCTGTACTGCCGTCATAATCTCAGTAGACAGCCCACAGAGGAAAGCACAAGGGCTCTACAAATCCACTGACAAAAAAAAAGAAGCACAGTGAGGAGGTGGGGGCTTTACAGGAACCCTAACAGGGACCGGGAAGATGTTCTGTGATTGCCCTCCAAATGAGCATGTAGATTGGTCTCCTAGGTACTTTTGGTCCTGCACTGTCCTACCTCCATGCACTCCCGTGAAGGTAACACTTCATGATTGGAACTCCAATTCTCCTGACCTTTGTCTTCCTTCACAGCAGTCTCCATGAATAACTGCACAAACTCCCCACCTGCCTCCTGTCACCTGAAAGGGATCTCTCACTCTCCAAATTTTCTTAAAATTCTTTGTCTAGATTGCTTCTTTGTTTTTATCACCTTCTACGTTGTATCATACTTATGTATGTCTTATCCTTCCTATTAGACTGTAAGTTTCTTGAGGACAGGACTCAAAGTTGAACTCTCCCTTTTGATGAAGAAACAAACACCTCACAAACATCTCATATGATGACCTCACTGATAATGTATACAACATTCTGCGTAAGTAGTTCCCCACCTTTATGCAGTGAGAAAAGAGCATTTCTTCATTATGTGTTCTTCCTGGACCTAAGCTGGTTTTTTTTTTCTATCACTCAGAAACGAGGAGTGTTTATGAATTTTTTAATGTGTAGTTATGGCTAAATCAAGCTAATTTTAAGTTATGACAGTGCCTAGCCATTTATCTCTGTACTGAAAACTGGCGTTGGCAATAGCTACTTCTTGTGGTCTGTTATAGGAAAGTCTTGGCACTCAGAGTTGGGCTTTAGGGAATGTATCTTTGTATCTCCAGGCCTTTCAGACAGTAAGACTTGATAAATGTTCGTGGAATTGAATTAAATTTTGGAAATGAGCTCTAGTTCCAACCTTCTGGGTCCAGGAATAATTCAGAATTGAATGCTGAAATTCAGAAGGCTGAAGGGTTGTTAGCAAATCGTCTCACCATTATAGATTGTGAACTCCTTGAGAGAAGGGACTACTTTTGGTCTTTTCTTTGTAGCCTCCTCATTTAGTAAAATGCCTGGCAAATAGTAGGTAATTAATAAATATTCATTGACTGGATTAGAAAATCTTTAAGGTTAATAATAATAATAAGGAGAAGGAGAAGTAGAAGGATTGGATGAATCTAGGAAATGATCCCTCCAATGAGATGGGGTCCAGTCCTTCCTCAAGAGTCCTTGATGAGCTTTGACCCCAGCAGAGGGCAATCTAAACCTACTCCAGATTTTCTCCCCACCTACTTCACTCTTCCCACCTACCTCACCAAACTGGGTAGAGAAATTCAGTAACAAACAACTCATCAGGAAGCTCCCCTGGTATAATACCTACAACCCAATGATACAGATCAGCTAACAAATAAGTCACGTAGGAAATTGTTAAGTAAACAAGGCAATGAACATCTTACTAAGACCTTGGAAACACAATGGCTCCAAGGCAGGCAATTCTCAGTTGAGGCTAAGCAATCCTGGGCAGAGGAAAGGATGAATCATCCTAATGAACAATAGTTCCCATGCCCTTTCAACCAAGAGACTTCTTGTTATCTATCCCTCTAGTAAACTCCTCTCTGACACCACAAAAGGGCTTATCTTCCAAAAACATGACACCTTGAGAATGTGACCGCTACCCTTCTCTCTGACTCTATACCTGTTGGTTATCATTGTTATTGTCCTTCAGTTGCTTTTAAGTCATGTCTGATTCTTTGTGTCTTCATTTGGGTTTTCTTAGTAAAGATACCAGAGTAGTTTGCCATTTCCTTCTCCAGCTTGTTTCACAGATGAGGAAACTGAGGTAAACAGGGTGAAGTGACTTGTCCAGGGTCACACAGTTAGTAAGTGTCTGCAGCCAGATTTGAATTCATGATGAGGAGACTTCCTGACTCCAAGGCCAGCAATCCACCCACTGTGCCACCTAGCTGCTCCTTTTGGGCATCAACTTCAGATCAATACCTCATATCTCAATCCATCAGCACACAACTATTTTACAATAGTAGGAGGGACTTTGCAAGCACTGTGTATACAGAAGGAAAGGAGAGATACACATATGGTCTTAGTGACTCAATTCTTCTTGCCACCCATTTATTGCTGTGGTAGCTAGTCATGCACTAATCAGAGTTAAGAAGGCGCTCGCTAGCTGTGGGACTCTGCAACATTGTTCTGTCTCTCAGCCTCAGTTTCCTCATCTGTTAACATGGAGTTAACAATTACCTCACAGGGCTGTTGCAAGAATCAAATAAGGTAATGTGTAAAGGGCCTAGCAAATCTGAAAACATCATATAAATGCTAGTTATTATTTTTGCCACAACTAGGTTTTTATACAGTAAAAGAGTAGCCCATTAGTGGTTACTTCGGAGAAGACCACTTGTTGCCTGCCACTTGTTGACACCAAACTGCCAACAGCTGACATCAGTGGCTTTGTGGGAGAGCGGCCAGCAGCAGTACAGGAGGAAGATAAGGGCTCTGGCCACACATGTTCTCCATACATTTCTCACACAAGTTCCTGGGCCACTTGTGTTTCTTATACATCTACCTCTGTGTGTGTGTGTGTGTGTGTGTGTGTGTGTGTGTGTGTGTGTGTGTGTGTTCCCTCTCCCACCAGTGGTATGAAATCTGTAGATAATACCACCAAACTATTATCTTATATCCCTCCTTTCTTTCATAGCCAGACTCCTGGAAAACAATGTCGATGCCTGGTGCTTCTGCTTCCTCCCTTCTCACTCCCCAAGCCCTTTCAGTCTGGCTTTTGACCTCCTCTTCACTCAAATGAAACTCCTCTCTTTAAAGTAACCAAAGAGCTCTTAATTGCCGCATCCAATTATCTTTTCTCAATCCCGGTCCTTCCTGACTCCTCTGTAGCATCCGCCCCTGTTGACCCATTCTCTCTTCCTTAATCCTTCCCCCTCTCTGAATTTCCAGGTCGTTCTTCTGTTCGGGTTCTCCTCTTACCTTTCAGATTGTTCCTTCACAGTCCCCTTAGCCAGATCACAACTATGTCCTGCCCCTAAACGTGGGCGTAGCTCAAGGCTCCCTCTTCTTCTGAACCCTCTTCTTTCTCATTCTCTATACCAGTGGTGCAGTGGATAGGGCACTGGGCCTGTAGTCAGGAAGAGTTTAAATTTGGCTTCAGACACTGACTAGCTGTGTGACCCTGGGCAAGTCCCTTAACCTCCGTTTTCTCATCTGTAAAATGAAGCTAATAACAGCATCTATCTCCCAGTGTTGTTGTGAAGATCAAGTGGGATAATATTTGTAAAGTGCTTAGTACAATGCCTCACACATAGTAAGCACTTGATAAATATTAGCTATCATTGTTAATATCATCATTGCTGATATTATTATGTTAATATTATGCTCTTTCTTGGTATCCTAATCAGTTCGCATGGATTCAATTAGCATTCTAAGCAGATGATTCCCAGATTTATATGTCTAGTCCTAGTATCTCCCCTGATCTCCAGTCCCCCATCACCAGCTGCCCAGTGAACATTTCAAACTGGTTGTCTTCTAGATGTCTCCAACTCAACATGTTCCAAACAGAACTCATCTCCCCTTTCCTACTTTCCCTCTTTGTGTCAAGGGCACCACCCTCTTTCCATTTACCCAGGTTCACAACCTCAGAGTCATTCACACTCTCACCCCACAAATCCATTCAGTTGCCAAATCTTACTGCTTTTGGGACATCTAGGTGGTACAAAGGGTAGAATGCCGGGCCTAAGGTCAGGAAGACTCATCTTCCTGAGTTCAAATCCAGCCTCATTTAGTCACTGTGTGACTCTGGGCAAGTTACTTAACCCTGTTTGCCTCAGTTTTCTCATCTACAGAATGAGCTGGAGAAGGAAATGGCAAACCTCTCCAGTATCTCGGCCAAGAAAACCCCAAATGGGCTCACCAAGAGTCAGACATGACTGAAACAACTAAATAACAACTGATTCTAACTTTACAACAGCATCTCTCCATGTGTCCTCTCTATGCACCGTGGTCACCCTAGTTCTGTCCCTTATCGCCTATCACCCAAACAATTATAATAATCTCATTCATCTCCCTCCTTTAAATCCTTTTCTTCTCCAATCCATCTTCTCCACAGCTGCCATATCCCTAAACCACAGCTCTATGCTACACTCCTCAAGAAGCTCTAGACGTTCCCTGTTGCCTCTAGGATCAAACATCCCATTGGCATTCAAAGCCCTTCACAGCATGACTGCAAGCAGCCTTTCCAGGAATACTATAAGTTGCTCCTCTTCACACACTCCACAGTCTAGCTAGACTGGCCTCTTTGTTGTTCCTCACATATGCCATTCCATCTACCACCTGTGGACCTTTGGATAGGTTGTCCCTCATGCCTGTAATGCACTCTCTCTTCACTCTGACATCCTAGAATCTTTAGCTTCCATTGACCATCAGTCCAAGTGCCGCTTCTTACATGGGGTCTTTACAGATGTCCCATGCTGCCAATGCCCCACCACAGAAATTTTCTTGTATTTACTTTAAATATACTTAATATATGTGTATCTACAAAAAAATATTTATAGCAGCTCTTTTTTTTGTGGTGGCTAAGAGTTGGAAATCAAAAGGATGCCCATCAATTGGGGAATGGCTAAACAAGCTGTGGTACCTGATTGTGATGGAATATTATTGTGTTAAAAGAAATGACAAACAGGATGATTTCAGAAAAACCTGGAAAGACTTACATGAACTGATGCAAAGTGAAGTGAGCAGAACCAGGAGCACAATGTACACAGCAACAGCAATATTGTATGATAAAGAACTGTGAATGGCTTAGCTATTCTCAGCAATATAGTGATCCAAGACAATCCCAAAGGACTAATGATGAAGCATACTATCCACCTCCAGAGAAAGAACTGATATTCTTTGACTATAGACTGAAGGCGTGCTATTATTCACTTTCTTTCTCGCATTCTTTTTCTTTTATTTGAGTCCTCCTGTATAAAATGACTGATATGGAAATGTTTTACGTGATTGCTCATGCATAACCTGTATCTGATTGCTTACCATCTCAGGGAGAGGGGAGAGGAAAAAGAAAGGGAGGAATTGAATTTAGAACTCAAAACTTTAAAAAAAATGTTGAAAATCGTTTTAACATGTAATAGGGGGAAATTATATATTAAAATGTATGTGCATATGTGTACAAGTTTTCAACAGTAGAATATAAAATTCTTTCATTTTTGTCTTTAGACTTCCTCAGAAAAGAAACACCACTTAGGGGCTGTTAGAGAGGCAATCCCCTTTCCCACAGGACTACACTATCTGAATAATTAATGGGGGGGCAAGAATGAAGGAGAGAAAGTTCACAGCAAGTGACTTATTACTGAATTTTCCCCCTGCCCCAGCCAAGGAGATGAAAAAGAGAGAAGAAAAGACAGAGGAGGGAAAGGAAAAAGAGGATTTTCTATATGGGCTGAGGGTTCTGAGGATGCTCCATGGGATGGGACTCTGTCTTCTTCTTTAGGCCAACCTGCCATACTGACCTTTATCTTATTTTTGCTGGCTTCACTCTTCTCAGAGCTTCGGCCCTCAAACAGGAGCTGTGGGGCTGGCCCTGGCCCTGCCCCGGAAGACAAAGAGCCAGATCCTTAAAGAAGCTGCCAAAAAGGGATACCCCAGACAGGATGCCCTAAGGAGGGCCTGTAACTGTACCTGTGCACTGGAGAGAGGAAAAAGGGAAATACAGAAGAAGCAAAGGGGAGAAGAATTAGACAAAGGGCCATGGGAGAGTCTGTATTTATACATCTGGACCCACAGGTACCTCTGTCTATGCATATTGTGTGTATACATTTACATGTATGTTTGAGCATGCATGTGTGTACTTATGCATGGAAATACTATATGTATGAATGAGGTGTGGTGACAAAGCAATACCACAGATTTCACTAGCCACAAGCATCATATCCACACAATATATGGCGATAGGAAGAAATGTTTACTGTGATCAGTAAACTAGAACATGTACCCATATGACGAAAAGGGATTTGTATTTTCCTATCTGTCTTTGTTCCTTCTCTCCCCAGGTGACCTACATAGAAGGTTATCAGCCCATTTACATGTTTGTTAATTTAAACCCCCTAGGACATACAGTGAATCTGTGCTGGGCTACTCTGTATATGGTTCATTTCAAGTCAGATGCTTTTCTATGAGATGAGAAGATTCCATCTTTCTCTGCTTCTCTCACCACTCTCTCCTTGGAGCCTGTGTATTAGAAGAGGCAGGGTGCAGAGAATGTTGAGGAGGGGAGCGGAGTTTTAGAAGAGGTGTTCCGGTAAGGGGATGTAGCTAGGAGGGGTATTTGTATAAGGGGAAGTCAGGTGTGTTTCAGGAGGGAAACTGGAGCTATTGATCCTGATACCTTTTTGTGTGTCAATTAAATCCTTCATCTCCACTCTTCCCTTCCTCCACCATCACTAAAAGTAAACAAGGATCTAGGAAAGGTAAGAGAGGGCAATGCCCAGTGGAAAAACCAACCAAGACTTTGCCCAAGCAGATGCCACAGTGTCTGAGGGCGGAGAATTAGAGAAGGCAATCCTTTTATGGTTAGTAACTGCCTAATAAACACTTGAATGCAAATGAATGGCCTCCAAGCATAAGAGGGCTCAGAATCAGCTTGGAACACTGAAGATAACTTCCAACAACCATCAGACTTATTCTCTATGATGTCTCCCAAGCATCCTCTCCCTGCCTTTGTCCAAAAACCTGACTTGGGCCCAGGGGAATAAAACTCACTTGGCTATTTCATTTAGGAAAACTTTGTGCTATCCAACCCTAGCCAGACCTTAAGTTATTCACTAAAATGACAAGATCCCCAACACAACGGCCCAGATCATGGACCTTACTTGGCCACAGAATTCAGACATTCCACAGATTTTGCACCTCTGTTCTTTCCACCATGCCCCAATTGTGGAATGCCCAATCCAAGGTCTTGCACCCTTTAGTCACTTTAGCTTGTTCAAGGAGCTAGAGTCTATGACCGCGGAGGGACATGTTACAGATGGTATGGTGGTGCAGGGGATAGAGTACTGATGCTGGCATCAGGAAGGCATGAGTTCAAATTCAGCTTCACAAACTATCGGTATGACCCTTAGCAAGTCATTTAACCTCTGTTTGTCTTAGTTTCTCATCTACAAAATGGGGATAATTATAGTACCTACTCCCCAGAGTTGTGAGGTTCTAACGAGACAATAATTGTAATGTGCTCAACACAATATCTGGCACATAGTTAGAGCTCTCTAAGTGTTAGCTATTATTATAACTAAGAGATAGGTGCTTGTGTCAAGGGTTAGGCAAGGAAACCCAAAGGTCCATTCTTTTTTTTACATTTAATTTTAATTTTTTCTCAATTACATGTAAACAAAAGTTTTTGACATTCATTTTTAAAATTTTTGAGTTCCAAATTCTTTCTCCCCTCAAGAAGGCAAGAAATTTTATATGGATTATATATATAGAGAGATATATATAGATATAGATATAGATATAGATATATGCAGTCATGCAAACATTTCCATATTAGCCATGTTGCAAAAGAAAAAGCAGACCATAAAACCAAGAATAATAAAGAAAAATATATACTTCAATCTGCATTCAGTCTCCATCAATTCTTTCTTTGGAGATAGATAACATTTTCATTTTAAGTCCTTCAGAATTGCTTAGATCATTGTATTATTGAGAATAGATGAGCTATTCATGCTTGATCATCATACAATATTGCTGTTATTGTGTACAATGTAATCCAGGTTCTGCTCAATTCACTTTGCATCGGTTCATGTAATGTGTTTCCCAGGTTTTTCGGAAAGCATCCTGCTTGTCATTTCTTATAGCACAATAGCGTTGCATCACAATCATATACCACAACTTGCTTAGCTATTTCCCAATTGATGAGTGTCCCCTCAATTTCCAATTCTTCACTACCACAAAAGCTGCAAAAATATTTTTATACATATAGGTTCTTTTCCTTTTTCTTTAATCTCTTTGAGATATAGACCTAGTAGTGATATTGCTGGATCAAAGGATATGTAGTTTTATAGCCCTCTGAGGATAGCACCAAATTGCTCTTCAGAATGGTTGGAAAAGTTCACACCCCCACCAACAGTACATAGATGTCCCTGTTTTTCCACATCCCCTCCAATATTTGCCATTTTTCTTTTCTGCCATATTAGCCAATCTGATAGGTGTGAGGTGGTACCTCTGAGTTGTTTTAATTTGCATTTCTCTAATCAATGGTGATTTAGAGCACTTTCCCCCAAAGGCCCATTTTAATCCTTATTTAATGCTTAGTAACTGCATGCACTGATGACTGTAGATTTTATAACTGAGCTCCCCACATCTCAACAATAAAGAATCATCTTTGTAATTAGCCATGCTTCCCAAAAATGATCCACAAGAATTAGGGATGCCCATCAATTGGGGATTGGCTAAACAAGCTGTGGTGTATGGTTGTGATGGAATATTATTGTGTTATAAGAAATGACAGGCAGGATGATTTCAGAAAAACCTGGAAAGACTTACATGAACTGATGCAAAGCAAAGTGAACAGAACCAGAAGAACATTATACACAGTAACAGCAATATTGTATAATGAAGAATTGTGAATGACTTGACTATTCTCAGCAATACAATGATACAAGACGATCTCAAAGGTCTAATGATGAAGCATACTCTCTGCCTCCAGAGAAAGAACAGATATTGTTTGAGTACAAACTGAGGTATGCTATTTTTCACTTTCTTTCTTTCATTCTTTTTTCTTTTATCCTAGTACTGCTGGCAATGTACTATGTACTGCCAAGATGATTGAACTTCAGTTCTTTTCCACTATCAAGTTGGTATATAACATGCTATTTATTTCCCTACAAGGTACACACTCCCCTTTCATAGGACAAAGTCCAGAGTCCTCAGTTTGATGCTTGAGGACTCCCGTAATCTGGCCTCAACCTTTCTACTTTGTCTCTTACCCCACCCTGAGCCAGATTGGTCTAATTGCTTCATATGTATATATGATGCTGTATTAGGAACAATATCTGCTAAGATCTGTACCATGTAGGAAAGGCTAGTTTTTCCCTAAAAAAAAAGCAATGAAACCATCCTTGAGATTTGATTGGTCCAGAGGGCTAAGGTTTGAGCCATTGGAGCTTCCTGGTCATATATATACAAAAGCTCAGTACTTGAAGAGTCTTAGCATCCTTAAGCTTGATATAGGCTTCTGATCAGGCCTACCCCTGTGGAAACAAGGCAAAGGAACTGTGCTCAAGAGGTCAATATGTATCCTTGCCAGAAACTTAAACTTATTTATGTTAATATTAGAAGGTCTTTGAACATATCATTTTGTTCTAATCCTGAGCCTAAAACACTAGACCTGCCTGAGTCAGCCCTGGTTCAGAATTCATGATTATTCCATTGTCATACCTTTTCTCCTTCCCAATTCTCCTACCCTCCTCTCATCAAACTGTTAACCATTCTTCACCCCCTAATTCCAGTCCTACCTCCTCCATGAAAAAAAAAACCAGGGGATTAGGAGTTGGATGACCTGGGTTCAAATCTTGACTCTGTCACTTACCACCTGTGAGATCTTAGTCAACTCACTTCTCCTTAGGGCTTACTTTCTTTATCTATACAATGATGGAGTTGGATTAGATGACTTTTAATTCAGGCTATTCACAGGAAGGTCATATGCTGAAGCTTAAACACTTTGGCCACATAATGAGAAGACAGGACTCATTGGAAAAGATCCTGATGTTGGAAAGATTGAAGGCAAAGGGAAAAGGGATGGCAGAGGATGAGATGGATAGTTAGTGTCATGGAAATGACAACCATGAACTTGGACAGACTTGGAGAAATAATGGAGGATGGAAAGGCCTGTCATGCTGTGTTCCATGGGGTCGTGAGCACCTGAACCACAACAACAACCACGAGGTCTCTTCTAATTCTAAATCTATGATGCTATGTTCTTATGCTTCCCATAATCCCTGACCTCCAAACCCTCCCTCCTCTGAATTCTTTCAGCCAACATATTGTCAGTTTAACTAATCTGGTACTTAGAAAACGCTGCTTGCCATTACTTTTTCATCTGTATTTTCCTGTGTCCTTTACTAGAATCATAAGACCCTGGGAAGGCCATGACTATCCCGGCTCCCATCCCTAGACAAATAGCCCGAAACTATATACACAAGGAAATTGAGTAAGTTTCTGCTTACTGATTGAGAGAACTGTTCTCCTAGGGGAAAGGGAGTCAGAACAAAGGAACCACAGAACCTGAAAGAGGGGCCAAGTGGGATGAGGGATACTTAGGGACCAAGCTCAGGTGTTGCTCCCCATGGGAAATCAACAAAATGTTCCCAGTCTATCCTCTGTTCCCGACTGTATACTCCCTAAGCAAACATTCACCCCACCTCCTCTGCAAACATCTATTGGTCCAGGCCCCTTGAGCCCCTGGAAGCCTGCCCAATAGGTTACGTATGCCAGATGTCGGTAGTCCAACATCTGAGGACACATCTCACTGGGTCGCCTGGTATGGAGGGGATGTGTTGGTCAGTAATTTGTAAGGATTTCTTTTGAACCCTTAGCATGAATGACCATCTTTTTAGGCCAATGCCAGATCTGCTGACCATTTGTAAGAAGTTTATATCTCGTCGAATTTCACCACTGAGTCCTTACAGGCCTCTCGACTGGGTGTCATCCAGCTTTGGTGATTCTCTATATCTAGTTTGAATATTAGGTATAGAGTTCTCAGTCCAAAATTCCTTCTATTTTACTTGAATGACTGACAACCAGAGCCCTATCACATAAGGAAATCAAGAGGACTAAGCATAGTTCAGCTTGGACTGGGGGAGAAAGGCAAATGGTAGTAGAGTACCCCTTTGTCCTTCTCCCAATCTTGGGAAATGCTCAGCTAGCATTCCAGCCAAGAGCATGGAAGTTTGAGGTAGGTCTGCTTCTGACATGGTTGATGGTGAACATTTCCCCCATGTCCCTCACCACCACTTTCAGAGCATGCTCAGATGCCTTCTTGCTACCTCCTGTTAGCCATATGACCCAAGTTCTCACTAATAGTGATAAAAAAGTCTCTTAATTGCCTGCTAAAGCAGAATTCTGCTGCTATATTAAAGAGGAGATCCCTTCCCTTCAGACCTCTCTCTTTCCTGGTGGCTTCTGAGTAAGGTGGACTGCTGTGAGCCGCCAGGTGAGGGAAGGGCAGCTGACTTATCACTTTGTGTTCAAGAGCACCGATTCTTTTGTGTTTATTCTTTTCTTATTTTATATGAATGAGTGTGCTGAGATGAGAGTGCTCAGGTTAACAGAGGTCCAGCAGTGCTTACATCATCAGTCAAAGCCGAATGGTGATTGAGGAGTCCACTGGAGTAGCAGTCACCATGACAGTGTTTCAGCAGAAGAAGTGGTATCTAAGGACAAATGGCCAAGAGATCCAGTGGAGACACCTTGCCCTGAGAGAAGCATGCCCATCCAAGCAAGCGATGGACTTGTCCATCAGGTGGGAACTTTGCAAAAAAGAGAAAAGAAATTCCAGAGCCGAGATCAGGAGAGATTCATTGGCCACATGCATTTTCTATATGTGTGCCTCAGTTGTATTGTACTTTAAGTCTAATTCAACCCATCAGAATTACACCTAGAACCCTCAGGGGAGATCTAATATTCTCCCCTCCGGGAACCCAACTGGCTAGTCCAGTGCAAATCAGGAAAGTGCATTCAGAGAGTGTATTACAATAGCACAGTTGTTGTTCAGTCTTTTTTTCAGTCATGTCCAACTTTTTGTAACCCCATTTAGGGTATTCTTGACAAAGATACTGGAGTGATTTGTCATTTCCTTCTCCATCTTACTTGACAGATGAGAAAACTCAGGCAAACAGGGTTAAGTGATTTGCCCAAGGCCACACGACTATTAAGTGTCTGAGGCCAGATTTGAACTCCGGAAGATGAGTCTTCCTGAAGCCTGGCACTCTATCCACTGTGCTACCTAGCAGCCCCTAATTACAATGATATAATAAATTTTATATTCATAATTGTTTTCAAAGTGCTTTCACATATATTTTCTGATTTGACCCTCACAAAAGTCCTGGGAGTGTGTATTATTATCCCTATTTTACATGAGTCAAATGAGAAAGAGAGAGACTAAATAACTTGCCTAAAGTCACAGAGTAGTGAGCTGGGATTTGAATCCCCATATTCAGTCAGATTTCTAGTATAATACCTATCCTTCCTCTAAGAACAAAAGCCAACCTTCACAGAGCCAAGGAGAGTTAGAACCTGAGCTGGGAAACAGCTGGACTCAAGGGCCAGACAGACCAAGGGGTCTTTGAGTAAGCTAGACATAGATGGACTCTCTGACTTCCTTTTCTTTTCTCACACTGCCCTGGATAGAGTCTTTGCACTTGCTTAAGGACTTTATTTTTTGTGCTCTGGAAGTTTGGCCTAAGAGACTATTGGATGTGTTCACGTTAAGGAAGCAAAATCACTAAGAGGATCCCAAGTCCTCGAGTAGTAGCCAGTGGTTTTGCTAAAGACTTAATTGGGGGGCAGCTAGGTGGCACAGTGAGTAGAGCACCGGCCCTGCAGTCAGGAGGACCTGAGTTCAAATTCGACCTCAGACACTTGACACACTTACTAGCTGTGTGACCTTGGGCAAATCACTTAACCCCGATTGCCCTGCCTTCCCCACTCCAAAAAAAAAAAAAAATAAGGACCTAATTGGTTCACAGCTTGAGGGGAAGTGGGAAAAAGAAAAGAACAGGTGTGTCTGTCTTTGCCTGAAATCTCTGGCCGAGTAGTCATGAGCAAGGAAAGGGATACTAGATTTACTGTCCACTTGAAATGATGGAAAGAGGCAATTTATCTCATCTTTGGAACGATGACCAAAAAACCTGGTAATTTGGCCTTGGTCTCTTTTAGAGACTGGAAAAAGTATTAGTTCTAATACCTTCAAATAGGAAGAAAGGAGCCACATCTTATTATGACGAAACCAGGAATTTGGGATTCCAGAAACTCAGATTTATAAGAGAAGCAAACAGCAAACAATTCCGGGCTAAAAACTGCCTCCAGGTCCAGCCAGAGTAAACAATACCAGGAAGGAGGTGGAGTTGCCTGGCATTTCCAACTCTCTCCTTCCAAGTTTCTTCCATCATCGTATCAAAACAAGCTCTCCGAGAAAGCGCTGCCATCATTCACTCACACCTTAATATGTATTTTAGTCAGTATGTTCCCTCTCCGGAGAACTTCACATTTTAAGGCTTTGTCTCTCTATCTCCCTCAACACCTTCCTTTCAACCCAGGTTTTCCTTTGGGCTTCACTATTTCTGTTAACGGTACCTTCCCAGTCACCTAGGTTCAAAACAGTTGCGACAATTGCATGCATTGTGTATGATGCTGTGTTTTGTTCCTTTGTGTGTTGGGGTGCGTACGTGAACTCTCCAGTCCAAATTGATTTGCATGATCCTTTCTTTAAGCTGACAGAAATACAATGTGTCACGATATTAGTGGCTCTTACTGTTCACACAGATGAAGGAAAAAGGGAATCCCAAGACTTGTATGTCCATGCACTAGAAACTTCCCCATCCTGTTCAGTAGCTTCCTGCCCCCTACAAGCAGGCACTCTTCCAGAAGGAGATAAAAGCTTGATTCCCTATTTTGGAGGGTAAAGGGAGAAGAAGGGTGATAAAATTCATTATCGCTCACTGTCTTTAGGTCAATATCATCACCAAAAGCTGGGGGTGGGGGTGGGGGTGGGGGTGAAATGTAGCTGCTGTCCCAAAGCCCATTGGTATGGGGCTCTCTCCTAGCACAGTAGGACATTCATTTCCACCAATGAGGCAAGAGCCCCACACTAATGGGCTTTGGGACAGGGGGCTACAAAAATTTTAATTAACAATATATAAGAGAGAATAAAGAACAAGCTGGCCCCTAAGAATAGATATAAGAAGATACCTCATTTGAAGAGGTCAGGGACTATGGCTATGGAAAATAGCATATAATGTCAGATTTTTTTTTAAATGTATTGATCAGTTTTGCTGAAATTTTTTCTTTTCTTCCTCTTTTTTGTTACTGTTAAAAAGAAATGGCTGGTGGGGAGGAAGGGATACAGAGGAAAATCTAGATGATGGCAAAACAAAATATATCAATAAAATAGATAAGAAAAGATTCTTGGTTACAGGCTAGAGAATGGTATGAGTCATATCTGACTCATACATTTCCCGTATCCAATCTATCACCAAATTCTAGCAATTCTTCCTCTGAAATGACTTGCAGGATTCAGAAAAATAACAAAAGATTGCTGGAATGCACTGATGTAAATCAAAGTAAATAGAACCAGGAAAACAAAGTACATATCAAAAATGCCACAGTCATCTACTGCATCCCAGGTGACGCCAGTTGTCTTGACTTTTGTCCTGCCACTAGACTTAGGTAACTCTGGAAGAAAGGGTGAGGCTCATGACTTTGGGCAACTCTACCTCACTTAAATCCAATTCACTCAAAAGTCAAGACCTCACCGGTGATATCACTGATCCTCGTTGAAAATGAAGGACTAACAACCACAAAGAGGATGGGGACTACAATTGTGGAACCTATGTCAGACAAGGTCACTGAGTTTACTGGTTCTATTTTAAGATTCTTCCGTGTTACAAGGGATGGATCGGCTAAAGGTGAGAGGGCGGGTATGAGGGGAAGTAACTGGAATACAAAAACAAAAACTTTTTTTAATGAAATGCTTTTTTGTAGTTTAAAGGGGGCCTTTGAACACTTTGAAAACTTCAGAAACAGACACATTTGAGCATAGCACCTAGTTAAGAAAGGCTAATGAGTTAAAACAGAAAACTATCGGACAGTGGCTTCTTCCTCTCCGAGGCAACATTCCAGGTGAGTCAGCCCATTTTCCACCCCACTATTCTAAGGGTCAAGCTCTTCAGCATTTTCATCATAGTGTTCCAGTCCTTGCTGCCCTGCCCTACCTAAGCGAGAATGCCTTTCATTCTGTTTGATACAGGTGTTTTGTGCCACTTGCCTAAGGGTAAAAAAATTGCTAGTTGCTGTTCTGCTGGGTACCCTACAAATCAATCGATCTACTTTGAAGCTCTGTAACAGTAATGAGGCATATAAGAGAAGAGGATTTACTCCCCGCACTGGGAGAGATTAGTGTTTGTTTCAGGCAGACAAGACATGTACATGGAAATATCGGAAAGCAATGCAAGATTGATAACAAAGAGAGTTTAAGTGCTGTAGAATTCCTAGCAGGGAGAAATCAATGAGGCTTGGGATGGTGGGAGGGAAGGAACAAGCATTTACTAAGCACTTACTGCATGTGCCAGATAAGTGTTTTACAAATGTTATCTTATTTGACCCTCACAACAACTCTGTGAGACTCGTACTATTGTTTATCACCATTCTGCAACTGGGAAAAATGAGGCAGACAGAGGATAAGTGATTTGCTCAAGGCTTCACAACTAGTAAGTGTCTGAAAGTAGATTTAAACTTTGGTCTTCCTGATTCCAAAGTGAGCAATTTATCCACTGTACCACCAGGTACTTGAAGGACAGGCAGGATCTGGATGGAAAAAGAAGAGAGCTGTGGGTAATGGAGATGAATAGGTGAGAAGCAGCACTAGCCAATTCAGAAATTCTGTTTATGGCACACACCCTGGGTAAATCACTTATCCTCCCAATGCATCTACCAAGTCTCTAAAACTATATTTTATTTTACAGAACGGTGGCTTATGATGAGACCGATTGGTTTGGAGCAAAAGGCTTCTGTGGGGGGAGTGAGGGGGACATAAATCATGAAAAGTAGATGGGGTCTAAGTTGTGTAGGACCTTGTATACCAGCCTGTGGAGTTTGTACTTTGTCCTATGAGTGATATCCAGGAAAACTCCTGAACAAGTTAAACAGACCTGATCCCCTATAGATTTCACCCTTTGAAAAGCCATCGACTGAAAGGCAGTAACAGCTGTCATGACTGTGATTGAGGAAGTCAGAGGTTGGGCTGAACAAGAAACAAAATGATGAGGTACTCAGAAAATGACCCAGATGGTTAATGGCACCATAAAAGGGGCAGTGGGAAAGGAGCATCTTTTCAAAAATAGGAAAGCCTACCCAAAGGAGGAAAACAAGATGGTGCACAAAGGATTTGGAAATCAGAGGAGAGACTGAAGGTGAGACCTGGCTCAGGTTTCAAAGCAGCATCTGCTGCCACCCTGGAAGAGGTGCTCCCAACTGCCTGGCCTAGCGCAGGTGAAGCCCAGCATGAGTGAGGAACTAATCCTACCCCAGAGGACGTCGAGATTCTTCCCTTTCTTAATCAAACTTCTTTTAAAATCTAGCGGGACTGGTTTCTCCCTTGTGTGACCACCTACAGCACATATAGTCTCTACCACTTAATTTTTCCGATTTTTTATTGATGAGAGGTAATAGCGGATACACAGCTGGCTTCAGAATCATGGAATCCTGGGTTCAAGTCCTGCCTTAGACACATACTGCCTGGGTGAGCCTAACCTCTCAAGTGCTCTAGGCAACTCTAAGGTTATAAATTGCAGAGAAGAGGCTGCCCTGCATTGGTTAAGAGAGTTGCCTCATCTGGAAGTTTCCTATGCTGATGAAATCACAGGCTCCGTTCCCTATCCATGGACACGTCTTCAAACAAAAACTAAGCTTCTGAAGGGGAAGGCATCTGAGAGCCTTTGTGGTGCAAGAAAAAGGGACTGGATTGGGAGTCAGAGGACCCTGGTTCAAATCCTACCTATGCTACTTATTACCTGTACCACCTTGAGCAAGATTAGGAATAAGCATTTATTATTAAACACTTACTATATATGCTAAGTGCTTTACAAATATTATCTTATCTGATCCTCACAACTTTGTGAGACAGGTACTATTGTTATCCCCACTTTACAGTTGAGGAAACTGAGGCAGAGGTTAAGTGATTTGCCAAGTAAGTGTCTGAGAGTGGATTTGAACTCTGGTCTTCCTGACTCCAGGCCTAGCGTTTTATCCACTGCATCACCCAGAGGTACTTGAAAGATGGGTTAGGATCTAGATGGGGAGAAGGGAGTTATGGGTCTGGTGAACAAATCACTTAGCTTCTCTGGCCTCAGTTTCCTTTTATCTTAAAATGAAGGTCTCTGAGGTCCCTTCCAACTCAAACTGTGACTTTTCTCCTTACGTCTCATCCCCCCCATAACAAGAGGTATAGAGGTGGGCACATATTGATAAGCTTCTTTGAGATCTGGTTCGGAGCAACCTTGGAGAGCCCCTGGTGGCTATGGGCACACCCAAGGTGTGCAAGCCACCTTACCTATCCTGTTCCCAGGACATTTTGTTTTAGAGCCAAGTAAGAAAGGGGACACCGCTGACATCTGCGATTGCTTAAACCTGCCTGGTGCTTGATGGCTGCTGAGAGCTGTTCAGAACATTCTAACCCCTTGGGCATATAGAGCAGGAGCTTCTAGCTTCTGTGAGCCTCTAACCCTGGGGGCAGACCACTGTTGGGTTACAGTGAGGTTACCAAAAGAATGGATGGTGAGCGGAAATAAGCAGTCATGGAGACAACGTATATTTGAGGGCATAGGAGGAAAAGCACGTGAATGAACCAATCAAGCAACAAGCATTTATTAAGTGCCTACTATGTGTCGGGAACTCTAAGTGTTGGTGATATACAGACAAAAATGACACAGCTTCTGCCCTCAGTTAGGGCTATCCAACCTTAAGTTTTTATTGAAACAATACACAATATATTTTGATTTGCCATTTAGAGCTCTGTGGTAGCACAGCTTCATTTACTAAAGCATTTATGTAAATTTCTATGCTTGTAGGTGGGCCGCATTTTGGACAGCCCTGGTTTAAAGTATAATTATAGAATGAGAGCAGAGGAGAAACAGCAACTCTCAGAGGTCTTCATGAAAACTTTAAATTACACTGTAGGTTTCAGCGTCTTAAAAAACAAACAGGGAAGCACCCCTGTTAATGTTTGGGGTAAGTTATTCCAGGAAAGGCCTGGTAAGTTTGGGTTGGCCCATTCAGCAAACCTTTTGCCCTGAGAGAACAGAAGAGTTCTGATTCCAAGCCTGGGGGGTTGATTTGAAGATGAGGACCTATGACAAATTCTAGCCAACATCCAGAACAAGAAACGCTTCCAACATCAGTACCCAAGATCCAGCCCTCCAATGAAGATTGTAGACTTCTAAACTCTTCTTTCTGAAACCTGGAAAGACTTACATGAACTGATGCTGAGTGAAATGAGCAGAACCACAAGAACACCATACACAGTAATAGCCACAGAGCGATGACTAACTTTGATAGACTTGGCTTGCTTAAGTCTATCAAAGTTAGTCATTGAACAATGTGGCTGTTACTGTGTACAGCGTTCTCTTGTTTCTGCTCATTTCGCTCAGCATCGGTTCATATAAGTCTTTCCAGGTTTTTCTGAAGTCTGTCTGCTCATCATTTCTTATAGCACAATAGTATTCCATTACATTCATAGACCACATCTTGTTCAACCATTCCCCAACTGATAGGAATCTCAATTTCCAATTCTTTGTCACTACAAAAAGAGTTGCTATGAATATTTTGCACATGTAGGTCCTTTTCCCATTTTTATGATCTTTTTGAGATACAGTCCTAGAAATGGTATTACAGGGTCAGAGGGTATGCACATTTTTGTGCATAGTTCCAAATTGCTCTGCAGAATGGCAGGATCGGTTCACAACTCCACCAACAATGCATTAATGTTCCAATTTTCCCACATCTTCTCCAACTAAATAAATAATTTTTAAAAATAAGCTCTTCTTTCTGAAGCTCAGAAGACTCAGGCTCCCTACAGACTCAGGGGTGTGTTGGGGCCAGCTCCTAATGGACAGCCATCTTAAATTTTCAGTGTGAGCATTTACACCTTGGAAATCAGCAAACACTATAAATTAGAGCTTGGTTTATTGTTTTGATGTCTAGATATAAAAAAGTGATGGAGAAAATGTAAATAATGTATATTAAACTTAAAAGTGCATACATTTTTTTTTCTGGAGAACTGGTTGTAAACATTTACCAGTCCACCCCATCACAGACTGATACAGAAATAGTAACAGCTGTCAGTCTAGCCTCTTGCGGACAAGGCAATGCAGATCTGTCTTTCCACAATAACTAATTCAAGCTTTTGACAGTCATAATTACGAATATTTGGAATATGACAAAGACTGGGAATGCTGCTGAGTCCTGAAGAGACTCTGAGAAGGTTTTCTTTAATGAAGAGAGGCAGTGGACTAGCAGTGGACTAGATGCTTGCATAGTTACCCTCTCCATCTCCTGTCTTAGAGCGAAATGATTAAAGGTAAATGTTGAAGTCAGGGAATTTAGTAAGTAAATACATGTGGCATGGTACTGACCCCTTCATATCACTACCACTGTATTTGGTACATGGTATATATTTCTTTGGGGCAGCTAATCAAGGTTGTGATTTGCCCCATAGGCATAGTAAGTAGGAGTGGCTAGATGGGGAAGTGGATAGGGTTCTGGGCTTGGAGTCGAGAAGACTCATCTTCCTAAATTCAAATCCAGCCTCAGACATTTACTAGCTACATGACCCTGGCCAAGTCATTTAGTCCTGTTTGCCTCAGTTTGCTCATCTGTAAAAAAGAAGGGAATGGCAAACCACTCTAGTATCTCTGCCAAGAAAACCCCAAAAGGGGTCACGAAGAGTCAGACACGACTGAAAACAATCAACAAAAAATATATTTCTTCTTTGAATTTCAGACTATTGTGAAATATTTTTTACTCAAATTAGGACATGCAGAAAAGAAAATGAGTAAAAATAAGACTTAGTCTCATTAGAATGATGGAAGGAAAAATCAAAGTGAACCTATAGCTGAATATGACATACATTTTCACTGGCTATCCCTAATGCTCTCCCTTCTTACCTCTGCCTCCTCACTTCCAAGTCTCAGACATAATCTCATCTTTCTACAAGACGTAAGCCTTTCCCAGTCCTGTTTAATGCTAATGCCTTCCTTCTCTTGATTCTTTCTAATTTGTCCTCTATGTATGTTGTTTGTCCATAGTTCTTTGCCTGTTGTCTTCCCCGTTAGACTATGAGTTGTTTAAAGACAAGGAGTATTTTTTTTTAATTGTCTTTATATTGCAGCCCTTAGTACAGTGCCTGGCACATAGTTGCCATTTAATAAATGTTTATTGCCTTGCCTGAATATTTGGAATTCCCAAGGAGCAGGAAGACTGACCAGGCCATAATCTTGAAGTACCATGAATTCAATTTGACCAAGAAATCCACAGGGACGAAAAAAGGGAAAAGACTTGCAGTCTTAGGGCATCATTATATATCAGCAGTTCAAATAAGTCTTGAGGAGAGAGGCTCAGGAGAACCTTTGGCCTACCCTCAACTGTGGGTTTTTGGAGTATGGAGGAACCTTGTGGGAGTTTCTCTATCCCACAGCTGCCCTGGAAAGGAACCTCTTTGAGTTGAACCTAGTCCTGAAAATCCAGAGACTCCTAGATCTGAGCACTTCAATATCCTTAAATGACATCCAGTTCAATAAATGCTGTCTGTAAATCAAATGCAGGTTTTGGGGAGAAAGAAAGAGAAAGAGATTTGATATTACTTGGGTCATCACAGTGAACTCTCCTTTCTAGCCATAAACTCTAGCATTGATTTCTGAAAGGACATGCATATATTTTTTGCAACTGCTTTTCCCATTCTCAAAAATATGTTACTGTAATCTGATCTAATAACAGAAAGAAAAGGGGCTCCAACAGCAAGAGGTAGAAAGTGAAATTCCATTTAAGATTACTATAGACATTATAAAATATTTAGGAGTTTACCTGCCCAAACAAACCCAGGAGCTATACGAATGCAATTGCAAAACACCTTTCACACAAATAAAGTCAGATCTAAATAATTGGAAAAACATCAGTGGCTCATGGTTGGGTCGAGCTAACATAATAAAAATGACAATTTTACCTAAATTAATTTACTTGTTTAGTGCAATACCAATTAAATTACCAAAAAATTATTTTATAGAGCTAGGAAAAATAATAACCAAATTCATCTGGAAGAACAAAAGAAATGCTAGGGAAGGTAGCCTAGCCATACCAGATTTTAAACTATATGATAAAGCAGCAGTCATTAAAACTACTTGGTACTGGTTATGAAATAAAGTGGTGAATCAATGGAATAGGTTAGGTACACAAGACACAGTAGTCAATAACTATAGTAATCCACTGTTTGGTAAACCTAAAAATTCCAGCTTCTGTGATGAAAGCTCACTATTTGACAAAAACTGCTGGAAAAACTGGAAAATAGTATGGCAGAAATGAACATAGACCAATATCTGACACCACATACCAAAATAAAGTCAAAATGGGTTTATGGTTTATGTATATATATATATATTTATACATATATATATTTATACATATATATATATATATATACTCAGATTAACTAACATGACAAAACAAGAAAATCATAAATGCTGGAGAGGATGTGGAAAACCTGGAGCACTAATGCACTGCTGGTAGAGTTGTGAACTGATCCAACCTTTCTGGAGAGCAATTTGGAACTTTGCCCAAAGGACTATAAAAATGTTCATATGCTTTGACCCAGCAATACCACTTCTAGGGCTGTATCCCAAAGAGATTGCACAAGTCGGACAAGGATCTGTATGTACAAAAATATTAATAGTGGCTCTTTTTGTAGTAGCAAAGAATTGGAAATCAAGGGGATGCCCATCAATTGGGAAATGGCTGAACAAGTTGTGGTATGTGAATGTAATGGAATGCTATTGTGCGATAAGAAATGGGCAAGATATGGACTTCATAAGAACCTGGAAAAGCCTACATGATATAATGCTGAGTGAGAAGAGCAGAACCAGGAGAACATAATACACAACCGTCGATATATGGATTCTGTGATGACTAACCTTGATAGACTTTGCTCTTCTCAGCAATACAAGGTTCAAAGACAACTCCAAAGGACTTGTGATGGAGAGAGCTGTCTACATCCAGAAAAAGTACTATGGAGTCTGAATGCAGATTGAGGCAAACTGTTTGCTCTCCTTTTTTTTTTCTCTTGTTTTTGTTTTTTTGGTTTTGTTTTGTTTCTTCTTTCTCATGATTCATTCCATTGGTCATAATTCTTCTTTACAACTTGACTATTGTATAAATAAGTTCAATGCAAAGTTATATGTAGAAGATATATCGGATTCCATGCAGTCTTGGGGAGGGAGGGGAAAAAAATCTGGAACTCAAAATCATGCAGAACTAAGTGTATAAACTAAAAATAAAAAATCTTAGTAAAAATGTAAAAAAAAAAAAAAAAGAAATGAAGAGCAGACGGACTTCATAATAACCTGGAAAGACTTACATGATCTGATGCTGAGTGAGGGGAGGAGAACCAGAATATTATACACTATTACAGACACATGGTATCTGTGATGACTAACTCCGATAGACTTGACTCTTCTCAGCAATACAAGGTTCAAAGACAGCTCCAAAAGACTCATGATGGAAAAAAGCTATCCACAGCCAGAGAAAGAATTATGGAGTCTGAATGCAGATTAAGGCAAATTATTTGCTCTCCTTTTTGGTTTTGTTTCTTCTTTCTCATGATTCATTCCATTGGTTATAATTCTTCTTTACAACTTGACTATTGTGTAAATAAGTTTAATGCAAAGATATATGTAGAACCTGTATGGGATTACATGTCATCTTGGGGTGGGGGAAGAGGGAGAAGAAGGAGGGGGAGAAAATTTGGAACTCAAAAACTTGTTGAACTGAGTGTTATAAACTAAAAATAAAAAATAAATTTAAAGAAAGAAAAAAAAAGAAATAAGGAGCAGACAGACTTCATAATAACCTGGAAAGACATATATGATCTGATGCTGAGTGAGGGGAGCAGAACCAGGAGAATATTATACATGATAACGGTATCTCTGCTGACTAACATGGATAGACTTGGCTCTTCTCAGCAATGCAAGATTCTAAGACAACTCCAAAAGACTCATGATGGAGAATTCTATCCACATCCAGAGAAAGAATTACGGAGTCTGAATGAAGATTGAAGTAAACTATTTCTTCTCTTTTTTTGTTTGTTTTTGTTTCTGTTTTGTTTTTCTTTGTTATGGTTCATTCCATTGGTTATAATTCTTCTTTACAACTTGACTATTGTGAAAATATGTTTAGTATTAAGGTATATGTGGAACCTATATTGGATTGCATACCATCTTGAGCAGGAAGGGGGGAGTGGAGGGAGGGGGAGAAAATTTGAAACTCAAAAACTTCAGGAACTGAATGTTGTAAATAAAACTAAATTAGTTAATTAAAAAAAAGAAAGAAAAAGAGAGGAGAAGAAAGAAAATAAGTATTTATTAAATGTCAACTAGGTATGAGGCACTGTCCTAAACTAAACACTTCACAGATTTTATCTCATTTAATTCTTTGAATGGGTGGATTCTGCATCAGATATCTAATTAATTGTGCAATTCTCAAGGAACAAACTTTCTCTAGGAAATAAAATTATTTTCCTGTAAAAAAGAAAGCTAGATAATAATACAATGCAGCAAAGTCCAAGTCCTAAGTGAGTATGAGGCAGCATACGCTTGTGACAAACTGACCCATTGCTATTTCCAGTGCAAAACATTTCATTTCTTGTCTCCATGACTTTTCTTTCTTTTTTTTTTTGGCAAATTTTTTAAATTTTAAAGTTAAATACAAAATAAGAAAAGGAAAAAATTGCCACGTTCACAGCAGAACATGAGAAGATTCAAAATATATAGCAATAAATTCCCATTTCAAGAAAGCTTATATAATAAATATTACACATTGTGTTCAGAGCTGTCCATCTTTTCTTTACTTCCTTGTAGGTTTTATTTTGTTCTCTGCTGTGTACTATTGTTTTTGTTTTCTGTTTTTTTGTTTTTTGTTTTTTTTTTTGGCAGGGCAATTGGGGTTAAGTGACTTGCCCAAGGTCACACAGCTAGTACATGTGTCAAGTGTCTGAGGTCGAATTTGAACTCGGGTCCTCCTGACTCCAGGGCTGGTGCTCTGCTCATTGAGCCACCTAGCAGCCCCTGCTGTATACTTTTTACTTTGTTCTTTCCCCTCCCCTCTTCCTCCCCTCTCCCACCCAAGAAGGTTACAATTAAGCACAGATACACACATATATACACATTTACATATATATATACATATACATACATATACTTCAATACCTATAATCATACACATGTATACTTATTTGTCCTCTGTTTCTCTTATGGTAGATGACATCTTCCTTCACAAATCCAAGTCTGTCCATATTTTTCTAAATCCACCAACTCATCATTTCCTACACCACAGCAATATTCCAACCTCATGTTGTCTAGTTATTTTAAATATTTAAATTTCAATATTTTAAACAATATTGATTAATATGGCTGACCTATAGTAGAGTTTCCCTATTTTTCTCTTTTGATTAAATCTGTTTTAGCTTTAATTTTGTCTGAGATCATGATTACTACCCCTGCTATTTTTCCCTAATAAATTCTACTCCTGATATTTATTTTGTTTGCATGTATCTCTTACTTCCTATCCTTCCTAACTCCTCTACTTTCCTTCTACCTGCTACTTTGCACTGCTACTTAACCTAACCCATCCCCTCCAAGGATCCCCTCTCTTATCCTTCCCCCTCCCTTTCCCCTTGCCCTCTCGTTTCTATCTGAATTTAGAAGACCTTTATAGCCTTCTAAATATGTACGTTGTTCCTTTTTTACCCCATTCCTATTAATCTAGACACCCTTGTATACCACCCCCTCCTATTCCCTCACCCTCCTATTTCTTTATAAATTTAGATGACTTTTATTCTCTTCTACATGTATATATTATTCTCTCTTTAACCCAAATGTGATGTGAGTAGGGTTCCCTCTAAAAATCCCTCCTGCCTCTCTATCATACCCTTAGCTTTTTATTTCTTTCTGAAGTTAGAAAAATTTTATACCCTTCTAGATATAGATATAGATATAGATATTATTCCCTCTTAAACCCATTCCTGATGAAAGTACGATTCTAGAACTACCAGCCCTCTTCCTCCATCTAATTTCTCTGTGTCTGTTCTTCCTCTTGCGTCTCATGTGTATAAAATGATTACTCTTTTCACCTTTTCCTAGATGGTATTACTTTCTAGAATCACATCTTACTCAGCTCCACCCCAGTCTTTCTTTCAAACTACCCAATTACTAATTACAACCTTAGACATACAGTTTACACCTCTTCATATAAAAAGTAAACTGTCTGTCCTTACTGAGTCCCTTGTATGTTTACTTCATATTTCTCTTGGGTCTTGTATGTCAAATTTTCTACCAAATTCAAGTCTTTTTACAATAAAATCCTGAAAGCCTGGCAATTCATTGAATATCCATTTTTTTTCTTTCAGAATAATGCTTAACTTTGCTGGGTATGATATTTTTGGCCACAATCCCAGTTCTTTTGCTCTTCACTATATAGCGTTCCAAGATCTGTGGTCTTTTAGTGTAGCCACTGCTAGGTCTTGTGTGATTCTAATTGTGGTTCTGCCATATTTGAATTGTTCTTTTCTTGTTTCTCATAACATTTTCTCCTCGAGCTGGGGCTTTCAGAATTTAGCTATGATATTCCTGTAGATTTTGTTTCAGGTGGTGATTGGTGTATTTTTTTTTCCTATTTCTACTTTCCCTCTTGTTCTAACACCTCAGGACAATTTTTTTTCATTATTTCTTGTATTATGATATCAAGATTCTTTTTTTGATAGTAGCTTTCATGTAGTCCAATTATTCTGATGTTTTCTCTTCTTGATCTGTTTTCCAGATAAGTTGTTTTTCTTATGAGGTATTTCACATTCTTTTCTATTTTTTCATTCTTTATATTTTGTTTTATTATTTCCATGACTTTTCACAAGTACTCCCAGATGTTTGGAATGCATTACCTCCTCACTTCCACCTCATAGAATCTCTAGCTTCTTCTAAAGTACAAACCAAGCACCACCTCCTACAAAAATATCCTGTAATTATTTCTCTGGTTATTTGTTGCATCTCACCAGTAGAATGTAAGTTCCTTGAGGGCAGGAACTATTTTTTTTTGTATCCCCAGTGCCCATCCTAATACATAGCAGACACTGAATAAATGTTTGCTGAATTGATTTTATCCAGTGGTCAGACAGTAAATACAACAGGACTGATAAAAAGAAATAATTATGGTCTAGGGTGTTCAGAGGAAGGCTTTATGGGGGAAATAGGCTTTCAACAGGGCTTTAAAGGCAAATTAGGAACTTGACATTCAAAGTAGGAGGGAAGGGCATTCTAGCCAGAGCTAATACCAACCAATCAATAAACATTTATTAAATGCTTATTGTGTGTCAGGCACTGTGCTAAGTGCTGGGGATACAAAAGGAGGCAAAAGACAGTTCTTGCCCTCAAAGAGCTTATAATCTAATGGGGAAATAGCAGACAAGCAATTATGCACAAAGCTTATACAGGATAAATAGGAAATAATTAACAGAGGGAAGGAACTAAAATTAAGAAAAGTTGAGGAAGGCTTCCAGTGAAATATGGGATTTTTGTTAGAACTTAAAGTAAGCCAGGGAGGTCATAACTGAAGAAGAAGAGGGAAAGCATTCCAGGCATAGAGTACAGCCAAAGAAAATGCAGAAAGTGTCTTGTTCCAGAACAGCCAGGAGGAGAGTGCCACTGGATCAAACACTAATATTTTACTAGTTTTGTCATATGTCTGGGAATCATAGACTATTACAATCTTCAAAAAAATTATAAGTTGCCAGAAAGGCAATGGAGAGGCAAATTGTAGGGGTGAACAGGCTATATCACATCACAAATAAGAAATTATGCAAGAGAAATGTTGTAAAAGGCACCATCCAAGAAATGAGCGTCCCAAAAATGTGTCAGTCACATGGCAAGAAGGAAGGAGAACCCCAGGGCTCCACTGACATCTTTCTAACGAAGAGAGAGTACAAGGGAGGGAGGTGTCCAGAATAATGGGTGGAACCCTATGATGACTTAGAGAAGAACACAGACAAGAGTCACTCAGGATAGGCAGACACAGAAGATCTGCAATCCCACATCATGAGGATACAATATCCATATCGGTGAGCTCACTTTTGTACTGCTCTGTATTCCATTATGAAGAGACTAGTAAAAAGAAAAAAAATTATAAAATAATTTCTCTGAATATTTTTTTATATGATCACTTATACAAAAATCGAGTTCAATGTAAAAATATACCAAATGATAAATGGAATTCAAGGGTAAGTTATTGGTCTAATTATATTAGGTAGGAAAGAAATAACAAGCCATCCTAAAATAACACTATTAAATCTTATGGACAGAAAGCTTTCTTGAAGTAAATATGGCAAAGTTAAGAACAATATAATTCCTCTGCATTCAGTGTTCATATGTCAACACCAAATAGATCAAAGAAGAAAAAAATTCAAAATTCAAAATATGATCCAAAGATAATAGAAAACACTTAAGCAAGATCATTTGCTTTGGAGTTTTCACTTAATGTTTCTAGAGAAGAACCATGAAATCAGTGGCCTAAATGCTTTGGGTAACTGGGGCTACTATCTCAGAGAACAAAATATTTATTAAATCACTAGTAATTACTGAATTAGCATAAGCCAGACTTCTTATTTTGAATCCCGTTATGATGCTTAAATAGATTTAGTCCTATATGTAGATATAGTAGACACAATGGAATTATATTTAAACCAAGGGTAGGGGCAGCCCTAGAGTCAGGAGGGCCTAAATTCAAATCTGGCCTCAGAGACCTGCGACATACCAGCTGTATTCCCCTGGGCAAGTCGCTTAACCCTGATTACCTTGGGAAAAAAAAGGGGGGGTAGACTCAAAAGGCAGTGCAGCCAAAATTACCCTTGAAAAATCCTTAAATTGGCTAGAGTAGACCATAGGATGTATATGAAATAAGACTAGAAAGATAGGAAGAGACCAGACTAAGAAGAACTTGAAATGAGAACAGTCTGTAATAGTGAGTCACTAGAGTAGTTGTGTTACATGATCCAACCTACTATTCTATTAAGAAAATTGTGTGGGCATGTATGGAATTGTATGGGAATTGTATGGAAGATGGATTAGAGTAGAAACAGAACTGAGTGAGGGAGTCCAAATTCAAGGTTACATCAGACTTCTGGGTCATATAACCAACACAATGGAGAACTAGACATTTTCTCCAGTCCTAACAACCCCTCTAACTTCTATAAGCAATAAAGCAATATTACCTGTCTCTGCCCTCTAGGACACCAAGAACCCTAACAAGTTAATAATTCAATGAACTCACAAAAGAGGAGAAAATCCCTAATCCTCCATTATTATCACCTGCCCTCTACCATGTTACAGCAGCAGAACTTCCCAAGCCTCTCTGCAGGCTTGCAATAGAACTTAACTCTACCCTTCTACTTCTCCCAGCAGCATAGAAAACAAAAAGGCAGAAGTTTATTCTATAACAGCCCCATGGTGGTATTCTGGGCTCTAACAGAGTTCTGTCAGATAGCTGAGGAACAGAAAGAACTGGAATAGGACATATCTGTGTATGGCTGTGTGGCACTCCACCAAATCTAAGGATGTTAAACAGAGTAGCATCCAAGTGGGGCCAGTTTTGTCCCTCCAGAAGTCACTTGGGAGTAATTTGAGACAGCTTTGACGTATACCCCCTAGGGAAATCATCACCAAAGTCAGAAAGTGAGCAATATGAGAATAGGAGAGGAAAAAAGGAAAAGACTGAAATTACCAAAGATCTCAGGAGGAAGGAAATTCAACTAGAGACCTTGAACATAAGCAGATAAACAGGAAAGATATTAACAACAAAAGGGAAGAGGGCCTCCAAATTAGCTAAACAAGTCCATATGTCTATGAACAAATATTACATGACAAAGGAAAACTCATCAATACCTGATGAGACTGAAGACCCTATGGATGCCAAAGAGACCATGGAACCACAACAGGATGTTCCTGAATGGTTTAAAAGAGAAATAAAAACCATGAAAGAAGAATTTATGGCCTGAAGAGAAAAAATGGAATCCACCATAGCAAGTCTCTCCAAAGAAACAAAAGAAAGAATGGCTGACGGGAAGTGCAAACACAAAGAAATAAAGATCAAGAAGGAGGAGCAAAAACCAATAAAGTTAAAAGAAAACATGATCTCTACATAATTGAAACATATCACTATCTTTGAAGAGAGGATGCACAGAAAGAACATAAGGATTATGTATAGGTCTCCTAGAAAAGCACAAGTCAAAAAACCTGAATGACATAATGTAAGAAATAATACTAGGAAAGAGGAATCAAGAATTCTCAGGGGCAAATGACACACAGAAGAGGAGAGCATGGACCCATGAAAGTGATTTCATGGCACATGGGGGTGATGGGGTATAGGTTCTGGAAACTGTTCCTGGCCCTCCCCCTCCCCCCACCCCCGCCCCAACTCTCCTTGAACTTTCCCACACAGTATAACTTCTGGCATTTGCCTGAGACTTTTACCTATTCCAGTAATCCTCTCAACTGGCCTTTCATTGTGTCCTACACCCAATCTTCCAATTCCCTCCATTCTTACCTTGCTACTTCCCACCCCATTCCCTGCCCTTCTCTGTTACCTCCCAGTCACCCTAGACTACTTGGCCACTCCTAGATCCTTCTCACAGTCTTCTGTAAAAAAACATGATTTTCGTGTTGAGGCTTAGGGATGCTGGGACCCTGAAATACTGACACATGGATCCTGCCAAAATGAATTCGACCCAAGCCTTCTTTCAGCCAAAGAAAAACAAGGTTTATTAAAATACCATCCAGAGTGGGCGTAATTCTAAAAAATCAGCCATATTGGCCAGACTCTTAAGGTCATGTTTTCTTTTAAATTATTGTGGCGATGGGGATGAGGGAATAGAATCAAGGATCTTATAATAATCCTATAATAGGATCATACAGCCCTGACAAGATGAAGTGCTACATCCTTTGAGGCAGAAAGAGAAGAGAATAAGATACATTGAGAGACAGAGAGAGAGAGTCCTTGCCTTCGATGATCCTATGAACAGTACATTTTTTAAAGGGTCTACGATAGTGGTTCCTAAGTGTTTTGTGTATTAGGACAATTCTCTTTTAACCTCAAAAAATTTTACGTAGCACTTTCATAATAGGTATTTTACTACTATCATGTTGCTTAAGCTTTTGTGGGCTGAGAAAGTACATGTTTAGATTTTAGCAAATGTTCTGTCCCTTTTGCCATAACATAATGACTCACTTAATCCAGTTAAAACATACATATCACTTTAGGAAGGATGCTGTGAAATCTTAAAGTAAATAATTCACACAGAACACTTCAGGAGGGGTGCCCTGGCAGAAGGAAAAGTTGTATTTTATTTCAGAACACCAGGGAAAAAATTCTCATAAGGCAAAAATGAAGTATTGGTAATATAAAACCCAGGGATACAAAACCTTGTATTCACATGGCAAATCTTGCAGGGCCTGAAGAAAGATCAAACTGACAATGCTTGATGGCATTTACAGACACCATGCAATAACCTCTAAGTCTCCCACTCTCTCCCATCAGGGGTTCATGGCTGACAGGTTGGAAATGTGTGGAATGAAAGACCCTCACCAATTAAAAAGTTAATTTATAATACAGAGCCATCTCAGGGTGGGAACAGAAATAAATTTTATTCAATTGTCAAGAATACGGCGTCCTCTGCCAGAATAGATCTAGCAAGGGAGGCAAAATATAAGGAGCAAAGCATCAATAATTTTACCTAACACAAGAGATTTCCCGCCCACCTGTGACCCTTCTCACCATTGGCTGGGAGGCAGGCTTACAGTCTGAGCACGAAAAACTAGACAAAGAATGGGGAAATCAAGGCACAGAAACTCCAATTCCCATTCCCTTAGTTAATGATTACAACTGTATGGGATGAAAGACCCACACCAATTAAAAATTAATAAGGAGCCATCTCAGGGTGGGAACAGAAATAAATTTTATTAAATTCTCAAGAATTGGGCATCCTCTGCTAGCACAGAACCAACAAAGGAGGCGCTTTACAAGGGGCAAAGCACCAATAATTATACCTAGCACAAGAGAATTCCCGCCCACCTCTGACCCTTCTCACCACTGGCTGGGAGGTGGGCTTACAATCTGAGCATGAAAGCTAGACAAAGAACTGGGAAATTGAGGCACAGAAAGTCCAATTCCCATTCCATTAGTTAATGATTACAACTGAGGTGACATCTATAAATCTAAAGGAGGAGAATAGGATAAGGGGAGGGGGAGACCCTCTCCATTCTCTTACAATACTTTTACAGTAAAGGAAAACAGGTCACAGTGACCCTATTCTTACTGAGCAAATCTTTAAACCAAAACCAGAAGAAAGAACAAAAAGTTTCAGGGTAAACTTTCCCAGAGGCTGAGCCAGCAGACTCTCATGGCCTCAGAATTTTTCTACTTCCCTATTTCTTGATTTTTAAACATTTCTTACTATATATATACAGATAGATAGATAGATATACATATACATATATATTTGTACATATCTTCTCTGTGAAGTCTTCACATTTTATTTACCTCACACACAACTGAGGTGACATCTATAAATCTAAAGAAAAAGAATAGGATAAGGTGAGGGGGAGACCCTCTCCATTCTTTTACAGTACTTTTACAGTAAAGGAAAGCAGGTCACAGTGACCCTATTCTTACTGAGCAAATCTCTAAACCAGAACCAGAAGAAAGAATGAAAAGTTTCAGGGTAAACTTTCCCAGAGGCTGAGCCATCAGACCCTCACAGCCTCAGAATTTTCCACTTCCCTATTTCCCTATTTCTTGATTTTTAAATATTTCTTAGTATAGATATAGATATATATTTCTACATATCTTCCCTGTGAAGTCATCACATTTTATTTACCTCACACAGAAACTTCTAGCCCATAAACTGCTTTTAAGCATTTGAACTTTACTGATCCGGGTGCCAGCACAGCTCAGTCCAGGCCAAGAACCTTTAACTGGCTTCTTATTGCCTCTAGGGTAAAATATACAAACTCCTTTGTTTAGCATTTTAAAGTCTTTCACAAATTGGCTTCAGTCTACTTTTCTGGGCTTATTGCACATTAATGCAATATTTAGATATTTTAGGTTTGAATCATCCGGCCTCCTTGTTTTTCCTTGCTGAGTTATAGACTAACCACGGTTCCTGAAATCTACTCCTTTGTTACCTTTGCTTCTTATAATAATAACCATAACTAGAATTTATATATCACTTTGAACTTGGCAAAGTGCTTCACAAACATCTCATTTGGTCCTCACGAAACCCTGGGAAGTGGGTTCTATTATCACCTTCATTTTACAGATAAGGAAAAGCAGACAGACAGAGGTTATGTGATTTGCCCGGGGTCACACCGTTAGTTAGTTTCTGAGGCAGGACTCAAACTCAAGTCTTCCTGACTCTAGGCCTAGTGTTCTATCCGCTTTGCTACTTAGCTGCCTCTGCCTCTCCTCAAATTCCTCCTGGGCAAGTTACTGAACCTAGTCCACCTTCAGTTTCTGAATCTGTAAAACGAGAATGACAACACCACCTATCTCCCAGGGTTGTGCTAAGGATCAAATAAAGCATTTGAAAGTGCTTAAAGTGATATACTATTAGATACTATCACTAGGTCCTGTAGGATGAAGGCTGAGTTTTTGGAATAAAATCAACCATGATGAGGCCATATGAAAACCTGCTTATTAGCAGAAAGGGCTTCCTGGCAAAAGAACCATCCTACTTTGCTTACACAGAATGCGGTTAATGTTTCCTGTGCCTAGGACTGCCCTTACTCAGGAAACTAAAAAAAGGCAACAAATCCTGTGCTTCTTCCCCCACTACCTCCAACATCTGGCATCATTAACAAGATCCTAGGCCCAGGAATTTTTGTTTTCCAACAATGATTTTTTAACAATGATTTTTATCATTGTGGGGAATTCTCATTGTGAAAAGTCTCTCCACTGGTGCAGATCAGCAGTTTAATCTATAATTTGTAATCTTAGAAATGTCTAGGTCATATGAGCAACAATATGGCAAACTTTCTCTGATCCCCCAATCTCTCAAATTTCTCCAAAACAGAAACTAGGTGCCAAAGATAAAGCAACTTCAGCTGTCTCCATGGTCTAAGATGGGGCTGTTCAACCTTAGGTCTTTATTGAAACAATAGACAATATATTTTGATTTGCCATTTTAGTGAGAGCTCTGTGGTAGCTCAGCTTCATTTACTAAAGCACTTATATAAATTTCTATGCTTGTAGGTGGGCTGCATAAATTGCACTGCGGGCATGTGCATTTTGGACAACCCTGGTCTAGGACATCTAGAATCCAAAGGAAGGTTAAAAAACCAACAACTCAAAAGTGACTTTTACTGATTCTGAGATCATTCAGCACTCCACCCCCACTTTCCACACTACCAGCATCTAGGCTTCACTAGTAGATACAAGGACATGACACAGGTTTATTTAAAAATTCAGTCCTACATCCTAGTTTCCCCTTTCTCGTTCTAGCACTGTGGAGACCCTGGCTCCAGACTGTGGCAGGTTGGGCCTTGACAGGACCTTCGGGACCAAAAGCCTTCTAGGGGGGCTGCAACCCAGAAGCACCAGTGCTGAAAAGCTCTGTCTGAACTGCCAATGCTAGCTAGAAAACTGAGAAGTAGAGAGAGTAGGACAGGTCACCAGGATAGGATACCATTTATATTGGGGGCTATGCAGCACTCCACCGAGCTTCAGGGAAATAGCACAGCACTCTGCTGGAGCCAGTTCTGACCAGTTGGGGTGAATGCATTTTGGACTTTATAATATTATAACTGCTACCTTGGAGCAACGTCTTCTCTGACACCTGAAATAACTGGCATTATTCTGGGAGTCAGGCACAACGGAAAAGGGGAATCCTTGGAATAAGTCCTATAAGGCAGTGAGAGAAAGTACCTAGAAAGCAGAGCCTAGAATGGATACCTTGAAAACTTTGATTATATGAAGAATACAGAGAAAAGAGACAGATTAGGTTATGAATCAGAGAATGAGTGTCTTGATTAAACAGGAAGAGATGATGGATAATGAAAAAAATGAAAAGGATGCAAAAGATAAAATTTAAAAACTAATAAATAGGAGTAGCTGAAGGGGAGGAGAAGAAGGAGAAGTCCACTTGACTGAGAGAACAAAAAGAGAGGGAAGAAATATATAACCAGATAAAAAGGAGAGAAGAACTAATAAACAAAATCCTAAAGAGAAATGAGTAAAAAACACAAGAAGAGGGAGTTAGGGGACAGGGAAAGAGAGCCAGAGGGAACAGAGCCACCTTAAAAAAAGATTAAAGTAGCTGAAAGAACATAATACTGTGTTTACAGCAAAAGGCAGAGGGGGAAGCGTAGTTTGGTGGAAAAAAAAAACAATTCTATAGACAGATGGAGGAAAATATAAACCTAACTCATAACTTTAAAGGAGAATGGATTAAAAAATCCAATAAAAATAAAGTGACAGATTGCATAAGAACATAAAACCCAAAACCCTGTTGCTTATAAGAAACATATTAAAAAACAAAAACATACAAAAGATAATACTGAGGAGATGGAAAAAAAAAATACTATGTGTCAAGTGAATCCAAAAAAAGCAAGAATTACCTTTCTGCTATTGGACAAAGCAAAAACATTCAAAAAATAAAAAGGGACAAAGAAGGAAACTATATTATGTTGAAAGGAACCATAGATAAGCCAATATCAGTAATAAACTTATATGCTCCAAAGGCCTTAGCATCTAAATTCATAAAGGAGACATTATCTGAGTGTCAAGAAGACATAGACAGTAACACAATCATGACAGGAGACTTTAATTTCTGTCAGTTTTGGATGAGTCTAATAGAATAAATAAACAAGGGGAAAATATGAAACTGAACAAATTTCTGGAGAAACCAAGGTAAAAAGACCTATGGCATCTTCTAAATGGGACAGCAAAAGAATATATATTTCTTTGCACCACATGGAACTTTTACAAAAATTGACCATGTTAGGACATGAAGATATTACAAATAAATATAAAAAGGCAAAAATAGTTATACCCTTTATAGACCATAATGCAATAAAAATAGAAATTGGTTCAGGAACCCCAAACAAAAGATATAGATACAAATAGAGACTTAAATGAAATCTTAAATAATGAGTGGGTCAAAGAACAAATTACAGAAACAACAACTATGTAAAAGAAAATGATAATGATGAAACAACATACCAAAATTTCTGGGATGCAATTTATACTCTCCTATATTCTTTGTAGGGAATGTTATTAGAATAAGGAAAAATTGGAACCTTTAGAAATGTTCACAGTAGTTTCCAAGAAATAATCCAGCAGTACTTTATAGAGTCACTATTATCTTCAAGACTTTATATAAAATTTCTTTATCTTACAGGTTTTGTTAACTACAAGTAACATTTTAATGAAATAAGTCACAGCTTGGAAGATATTTACTATAATATGATAACCATGTGTAAATTTAATTTTGGTATTAGACTTTTTCATTTGAACAAAGGTTTGCAATATTTGGCTCAACACTAAACAGTCTTAAATATGGTTCTATACTGGGTTTTTTCCCTGTATTTTGATTTAAAACAGTAATAAAGTAAAAATTCTCTCATGCAAATATGTTGTAGAAAACGGTAGGAAAATTTTTAGAAGCTCTCTTGTTGATAGAAAATCTTTTTTATTTTTAGCTATCTGATCAATCTGCAAAAATGAATAACTAGTCAATTACATATATTGCTTCATTTAAAAATGATGTTTATATATAAACTAACCTTTATAAGGAAAAAAAATTCTTCAGACATGATTTTCTTCTTTTCTACCACAATAGTTGCACTGGCGCAATAGTTGAACTTGCACAGAAACTCTTCTGAATGACTAACCAGTGCTGCCAAAACAGTTCATTTGAAAACCTGCTAGATAGAAAAATAACACAAATGGAGGATATTTAATTTAGAAAACAGTCTTAATGCAGAAATGAGAAGTAATATAAAGTTTGTTTCTGCAGAACATTTGGGATGGTATATGAGGATTTCAAGACGGCTTTTAATGCTCATGCCCAGTGATCATAGTTTGCTAAACAGCCTGACATTTGAGCTGCAAAAATTTGTAACATTTGTTTTAATTTTTTTAAAATTTAATTTATTTAATATATTTAGTTTTCAGCATTGAGTTTCACAAGAGTTTGAATTACGAATTTTCTCCCCATTTCTACCCTCCCGCCCACTCCAAGATGGCGTATATTCTGGTTGTCCCGTTCCCCTGTCAGCCCTCCCTTCTGTCACCC
>CM053624.1:261464153-261481442 GCA_028646595.1 Phalanger gymnotis
AGTTCCAAATTCTCTCCCCTCTTCCCTCCCCGCCCAGCCTCCCTAAGAAGGCAAGCAATTCAACATAGGCCACATGCATATCATTATGTAAAACCCTTCCACAATATTCATGTTGTTAAAGATTAACTATGTTTTGCTCCTTCCTAACCTATCTCCCTTTATTGAATTTTCTCCCTTGACCCCCTCCTGTTACCAAAGTGTTTGTTTTTGATTACCTCCTCCCCCTGTCTACCCTCCCTTCTATCTTCTCCCCTTTTTTATCTTCTTCTTCCTTCTTTCCTGTGGGGTAAGATACCCAATTGAGTGTGTATGGTATTCCCTCCTCAGGTCAAATCCGATGAGAACAAGATTTACTCATTCCTCCTCACCTGCCCCCTCTTCCCTTCCTAGAGAACCACTTTTTCTTGCCACTTTTATGCGAGATAATTTGCCCCATTCTATCTCTCCTTTTCTCCCTCTCTCAAATATATTCCTCTCTTATCCCTTATCCCTTAATTTGATTTTATTTTTTTAGATATCATCCCTTCATATTCAACTCACCCTGTGACCTCTGTATGTATATTATACATATATATATACACCTACATATATACATGCATTGACACATATGTGTATATATATATACATACACACATATATATTATATGCATATTCCTTTCAGCTACTATGATACCGAGGTCTCATGAATCATACACATCATCTTTCCGTATAGGAATGTAAACAAAACAGTTCAACTTTAGTAAGTCCCTTATGATTTCTCTTTCTTGTTTACCTTTTCATGCTTCTCTTAATTCTTGTGTTTGAAAGTCAAATTTTCTATTCAGCTCTGGTCTTTTCACTGAGAAAGCTTGAGAGTCCTCTATTTTGTTGAAACTCCATATAATTTGTAACATTTTGATTATATAGCTGATAAAGTATGCAACTAGGAAATATATACACAGGTAATGGGGCGTAGAAATTTATCATGCCCTCACTCAGGTAGTTACCACCTTTCCCCCCTGTACCTGGTTGCCTCTCTCATTGCCAGAGTTTAGAGCAAAACTGCCAAGTAAAAGCAACTTTGATTTGGGAAGGAAACCTTGGTAATTCCCAAGCCAGCTAAATAAATGCAAGCTGTGATGGATGAACTTTGAACCCTACCCCACAGGGGAATGTTTACACTTAAGATAGCCAGTTACAGAGAAATTACCAGGAAAAGGATGAAGAAAACAAAATAATTATCATGACAACCACTACCCCAAACCTGCCAGATGAAATAAAACCTCCTTACAACACTTTCTAGGTATTTGATATTATAAAATACTTGCTAGAGGAACTGTTCAATGTTTACTATTTACTGAAGTGTGGGGAAGAGAAAATAGGCTGACTATACACAACAGTGACCATTATAACTTAGTAAGACTGTTCTTCCAGCCAGCTGAAAACCAGCATGGCAGTGGGAACCACCACAGGATGGAGACAACATTTCTCAGAAGAACAGGCCCATGCCTTTAATAAATGGCTAAGGACCCCGACAGCTTCTATGGATGATCAGAAGAAAACTGCTATCCTCTGGAGTTGGAGACACAATGAAGACAGAGACTGGTAAGCATTAACCAGTCTTTAGAGAAGGGGGCTACTTTTGATTTTGTATTTTTGCTCATACTAAGTGCTTAACAAGTGTTTTTTTTTTTATTGATTCAAAAAAAATGAGTTTGGATTAGAATGTCTCTGAGGTTCCTTTCATCTCTAGATCCATGGTTGTGTGACAGATGTGGTGAATTGGTTACCTATGAAGCAGCACAAAATCATTAAGACTCCACATCTGTAAAGTACTAGCTACAAATGTGGGGGGGGGGGTGGCGGTGATTTTTAAGTATGCATTATAGATTGGAAAGGAATAACTTGTTGGGTGAACAGGAAGGACATATTCAAAAATGAAGGTGACATTAAAAAAAAAAAGATTATCCACAATCAAAAAAACCCAAACCACCCAAACTGTAAACTATTGGCAGTTCTATTCAGCAAATATTGTTTCAAACTATAAACTCTGGGCCTGGGTGCTTTATACATGCTGGGAGAAAACACTTTCCAGATAATAAAACTTTCCTAATAACATTTGACTTTAAGTTCACAACTGTGGAGAAGGAAGAGGAAGCCAAAACTGAAGCTAGGCGTACAACTAGTAGCCTTACAATCTGTAAGGAATAAACATTTTTTTTTCCAGCTAAGTTGTTCCGAGAACTAAATGAGACATCTGGGCCGCTCTATAAACCTTATTATTGCTTCTCTTGTATCGCCGTTAGTGCCAAGCAGAGCTCAGAACACACAGTTTTTATTGTTCACTTGAGCTGCTATAAATGCAATTTACAGGTGAGGAAGTTGCATCACTTTACCTACGGCGGGGGCAGTCTTTGAATTTTGTGATTTAATTAGTTAGGACTACGGTGGAGGTCAGCCTCTCTGGATTTCAAGTGTTGGCCATTTTTATTTGCTTAAAATATCTATCTGTCTGTCTGTCTATCTATCTATCTATCTATCTATCTATCTATCTATCTATCTATCTATCTATCTATCTATCTATCTATCTATCTATCTATCTATCTATCCATCTAATCCTCGACGTTCCCAGACTTAACCTGAGACAGTCCGCTACGAAAACAGAGCCTCTTCACCCTCATCTCAGTCTAAGTGAACTAAGGCTTCAGAACCCTGTAGGTGGGACAGAGCCCTCCGGATCCAGGGATCCGTGAACCTCGAAACAGTAGAAATGAGAAGAAAAGAAGGAAAGGAGTAAAGAGGGAAGAGGTAAATGGGAGGGGCGAAGAGGGGGTAAATGGGAGGGGGGAGGCTTTTTAAGTAATGCATTTTGTTTTAACCAATAGTAGCCCTCGGTCTGGGTCTCCTCCCAGAACCATTATTGGCCAATACATATTATAAAAGCAGGCTAGCAGGGATCGGACACTTGAAAGAAGAGAAGTGGGTCAAAATAATAATTTGCTTTTTTGTGAAACCCCTAGCGTCGAGATTCACTCAGGTGTCGCCACAGTCCGTGCAGGTCTGTCCTTCGCAGGTCCCCTTATCCTCCGACGGTATGGCCCTGAACCCAGACAAGCCCCAGTCCAGCGTGCGCCTGGTTTTCTTTGGCGCAGCTGGCGTGGGCAAGACTGCGCTGATCCAGCGCTTCCTGGCGGACACGTTTGAGTCTCAGCACAAGCGCACGGTGGAGGAACTGCACTGTCTCGAGTATGAGCTGGATGCGCAGCGGGTGCGCGTGGAGATCATGGACACGAGCGGCAGCTATTCCTTCCCGGCCATGAGGCAGCTGGGGATCCGCCGTGGGGACGCCTTCGCCCTCGTCTACTCGCTACAGGATCCTGAGTCCTTCCAGGAGGTGCGGCGGTTGCGCGCCGAGATCCTGGAGACCAAGGGAGAGGCGCCCAGCCCGCCGCCCATCGTGGTAGTGGGCAACAAAAGCGACCTGGCGCCCAGCGGGAGCTTCCCCGACGCTGTGATCGCCGCCGTGGAGCTCGAGTGGGGCGGCATCTACCTTGAGGCGTCCGCCAAGCGCGGAGAGAACGTGTTGAGCCTCTTCCGGGAGCTCTTGCAGCTCGTGCACCTGCCCAGCCGCCTCAGCCGCCTTAGCCCGGTGCTGCGCCGTCGCCGCCTGACTTTCCCTGGGGGAGCGCCAGATGGAGCGGTGGGGACGGTCTCCACGTCTCGATCAGCGATGCGCAAGCGCCACAGTTGTGCAGTGTCTTAGCGCTCCGGAGTCCACTTTCTCCGTGCCCCCCAAACCTAGCGAAAGAAAGCGCAACCCCGCCTTAGTGCCCTTCCCTTTCTTTCTCGGTTCTCTCTACCACTTCGGTTCAGACTCTTGAACCCTGGCTGAAACTGCTGCGGCGGGTATCCTGCCACCTACTAAGTCGCCTCTCCCCGTAAAGCGCGCAGCTGAGCTGTTTCCTAAGAGGTCCCCGTGGGACTAAGTACCGGGATTGGCCGAAGGCAGCGTGCTTGGGGCGGTGCGGGATATGCGTCCATCGTGCCAACGTTCTTGTTCAAGGATGGGCGGGGTGGAAACCGGGTGCCAAGTGTGAATAACTCGAAGGTCCTGCAGCTGCTGGTCTGTACTGCAGTGTGCTCTCTACTCCAGGAATGGGTGCTGCTGGACTGTTGTGGTGGACGCTGGTCCCACAGAAGGCTTCGAGACTGTACTCCGAGTAGAGTAGCTTCAAAAACTCAAACGTCTTCCATGCAATTAAATTGGGGGCGCATTGAGAGATTTAGGAGTAGAAGATTCCTTCCAGCTCCAAATCCTATCACGCTATGAATATGCGAAGCTCTTTACTTGGCCATACAGTGGAAAGTGCCTGAAATGCCAGGCCTCTGAAAAATAGCATCCATGGTAAGCTGTTAAGGCCAAACTGAATCGCTCCGCTTGCAAAGTCGGCCCGGACCTTTAATCAGTTCTGCAGGAGGGGGCATGTTAGCTTCTAGGGACTCCGTGAACAGTTGTTTTCTTCTACTCCACATATCCTCGGTACCACAGTTTACCCTTGCACCTGCAGCGCTTCCTAAGCATTCTCATTGTTTTAGCTTCCTGAGTATGTTGTAAATCGGTCAGGGGCAAGGACTGGCTATTGTATATTACATAGGTGTATATATATGTACATACACATATGCATATATATTTGGTATACAAATTTGGTTCGCCCAATTCAGAACCGTGTTGCTGAGGCTGGGTGTAAATATTTGTAAATAAATTTCTATTAACCGCGGTAAAGGAATTCCCTCCTTCTGTTAAAGTCTGATTATATAGCTAAAATTTACTATGGGTTTCCTACACATTACCTTATTCAGATGCTCATAACAACACCGTGAGGTAAGTGCTATCACACCCCCCTTTACAATTGAGGAAATAGGCTCCTTCTCGTGGTCATAACAACTTGGTAGTTTCTGAGATGGAATTTGGATTCTATTCTTTTTTATTTTTTTCTTGGAGGGGCCAGAGCGATTGGGGTTGTGACTTGCCCAAGGACACAGAGCTAACAAGTTTGTCAAGTGTCTGAGGCCGGATTAGAACCCAGGCTTTCCTGACTAAAGGTCCGGTGCTCTGCTCACTGCACCACCTAGCTGCCCCGACCTCTGTTCTTCTTGACTCCAAGGGTAATGCTTTCTTACTGAAGACAAATCATTAGCATACTTTAGCTATTTCTTTATTTCATTTGATCCTCAAAACCACTTCGTTAAGGCCAGCGATGCAAATGTAGTTTTCCCTATTTTACAGATAAGGCAACTGAGGCTCAAATGTTAAATGACATGATAATAATATTAGAATCACCACTTGAACTCAAGACTTCTGACTCTTAATCTTCAGTAGCTTACTAATTTTGCCTAGTTCAGTTCAGTCGGGGTTTTTTTCAGTCATGTCCGACTCTTTCTGAAAACCCATTTAGGGTTTTCTTGGCAAATATACAGGAGTAGTTTGCCATTTCCTTTTCCAAATTTTGCATAAGGTTAAGTCTGACACTGTGCAAATGCATGAAATAAAAGTTCTTCATCACCTTAAGATTTTGGGGGGGAGGGAGGAGAATGAGGTAAAGTAGAACATAGAGAAATAGTCCACATGTTTATAGTCCTTTAAGAAAAAGGAAGAAGAAATTCCTATTAAGGCACAGTGGCATGGTAGAGTGAATTAGGAAGATATGAGTTCAAATTTTGCCTCAGATATATACTAGCGGTGGGACCACGTGTTTAGCCCTTCTGAACTTCCTTCCTATGTAAAACGGGAATGATAGCAACTACTTCACAGAGCTGTGAGGCTCAAATGAGGCAATGTATATAAAGTTCATTGTGAAACTTTTAAATATATGACCATTATAAGTTTTTCAGTAAAGGAACATAGGTAGGTGCTCTATAGAACTCTGAAAAAGGAGGACCTGCAAAAGCAAACCACTGTTAACACTGTTCCTCTCTTTCCCCTTTACCTTCAAAGATTCAAAAAGTTTGGAGGTTTAAGTTGTTTAAAAAGAGGTTTATTTCAAGCCTAAGAGAAGGAGAACGGTTTTTGTTGTTAGCTTGCTAGCTACTAAGTATAAACAATCCCCCCAAATAAATGTGTTAGCTTTACAGGAAATCACCAGGACTTTGTTACATCCAGCCATACATACAGTTCTAGTTACTAAAGCCTATTTTGTCCTTATTTACAGAGCCAAAGGGAAGGGAAGTACCACCCACCCACCCATATTTCCACTTCTTTCTTCCCAGTCTAGTCTCTTGTTTATTGATCTGAACTATGACCATTTTAGGGTTAATCATTCTTAAAGCAGAACTAAACAGGGGTATCACAACTAGTAACACAAAGGGTACACAAAGGGATCACAAATTACAATTAGTTAATTTTTAAACATTTGTCAAACCAAGTGCTGTTCACAACAATCTATGTTGTATTTATGTGTGACCTGGTAAGCATCAAAGCCCATTTCACTTTCAGAAATTTCTGCTTTTTAGGTCAGACAGAAATATCCAAGGACTAAATACATTCTACAAGGACCCTTGGTTTGAATCTGGTCTCAAAAGCCAATTCTGTTCTTTTAACCACTTGGGGTCTTTATGAGGCCAAAAAAAAAGTAATAATAAGTGGGGGGAAATGCTGGCCTCTATCTAAATGGTGGGGGTGGGGTAATAGTGTACCTTATCTCCATAACTGTTCCCCTGTTTTAACTGTTCTGAAAACTTTGCTTATCTGTTCCTAACTGTGTGTCTTAACCTCTTATAATTCAGTTACCACTCTTTTTTTTAAATAAAATTTTTATTGATATCTTTTGTTTTCTTTTTATCACCAGAATTACTCCCAGGATCCTTTCTTCCCCTTTCCCATCCCCCCAAGCCACCCCATATAACAAGTGATAATTTTAAGAAAAAAAAAGGAAGAAAGAGAAAAAAAATCAGCAAAATTGATTCATGTATAGGGAAAGTCTGAAAAAATACAGTATACCACACTCATGGACCTCTTACCTCTGCAAAGGAGTTGGGTGGGTGTATAAAAATAGTTATTCTTAAACATCACCTTTATTTCTACATATATCCTTCCCTACTCCATGACAAAATTGATAATACTAAATGTAATATTAACTGCCACTATGTCTTAACCATCCTAGCAGTGTCAAAATTCCTTGCATTCATGCCTTGAGCCACAGCTCAAATCCACACCCTAGGACCTTTCCTTGTAAACACAACCAGCTTGAGCCTGACAGTAGCCCCTGATGCCCTTACCCCTTCCATTGGGATTTATGGCATGAAGGGCAAAACAGCCAGAACAAAGCCATTTCCCTTCTGCAGATTACAGAGGGTGGCTGGCATCTCATGACCAGGCCTTGCTATCTCATACTACCTCCTCTCCCTCTTTGAGAGCATAAGGACCTTTTTCATGGGTCTCTGGGTTGGGAAATCCATTGTGCTCTACACTTAGGGGACATCCTCCAGGGTGACCAGTTTGTTGCCCTCTTATCTCAATTAAAGATGCTTTATTCCTTCACTTATGACTTTATTTTATTTCAAGACTTGACATTAAATAATGGTAGTGGTGGGATTCATTGAATATTGTCTTTCATGGTCCAGGGAGTGAGCTTCTGGCCACCCAGGTACCATCATGGGCCCCTTCTACCCAGTCCCCAAGCCTCCTCCCTATTGGACCAGTAAATACCTAATTTTTAATTTTTGACCAGTGGAATGGATCCTTTCTCTACCTCAATTTTTATTAAGCCTTAATCACTGAATGGGTGTTGCTTCAGTTGAACTGAGACCTTTCAAAAGACCTTAACTTGAAAAGGCCAAGGTCTCTCACTGCATCCAGGGCCGTCTCCACTTGTCCTGATCTGTATCTGTCCACTGGACCCAGATGGCTCCAGAGGAGAATGTATGGCTGGTGACTTTGCACAGCCCTCCCTCACTTAAATCCAGTTCTTTTGCATGTCATGGCATCACCTCCCTGATGTCTTGGTCCTCTTCGAGAAGAAAGACAGCAGCAAGCAGCAATATAATCACAGCTGAATCCAAACTCCCATCTTTTTAAGTTGAGTCACCTCTTTAATTGAGAATTGGTAAAAAAAAAAAACCCATGGACAACTAATTTGGGGTCCACCTTACCTGATTCCCCAAAATGGACTTCAGTCAGTCAAATAGCTTCGCAGTATGATTTGAATACTTGCAAGTTTTCAGAACATTGGCAATTATTGACAAAATCTGATCCCTGAAACTGCTAGCTCCGATGGGGTCATTTGACAGAGATAAAGTTAGCTACTTAAAAATGGACTCATTTTAACACGGCTGTTAAAAGTCACTAAGAGGGAAGCAGAATCTAGGCTTTCATCCTCCAAGAAAAATATTGAAAAAAATTCTAAATTCAAAAAGAGGCTTAATTTGAAATACTTCTCCTCCAGGAAGGGGTAGGCCAATTGGAATCTCAAAAGAAAATGAAAACCAAAATAGAATCTCTCAGGTGATGTGAATGACCCGAGGGAAATGATCAAAAATTTCTATATTAGCCTGAAATAGAGACATCTATATATGTCTATATCTATCTATCTATCTATCTATCTATCTATCTATCTATCTATCTATCTATCTATCTATCTATCTATCTATCTATCTATTGTATTGTGTGTGTATTTCTCTCTCAGATAATATATGTAACATATATACATATATCAGCATATATGTATATACATGTTCATACACATATATCAACACATGTGTGTATTGGTCCCACAGTTCTTGTGTATACACTAATTTTTTTTAAGGAAGCTGCAGCTTTTTGTCCATCTTAGTGGAGTGTTAAGTATAATGTTTATATTTATATATGTGTTACTAGAGAGCCCTAGTAACCCAAAGTGAGAGTAGAATCCTATCAGCCCTATGTTTGTTGAGGTGTGCTTTCTCAAATACCTGCTTCAGCAGAGAGCCTAGCAGAATAAAAGTTTAAACTCAAGTACCCCGGTGCTCTTTTTGTCATGTCATCTATGTTTAAAATCAAACTAGCCTTTTTCTGAAGCCACTATCACATACCTTTGAATGTTTTCTGTTTGTTTGTGGTTAACCTGTGTAGGTCTGTTTGTGTGTTTTTCCATGGCTCTTAGAATCTTTGTCAGTGTAATTGTTCACACCCTCTGGAAAGCTCTGAGCTTCCAAAGAGAGCTTTCTTTTCACTGGTCAAGTTTAGAAATGTAAGGATTTGATGGACGAAAGAAAAGCTTGTAAGGAAATGTTAGGAATATTAATTGTATGCTTAGGAAATTTGCAAATTAAATTAGTGAAGTAGGAAACAATTTAGAAATAATTTTTTAATTGGTATGTATTTTGAACTTGGAAATTTTGCTGTAAATTGTGAGATTCCTACTCATTTTTATAACAGATTCAGATTTATTATTTCATAGCTAAGAAGAAAGGAGACTTCTGGATATCGCTCCCCTGTTCTTGTGTCCTGTACCTTTAATTTTTAGTCTTAATTGAGATTAATCGATGGCCTCCTGCCCATCCTAATCTGATGTCATGTGGCCCCTCTGGAGTGAATTTCAGCTAAATTTAAACTAAATTGAAAGGTATACTAAAAACTTTAATTGGAAAATAATGTTGAATATTAAAAGTTTACAAATCTAGGTTTAATTGGGTCCCAAAACTAAGGTTTGTGAATTATGTTCAATTTAAACTGTTTTTGCCCACCCAATATATCTGAAATGTGTTTAAAACTCCAAAACAAATTTTCATCCTTTAAGATTTTGATCAAAATTTCTCTATAGTGTCCTTAAATGCAACCACGTTAGAATTTCGACAATCGATGTTTAAGATGTATATTACCATAGTGAAAACAGTTTGTATATGAATTTTGGTAAGAATTGAAAAATACGACTCTCTTGACTTATGAATTACAAAGTATTAACTCTCTCCAGATTCTGAAAAATGAAGAGTAAGTAAGCAGAAAAGCAAAAAGAGTAAGTATGATTTAATTTGGAAAACTGCTTTGATTTCACATCTGTAGGCAACATAATAGATTTTTATCATTAATTAGGTAGCTAAGTCTTTTGTAAGCAATTATTGGGATTGGGAGAAGCCAGAACCCCACTCTTGTATTTCAACAGGAACATAAGCCACTGCATGCCTCCTGAATTTTTGTAATTACTAAAAATATCTTAATGATTTTCTAAAAGAGAATTTGTCCCACAAACTTCTTCTGGGACTAGGAATAGGCAATACAGTGGAGCTCTTTGGATCTCCTGAATTATAATATCAAACAATAGAGTATAATTATGATAAGTAAATTAATGAAGAAAACCTCCTGGGTTGAAATTTACTATACACTTTGGGAAAAGTTAGCAACAGTATTTGCTAAAGTAATGAAGGAAATATTCAGTAGAATGAATACAGTCTGGAATATGGTTGAAATGTAAAGGAGAGTTGGGAAATCTGAGTAATGAATTTGAAAGAGTTGGAAAGAAATAAAAGCTTCAGGGAAAACAGGGAAGATATAACAAAGTTTGTGTCTTCAAACCATAAGAGAGAGAGGGTGGAAGGAAGTTTGACTTTATTTAAGTAGAAAGATCGAGAATGAAAATTTTGTAGCTCGATTTGAAAGTCTATAACAATTAGGAGAAATCTGATAAACAAGGTGTTCCTAAGTGTGATAAATGGGGTAGGTTACTGCCACTTTGAAAATCTTTGGCAGAGAATTAGCTGGAAATAGTGAATCCCATAATATGAAATGCTTGGAATAAATAGCCCTTGTGTAAAACATAATATGAAATAACTGAAATTATAAATTGTGATTCTGTACAATACTATTTGGAAAATAGATCCAGATAGAATTGAATTTATTCTGGGTTCATTTTAAGGGAAATGTGACCCTCCCAGAATTTATTATACTATATGGACCAGGCAACTTGTCAGCGATGTAGTTTTAAGCCAAGTTACCTCAATTATTTGATTTGTAATGTGTATAAAGATAATACCTAACATTAATTTGATAATTCATTGTATTAGAAATATTGTTAGAAAAGTGAACTCTTCTTTGATTCTTTTGGATTGTGGATTTAATTGTTAAAAGACTGATGTAAATGTAAAAAATATTTTAGAAATATAGGAGATTCAAAATTTTATAAAAATGAATGTTTAAAATGGTTTTTACGTATAATTGGAAAAATAAAATAGTATTAAAAAAAGAAATATAGGAGATAGTTTTCTGTAAAGTTGGCATAGCAAGGAACCCTTTTAAATGTCCTCATCTGTGAAAGGCAGAGTCCTAAAATCTTATTAGACATCTAAAAGTTTAAAGTAAGGTTGACAAAATTATAAGGAAAGCAGAAAACTGGGAAATTTTTTTACAAGTATCTCTGATAAAGCATTCATTTTTCAGATATATAGAGATCTGAGTCAAATTTATAAAAATACAAGTCATTCTCCAATTGATATACAGTCAAAGGGTATGAACAGGCAGTTTTCAGATGAAGAAATCAAAGCAATCTATAGTCATATGAAAAAATGTTCTAAATCACTATTGATTAGAGAAATGCAAATTAAAACAACTCTGAGGTACCACCTCACACCTATTAGATTGGTTAATATGACAAAAAAGGAAAATATAGGATGTTGGAAGGGATGTTGGAAAATTGGGATGCTAATGCACTGTTGGTGGAGTTATGAACAGATCCAACCATTCTGGAGAGCAATTTGGAACTATGCCCAATGGGCAATCAAACTGTGCAGCTTTTGATCCAGTAACATCACTGCTAGGTCTATATCTCAAAGATATCCCCAAAAAGGAAAAAAGACCTATTTGTACAAAAAAAAATTTTTTTTGTGGTGGCTAAGAATTGGAAATTGAAGGGATGCTCATCAATTGGGAAATGGCTAAATAACCTGTGTTATATGATTGTAATGGAATATTATTGTACTATGAGAAATGACCAGCAGGATGATTTCAGAAAAAAACTAGAAAGACTTACATGAACTGATGCATAGTGAAGTGAACAGAACCAGGAGAATATTGGACACAGTAACAGCCATATTGTTTGATGAAGAACTGTGAACGACATAGTTATTCTCAGCAATACAATGATCCAAGACAATCCCAAAGGACTAATGATGAAGCATACTATCCACCTCCAGAGAAGGAACTGATATGCTTTGAATACAGACTGAAGCATTCTTTTTTTTCACATTCTTTTCTCTCATTCTTCTTTTATTTGATTCTTCTTGTACAAAATGACTTACCATTTTGGGAGGTGGAGTGAGAGGGATGGAATTTGGCACTCAAAACCTTAAATAAAAATGTTTTAAAAAATTAAGTAAGACTGAGTGCTGTCCTTTTATAGCAAATTGACAGCTGAGCACGGTGTCAACAGTTTAAGATTTCAAGTTCTAGCCCATGCTCAGGTAAAAGTACATTGGTTTGATTTTAATTAAGAACTAGAAATTACAAAGAAAAAAATTTTTATTCTTTCCTCCCAAAAAAAGGGGGGAAAAATCTGTCTCTAACCATTGACTATACTGTCCTAAAAATTAATGCAGCTTTGACTTCAATCTCCTACAAGTAAGGTTAGCTAAGCATCTGACAGTCATGTCTATCCATTTTTCAGGATGGTCTGTAGGAAGCCATTATTATAAATCTAACACTGTATATAAATTTTGGTTATTTCAAAAATATTGGTTATTGAGATCTGTGGCTATTATATAGGACCATAAATGTTTCCTTGTAGTGTTCAAATTGAAAATTATTTAATTAACTCCTTCTGTGAAAACTCAAAGGTTTCTTCCTCAAGGAAAATGGACCATGCTCTGCCAGCATCAGATCAGACTCCTGTCTTTTTTTCCTGGGTGAAAAACCAGTCTGCCAACTAGAATCTTATATTTTAGTCCAGCACATGTTAAACTCACCTAATGATCACTGGTGTGATTTCTAACTGATAAAGCTTTATATGTATTTCTTAGTATTATTAATGTAAAATTTATATATTGTATATATACATATATATATATAGTGAAACTTGGTAACACCAACATAGTTAGAAAAATAGCTTCTCTTTTCATTTGGATATTGTTAAAGTATATTTTCAGTGTAAAGAACATTCTATGTAGATTATAATAATGAAAAAAAATTTTTCTTGTTTTTATCTTATGTTTGACATGGTTATGACTTTGTTTCAGCTCTTCTGGTGACATGTTATATATTCTATAATGGTTAAACCTAAGAGCTACTGAGGTAAAAATACCTATCACCCCTAACTAAAATGGAAACGTTTACAAATTAATTTTATGTAAGTTGCACTTAAATTTGTTCAGAATGATTTTTTTTTGTTTAAAGCAATTTAGAGATACATCCAACTGAATTGAGATAACAACTAGAAATGGGTTTTGTTTCATATTTCAGATCCATAATATTGTTTATGATACTGTACAGATATACTACTTAAGATCACAATTTCTTTCTAATCTGGATGTTGCTATATTGCGAACAGAACTGTTAAAGTAAAAGAAAATGTTCAAAAACTGTTAATATTCTAAGATACTTGCCTGTAGTAAGGGGAAGTTTCATCTAAATCATTTGGCTATCACTTATAAAAAAATGCATGATTATTCCAGGAGTGGGGAACCTGCAGCCTCAAGGCCACATGTGGCCCTCTACGTCCTCAAGTACAACCCTTTGACTAAATCCAAACTTCACAGAACAAATCTCCTTATTAAAAAGATTTGTTCTGTTAAACTTGGATTCAGTCAAAAGGCTGTACCTAAGGACCTAGAAGGCTGCATATGGACTTAAGGCCACAGGTTCCTCGTCCCTGCGTTAAGCTATTAGGGGTTACTATAATAAGACCAATTTAATTGGGTATATTTTTTGGCATTGCTTCACTTAGTAAACTGAATCCCTTCCCACGTTGCATACACTTTTTGATGGGCGGTGGTGGTGGTGGTAATTAGGAATTTATTTATGGTAATTATGAATTTATAGTATAAGACTTTGGGAATTATGAAGTTACATCTAGAATGGTCTATACTGAAATTACATTTTAACCACCCTACTCTTAATATTAAAGGTTGAACGAGAGATAAGATATCTGTCAGTTTAGAGGTTTCTAGCTATATTACTTTGTGAAAATCTAATGATTATCCTTTTATATCAGGACAGATTTTAAGCTGTTTTTGAGAAAGTCAAATACTAGTAGAAAGGAATGTTAAGTAAAAATCTTTTGTGTGATTTTTTGAAGGCCTGATAAATTTTGTTAGCCAATTTGTTAACTTAAGAGTATTGACAACAATTTTGTCCAGCCTTTATGGTGATTAGTGAGACTTTGCTTTTTGAAGTGAAAACTTTTTGGGATCCGGAATACTCTTTCTGAGCTTCATTCTTAGGTTTGTTGTGTCCTTGGGCTAACCCTAAATGATCACTTCAAGAAAAATGCCAGTTGCTCAATGGGAGTGACATCTGAGATCTAAGACCAGTGGATATCTATCCCTGGGAGGGTAACCTTGGGAAGGCAAAGGTTGGATTCTCTTAATTTGTTTTCCCACACAAGAAATTACTTACCTGGTTCCATATTCTAGGCTGCCTGTAGTCATTCTGAGCCTTGGGCATAGGACCAGTATTGATGTGTTATATTCAAGTCCCTGCTTCTTCCTCTAATAGCAAATATCTCTAACTGGTGCAAGATTTTTTTTTATGATGACTGTCTTAGTGTTTTCAATCTGAGACTATAGTCAATGCTTGTTCTCAATGATATTCTTAATAAATGAATCCACCCAAACCTATGATTATTAGAACTTGCTATTTAAGACCTTATGGGATGGTAATTGATATTATTCTGAGACTGACTCTGGATATGATCATCAAGACATGCTCTTAGGCCAATGAGGCCAGGAACCCTATGGAGTTGACATCCGTGAACTGCATACAGGTGGAGTTCTGGTGGGAAAGGCTGGGAGAATGACTCTTGGGATAGACTGAGGTAGGATTCCTCTTACTCAATTTACCCATATGACATTTCCTCTTTGACTGACTTTAAGCCTGGCTATGCTAACTATATGACTCTTGCCTGGGACTGACATGAAGTTAGTGAGACATTTTTCCTTTACTATAGCTACGTACCCATCCTCCTTTTATGGCAAATTTCTGTAATTATGGTAGGTATAAATACATTATTGAATCTTTATCTCATAGGCAAATACTGGAGCACATCTGATCTACTATAATAAGATGCATATGATAATATGCATAACTGTAATGAGATGAAAAATAAGAGCTATTTAGCCTAGAAATTTAGTCCTTTCTATATTATAAACAACTAAGTAGATGAGCATTTGATCTTATCATCTGCCTGTTACTACTTAGAGATATTTTTGTATAAAATAAGGTCCTTAAATGTTTCAAAAAATTGTAATAATAATCAGATATTGATGCAAGAGTTTATGGAAACAAGCTGTTATTCTATTAATTATTAAGACTAAATTAGGAAGCAGAGCCAAGACGGCAACTTGAAAACAGGAACTTGCTTGAACTCTCCCCCAAATCCCTCCAAACACCTGTAAAAAATGACTTTAAACAAATTCTAGAGCTACAGAAGCCACAGAATGACAGAGTGAGATAAGTCTCCAGCCCAAGACAGCCTGGATGGTCGCTGGGAAAGGTCTATCATACTGTGATATGGGACCAAGCTGGGACCAGAGTACAGCCCAGCTTGGGCCGTGGGAGGCCAGAGTAGACTGGGCAGAGCAGGCCTCAGGGCCCTGAATCACTGAGCTGTGGCAGTTTCCAGACTTCTCAACCCACAAATGCCAAAGACACAGAGCAGGTCAGTGGGAAAACTGTAGGACCTGGGGGAAAGAAGTGCCTGGTCCTGCCCTAACCCCAGGGCAGCAGAAGTGGCTGCAGCTGTGGCTGCAGCTGCGACTGTTGTGACTGCTTCCTGAGCTCCAGGCTCACAGACAGTGGGGGATATCAGGTGGCTGATCAGAGCAGGAGTGCAGGGATCTCTTTGCTGGCACCAAGGCAGCATTCCCTCATTTTGCCCTGCTTGGATCTGGGTCGCAGTCCTGGTTGTCCATCCTTGGGGGAAGAGGAGCATTGGTGTGGCAGAGCTTGTGGTGACTGTGGCGAGAAAGTCCTCCTGGTAGTTATGTGGCAGAAAAGAGTGCTTGCATTCACAGACCAGAGCGCAGAACTGGAGAGGAGTGTCATACCACCTCAGAATATCTCTGAAAACAGCAGCATGAAACCCCTGAAGCTTGGGACAAAGCATTCTCCACTCTGGAAGTAGTTATACTCTGACAAAGAGCTCAAAAGTCAAGTAATTGGCTGGGAAAATGAGCAGGCAGCATAAAAGGACTATAGAATCTTTCTTTGGTGACAAAGAAGATCAAAACCTACAGCCAGAAGAAGTCAATAAAGTCAAAGATCCTACATCAGAAGCCTCCAAGAAAAATATGAATTGGTCTCAGGCCATGGAAGAGCTCAAAAAGGATTTGGAAAGGTAAGTAAGAGAAGTAGAGGAAAAAATGGGAAGAGAAATAAGAGTGATGCAAGAAAATCATGAAAAACATGTCAATGACTTGCTAAAGGAGACCCCAAAAAAATACTGAAGAAAATACCACCTTAAAAATAGACTAACCCAAATGGCAAAAGAGCTCCAAAAAGCCAATGAGGCGAAGAATGCCTTAAAAGGCAGAATTAACCAAATGAAAGAGGAGGTTCAAAACACCACTGAAGAAACTACTACCTTAAAGATTAGATTGGGGGTGGAGCCAAGATGGCGGCTGGAAAGCAGGGACTAGTGTAAGCTCCCCACCAAGTCCCTCCAAAAACCTATAAAAAATGGCTCTGAACCAATTCTAGAACTGCAGAACCCACAAAGTGGCAGAGGGAAGCATGGCTCCAGCTCAGGACAGCCTGGATGGTCTCTGAGTAAGGTCTATCCTGCACGGAGCTGGGAGCTGAGGGGAGCGGAGCTGAGCAGAGCAGAGCAGAGCCCAGCGTGGGCAGCGTGGACCAAGGAGACCAGGAGCCGGTTGGAGTGTGCCCTAGCACCCTGAATCAGTGAGCTGCAGCAGTTACCAGACCTCTCAACCCACAAACAGCAAAGACAACAGAGAAGGTTAGTGGGAAAAGCTGCGGGGATGGAGTTTGTGGTTCAGCCATCGCCCCTGGGACAGCAGAGGTGGGGTAGCTTTAGAACTACAGCTACAGTTGCTTCTGGCCCCAGGCCCACCTGGTGGGAGGAATTAAGTGGCTGATCAGAGTAGGAGTGAAGAGCTTGCTGAAGATCTAAG
>CM053624.1:261481942-261592276 GCA_028646595.1 Phalanger gymnotis
GGAACTCAAGGTTTTAAAAAATAGATGTTCAAAAGTAAAAAAGTTTTTTTTTCATGCAACTAGAAAATAAGTTGTACAGGCAATGGGGCATAGAGATTTATCTTGCCCTACAAGAAAAGAAGGGAAAGGAGGATGGGAGGGGAGTGGGGTGACAGAGGGGAGGGCTGACTGGGGAACAGGGAAACCAGAGTGTACGCCATCTTGGAGGGGGGGGGTGGAAATGGGGAGAAAATTTGTAATTCAAACTCCTGTGAAAATCAATGCTGAAAACTAAACATATTAAAAAAAAATTAAAAAAAGATTAGGTTGAAGCAAGTGGAAGCTAGTGACTTTATGAGAAATCAAGATATTTTAAAACAGAACCAAAGGAATGAAAAAGTGGAAGACAATGTGAAATATCTCATTGGAAAAACCACTGACCTGGAGAATGGACCCAGGAGAGAGACTACCTGAAAGCCTTGATCAAAAAAAAGAGCCTAGATATCATCTTTGAAGAAATTATCAAAGAAAACTGCCCTGATATAGTCATATTCTGTGTGGAAACACAATCGGGATAACACAAGATTGAGCAGCTTCTACATCAAGTGATCAAAGGGCCTGGAATATGATATTCCAGAAGTCAAACGATCTAGGATTAAAATCAAGAATCACCTACCTAGCAAAACTGAGTTTAATGCTTCAGGGCAAAATATGGATTTTCAATGAAATAGAGAACTTTTAAGCATTCTTGATGAAAAGACCAGAGCTGAATAGAAAATTTGACTTTCAAATACAAGAATCAAGAGAAACATGAAAAAGTAAACGGGAAAGAGAAATCATAAGGGACTTACTAAAGTTGAGCTGTTTTGTTTACATTCCTACATGGAAAGATGATATTTATACCTCATGAGACCTTTCTCAGTATTAGGGTAGTTGAAGGGAATATACATATATATATAGACAGAGGGCACAGGGTGAGTTAAATATAAAGGGATGATATCTAAAAAAATAAAATTAAGTGAGAGAGGAATATATTGGGAGGAGAAAGGGAGAGCTAGAATGAGGTAAATTATCTCACATAAAAGTGGGAAGAAAAAGCTGTTATAATGAAAGAGAAGAGGGGATAGGTGAAGGGGAATGAGTGAATCTTGCTCTCATTAGATTTGGCTTAAGGAGGGAATAACATACACACTCAATTGGGTATTCTACCCCACGAGAAAGTAGGGGGGGAAGGGAACGGGGGGGAGGGATGATAGAAGGTAGGGCAGATTGGGGGAGGAGGTAGTCAAAAGTAAACACTTTTGAAAAGGGACAGGGTCAAAGGAGAAAGCTGAATAAAGGGGGACAGGATAGGATGGAGGGAAATATAGTCTTTCACAACATGACTATTATGGAAGTGTTTTGCAAAATGATAAACATATAACCTATATTGAATTGCTTGCTTTCCAAGGAGAGTAGGTGGAGAGGGAAGAAGGGAGAGAATTTGGAACTCAAGGTTCTAAAAACAAATGTTAAAAAAAATTGTTTTTACATGCAACTGGGAAATAAGATATACAGGCAATGAGGTATAGAAACCTATCTTGCCCTACAAGAAAGTAAAAGGCAAAGGGATTGGGGGTGGGGGAGTGGGGTAATAGAAAGGAGGGCAGACTGGGGAAAGGGGCAATCAGAATACATGAAATCTTGGGGTGGGGAGGAGGGCAGAAATGGGGAGAAAATTTGTAACTCAAAATCTTGTGGAAATGAATGTTAAAAACCAAAGGCCCTTGAAAAGAAAATGAAGTAGGTGAATGAGGGTCAAAGGAAGCCAAGGTCAATGGAAAGAGGTTGATAATTTTCACAGTATTAGGAGAGGGCAGAGTGGAGTAATGTCAGAAGGCACCAGGTGAAGGGAAAGGTATGGTTGTATTGGAGATTATGAGTAAGATGGGACCCATCTTCCCACCCTCCAAATGAGTGATCCTGAAGCCCATGGACTCCTGCCAGAGTCTTTCATTTTGGAGACTATCCATCTCTATCTGTAGGACCCTAGGCAAGTCATTTAACTTCTTTGAGTCCCAATTTCTTAACCTGTGAAAAAGGACACTATGGGGAAGGGAGTCAAATATAAAGTGCTTTGCAAACTTTAATAAATAAGTAAATAAATAAAAATTTTAAAAATACCCCAAAAAGGACTAAATTAAAAAATAACAATTTAAAAGGAAAAAATTTAGTACAAGAATTTAGTACAATTAATTTCCTTAGAGAAGAGTAGTTTATGGAATATGTTGTGTTATCTAAACGGGAAAAGTCAATTTTATTTGGGTTTATTACTTAATTTGGAAGTACTACCTGAGTATTGAGTGTGTCTTGAAGTGTGAACATGTTTTATTGTAGACAATTTATTTGATATGCACTGTCTTGAACTGATTACTCAATATATTTATACATCCCATCTCAGAACCTTTTGTTATTATTGAAGTTAATTTGGCAACTTTTAAATGAATTCTGTTATGATCATCTTCTTATTAAAAAAAAAGTTCTGTTATTAGTTCTTTAACAGAATCTCAAACTCCTGAGGGGGTAATGAGCAGGTAAAACTAAATCATTAGAGTAAATAAAAAAAATTACTAATAATAACGAGAGCAGATAATCATAAATTATATGTGTCAAATATAAAATCAGGTTAAAAAATTTTCAGCCTGTATTTGAATTTCCCAAATATATCAAGATGCCAGTTAGCTAACTTATATCACAAGGCCATTATAGGCATTAAATTGAAGTCTCTTTCTTCTCTGGAACTTGAATAAATAAACATTAAAAGTTATCAAAGTGCTCATTCTGTAAGTTAGTGTAACAACAATGCCGCTTGCAACTACTGTGGAGGTGTAAGGACAATAACACTAGCACACAGGAGGGCTGCTAGCACAGGTTCTTTGATCTGCTTTTCTAAGGAAAGCAACTTTAAGGGTTTTACAACCTCACTTTAATTAAACATACATATATCATTCACTTAGTTCAGGGGAAAAAGTCAGTACCCTGAACTTCAGAGAAAACACAAACAGAAATTACAAGCAGAAATTACATAAATAGAGCAAATAACACAAATCAGCAGACAAGGCTTCTGTCTTTTCATAGCAATACAAACACAGTTACCAGAGAGCCAAGCACCAACATCTGGGTTTTTAAATCTGGGGGGCTCCTTAATGGTTACCTAGAGTCTCATCTGGCCAAATCACATGAACATTCTTCCAATGAGTGAGCCCCCAAAGCGAAATGCTAACCTCAGAGTATATACACTCTCCTTCAGGGTCAGAGAGCAGTCACAAGCATGTGAGTTAAACTCATGTGACTTAGGCTTTCTTGTGACTGAAGCAGGTCATCAAAGACTCTTGATTCAAAGACTCAATCAAAGGCACTTGATTGCCTTAGTGCTGAGAAGCACTCCAAAAGAAAAAGCAGCAAGAAGTACCACTTTGCTTGCCATTACAGTTAGATCCTCATGGATTCTTTTATATGCTCCCTTCATCCTGGCAGTGTTTGAATATCTGTTTCAGATAAGGATAGGAGCATCAAGGCGTATGGAAAAATGTAAATTGTCTGATTTAGCAGTTTTTAGTCAGGTTTGAGCTAGCTGCCACTACTTGACCTGGTTATTGGTGAAGCAAACTTGAATTGTGTTAAGATCTATTTTGTAAGAGATTTTAATGGAGAAAGAGATTCCTAAAAGTGACCAGAACTGGAGAAGCAAATTTTCCAGAAGTTGCTCTGAAGCGCCACCCATTCCAGAAAGCCTAGGAGGAGAGATTTCTAGAGGACCAGAGGACTGTATCAGGAGATGTTTTCCGAAACCAGACAACTTTATGAGATGTCTGAGACCTAAGCTATGATGGATTAGTGAAAAGGACAATGAGAGTGGATCATCATTCTCCAATTGATGAGCATCTGTTTCGAAAATAACACACAGGAGGCTCTGGAGTTTTCAGACATCAGCCTCTAACAGGTTCACTCTTGATCTGATCAGACAGGAAGGACAGGGAGACAGCTTCGGAAGGGTTAATAATCTTACTTTATTCCAGTCTAGTCTTCTCAAGAGAGAGTTGCTGATGATGGGAGCACCAGATCCTACCGCATTCCCTAATCACCCTTCTCAAAGGGGCCGACAAGAATTCAGGGCAACTACCCCTACGTCTCAATGGGGTAAATCGAGACAGGCACAGAATTCCAGCTGATGCACTCTCCTAAATCCCCTCAAGCCTCAACGGGGGCTGGTTGAAGCAGGTGCATGCATTCTTCTATGCATTAGCCAAATCCCAAATGGATTCCCCCATGGATTCCCTACTCACTGACCACTGCCCGCTTGCTTTATAGGACAGCAGACAAAGAAGGCATCTTGCCATCATCAAGCTCACGGGTTAACTTTAGCAATATCGTCATTCTGTGTAAGCATAGTAAATATCGCATCGTTACCCCTATACCCTATCGCATAGCCTCAGTAGGACTATCATTATGATTTTAGGAATTACTATCTAGGATCCTTGGGGTTATTCGGGGAGTTATTATCTAACACCTGGAAACTAGACATTGCCATGGCCATGAATCTCAAGAAACGAAACTCTAAAAGGATAACAAAATCCTCCTTACTTACAGCATCCCCTCAATTTACATTTTTTTGCCACCACAGAAAAAACAGCTATAAATATTTTTGCACACGTTGGTCCTTTTTCCTTTTTTATAATGTCTTTGGGATACAGATCTAGTAGTGGTATTGCTGGATGAAAGGGTGTGCACAATATGATTACCCTTTGGGCATAGTTCCAAATTGCTCTCTGAATGGTTGGATCAGTTCACAATTCCACTAACAGTGCATTAGTGTCCCAATTTTACCACATGAAGAAGATTATTCTATAGTGAGTAGGCAGCAGAAGATGGTAGAATGTTCCTGAGTGAAAAAGCCTGAGGAACTGAAAGAAGTTCCAGGATGAATAGAGGCGTTATTTTGACGTTCAGAAGATCACAGGTCTGGAAAGGGAAAAAAAAAAAGTAGTCTGACTCTGGGCAAATCACTTGACCCTTTTTACCTCAGTTTCTTCATCTGTAAAATGAGCTAGAGAAGGAAATGGCAAGTCATTCTAGTATCTTTGCCAAGAAACCCCCCCAAAAGGGCCACAAAAAAGTCAGACACAACTGAAAATGACTAAACAACAACAATCTTGATTTGGGAACTTCCCTAACCAGCAAGAGTTTCCCACCTTCAGACCAAGAACCAAGGTGGCTTTCTTTCACTAATTCATAGAGTTAGGTCAGTGAGGGCTTGCATGCTTGTGGTTCCATTTCCATCTTATTAACTGAGTGACTGTCTCAGATGAAGTGAAAATTTTGTAATCTTAAATTACCAAGGCTTCCCACCGGGCCTACCCTCTATTCAAATTAATTCAAACATTTTTTGTAGGGAATGGTGTGCTTAGGGAAGGGACCTTCAGCCTAGCTAACCTGCAACTCCAAAGTACTGGAATACTAGACAGAATTATAGGGCAGAATATTGTCACAGTCTTCATAGTACCAGTTAAGTAGTGCAGTGGGGATGGTTGTTGCAATAAATTAGCTAACAAAATTTATCATACAAAAGATTTTTTAAAATCTTAAATTTTTTTTTTATCTTTTTCTCACAAATTTTTTACTTAACATTCCTCTCTACTAGTATTTGTCTTTCTCAAAAACAGCTTAAAATGTGTCCTGATATAAAAAGATCATCATTAGACTTCCATAAAAACTCATTCTTCCTTAGTAAAGAGATTACTAGGAGCAGCCAGAGCTTTAATGTTATTTCACATGTCATTTTTGGCCTCTTACTTTCTATTTTTTTAAAAATAATACTTAATTTTTTCCAATTACATTTAGAGACAATTTTTGACATTCACTTTTTACAAAATTTTGAGTTCCAAATTTTCTTCCTCCCCTGGCCTCTCTTTAAGGACAGTTAGCGATTTGATATGTTATATATGTGCAATCATGTAAGACATATTTCCCTATTAGTCATATTGATAAGGGGCAAGTTGAGTTGCTGCCCGACGTCTCTAAAGAATTTTAAAGATCCGGGAGGACTCCAAGCCAGTTAGAAAGATTTATTATGGTTTTGAGGTTTCATGCTCTGGTGAGTGGCTAAGTTCCTTAGAGGAATTAGCAACTTCAGTAAGGCAAGACAGACAATTTTATAGTACATATAATGCTGATTACACAAAAAAAATTTACATACGATATAGGGATATGATTAATATTAAAAAGGCAAGAGGGGTTTGTGAAGAGATCAGGTAATAGGGGAGGGGTCCCAGCCCTGGTGGAACTGTGCATGCAGTTACCCACAGTGCATACAGGAAAACCCAAAAAGGGAGTAAAGGGGGAACATGTATGTATGATAATGAAATTATAATAAACCTCTCTACACCGTAAGTTCACTCTAGGTCACCTCTTTATTATTATTGCACAGGTGCTATCTTAGGGTGGTCCCCTTCCTATGGTTTGGTGGCCAAGCATCCTGCTTTATATCCTGGTGGTGCTGCTTTCTGATTGGCTAGCTATTGTAGTCCCGTCTGGTCAAGATGGATGATGTGGTTAAGGTTGAGTGCATGGACACATCTGTTTTTCTGGGAAATATGTGAATTAAATCTGGGGGTAGAGGCTAGCTAGAGGATTAATTCTGGGGGCAATGGTTAGCTAGAGGCAGTGGATTTGTCTATGATTGAGTTTGGGGGCCTGTGATGTGGTTAAGGCCATATTGTGTGGTCAAATCAGGCCATGCCTGCTGTTCAGTGGGACCCATAAGGAAGTTAGAATATTGGGGCTAGGGGCAGCTCTATTAGGATTCCATCAATATTGTGAAAGAAGAAATAGAAGAGGGGCAGCTAGGTGTCACAGTGAGTAGAGCACTGGCCCTAGAGTAAGGAGGACTTGAGTTCAAATCCGGCCTCAGACACTTGACACGCTTACTAGCTGTGTGACCTTGGGGCAAGTCACTTAACCCCAACTGCCCTGCCTTCCCCCTTCCAAAAAAAAAAAAAAAACAAAACAAAAAAAGAAGAAACAGAAGAAAAGGAAAAAAAAACATGAAAAAAGGTGAAAATAATACGCTTTGATTTGCATTCAGACTCCATAGTTCTTTCTCTGGATGTGGATAGTGTTTTCCATCACCAGTCTTTTGGAATTCTCATGTATCATTGTGGTGCTGAGAAGAGCTAAGTCAGTCATAGCTGACCATCACACAATGTTGCTGTTACTGTGTACATTGTTCTCCTGGTTCTGCTCACTTCACTTACCTACCATCAGTTCATATAAGTCCTTCCAAATTTTTCTCAAATCCACCTGCTCCTCATTTCTTAAAACACAATAGTCTTCCATTGCATTCATATACCACAACTTGTTCAGCCATTCCTCAAATTGATGGTCATCCCCTCAATTTCCAATTTTTTTGCCACCACAAAAAGAACTGGTATAAATATTTTTGTATGTGTAGGTCCTTTTCCCTTTCCTTTGATGTCTTTGGGATACAAATCTAGTGGTGGCATAGCTGAATCAAAAGGTATGCATGGTTTGATTGCTTTTTGGGCAGGGTTCCAAATTGCTCTCCAGAATGAGTAGATCAGTTCACAACTCTACCAACAGTGCATTAGTGTCCCAATTTTCCCACATCCTCTCCAACATATATCGTTTTCCTTTTCTGTCGTATTAGCTAATTTGATAGGTGTGAAGTGGTACCTCGGAGTTATTTTAATTTTAATTTTTCCATTCAGTAGTGATTTAGAGCATTTTTTTCATATGACTACAGATAGCTTTGATGTCTTCATCTGAAAACTGCCTTTTCATATCCTTTGACCATTTATCAATTGAGGAGTGCTTTGTATTCTTACAAATTTGACTCAGTTCTCCATATGTTTGAGAAATGATGGTCCCTTACTTTCTGTGATTAGATCCTAGAGTTGGTCTCCAACTCTCCTACAGTTAGTCAACAAAAATTTATTAAGTGCCTTACCATGTGCCAGCACTGTGTCAAGTGCGAGATGGTATACTGAGAGGATACAAGATGTATACAAGTAAGCAAGACCAATACAAAGTATGTCTATATAAAACAATTTAAAGTAATTATTTGAGCGGAAGTCAAAAAATGATGAACATCCTCTGCTTTCAAGAAGCTTATAGTCTAATAAAAATTAGACTCAGGGATATGCTGACAAATGTTTAACAACCAGCTCTCTGGGAAAATGTAAGCATGATTCATTTTTCTATTTTTAAAAGTTCAAATAATATTTTATTTACATATAAAACAATTTTTGGCATCCTATATTTTTTAAGTTTTGCATTCCAAATTCTGTCTTTCCCTCCCTCCTCTCTCTCTTCTTTGAGATGGCAAACAATCTGATATAGGTTGTACATGCGCAATCATGTAAAACATATTTCCATATTAGTCATTTTGTGGAAGAAAACTGGAACCAAAAAAAAAAGAAATGAAAGAAGGAAAGAAAGTAAAAAAAAATAGTATGCTTTAGTTTTCTTTTGCTCAAAGGAATAGCATTTTTCATCATGAGTTCTTTGGGAATCCATGACACATTTTTCAGTCTAATTTGTATTATTGCTTTTTTTTTATTACTTTTTTAAAGTCTACAAATCAACAAATAACAAAAAAAGCTCTGATTTGTAGCAATCTCTGATTTCCGAATTGTAAATGCTCACACAGAAAATTTTAAATGGTTTTCTCTCTAGCAGATACGAGCATATTCTAATATCTCACTGATTAAATTACAAGTATATACTTGAAAATTTAAGGAGGGAGAAATCAGTAACAAGCAGGGGGAATCAGAAAAGCTTCGGCAGGAGGCAGCGTCTGAACAGAGCCAAATTAAGGATTATAAAAGAGCTGAAGAAGAGTTGCAATCTGGGTATGTGGGATGAATTTATTTGATTGTTCATACAAAGGCACTGAGGACTGGAAATGGGACCCCGGATCCCAGGATCAGCAAATAGATCAATTTGGCTGGACCCTAAGTTCGATAAGTTTGTAATTTGAGTTGGGAAGGATTTTTCTATATTTTACATCCAATCCTAGTTATTAGGGAGTCCCTGAAGGTTCTTGAGCAAAGAGGCAACATTTTAAGAAGAACAAGCACGGAAAGGTTCAAAAGGTGTCAGGGTTTAGTGAAAGGACTGGAGTCCCTGTCATACAAAGCGGAGTTCAAGGAACTGGGGGATATTTAGAATGGCAAAGGAAAGACTGGGGCAGGATGGGGTAGGAAAACGAGTGAAGGGTGGGGACCTGAGAAACTGTTGCCTACAAGTATTTGAAGGACTATCGTATCAAAAAGGAATTAGCATGTTCTGCTTGGACCCAGAAAGCAGAACTAGACTGGCGAGTGGAAGAAGTTATGGAGAGACAGATTTACTCCCCAGTTTTAGGAAAAACTTCCCAGCAAATAGAGCTATGCCAAAGTGAACTGTTTTGCCTCTGGAGGTGGATATATACATACACACACACATATACATACATACACACATGCACATATACGTATACAAGTATTTTGCCGTTCAGTCGTTTTTCAGTCGCGTCTGACTCTTTGTGACCCCATTTAGGATTTTCTTGGCAAAGATATTGAAGTGGTTTGCCATTTCCTTCTTTGGCTCATTTTACAGATGAGGAAACTGAGGCAAACTGTGTGCTCTGGGTCACACAACTAGTACGCGTCTGTGGCTAGATTACATACACATATACACATACATGCATATACATACACACATATACACACGCAAATACATATAGATGCATAGTCTTCACGCAAAGACTGGGTGACCACTTTGTAACACTAAAAGGGAGATTCTTGTTCAGCTACAGACGGACTAAACGATACACGGCTGCTGGATAGTTCCCGGCCGATCGTCGATTTATTTCCCCCTCCCTGGGATTCCTTCCTGCAGCAGTCACTGCAGTCGATCGCTTTCCAACTCGCTTCTCCATCCCTCCTTCCTCCTCTAAGGTGGAGCGGGCTCAGTCTCCAGGCTCCGCAGGATTGTCAGCGCCCGTCCGCTCGCTGTCAATAAAGTTTGTTGAAAGCGAGGCTCGCCTACTGAGGAGAGGGCTCTCCCATAGTGCCCCGCGGTAGGCGGGTTTGGATTTTAAATCGCTGCAGCCAATCGGCGGCGCGGACCGCTCGGTAACGTTCCCGGCGCTGGGTTTGAATTCTGGGCTATTTGCGCTGACCCTGCAGCCGCGCCGCTTGGGGCTGGGCAGAGCGCGGCCGAGCCTAGCCGAGCAGGAACCGAGCCGGAACCGAGCCGAGCCGAGCCGCGCCGAGACAAGCCGGAGCCGCGCCGCACTCGGGCAAGCCCAGCCCGGAGAGAAGTTCGAGAAGGAGGACGGAGCGGCAGCCTGCAGAGCACAGAGAGGCGTCGGGTCCGGCCGGGGACGGCGGCAGCTGCACCATGAGCTCGGCGCCCGCGAAGCTGCCCCTGCGGCAACCCGGCGTGGGCTCCTCGGAGTCCCGGGGCAAGCCCCCCTCCGTCTGCGGGGCCGGAGCCGGAGCCGGAGCGGGCGGCGGGACCGCGACCGCCCCTCCCGCAGCCTCGCCGGAGATCCCCGAGGTGCTGGTGGACCCGCGTAGCCGGCGGCGCTATCTGCGGGGCCGTTTCCTGGGCAAGGGCGGCTTCGCCAAATGCTTCGAGCTCTCCGACCTGGAGAGCAAAGAGGTATTCGCGGGCAAGATCGTGCCCAAGTCGCTGCTGCTGAAGCCGCACCAGAAGGAGAAAATGTCCATGGAGATCAACATCCACAAAAGCCTGGTCCACCAGCACGTCGTCGGCTTCCACGGGTTCTTCGAGGACAGCGACTTCGTGTTCGTGGTGCTGGAGCTGTGCCGCCGGCGGGTGAGCGCCCCCCGAGACGAGGGGCAGGGGAGACGTTGGTGCTGGGGGGCTATCGGAGGGGTGGAGGGCCCCAGCATCCCTAGAGGGCCTGCAGGAAGGAGGGATGGGGGTAGGGCTGGGGCGTGCCCTCTTTGCGGTCTCCCCACGCAGCGGTCACCATAGAACCAGCGTGGGCACTTAGGGAGAGCCTAGGGGGTTGGGGCCCGGCCGAGGTAAACCCAGCAAATGACCCAAAGTTCCATCGTGCCCTCGAGTTCTCAAGTTCAAGGGCTCAATGGATGTCTGAGTCTTCCAAGTGCCTTCAAGGCAGGGAGAAAGTGAGCCACCTGGGAGCACTTTCTTAATCAGAATTAGGGTGGAGCAGCTCTCTGCCTGCTGCTCCCGCAAGGTGTGAATGATAAGACCGACACCCACATGACCCCCCTACCCCTGTAAGAGAGTCTGAGACCCTTTGACTTAGCGCTCGCCTCTCCTCCTGCCTCCCACAGTCCCTGCTGGAGCTCCATAAAAGAAGGAAAGCAGTGACCGAGCCCGAGGCCAGGTATTACCTTCGCCAGATTGTCCTGGGCTGTCAATATCTCCATGAAAACAAAGTTATTCATAGAGACCTCAAGTTGGGTAACCTCTTCCTCAATGACGACATGGAGGTGAAGATAGGTAAGACCGGAAACCCCTTGAACCAGGCTGGGATTTTCTACAGGAAGAGCAAGAACTTCATACGTGGACAGACGTAATTGCAGGATGACTGTGCCGTGTGGCTGTTCAGGACCCTTGGATTAGCCTGAAATCTTTGAGACTGGTGCCCTTTCTGCAAGCCAAAGGGCCCAGGACGGTGTTATAGGCTTCTTTTTAGCTTTGCTGTTTGTTAAGTAACTCCTCTCAGCTAAAAGGAAATAGCTATGCTTGAATGCACAACCTCATGGAAGTGAGCTCTAGATTGAAGAAGATTTAGCCCTAAAATGCTTGCAGAACAGCGTTTGCCCAGAGTCCTATTTCCCTCACACAGCTCCGTGTTTTATAGAACAAGTGGGAGATGGGAGGTGAGGGCAGCCACAAGTTGGTAGCTAAAGGGATACTGTAGAAACAATCAACAAACCATGCTTTTCTTTGTTTCTCCAGTACAACAGAACTGGGGAACCAGGGGGAAAAGATGTGTTCCTGGGTTTACTGTGGAAACCAAAAGGGATTCTGGATCTTATTTCATAAAGATTTGGAGACAGGCACCTATTGTACAAGAGAGGATATTACTCCTCTCCCTTCCTTCCCCCTCCCCCAATACACACAGTGAGATGAGGCAGGGGTGTTAATGCTCTCTTATAGGCTTTAGATTGCCCTAGTCTGGGGAGATGGGATGGAAAAATTGTATTTTATATTGTAGGCCACTTTGTTGTTTATATTGTAGGCAAACATTGTTGAAAGGGCCCCAGGCTGCTAGGTGCTGGAAGCCGGTATCAGTAACAACTGAAATGGTACTATGTGGGTCAAACCAATCTGGATTCCTGGGAAGAAAAATGATTTGCTGCCTAACTCTTATTACAGGTGACTTTGGATTAGCAACCAGAGTAGAATATGATGGTGAGCGGAAGAGGACGCTCTGTGGAACACCCAACTACATAGCTCCTGAGGTGCTAAGTAAGAAGGGCCACAGCTTTGAGGTGGATGTCTGGTCCATTGGGTGTATCATGTGAGTAGGGGCTTAACTCAATTCTTTATCAGAAACCCAAGAGACTAGAATGACAGAGGCAATCCTCCATTTATAAATAGGCAAGGCCTGGCCTTCCTTTTTTTAGCTCTCTTATCCTTTTGTCTCAGGGAAGAGAAGAATAGAAGGAAAGGTCATCCGGGGAAGATGGGATTCCAATGACAAGAACCCTGGGCTTTGGGGACAGTGAGGAGGTGGGCAGGACAGATGGAAGACTTGGCTATTGCTTTTAGGTGATTGTGGTTATCTGAAAAAAGATCCTTAGAGAGTAAGAGGAATGGAAGCTTGTTTCTCTTGATACTGGCATCCCAGCCAGTACCCAGTTTTCTCCCCTTTGCTGTTGACTCAACCTTAGAACCTGAAGGATATTTTTCTGGGTCGTTCAACTTTCACACTTGCTTGCAAGAAGTCGGCTTCGCAAGCTCAAGATGATAGAGGCACAGTTCCAAAATTTTCTTGAAAAAGCTCTTTCTGTATCTTAGCAGAGTGCAAGCTCAATGTTAGTCATGAGTATAATTTGGTAGCCAAAAGTGATGTGATCTTGGTCTGCATGTAGAGACAACACTTCCAGTCAATCAGTAAGGAAGGAGGAGATGATTATCTTACAAAACACAGACTCCATCTGGAGTGTTGTGTTTAGTTCTGGATAAAACCGTTTAAAAATAACTTTATTAATAAACTGGAGGGTATCCAGGGGAATGGAACCTGGATTGTAAAGTGAAGGACCTTGAGTCCATGTAACATGAGGCTCATCTGAAAGAATGGACTGTATTTAGCCCGGAGAAGAGAAGGGGAACGTGAGAGCAGACTTTAAGTGTTTTAAGGGGGGTCACATGGAAGAGAACTACTCCTCTTGTTAGACTCCAGAGGGAAGAATCAGGAATGAAGGGTAGATGTCACAAAGAGGCAAAATTATGCTTGAGGTTAGATAAATATTTCCTTGAGTTACCCAAAAGTTGAATGGGTAGCTTTGGCAGGAAGTTAGTTTCTCCTCACCAGAGATCATAAGATCAAAAGTTTAGAGCCGGAAGGGAAAGTTGAATAATTTGTCCAACTAATAACTATTTGAGGTGGTGTTTGCACTCAGGTCCCCCTGACTTCAAGACCCAAGACCTCCCCAATAGACCATATTGCCTCTTGGTCTTTAAATAGTTGGGATTACTACTTCGAGTTGAGACTCCACTACAATTGTGGTTCCTTCCAACTCTTAATTCTATGTTTGTGTTTTATTATTGGTTGTTTGGGATTAATTTACATTAGGAGACCTGACTGAAGTCAAGCTTTTTCCCTTTGACACCACTTCCCTTCTTTATATTTGCAGGTATACTTTATTGGTAGGCAAACCCCCCTTTGAAACCTCGTGCTTAAAGGAGACCTACATCAGGATCAAGAAAAATGAATACAGCATTCCTAAGGTAGGCTGAGGTTCCAGAGTGGACATTCCATTGATTGTGAGTTCTTCTGAGCGAGCTCTGGGGCAAGAGCTCCTGTGTCTAATATCTATCTCAGAAATGTGAAGGCTAGATCTTTCACGTATGAATGATTCCTTCGCTCATACAACTACCACCTTACTTCAGACCTTTTCACTCCTTGCCTGTATTATTACACTAGCTTTTAATAGGTTTCCCTGTGTCTAGTCCCTCCTCTGTCCAGTCCACTGTCTACGCAGCTGCCAAATCGATATTCCTAAAGCATAGACCTAACCATTTTACTTCTTTGTACAATAAGCTTTAGTAACTCCAAATTCCTTCTAGGAGAAAATAGTAAGTTGTTTGGAATTTTAAAGCCCTTCATGAGATGCCTTATTGCACATTACACTCCACATTTACTTATTTGCTGTTCCATTTCTTGTTGTCTCTGTGCCTTTGCACAGGCTCTCTGTGTCTCCCATACGTTCTCTCCTCACCTCCACCACCTAGAATCCCTAGCTTCCTTCAAGGCTCAGCTCAAGTGCTGCTTCCTCTAGGAAATCAGCCTTGATCTGCCAGGTTGCTTGTGTTCTTCACTCTGGAAATCAGCTATTTTTTATTTACATACATGTGTATGTTAATTTAAACTTACCTAGCTATGTTTGTGGTTTTCCTCCAGCAGATTGTAAGCTTTTAGAGGGCAGGGACTGTTCTTGGTAATCCTAGGATGTAGAACAATACCTGGAACATAGTTGGATAAGGGTATAGCTTTCAGAGTTCAGGTGGAAGTCTGGACCAGTTGCATAGATTTGGTTTTTAGTTCATTTATGGCTAAGAGCTTGTTTCTGAATTCGGTATTAATGTTTACAATAATTTACAATTATTTACAGCTATGATTGTTTACAGTTATTAGAAAAGTTTTTGAGGTTTCTCTCCCCTCTGGACTCTGTTGTAAAATATAGAATTGCATTAATAGGAAAAAACCATCTATGTATTCTTTAAGTGATGCCTTGGGAATACCACTGTTATGGGGAGCTCTAGGAAGCACTCATCTTAACCCTGAACTGTAAGATTTCCTCTCTAAACCCTGAGGAAACTTGAATTTTGAGGTCTTCTCAAAGCTTTGGGGGCACTAGTTTGAAATGCTACCTAGAAGTAGCTACAAATAACTCTCAACTAGGAAGCTGCACTTCTAGAAACATTTAAAACGCACATCCAAAGTATGAAATCAAATTTACCCTAACCCTGCTGCATGACTCCAAAAATTTGTTCTTTCCCCAACCCTACCATCCTAAAAAACCACAAACATGAGGGCAGCAGGTGGTGCAGTGAGTAGAGCACCGGACACACTGCCTAGCTGTGTGACCTTGGGCGAGTCACTTAATCTCAATTGCCCTCCAAAAAAGAAAACACAAACATTAACTGAGATGAAAGCACCAACTCATATCTGTAGATGTGAAAATAAGACTTTTCGGGGGAGGTGTCGTGTGTGTGTATGGTAGTGAAATGGATTTATGAGCAAACACTAAATAGACCTAAACAATACATTCATGTACTGTTTCTCAGTGCAAGTCATCACTGTTGTTTTTAATTAATGAATTTGTTTATTTTTAGTTTAAAACACTCACTGTTATAAGATTTTGAGTTCTAAATTGTCCCCCCTCCCCAAGATGGCATGCAGTCCGATCTAGACTATACACCTACAATCATATTAAACATTTCCACGTTAGTCATATTGTGAAAGAAGAATCAGAACAAAAGGGAAAAACCACAAGAAAGGAGAAAAAGAGAAAATAGTCTGCTTCAACCTGCATTCAGACTCCTTAGGTCTTTCCCTGTATGCAGGGAGCATTTTTCATCATGAGTCTCTTGGAATTAGCAAGTCATCACTGTTAATGCCGCTCACACTCACCAGGCATTTTCCATGTCTCTGACATCCTGGCAGTCCTTGATTTGTTAGCTATGTAGACTTAGCAGGGTAGTACACTGGTTGAGAAGGTTGAGCTTGGAGTCAGGTGGTGTAGACTTGGGTATAAAGCCTGATTTAGTCACTGTAATGTTGGGCAAATCACTTAATTCTCAACCTCAGTCTTTTCATCTGTAAAATGAAGGGGTTGGATTTGACAACCTCTAAAGTCACTTCATGCCCTAAATCTGTGATTAGGAATTTTGATGTTAGAGATGATTTACCCCACTACCCCCTCCTTAGTGAGCAGTTTAGGATTATTGAAAGTAATCTCATGGAAAATGCTGTCCACATCTAGAGAGAGAACTGATAGAGGCTGTTTTTCTTTTGTTCTGTTTCTTCATATATAACATGACATGGAAATAAGTTTTACATAATTGCACATATAGAACCTGTATCAAATGGGTTACCCTCTTAGGGAGGCAAGGGGAGGGAGAGAGAACATTTGAAACCCAAAATTTTATTTAAAAAATGAATGTTAAAAATTGCTTTTACATCTAATTAGAAAAAATAAAATTCTATGTAAAAGAAAAAAATTTAAAAAATAAAAATCAATGAAAGTAATCATGATTTCCCAAAGGCAGTCTCTTCCTTTTGCACAATTATGGCCCATCTTTAGTCCCTGTTCAAGACACACATTTATATGTGTGTGTTTATATAATATATAACATTTTAAAGGGTATCTTAAAAGTCTTAGAGTACATTTGAGCTTTAATAGTTTGAAACTGCACTAAGACTTTAGGAGCAGTGTGTGTGTGTATATACAGGCACATACATACATACACACAGAGATTAATTTGTTAACCATCCAGTGGCAAACCCTAGTCTGGCCAGTATAGGTTTTCTATTTACTTTGTTTTTTCATTGTTGATGACCAGGAGAAAACCTCTTCGATATTTATATACTTGCCTTGTATAAGCAATTGCACCAAGTGTTAAGAGACACAAGACTGAAAACACATTTGTGTATCCTGAAATTTTAAAAAGGAATTCAGTGACAAAAATCTAAAATCAAGGAGAGCGTTTTTGTCACTATCTAAGAGCATCTAGAGGAATAAAGAGCTAGTTTGGAAGACTTGAGGCGTTCTGTGCTCAGGAGTTTCTCAGTCTTCCCAGGGAACAGTGTTCCTCCAGCATGAGATGGAATCTTATTCATTGATGAGGCAGCAGCAGCCTAGGCTCTGTGTATCAGGAGCAGTAGGGTCTCTTTTAGTATGTTCGTTGTTGTTCAGTTGTTTGAGTCATATCTGACTCCTTGTGACCCCTTTTGGGGTTTTCTTGTCAAAGATATTGGGATGGTTTGCCATCTCCTTTTACAGATGAGGAAACTGAGGCAAACAAGGTTAAGTGATTTGCCCGGGGTCACCTACTTAGTAAGTGTCTGAGGCCAGATTTGAACTTGAGTCTTCCTGACTCCAGGCCAAGCCCTCTCTCTACCGCCTAGCTGCCCCTACTTATTTTGTGTATGGGACAAATCACTTAAAATAAGAGAGTTGGTTTAGGTGACCCCAAAAGTCCATTCTGACTTTAAATCTGTGATGCTTAAATGGAGCTGGGGTGATCTCCAATAGAACTGGGGCTCTGGTAAACACTTTTATCGCCTTCAGAAGGAACTGGGTAAGTCTAGCCAGCGGCCAGAAATGGAGCCAAGTATTTTCATGTGCATAAGAAATAAAATTAAACTCCATGTCTCTTGGCAGAGGAGGATTTCCTCCATGAAACACTGGCCTCCCAAGTTTTCTGTGTTTTATCTCAGCGAGAGATATCAGGTTTCATTCTATAGTGCAGACCTGCACAACTTGTAAACTTCTTTGAGCGCAGATAGGTTAGATGAGAGACAGACTGTCAATGGTTGGTTGCCTCTGGTCACATGACAAACAGGAGAGTGCGCAGTGGCAACCCTACATTTTGAGGGGCCTCCTGAAATCCTTTGGTAGGGCCTGTGAGCCATTGTTGTGCAGGGCTGCTGTAGGCCTTACGACTGGGTTTTCTCGGTCTAGTTCAAAGATCTTCGAGTATATTCTGTTATACCTCTGTTAACAAGGAGGGTGCTAAGCCAGGTGTTATGTTAGGCAAAAACCTATGCTGCTGAGGGAGTTTCAACCCTAAAAAAAATAGCAGGAGAAGAAGGGAAGGAAATCCAGAGAGACATTGTGGAATGGCCTAGGCCTAACCTGGGGAGAGGAGAGATCCTTTGTGACCACAGCTTTCTCTCCATTTTTCAGGGGCTGACTTACATATCTCATGGTCTTAGCTAAAGTATATAAAACAGCTTTTTAACTGAATCTGGTGATTGTATGTACAAGGTCATGATTCTTTTTAAGATGAGGGAGTGACAAAACCTCAAATCAGAGCATCCAGGTTTCTGTGTACTGGTGACCTAGACAGAGTGGCTGCAGTTGTCAGTTGTCTGCTGTTGCTAACACTTTAGGTGGAGAGGTGTACTTGGATTCAGCAAGACCTGAGTTCAAATCCTTCTGCAGACACTCGCTAGCTGTGTGACTTTCGGCAAGTCATTAAATTTTCTGGGCTTCAGTTTCTTCATCTGTAAAGTGAGGGTTATAATAGCACTTAGTCCCCAGGGTTGTGGGAATCAAGGGTTATGGACTAGACCTGTGATTTTTATATAGGGATCCCTATATGAGGGGACTTTCCTTATCAATGCAGGGCAAAAACTTCTCTGCAATTTATATCCTTGAGGAAGTGTCTTAGAGCACTAGGGATTAAGTGACTCACACAGCCAGCCTGTGTAATGGGCAGGACTCCGGGGCTTGGTGGCTCCAATGCCAGCTTTCTGTCTTCTTTGTCTTCTTCTTTCTGCCTCTCAGCTTCAAGTAAAATAATATATGTAAAGTACTTTGAAAGTTGTAAAGTGCTACTTAAATGTTAGCTGTTAATCGTTTTCACTTCTGATTCACAGCTATCTTCTCCCTTGCATTTTAGCACATCAACCCTGTGGCTGCCTCCCTTATCCAGAAGATGCTGCGCTCTGACCCTGCCTCCCGACCCACAATTAATGAGCTTCTCAATGACGAGTTCTTTTCTTCGGGATACATCCCTCCCCGGCTTCCCACTACTTGTCTCACAATCCCACCAAGGTTCTCCATTGCACCCAACAGTGTGGAATCTGGAGGCCGCAAGCCTCTCACAGCTGTTAATAAAGGTACAGCTAAGTGGATAGGCCAGACCTTGCGCCCAGGTGCCTTCTGGTCACCCAGCCCCTAGGATGTTTGATACCTCTCAAAGAAGCTTTGAAAATGAACAGAATTTCTCAGCCCACAGAACTTTTTTGTTTTTATGAACCCAGCCCCACCCCGACTGTCAAAGTGAGTGGGCTCTCACTGGGGTGTTTGAACAGGGCAGAGGTGGGTAACAGCTAGTGCTGGCCAAGTAATCTCTCTGTCCTTTCCAAGAAGAGGAGCCTGGCCTGAGGTTAACCTTGAAGTGCAAGGCTGGCATTAAGGTGGGAAGTGGTACCTAGCTCAACTGTCGGGGTTACTCTGTACTACAGCATCTAAGTTGGCCCTTAATTCCAGGTCCTACAGGGGGTGCTTGCCCTCAGAATCATCTAGCCTAGAAGAGTCACTTTCCACTGACTCTAAGCTTGGATAAATCAAACGTTACTCACCATTCAGGGATAATTGCACAGTTAACCTGGAGAATTATAAAAACAAGAGCAAGTCACTGTTTTGAAATGTAGCCAGTATGAAAATGACGAAACTCCCTTTTCAAAGTCAAGTCATTTGACACTGTTGTTAAGAAAAGACTGTACATAAGTAATTGTTGGGGAGTCTTTAGAAAGGATTTCTATAAAGCAAGACTTCCTAATAGTTTTTTGTATCATGGACCCCTTTGACAGTCTGAAGCCTACGGGCTCCACCGCAGAATAATGTTTTTAAATTCAGAAAATAAAATACATGGGATTACTAAGCACAAATCAGTTATGTTGAAACAAGGTTCTCAAGATGTTTTCTTGAAAAAATGTCTCAAAGCCCAGGTTAGAAAAATGTAGTTTGGACTAATTTGACCCCTAAGGTTTCTTCCAACTGCAGGTTGCTGAAAGGTGCTATTTGGTTTAGTCAGGTACCCAGAATATCCCATTACTAAGAATTATTAAGTGAGATGATTAAAGCAAAAATGCATTTCAAGTATTTGATAAAATCTTCATATAATATTCTTTGTAACTTGAGAGTAGGGAAGTACATGCTATGCTCATTTAACTCATTTATATGTGCTGTACTGGGTTAACAAGCTAAGTAGCTGGTAGAATAGCTATTCAGGTTTAAATTTCAGAGAAAGGAAGAGATATGAGGAAATCCTTTTTTTCTGTGACTGGAATTGGGGAATCTTCCCCCTTATTTATTTCTTTAAATATTTCCCAATTACATGTAAAAATCATTTTAATAATCATGTTTAAAATTTTGAGTTTTAAATTATCTCCCTCTCTACCATCCTTCCTTTGTCCTTGAGAAGGCAGTCAATTTGATATCAGTTATACATATGAAGTCATGCAAAACATGTTTCCATATTAGCCACATTGCAAAAGAAAACACAAAACAAAATAGAGTAAGAAAAAATGCATGCTTCAATCTGCATTTAGAGTTCATCATTGTCTTGATAACTAAGTCTTTCACAGTTGATCATCCTTACAATATTGCTGCCAGTGTGCACAATGTTCTGGTTCTACTCACTTCACTTTGCATCAGCTCATATAAGTCTTCCCAGGTTTTTCTGAAACCATCCTGTTAGTCATTTCTACTAGCACAATCATATACCACAGCTTGTTTAGTCATTCTCCAATTGCTGGGTATCCCTTCACATTCTAATTCTTTGCCATAAGAAAAAGAGCTGCTATAAATATATCCTTTTCCCCTTTCTTTGATCTCTTGGGGATACAGATCTAGTAGGGATATTGCTGGGTCAAAGGGTATGCACAATTTTATAGCCCTTTGGGCACAGTTCCAAATTATTCTCCACAATTGTTGGATTAGTTCACAATTCCACCATAGTACATTAGTGTCCCAATTTTTCCACATCCTCTCCGAGCATCTGCCATTTTCCTAGGTACTAATTATTTTAAGAAAGGTTACAAGAAAAGTTTAAAAAAGGTTTAAAATAGTTTATATAGTATTAGAATTAACTATTCCTTAAATGTTTGATAGAATTCACTTGTAAATTTATCTGGTTCTAGGAATTTTTTCTTAGGCAGTTCATTGATAGTTTCTTTTTCTAAAATAGCGTTATTTAAATATTCAATTTTTTCTTCTGTTAATCAGGGCAATTTATATTTTTTGTAAATTTTCCTCCATTTCACTTAGATGCCAGTTTTACTGGCATATAATGGGCAGAATAGCTTGTAATAATTGCTTTAATTTCACCATTATTGTGGTGCATTGATTTAAAAAAATCAAATTAACTAATGTTTATTTTATTGCTTTTTTCCCCTCATAAAATCAGCTGCTAGTTTTATTTATTAGTTCAATGGTTTTCTTTCAGTTTTATTAATCTCTCTTTTGATTTTCAAGATTTCCATTTTGGTGTTCAATTAAGGATTTTTAATTTGTTCTTTTTCTAGTTGTTTTAGTTGCATGCCCATGATCTGCTATAAATATAAATAGAATCTAAATAGAATAGAATCTAAATAAAATAGAAAATATTTTGCCGAGTGTTTAGAGATATAAATTTCCCCTTAAGAAGTACTTTGGCTGCATTCTACAAATTTTGGAATATCTCATTGTTGTCATGCTCTTTAATGAAATTGTTGTTTCTACGATTTGTTGTTTGACCCACTCATTCTTTAGGATTTGATTATCAATTTTCATTTAGCTTTTAATCTGTGCCTCCATGGCCCTTTATTAAATGTAATTTTCATTGCGTTATGGTCTGAAAAGGGTGTATTTCTGCTTTTCTGCATTTGGTTATGAAGCTTTTGTACCCTAATACATGGTTAATTTTTATGAAGGTGCCATGAAGGTACAGCTGAGAAAAAGGTATATTCTTTTCTATTTCCATTCAGTTTTTAGTGAAGGTCTGTCATATCTAACTTTTCTAAGATTCTATTCGTCTCCTTGACTTCTTTCTTATTTATTTTATAGTTAGATTTATTTAGCTCTGAGAAGGGAAAGTTGAGGTCCCCTACTAGTATAGTTTTACTGTATTTGCTCCTGTGATTCATTTAATTTTTCCTGTAAGAATTTAGGTGCTATGCCATTTGGTATATGTATATTTAGTATTGATATTACTTTAATGTTTATGGTTACTTTTAGTAAGATGTTGTTTCCCTGCTTATCCCTTTTAATTAGTCTGGTTTTCCTTTTGTTTTGTCTGAGATCGCCACTGCTACCCTTGTCTTTTTTACTTCAGTTTATGCATAATAGATTCTGCTCTAGCCCCTTATTTTAACTTTGTGTGTTTCTCTTTCTTTCTTCCTTTTTTTTTTTTAAATAATGTTTTATTTTCCTCCAGTTAGACATAAGGACAATTTTTTAACATGTATTTAAAAGTTTTTTTGAGTTTTCTCTCCCTTCTTCACCTTTCTGTTTGCTCCAGTCTTATCACCCGGAATGCTTGAAAATTTTCTAATTTATTAAATGTCCATTTTTTTTTCTCTTGATGGATTATACTCAGTTTTGCTGAGCAGGTTATTTTTGGTTGTAATTCCAGTTCTTTTGCCTTCCAGAATATTGTATTCTAAGCCCTCTGCTCCTTTAATGTGGTTGCTGCTAAATCTTGTATGATCCTGACTCTGGCTCCATGGCTATTTGAAGTATTTTTTCTCTGACCTGGGAGCTTTGGAATTTGGCTGTAATATTCCCCAGGAGTTTTCTTTTTGGGATCTCTTTTGGTTGATGATTGGTGGATTCTTTCAATTTCCTTTCTTTTTTTTTTCTTTTTTTAACCTTCTGGTTTGAGGATCTCAGTTGGGGCACCACCTAGTTCCACCACTGGTATTTCATACACATGGGCTCCGGGTCAGCCTTCTCTCCCATGTCACCAATATCTCTTTCCAAACGCCTATGTTGTCTTGGGCTTCCAGAATGCCTTATTCTGATCTTTTGTTCCCTTTGCCACTCCAGGATTCTATTTGAGGCATTATTTTAAAGTTATTTGGAGGGGAATGTTAGGAGAGCTCAGCTGAGCCTTCCACCTTGGTTCCTTTGGTCCCCCTTTTTGTGAGAGAAGAGGGTCAAATGGATGCCTCCTGCTGTAACCAGGAGTAGAGGGCCGAAGCAGCAGCTGGTCCATGTTGCTGAGCCTCGTCTGAATCCTTTGGGTATTCTGAGAACCCCACCTGTCTATTGAGCCTATCACTATTCTAGTAAACTCTTCCATCCCCATTCTGTTCTTTCCCTAGGAATGGATAACCCTGCCCCTGAGCAGCCCCCTGAAAAAGAAGAAGCGATAGTTCAGGACCCAAATGGTCCTGCTGACTGCTACCTCTCTGACATGCTACAACAACTGCTTAGTGTCAATGCAGCAAAGCCTTCTGATCGGAGATTGGTGAGGCAAGGTGAGTCTTAGCTCAGGGCGGCGTGTAGGTGCTGTCCTTTGTGGGAAAGGGAGGATGTACTCCAAGCTACACCCCAACTTTCAGGGCTTTTTATTGTGTTTCCAAACTGGGAGGGAAAAGGGCATTGATCTCCATTTGAAGGACTATAGAGTAGGTGAGATATTGGGCCTACTTTTTCCTTGGATGGATGGACTTAGGACTGGATGGATGGAATTTAGGAGATAGATTTTGCCTTTATTATAAAGGAAAACTTGGAGCCTTTGAGCTGTCCAGTAATAGAAAAGGCTGCTGTAGGAGGTAGTAAGCTACTTCATTTGAAATTATTCCAGCAGAGGCTGAGGTAACCACTTGTAAGGCTGTTTTTAAAGGTATTTATGTGTTGAGGAATGATTTAGACTAGAAGGTCTATAAATTCCCATTTGTCTTTTGAGATTCTGTGACTTAATAATTTAATATTCTGCTTCCCTTCCAGAGGAGGCAGAGGACCCTGCCTGCATTCCCATTTTCTGGGTCAGCAAATGGGTGGACTATTCAGACAAGTATGGCCTTGGTAGGTTCCTGTCATACTCCTTTTGGCTCACTCAGGGGCTGATAGAAATTTCCTTATCTGTGAAAAACAGAGGATTAGATTCGCTGAGTCTGAGGACTTGTCTCTCTCAGAGTAGAGGTTCCTGTCTTGGCCTCTCCTCCTCTCATTGACTGCTATGAATTCTGGCCCAAAAGCTATTTCCCTGGGTTGGGATGAGTTGATCGTGTATCCCAAATGGAAAGTAAATGAGGTGCTAGCTTTGACTGGAGTGTGTCTCAGAGAAGCTCTTCCTCATGTTTTACAATTGGGCCCTTGCAGACTTGGGTGCCCCTGGATAGTTAGGTGGGCATTGTGTTAAAGCTTCCATAACGTCATGGCACAGAGAGAGGTCTATGGAGTTCCATGTTGCTCAGTTATCTACCTGATCTATGTCTGTGTCTCACTGTCCCTTTCCTGCCTAGGATACCAGCTCTGTGATAACAGTGTGGGTGTGCTGTTCAATGACTCCACTCGGCTCATTCTATATAACGATGGGGATAGTTTGCAATACATTGAGCAAAATGGCTCAGAATCCTACCTCACTGTACGTTCCTATCCTTCCTCGCTGACCAAAAAGGTGAGGCCAAAAAGTAGGTCAGCAGCTTCCGCAAAAGCTGCTCTGGCCTGAAACCACAGGGTTTGACTGGGTTAAGAGCTAGGGGAGTGGCGATCATTCTGGGGGAAGTACGTGGCATTTTGTCTGGAATCTCTCACTGTTTTGCTACCTTTGAGGGAATTCTCCCCACTAGCCCAGAAAGAACGTGGCACTCCCAAGATTGAGATTGTGGGCTTTAATGCATCGCTCCTTTCCTTCCCCCACTAGATTACTCTTCTCAAGTATTTCCGCAATTACATGAGTGAACACTTGCTGAAGGCCGGTGCTAACATCACCCCAAGAGAAGGTGATGAGCTGGCTCGCCTTCCCTACTTGAGAACCTGGTTCCGCACACGCAGTGCCATTGTCCTACACCTCAGCAACGGCACTGTACAAATCAACTTTTTCCAGGTGAGCTCTCCAGTGTTGAGCCTGGTCAAGAGATCTGGAAAGGGGGTAGTGTGTGCCACTATGAAGGCCCAGATTGGGTGAAGGCACCATGGCTCTAGAGGCAAAGGACCTTCCTTAGTTTACATCTTGGGTCTCATTTTCTCTACTCCTATGACAATGATCAAACTTCTCCAGGCCTCAGTTTTCTCATATATAAAGTAAGGCTTTTGGATTAGACAACTGAGGGCCTTTGCCAGCTCAAGAGTTATTGATGCTCTGAGCTCACCTTAAGGTCTTACGCTGTCTGCCTGCCTTTCTAGGACCATACGAAGCTGATACTCTGTCCATTGATGGCAGCTGTGACTTACATTGATGAGAAGCGGGACTTCCGAACATACAAGCTTAGCCTTCTGGAAGAACATGGATGCTGTAAGGAGCTGGCTAGCCGCCTGCGCTATGCACGCACCATGGTGGACAAATTGCTTAGTTCCAGGTCAGCCACAGCCCGCCTTAAATCCTCCACGTAGGCTGTCTGACACTTTGTTTGCTTCTTACCCTAGCCCCTTTTCTCCCCACAGGTGCTTGGGCTTTGGGCTCTGTGGATGACTCCCCCTGCCCTTAGCCTTATTTTTTAATGTGTCCTTGCCTGGCCTGGATGGATCTGTCCCCATCCCACCCCACCAAAAAAAGGAGAAATAAGAGAAAACTTGGAATAGTAACCTTGACTCCCTCTCTTCCCTGTCTTTGTGCTATAGGGGAGAGAAAGTTCATGTGTAACTTATTTGTACATGGTGGTGTGTCTTAGGACTCCTTGTTCTCCTCCTTGAAGTGTACAGAAATTTTTTTAAAGGCACTCTGCCCCTTTGGCTTTGTAAACATTAAACACGAATTTTCAAGTACTCAAGTTTTGTATGTAATGTGGTCTTGGGGTGTTAGGGCTGTCCCTGAGGATGTGTGTTTGTGTGGGGGGGTTGGGGGAGGTAAGCCTAGGGAGCTCTCACTGTGGACAGCCTCAGGTGACTGAGTCCAGTGGGTTCATCCATGTGTGTATGCCCTCATTCAGTCCTGTCCATGTCCTGCTGCTTCCCCTGTAGTCACTCCACACCATGGGCCAGGCTGTGGGGGAAGGTTTTATTTGTAGCTGGACACCAGTCTCTGAAGATTGTACAAGACCAGAAGTGGAGAGTACGGAATCTGGACTAAAGATATCCATGACAAACCAGCTCTCAATACCTCTTCCTCCCTGACTACGGAAGCAGAGACTTGAGAGGCAACATGGCACATAAGAGAGTAGAGAAGATCCAAATTCTTTAAGTCCCGTCCGTCACATAAACTGTACCTTTTTGAGCCTTAGCTTCTAATGTACAAAATGGGGGTGCTAGTTCTGGTATGTAGTCCTTACCTCACAGTGGTCTTGAAAAGTTCAAATGACAAGTCACTTACAGTTATGAAGGGGCTATCTGGCAGCGTGCTGGAGCTGAGAGGAAGATACAACTCAGCTAGGAAGAAACAAACGAGGAATCCCCCAGGCCAACCGGAGGGAAGCCCTTGCATTTTGAATCTGGGAGAAACCCCCAGAACTAGAAGGATTTAGTGCCTTAGTGTGGTGGCTGTTGGGCCATGTGCTGGTGTGCTCCTTTCATTCCATCGCCTTCCTTGGCAGATGTCCTTCACAAGGCTGATCTCATCAGGGCCTCACTCGGCTGCTTCCTCTGCAGTCTGGGGCATTTTCTTTTTCATCCCCGTGCCCTCTGTCCTATAGTAAGGCTGGAAGAGACTCTCTGATGCACAGCTGCCCATGGCCTTATGTGTGTGCAGGAGTAGCTGGGGAAAGCGGGAAGTGAAGTATTGGACAAACTCCTCAGGCACCTGGCCAAGTGCCTGCCTCACCTCCATGGGCAGCTCCTGGTAGTGGTGCCTCTGTGGGGGAAGGAAAGGGAAACTCAATTTCACCCAGGGCCCTTAAACTGAAGAGAGGCCCTGTAACTGGCAACTCTAGCCTCCTCACACTCCAGGCCCCTTCCTAGGGATCTAGTGAAAATCCATACCTTGTTTCTCATGGCCCGCAAAAGATCACGAACAGATGTCCCTTTATATGATCGGAACTTTCGCAGGTCTGAGGAAGGTGGAAAGGAGACATGGGAGTTGATATGAGGTTCAAGTGTAAAGAAAACTGGGGAGGCTGAAACAGCAAGAGAGGGATTAAGGCCTTTGCTGGGGGAGTGGGAAGATGTGTCTAGTGGGGAGAGCCTCAAGGATAGGGCCTGGGCTAAGAGAACAAGCCTCAGTCTTCAATTCTCTGGATAAGAGGCCTGGCCAAGCAACCTCTCTGTCCAATCCTTCCTCGTCCACCTCCTCCGCACCTGACTGCAGTGGTCCAGAGATGTGACTGTACCAGTTTTGTCTGACCACGATCTTGCCTCCTGCTTCCAGAGCTGTCATCAAAGTCCCCTCCGCAGCCTCCTTCTCCACTCGGTCACTGACATCCTAGGGCCAAGCAACAGTCATTGAAGCCCCGCCCCCCCCAAGTCCTGGATGTAAGAGTCTAGTCCTCTAGCCCTTATGGCATTCATAGTCTAGTTGAGGAGACAAGAAGACCATGTATGGGCTAATCTAAGACCAGTGCATAGCTGTGAAATGTTCTGTGTGGGATTTGGTGCTATAGAAGTTAAGGGAAGAGAGAAAGAAATGAGGCTTCTAGAACTCAGGAGCTGAGACTTGGTAGAATTCAGATAGGTGTAAGACAGGGGTGGAGAACCTGTGGCCTTGAGTCCACATGTGGCCTTTTAACTAAATGCAGACCTCATAGAACAAATCCTTAGGTTTGGATTCAGTCAAAAAGCTGTACTTGAGGACCTAAAAGGCCACATATAGCCTTGAGGCTGCAGGTTCCTCACCCCTGGAGGTAGAAGCCAGCATCCCATTATGTGAGAAGTCACCTTGACCCAGCAATTATATTACTGGACATATAACCCAAGAAGGTCAATACAGAAAGATCTTAAATGCAATAAAATATTCATAGCAATATTAGGCTTGGTGGCAAAAAATTGGGAGAGAGAAATGGGCACCCCTCAATTGGGCTGAGCGAATAGTATATCCATAAGCATGTACAGTGTGATAACAAGCTGAGGAATTTGGAAAAGTAATGGAAGATTTATATGAACTGATGCAGAGTGAAGAAGGAACTAAGAGAACAGTACGCTTGCTAACTACAATAATATAAATCAGGGCTGTCCAAAATGCGGCCTGCCTACAAGCATAGAAATTTACGTAAATGCTATGGCAGAGCTCTCACTAAAATGGCAAATCAAAATATATTGTCTATTGTTTCAATAAAAACCTAAGGTTGGACAGCCCTGATATAAATGATAGTGATAAAAAAAGCATTTATAATAAATCGGTTCCTGGAGAACTTCTTAGCACCAGCGCCTTCCTCTCAGTGGAGAGGTGGGGGGTACTATGGAAGTAGAAGGTGGTATACGTTGCTACATGGGTCATTACTAGATGGGTTGGCCTTGCTGAAATGCTTTATTTTGTTATAAGGACAGTGAGTGTTTCATGGGTCAGGGTAGAAAGAAATGACTGGTCTGAGGACAAAGGATGACCAAAAAAACTTTTAAAAGGTCATTCTCATTGGAGAAGCAAAGGATAAAGGTTCAGAAATGAAATTTAACTTTATATTCTGGCCACAGTTCAGAAGTTGGTCTGAATAGAGGTAAGGATTTATGTAGGGGAGTAGTGGGATTTTACTCTGGCTAAAGTGCATGGTGGAGGGCTTTGTCACTTAATGGCTGGGAAAAGCTTCAGGGTTTACAGCCTGCCTCCTGGCATTTCACCTCTCTAGCACTAACCTCTGACCTCTTTATCCAGACCAAGGTATGGATAAAAGCCTTTTCTCCTTTCTTTTTTTTTGGAGGCAATTAGGGTTGTGACTTGCCCAGTATCACACAGCTAGTAAGTATCTGAGGCTGAAATGGAACTCCTGATCCCAGGGCTGGCACACCACCTAGCTGCCCCTCCCCTGTTATTTCAATGGAGAATGTTTAGCCACAGAGATTAGTTTTTCTTTGCTCTAATCTTATGTTACCCCACTTCCCTGTTCTTTTAGATTTTAAGGTTTTCCCTCTCCCACTTGTGGCTGGTGGGAAACGCTGTTCCAAATACCCTCCAGCTCTAAATCTTGTTATCCTACGCTGATATGTGTGTGTTTTGGTTTTTTCCTTGCCAGTGAGAAAACTATAGGAGGACATTACATTGGGTCAAATGATCAGAGTCTGGCACAGACCAACATCATGTTCAACATGGCTTTTCAGGCTGCTCACTTGTGTGGGAGGGTAGCAACCAGGCAATTAGCCATACAGGGATGAGCTCAGGAGAGGCTTCATGGGATAGTGGGTGGACAGGTCCAGACTTGGAATCCAGACCTGAGTTCCAGTCTCACCTTTCTTCCTCTTGGAAAATGGGGTAATAACTAAGAGGTTTTCGTCAGGATCAAGTAACACGGGGGGATGTAAGATGCATCGTAAATCTTAAAGTCCTAATAGAAATGTCTGACTCTTCATCCCCACAGCCATCAATTTTTTGACCTTTTATGACTAATGGGAAAGGACAGGGCTACACTCTGAGTAATGGGGAATGAGACCTCACTTGTCCCTTCCTTAACCACTAAAGGCAAAAGACTCCAGGGCAGCCTCGAGGGGCAAAAAGAACCACAATAGAACATGGGTTAGGAGACAAGTCAGGGAAGCTGTCTTAACCTTGCCCAAGCTGGCTTTCATTGGCTGTGTGTCAGCCTCAGGGCTTTTTTTTAGCACTAACTCAAAGGGATCCATCACTGTAGTTTCTGGTAGGCTTTCTGGGGTATCTTTTGCTGCCAAATCCTGGCCTCGATCTATACCCATCTAGGAGTGGATTTGAAAGTGGGAAGATGTCCCCCATTGCCAGTGATAGGATCTGTGACAGACCAGAGGCTCTAGGAAAATCTCCTGTCTCCAGGATCAAAATCATCTTAAGATCTCTATCCCCAAGGATTTTTCTCTTCTCTTGGGTGTGGCTGCTTCTTTTACCTGGAAGAATTGAAGCTCCTTGGCTCTGCTCCAAAAGAAGGGATGAGCCAGCACGAATTGTGCTGAAGGTCGAAGCTGGGGCTGAGGGCTCAACATGGCCTCCACCAGGTCTTTGGCAATTACCTTTTCTGTAGAAGGAATGGCTGTCAGCCGGGCGGGTTGGTCTTCCATCACTCCCCTTCCCTAGTCGTCCTCCATCTCAAGCTCTCTATTCCCAGATCAACAAGATGGCAAGGAGGGAGGAATGGAGTACCAGAGCTCTGGATGCAGTCTCCTCCCCTCCTAATGTTTCCTTACCATGTGTCTCCTCCTCAAAGTGGTCCATGTGAGCAGCCCCAGCAAGGATGTTGGCCTGTCGATGCAGGCTGTCCCCAAATGGGTGTCCCCCATCCGAGAGAACGTAGTAAAACACCAAGCCTGCTGAGAAGATGTCCACGGCACAGGTCTGAAGGCACAAAGCAAGGTTGAGAGAGGGCAGGCTCTGGCTCCAGAAAGCCTTTCCAAGCTAATTCCACAACTGGTCCAGGTTTTCCCCCTCACCCACACATTTAACTTTCCATACTTTTCTCACTTTAAGGCTCTCAGAGGCCTGAACTTGCCCCAAATAGATCTCTCATTTCTGGATCGAGTACAATATGTGTAATAAACTGGACATATTTTTCTGTTATCTTGTAGGGAGGAAAGGTAGGAATGTAGAAAGGATTGGAAAGACATTGAAAAAAGAGTAGGAGACATCCAGGAATCAGAGAGGAACGATGATGTGAGGGAAGACTATGTTATCAAGTGTGACTTCAAAGACCTAAATCCAATTTCCATTCGTGGCCAGGCTCCTGCCCTAGGAATCACTGGATCATAGATTTAGAACAGAAAAAGATATTAGAGGCCACTGAGTCCAACCCTCCTCATTCTACAATGAGGAAACCCAGGCTTTGAGAAGATTTGTCAGAGGTGGGGAAGGAGGAAAAAGTCTGAGGCTTAAAGCATTTATGTTAGCTGTTTCCCCTCCTCATCTCTGCTTCCTAGGTTCCTTTCAAGTCCCAGCTAAAATACTACCTTCAACAAAGAGCCTTCCCCTAGCCCCCCTCTTAATCCTAATACCTTTCTTCTTGCTTATCTCTAGTTTGTCCCGTATGTGTCTTGTTTGTACATGTTGGTCTCCCCATCAAATTGTGAGCTCTCTGAGAGCAGGTACTGTCCTAGAGACTTTAGCACAGTGCCTGGCACATAGTAGGTACTTGACAAATGTTTGTTGACAAACTGACTGGCCTGGAACCCTGGGGAAGGAAGAGACTCCTGACCTTGAGGCCAAAGGCGACTGGCTGAACCCAGGACTCAGGTGTCCAGCAGTACAGCCCTTGGTGATTTGGGAGTTTCTGCCCTCCCTCTTGACTGCAGGCAGGGTCAAGTCCACTCACAGGACTTTCTGGGGGTTCATCCTGTAGGAGCTCTGGGGCAATCCAGCCCTCAGTGCCTGGGATGCCAGAGCAGAGACTGAAGGTTTGTCGTCCAGCGGGCAGCTTCTTGCAGAGGCCAAAGTCAGAGAGGACAGCTCTGCCCCGGCCCTGGCTGTCAGGTCCCGCAATGAGGATGTTACAGGGCTTCAAGTCTCGGTGGACTGAAGAACACAGAGGAAGGTAGGCTAAGAGTCGGGGATCTGGTGAGGGTTGGTAGTGTTGGACTGGGGTGAAGAGAGGGAAGTTCCATTGGAGTTCAGAGGAGGGCAGAGAATATTGGTTTATGTGGGGAGTGAGCACTGGGGCATTAAACCGCACCCCCATACCTCCCCATACCTATATTCAGAGAGTGTAGGTGGACCAATCCGGATGTCAGCTGGTATAACAGGGCCACTGGCTCAAGGCCTAAGCGATCTAGGGCAGGATTTTCAACATACTGAAGAAGAGAAGCATCAAGACGTTAAAACTACTATAACTCTCCTATTTTTATTTCCTTTTAAAAGAAATTTTACTGTTCTTTTCCCCCTATACCTTCCATGGGAACAAACCCTCTGGAACAAAGGAAAACACTGAAGCAAAATCATCAGACACAGAGACCAAGTCTTAGTATATACTGCATTCTGTATAGCTAGACCCCCACCTCCCAAGCTTCTCTACTTAGAGGGAGCTCCCCCTCTCCCTCCCTCCTTAAAACAAAATCAAATACTTATTCTCCCACTAATTATGATCTCATTTAAATCATAGGGAGTTGGAAAGACCCTCCCTTTCATCGCTAAACTCATTGATAGAGGTTACCAGTATAAAACTGCTTTCTTTCCTCACTATCTCTTTAACCTTCTACAATCCAGCTTCCATCCAAACCATCACCCAAGTGAAACTCTCCCAATCATTAAATCTGATGACCTCATTTTTCTTGACCTCTCTGCCGCATTGATGCAGCTTGATCTCTTGGTCAAACACTGCTGACCTTCTCTTTCTTGGAACTCTTCTCCTCTGGATTCAGAAATATGGCAGACTCTTGGTTCTCCTTTGTCTCTGGCTAACTTTTCTCTCTCTCCATCCCTGACTCTCTTTCTACCATCTAAATATGGCTGGTACTGAAGGTTCAATCCTTGGCCTCTCTCATCACTTATCACTCTCTACCTCAGTGACCTAATCCACTCCCAGGGTTTAAACTATTATTGCTATTTGGATAATTCCCAGATCACTATCTCTATCCTAAATTTCAGTCCCAAATTGTCAATGACTCACTGAACACCTTCATTCAGAGGTCACCTCACTACTTTGAAAGTGACAAAAGAGTGCTCGAACTTACACACATAGATTATGTGAGATTTCCAGCTCTGTCACTAATGAGTTGTGTGACCTTGGCCAAAGTCATTGGATTTTAAAAAAATTATTAAAAATAGCCGTTGTTTGTTGTTCAGTCGTGTCTGACTCTTCTTCATGACCCCATTTGGGGTTTTCTTGGCAGAGATACTGGAGTGGTTTGCCTTTTCCTTCTTCAACTCATTTACAGATGAGAAAACTAAGGCAAACAGTATAAGGGGTATAAGAACTGCCTAAGGTCATGCAGCAAGTGGCAGAGGTGGGGTTCAAATACCAGTCCTCTAACTTCACTTCTGGCATTCTTTCCACTATTACCACACTGTTCCAACTAGCTCCTTTCTTTACTTTTTTCTTGTTCTTTTTTTTTTGAGGAGGGTGTTGCTATTTAAAAAAAAATTTTTGAATGCACAATCTTTATTTTTTATGATTCATTTTGTTTTGACACTTTCCAACAGACAATCCCCCTGGTACTTTTAAACTGAATTAAAAAGTCAAGCAAAACCACTTCCTCCTCTCTTCTGCCTCAGAATCCCTCACTGTAGCTTAGATGTACCTTAGGCAACACTTTCTACATGAAGTCTTTCCTGATTTCCTCTAACTGCTAGTTCCCTCCCTCTCAAACTCCTTTATATTTAGCTATCTTGTATTTACATTTTATTCTCTTTTATGTTTATTATGTATATGCTTACACATATGCGCTTGTCTCCTCCAGTAGAAGGTAAGTTCCTTAAAAGAAAGGATTGTTTCATTTTTTGTATTTGTACCCCCAAGTGCCTAGTGCAGTGCCTGTCACATAGTAGGCACGTAAATGCTTGTTAAGTGGTATAGCCATTCATTCAGTAAACATTTATGAATCACCTACTATGTGCCAGGCTCCATACAGAAAGGAGCTTACAATCTAATAGGAGAGACAACAAGCAAATGAATATATTCAAAGCAAGCTATGTATAGGATAAATAGGAAAAAATTAAAAGAGGGAAAACGTGGTATCCTTTTCAACAGAGTGTTGGCTTCTTGAAGGTAGAGACTTATATAAAGTCCTTATTTCTGTATTCTCATTGTCTAAAATAGTACTTGACACATAGCAAGCCATATACACACCATACCATCTCCACTCGAGCCATCATCTCCAACTCCTCCCCAGCAGGACTTTGGATTCCACTCTTGGAGCCATCCGGGGCTCTGATAGGTCTATACCCAATCTTGCTCAGATCCAGACCTCCACCTCACACCTTAGCCACCTCTACTCTGGGTGATGTATTTATCCCTTTTCCAAGGTTCCCCTTTCTGTGTTGTTTTCTGTCATTTGAATATAAACTCCTTAAAGACTCGCTTACTTGTATGCATGTCCCTAACACTTAGCCCAATGCCTGCCTGGCACACAGCTAAATGCTTAGGGAGTATTGAATTTGCATTTGCATCATATTTATTCTTGCATCTCCTCCCTGTGTTCAATCTGTGCCGCTAAATCTTTTCTTCGAAATAGCTCTCATGAATTGCTTCCTTTCTCTCCATTCTTGCTGTGACCAGTCCTAGGACTCATTTTTCCATTCCCAAATTGCTATAGCAGCCTCTCAGTTTTTTTTCTTGTTCTTATATCTCCTCCTACAATCCTTCCTGATGTTGGGGAATGATCTTTCTGACCTCATCGGACTGTTGGGGTGAAGCACTTTAGTAATCTGGGAAGAAAGCTGAAGAAAAAAATTAGAAGCCTGGGATTTGAATCTTGACTCTTCCATTTTATAGTCAAGGGATCAGAGGCAGGTCAGTTAATCTGTGTAATTGTACAATAAAAGAATATCGTGTCTTCTCCACCTTGCAGGGTTGTTGTAAAGGGTCAAATGAAATATACGAAGGCACTTTATAAACACAAAGCACTGCATACATGTCAGCTGATAGAGAAGCCCATCTTCCTAACCTAAATCTAACCCAACCTCAGGTATTGGGGAGCTGTTTTGTCTCCTGGAAAGGAGGAAAGGGAAGAGGCCCTATTGGTGTCAGGCTCACGTCCTTCAGGGTGGCTGTGCAGAGCTCCAAAGCGATGTAATGGAACTGGGGTCCCCGCTCGGTGCAGAAGTAACGCAACACGCTGGGGTGTGAGTCTGACTCCTGGAGCAGCTGCACCTCCCGATGCACAAGGCTGAAACATTCCCGAAGCAGCCGCTTTACAGCTACTGCTCGCCCTTCAAACTGGCCCCTGCATGGAAAGGGAGAAAGAGCCCGACGATAGACTGGGGAACTGAATGGTCTCAAAGCCGAGACCTGGCCAGCACTCCTGCGATACCCCAAGGACTGCCCTTATCACCTCCTGATAAGGCCCACATCTTGGGCCTCCTTCTGTGCCCCAGATGAGAGTGAGGTCTGCTGGGTAGGAAGTCCAGGGTTGGCCACCTGGCCCTCGCTCACCTGAACACAAAGGTGCCACCTGTGCCACGGCCCAGTACATCTTTAGGGTTGAAGGAAATCTTTCCCACCACAGTGAGCTCTTCATCTGGGGCTAGAAGAGAGAGAGCAGGGCCTTAGAAAACTCAGCTCCCTGTAGGTGTCTGCATTCCTAGGACCATGATCCTGGTTTTCCCTTTCCTCTTCTCCTTCCTTTCTTGCTATAATCCTCACATTCCCTCATTACTCCTCTCTTTTTGTTCATTTCACTGAACTGGATCCTCTTCATTTCCTTTCTTACTTTCTACTCCTATTATGTTTCCTTGTCTCTTCCTCTTCTCTCCTCCCCCCCCCCCTCGCTCTCTCTCCCCACCCCCTCATTAAATGACTTGCCCAGGATTACACTGATAGTAATTGTCTGAGGCCAAATTAGAACTCATGTCCTCTTGACTCCAGGTCAAATGTTCTATCCAGATTTTTTTTACCAACCCAAACCTCTGGAATGTTTTCCCTCTTTTCCTTTCCCCAAGGCTCATCCCATCACTTTCTTCTCTTTATTTCCTTCCAATATCCCAGGTAAAAAGAAACAAGTTAAAAATTTATACAATTAGCTATTATTTATTACTTTATAAGATAAAGCAGAACAAATATATTATTTCCATTTTACAAATGAAGAAACTGAGAATGAGAAAAATTAAATGATCTGCCTTGTATCACATAGCTAGTAGAGTTGTAATTTAACTCAAGTCCTCTCTTTCCAAGCCCCAGTACTCTTTCTCTTCTAGCACATGAGATAGAAAGGAGTCTGGAATAGAAGGAAGGGAAAGAAGAGCCCAGAGAATGAAGGACCTCTTATAGTCCAAGAAGAATGGATGATTCCTCAAGTTAAACTGAAAGTTGACCAATTCTGTGGGCTAACAGAGATTCAATGTCAGAATCCTCAAGAAATTACTGTATCGAAAAAAGCATTCTGGTTTTCTTATTTCATGTGGAATCTTTCAGCTGGGAATCTCTATCTGGCCAAAAATTCTGAATCTAGCCTTTCCACTTATTTCAGCCCTGGATCTCTGGGCTCCACAGGCATCTTATTAGGAACACAGTTTGGCTTTTCAGTTTGGACTTGTTCTTTTTTTCACTTGGATCCTGCATTCTTGGCCCTGGGTGAGGATTCTTCCATCTCCCAGCTTCCCTGTCCAACCTGATGATCTACGTAATCACTGCAACACATTGGCTCTGCTTGGAACTGGTGGGACAGTAATGGTAGAAGGTCATCCAATGCCATCAGGTGGCTGTCCAGACAAGTTCTCACTTGATGGCTATGTTTAAGCCCAGCAGAATTGGAACCACTGCATTCTTTCTGTTGCCCACCAGAAAGGAGAACTTGGCAGCATGCAGACGCACAGGTCGCTTGCCCAAACACAGCACACTAACCATCTCTACCATGTAAGTCCTCATCGAATCCTCTAAACACTAATCACAGCCTACAGATCAAAGGCCCTGGCACTTTTATGACGCAATAACGCTGGCTTTTTTGCTGTTCCTCCAGCAAGATACTCATGTCCTGACTTTGGGCATTTTCACTGGCTCTGTCTTTCATGCCTAAAATGCTTTCCCTTCTCACCTCTCCCTCCTTGCTTCCCTGACTTCCTTTAAATTTCAACTAAACTACAGTTATCCCTTCCACATGGAGGGGATTAGGGGCACAGCATGCCCAAGATCTGAAAAATCTGTATAAAATGTTTTGGCCCTGCCTTTGTACCAAAGAAGAAGTCTGATTTTTTTTTTCTTTTATGAGATGTTTACAGTACCTTACTGTAAAATTTGAGCTAAGGTTCTGTGTCCTCTGCTGACTTTTTTGAGTCATCTGTGGCTTTGCAAAACTCCCCCCAAATTCCCATTTAATTTCTTATGCCGACTTGCAATATATTGAAACTGTGATGGGAAAGTTGCCACGTGGAAGGGATAACTGTAGTTGTTTGCATGTTCTTGTCTTCTTGGTTATACTGTGAGCAAGGTTATACTTGGTTATACTTGACAGCAAGGAGTGGAATTGTTTGGGGTGTTTTTTTAACCTTTCTTTGTACCCCCAAGACTGAGCAGGACAGCCCTGAGACATAGTAGGTGCTTGATAAATGCATGTCCACTTGACTTCCCAGCATGGCATGCTCTGCCCCCAGGGTTGGAGATAGCCATCAGACAGAATTCTACTTATCAGCAGGGACAAAGATGGCTGTGTTCTGAAGGGAAGGTCTAGGGACATAATTAGTCCAGTAGTCAACATTGATTTTATACTCTATTAATCTGTTAAGATTGTCATCAATGTGTTCAAAGTAAGGAACCACCAAAAGGTCTAGCAGAAGGGATATAGCAGCAATAGAGAAGCTGGTGTCAACCTAAGGCCCTTGTCTGATCAGTCTGTGATCGTGCCTGTAGCTGCATGTCGGCTTATAGGCAAACCTGCACCCCATGATACATCAGAAGATAAGATCCATATTATCTTTCAAACCAGACCTGATAGAATTACTCAGTATCTTGTCACATCAAGCCAGGGATGTGTAAAGAATGGATTGCAAAGAATGGACAGTTAATTAGGAATGGGAAAGCCCAGGAAGAGTTCAGAATTCGAATTTCTAATGTTGAGAAGATTCTATGACATTCCAAGATGATGTAGATTCAGGAAACACTCCAAATGGTCAGAATGGCATGGTAAGCCAAAGCCAGGCCAGTGGGGTGGCACGGTGGATTGAGTGCTGGGTCTGGAGTTGGGAGACCTTCAGACATTGACTAGCTGCATAACCCTGGGCCAGTCCCTTCAGTTTCCTCAACTGTAAAATAGTTGTGAGGATCAAATGATAGAATATTTGTAAAGTGCTTAGCATAATGTCGGACACATAGTAGGCACTTAAAAAATGCTTGTTTCCTTCCTTGCTTTTCCCAACAAGAGCAGGTGAGGTAGAACAGGAAAGAAATGTGAGCAGATTTCATACATATGATGGATATCATGTTTCTTGCCTTCTCAGTTCCGTAGGGGAGGGGAGGAAGGAGGGAGAAAATTTGGAACTGAAAATAAAAATTTTAAAATTGAAAAATATAACTCTGCCATCCTAATCCTGGATGTGGTGGTGGTACAGCGCTGGAGGGGCAGAGAACCTGAGCCTGGGAGTCAAGAAATTTTGGGTCTAGTTAACAACTTTGCCACTAACTAGCTCTAACTTAAGCAAGTCACCTCAAACTGTGTAAAATCTCTATTCATCATCTGTAAAGTGAATGAATGAGACTAAATAGTCTCTCAAGTCCCTTCCAGATCTAAAACTGTATGACTTGTATGACTTTGGATATGTAGATACTAGAGATCAAAACAAAGCAATGGGCTAGAAACAAGTAAGTAGCCAGGCAAGTAGTTAAAAGAGAAGCAGGAACAGCAAACCAGAGGCTCCCTATACCCCCAAAAAAATGAGGGCTCTGCAGAAATGAATTCTTGAATATTCTTCCTTCTTTAGTAAGCACTGACTTCTGAGAGAGGCATGACCAGACAGGAAGTTTAGGCTTCTGGAGCAGAGCAACTTGCCTCTATGGCCAGATTCTGTTGTCAATTAATTAATTAATTAAATGCTTAGTTAATTATTCTGCTCTTACCATTCAAGTATTTCTATAAGGAAGGAAAGTGAGAGCTTCCTGGAGTTTAATCGAAGGGTCCAAGAAAGGGAAATTAATAGCAGTATAAAACATTAATAGTAGATACTATATTAAGTCTTAGAGAGATAATTGAGTGTTATAAGAAATCATGGCAGAAGTTCAAGAAACCAAAAATTCTTATAATAGAGAACAGTAATTTTAGGCTTTTCAAAGTTATAACTAGCAATTTTGGTGCCTGGGACAAGCGGTATAAATTGGGCTCCTGCCTCAATTTTGGTAATTCATGATACAAAAATACTACAAGAAATAATTAAGACCAATTAGATGAGTGGGAAGGGTAATTAGTTATTAAAGTGACTCACAGATAGGTGTTATTAACAATGTCCTTGTAGTTATGGTAATAATGTCCTATTTTTTAACTAATTATTTTTGCTAACTACGTCTAAATTCAGTTGTTTCCAGCGGCTTAAGAAATGAATATGTGGTAACAGCCACATTGTGCAATGACTAACTTTGAGAGACTTAGCTCTTCTCCGCAATGCAAGGATCTAAGACAACTCCAAAAGACTCATGATGGAAAATGCTATCCACACCCAGAAAAAGAACCATGGAGTCTGAATGCAGATCAAAGCAGACTATTTGCTCTCTGTCTCTCTCTCTTTTTTCTGTTTCTTCTTTCTTGTCCCTCCCATTGGTACTAATTCTTCTTTTACATATTATGTATGGGGTGGGAGGAGGGGAGAGATGGGAAGAAAATTTGGAACTCATAATCTTATGGAAGAGAATGATAAAAAGTAAAAATAAATTTTTTAAAAAAGAAATGAATGTGTAAATTTTTGTACCTGCCTAATTTAGGGGCCCTGGACAAAGTCGCAATTGGGCTGCTACAGTTAGAGCTCCGAGTATATTTGAGAGTGTAAGACCAGAGATTTAGAGCTAGAAAGAAGCTTACAGTTCATCTAGTCCAAACTGAGGCCCACAAAGAATATGACTTGCCCATTGTCACAGAGTGGCAGAGGTAGCATTTGAGTCCAGGTCCTTGGACTCCAAATTCTGTGCTTTTCTTTCCACTGCATCACAGAGAGGTGATAAAGTAATGGTGTTTCTACCCCTATGGAAAGATAGATTGAAGACCACTTGGGAAGAATCCCCTAATTTAATTATGGACCGGCTAGATGCAATTTTCTTGAAATCTTCAAGAAAACTGAAGTTGTCAAAAAGAAAAAAAAAGAAAATTGAAGTTGTCTGACAAAAAAACCTTAACCCCAAGAAAAAGATTGGTTCTAGGTGCCAGGATAGGAAAAGAAGAATATGAGGAGATAAAAGTAATAGACAGGTTGGCTCCCTGCTTAGAGGAAGTAGAGTATGTAGGAACAAGTCTTGGTTAGAAACAGGGCATTACATCTGGAATGAGCATGTTCCCATACTTATACTTCAAAATAATAACAACCAGCTTTCAAGATGGCACTTTAAGGTTTATAAAGCATTTTGAAAATACGATCTCATTTTAGCCTCACATCAGCCCTGGGAGGTAGAGGCTTTTACTATGCTCATTTTACAGGTGAGAAAACTGAGGCAGACAAGGGTGAAGCAACTTGCCCTGGCTAGTAAATGGCTGAGGCAGGATTCGAACTCAGGTCTTCCTGACTCCAAATGGAGCACTCTATCCTCTGCACCAACTAGGTAGAATTCCTTTGGCTGAATGTGCTACAAATGCTGGAAAATTATCATCCAATTAGAGAGACAGAATCATGGACATCATGGAAAGAGCCCCGGATTTGGAGGCAGGAGAACTGAGTTCAAATTCCACTTGTGACTCTAGCTGTGTGACCCTGGACAGGCTATTTTACCCCCAGTGACCCTCAGTTTCTTAGGTTTGGAGCCAGAAGGGGTCTTCTTCTTGTCGTTCAGTCATGACCCCATTTGGGGGTTTTCTTGGCAAAGATGCTGGAGTAGTCTCCCATTTGTCTTCTGCAGCTCATTTGACAGATGAAGAAACTGAGGCAAAAAGGGTTAAGTGACTTGTCCAGGGTCACATAGCTAGGAAGCATCTGAGGCTGTATTTGAACCCAGGTCTTCCTGACCCTAGGCCCAGCGCTCTATCTCCCATACCACCTAGCTGCCAGAAGGGACCTTACAGATCTTCTAGTTAACTGTTTCATTTTACAAATAAGGAAACTGAGGTTCAGAGAGGATAAGTGACTTGACCAAGGTTGTACTGGGAATAAGTTCAATTTTTTAACTCAAGTCCTCTGATTCCTAGGCCAGCACTATTCCCCTGGACCTTGCCATCTATAATGTGAAGATGATGATACCTACCTAATAGGATGATATATGTAGATCTGGAAGGAACTTTAGAGGTCTTCTAGTCCCTTTTCTTAGTTTACGGATGAGGAACTGGGTCTGAGAGGTGAAGTAATTTGTGATGCTCACAAAGGCATCATTAGATCTCAGATTCCTGGACTCCAAAGTTTTTCCACTGGAGCACCAGAAGACCCCCAAATGCTCCTATCAGGGGTTGGGAAAGTGCTTTACAAACCTGAAAGCACGACCTACACTTAGCACAGTGTCTGCCACATAGTAGGTGTGCCTGTCACGTAGTAGGTGCTTAATAAATGTTTATGCTGGCATAATGCTGGCATGTGCATTAACTATTAGGTTACCAATAGAGAAATATTAGGTGGTCTCAGAAAAAAGACACAGAGAGGCTAAAACTTTGGACTGTCAGGCCTTCAGAGAGCTGTTAGGCTTCCCCATTAATTTTTATCCCCAGACCAGAAAGCACTATTAGATTTTGTGTGGATTATTCAAAGTTAAATTTTAGAACAAAACATAATGCATCTCCTTTAACCGGCATTGTCATATTATTATGTGTATTTGAACAATGTTTGACTAAAATATACTTAGGCAAAGTGTGTTTGCCTGAAAGACTATTTCATGGAGAACTCACACCAGGCAAGCGCTCACACAGAGGTCAGAAGAAGCCATACAAGGACACTCTCAAGGTCTCTCTGAAGAACTTTGGAATTGATTGCAAGACGCTGTTGCAGGACTGCTCAGAGTGATGTGCCTGCATCAAAGAAGGCACTGTGCTCCATGAGCAAAACAGAATTGCAGTAGCTCAAAAGAAACATGAGATGTGCAAATTTAGAGACATCTCCACTCCAAATGTTCATGTGGACTGTTTGTGCTGATCTGGGATAGCGCTTTCAGAGCTTGTATCGGTCTGATCAGCCACAGTACTTGACTCCAACACAATGACACCATTTTGGTCCTCTTTGAGAACTAAGGACAACAGCCACCATTATTATATGTATCAAACACAACCCAAAATCATTTGGATGATAGAATTAGGTGAAGGAAAATGGCATTTGGAGAAAAGTCTAAGTTACAAATAGTCTTTAAAATCCGACAGTCTAATATCTAGCACTTTGGTCTGATGAATCAACTGCCTCTTTCCAAGGTTTGGTCAGTGGCTGATATAAGTGGGTTGGATGCAGAGGTATGCTGGAACCATCCATCAGGCTCAAGAGCCCATTGTTAAATTTTTAGTGTGAACACTGACATATTGGAAATCGGCAAATGCTTGAGTTAATTGTTTTGATCTTCTAGACTTTAAAAAGTAAGTAGAGAAAATGTTAACAATACAGATTATATTTAAAAGTGGGTCATACTCTTAGGAGAGCTGTTGTTAAATATTTACTGGCACACTTCTGGTTGGAAGCATGTGCCAGAATGTATGTAGATGACTTTGCTCCTTTCAGTCTGAGCACAGATGACCCTCTGTAGCTTCCCTGGGGGTGGTTAAACACAATTCGTAAATTTGGTTGGACAGGGAATCTTAGCTAGACTTTCAGAAGTCAAACATTTGGGACACAAGTTAAGAAATGGTCCTGTCACCTACTTCTGGGAGCAGGGGCTCATGTTTATGCCCAGAGGCAGCTGGTAGTACAATGTGCTAGATTTGGAGTCACAGAGACCTGAGTTCAAATCTGATTTCAGATATTTCCTAGCTATGTGATGCTGAGCAAATCACTTAACTTCTGTTTGTCTCAGTTTCCTCATCTGTAAAATGGATAATTAAAAAAAATAAAAATAAAAAAAATGTGAATGATAATAGCACTTCCCTTGACAGGTCATCGTGAGGCTCCAATGAGATAGCACAGTGCTTGGCACACAGAACGTGCTATTTAAGTGTTAGCCACTCTTATTATTGGATAAAGTTAAAACTATGAGAAAGCAGAGGTGGCACGGTATATGTGTAGAAGCAGTGCTGTTGAATTGGAAAACTGTTGGATTCGGAGTCAAAGAACTTGGGTTCAAATGCTGCACCCAGTGCCACTTACTATCATTGTAAGTGGGCAAGTCACAACCTCTCTGGGCCTCAGCTTGCTCACTGGTAAGATGAGAGGTTAGCCTAAGTAACCCTTCTAAGCCTAAATCTATGAACCCGTTACTAAACTCCCGTAATTAATAGACAATGCCCATCCTTTCAAGGGGATTAGCAGGATGCTCTGCAAGTTCAGCCTTTCATGTTGGAATAACAGCCGCACAGAAGAATAAATGCAATAGTTATCTGAATTTCAGAGTGCAAAGAAAGTTTTGAAATGTTAAAACAATTTCTCATTTCTTTACCAGACTTTCCAAAGTGCGAGACCATGAAAAGTCAAAATGTTGTGTCAAGGGATTTATTAGGATATTATTGTTAAGAGAGAGAAATATGTCTTTTATCTAAAAAAAGACTGCAATGTAGTGGATGGAGTACCGGCCTGGTGTCAGGAAGACTCGCGTTCCTGAGTTCAAATCTGACCGCGTACTGTCTGGGTGACCCTGGGCAAGTCACCTAACCCTGTTTGCCTCTTAGTTTCCTCATCTATAAAATGCAATGCCGAAGGAAATGGCAAACCACTCCAGTATCCTTGCCAAGAAAACTCTAAATGGGGTCATGAAGAGTCAGACAGGCTGAAAATGACTCAAGAACAATAATTCCCCTAAGCTGGACAAAGAGAGGGAAACAAATCTACAGGGACTTAGGTCCCAGAAATGCATGCATATTCTAGGAAGATTTGTTAATGTTAAGAAATAAGTGTACATAGGGGGCAGCTAGGTGGCGCAGTGAGTAGAGCACTGGCCCTGGAGTCAGGAAGACCTGAGTTCAAATGTGGCCTCAGACACTTGACATACTTACTAGCTGTGTGATCTTGGGCAAGTGACTTAACCCCAATTGCCCCACCTTCCCCCCTTCAAAATTAAAAAAAAATTTAAAAAGAAATAAATGTATATTATAAAGGAACATCCTAGTTAAGGTCCATGTATAAGTTTCTTAGGCTTAAAGGATCAGAGAAAACCTAGAGATGTGGCAGAAAAATGTCAAATAGTACCTAGGGGTGTTGTCGCTGCTTTTTAAAGCCACTTGGACATATTACCTGTTTTAAATGTTGTTTGCATTAGATTTTAAAATAATAATGTCCTGATACGTGTAAGGATTAAAAAATTCATGTTTAAATGATGCCCATGCAGAGACCCATTATCTGGTATCAGACAAAATACAGGCTTTCCTATTTGGACTATGTGGCTATGGTGCACTACTTCCCTCTCGTGGCAGTGTACAGAATTGCCCATTCAAGCTTTTCTGAGATAGGAATAAACACTTTTGGAAAGCTAGAACTATAAAATTTAAGTGCTGAAGAGAAAACAAATATCCCAACAGTTCCTTCTCTACCTCTCCTTTTTCTTTCCCTTCATTTGTACCGGTTAGTCTGTTCTGCTTTCCTCCTAGAGAGAACTGGGTGGTGCAATGGATAAAGTGCTGGGCCAGTAGTCAGGAGGACTTGAGTTCAAATTTGACTGAGGACACTTACAAGCTGTGTGACCCTGGGCAAGTCCCTTGACCACCTCTGTCTGCCTCAGCTTCTTTGTCTGTAAAGTGAAGACAATAATAGCACCTGCCTCCCAGAGTGAGGATCAAATGAGATAAGTGAGCACTTAGCACAGTACCTTGAATACAGTAGGCACTTAATAAATGCTTATCTTTTTTCTCTGCTTGTCTCACCCTTTCTTTCTTTCTTTCCTCTTCTTCCTTCCTTCTTTCCTTCCTTCCTTCCACCCTCCCTCCTTCCCTCTCTCCCTTCCTTCCTTCCTTCCTTTCTTTCTTTCTTTCTTTCTTTCTTTTTCTTTCTTTCTTCCTTTCTTTCCTCTCTTCCTCCTTCCTTCCTTCCTTCCTTCCACTCTCCCTCCTTCCCTGTCTCCCTTCCTTTCTTTCTTTCTTCCATTATCCAAGCACTCCAGTTCTCTGCCTTCCCACTCAGAGAGCAAATGAGGACTGAGGACTCACCTTCGGTGTCTCCAGGTTCCGGGGCACTCTGGATGGAATGGACCCTGCCGGTGGGGTCTGTGGGATCAGGGGAGGATGGAGAGATGGCAGTAGATCTCCAAGGGGTCCCTTGGTTGTTCAAGGCTGCCCTCAGGGGTAGAGGGAGTGGGTCCTGGGAAGGGCAGGGGTTTGGAATCCCCAGTGGACCATGACGTTTCTCTTGTATGCACTGTTCAGATAGCAAATGAGGGCTCAGCGATGGGCTCATCTCTGCTTTAACTCTGAGAGTGGCCCGGATGGGCCCTACTTTGTACCACTACTCTGACGGAGGGCCAGGTGCACAAAACTAAGCCAGGCATGCCAACTCTTCCTCCCCTTTCCCTCCTGGAGAGACCTGGGAAGCTCTGGGTTTAGAGTAGATTCAGGAGGAAGGGAAGGAAGGTGAGTGAAAACTAAGGGAGCCTCAGGACAAGGGGGTAGAGCTGGAGGTCTTGGGGTAGGACTGAAGAAGCAGGGTTGGACATCCTGAGGGGAAAAGACCTGGGGGTCTTGAGAAAAGGGGATGGTACAGAGCTAGGATTACTGACAGGGAAGGATGAGGGGCTACAGTCAGGGATCCTGGGGGTAGGGCATGGGGCCAGAGCTAAGTGTCTTAGGGATAAAGATTAGGAGGCAGATCTGGGCATCTTGAGGAGAAGATATGGGAGTAGGGTGGGGAGTCCTGTGTTGGGGGAGGGCTGAAAGATCAAAGCTAAAGATCTTAGGTGTGAACAGAACTGGGGATCCTGAGGGTGGGGCTGGGGGGGAGGAGAAGGGACGTAGAGGCAAAGCTGCAGGTTCTGAATCCTTCGTGGAGGAGTCTAAGGGCAGAACTTGGGACTCTCAGCCCTGGGGTAGGGCATATGAGCTTACCTGATGAAGAAGAAAGATGATCCAGCCACCGAGCAGGAGGGTAGTGAGACCAGCTACCAGAATGTCTTGAGACCCAGACCCTGGGTACAGATCTTGGGGTCCCTCCTCAGTCCGGGGCCCTGGTAGCCTCTCTAGACCCCATGCCACCTCCTGGCTCACGCTAAAAAGCTGGAGAGGAAGAGAAGTTCTTACCTTATGTGTCCCATCTTCCCTCTTCCCAGGGCCCAGTGTTGCTTTCAGTCTGTTTACTGACCACCCAGTGCAGGGGAATGGTTCTAAAGACCCTGTGAGCCTTCTCTTCCCCTCCTCCCCCTCCCCTTCCCTCTCTTCCCATCTGAAAACTGACCTCTTGGAAGAGGGTACGGGATGAGGCACTCTCTGAGGGGCCGATCTTAGCCATAGTCCTGAAGCCCGAGGTGGGGAAGACCCTCAGCATGGTGGTATGTAGAACAGGGGGAAGCTCATGGTGTCCTGGGGAAGGGGAGAGGACAACGGAGGTCCGAGTGGTCAGCTGGGGTCATGAAAGTCTTTAATAAAGCCAGATTAACCTCTGGGTCTGGGAAGCACTAAAACCTGAGGAGGGGTGGGGGTGGGGGTGGGGGTTAAGGGACCTGAAGCTCAGTCTGAAAGCTAGCGGCTCTTTAAGTTAAGGTAGTAAAAACAGTAGAGAATAAAGGAGTTGTTAGTCATATAATAATGACAATGACAGCATCTGTATAGCACTTTAAGATGTGCAGAACTCTAGCTGTGCTATCTTATTTGATACAATAATCCTGTGAGCTAGGTAAGATGAGGAAAACAGATTGAGAGAGGGCTAGTGACTTGGCCAGGGTCTCATAGCTAGAAAATGTCTGAGGCAGATTTGAACTACAAGTCTAGTACTCTACCCACTGAACCATTTTGCTGCCTTATAGGATCACAAATTTAGACCTGAGAGGCACATCAGGGGTCATCTAGTCCAAGCCCCTCATTTTACAGATGGGGAAACTGAGGTCCAGAGAAGCTAGGGAACTTCCCCAAAGTCACATAGGTAGTAAGTGGCAGAGCTGTCATTTGAACCCAGTATGACTCCAGATTTAACCCAGGACCCTGGTATATCTGGGTTAGTGGCTCGGCTTTAGGTGCCACATCTTAGAAAGGACATAAATAAATGAGAATATCTAGTGGACCAGGAACCGGAATGTGAATAAACAGGAGACCATGCCATTTATGGATAGATGACCTAGAGACAGCTCTGGCCATAGAGCCAGGAAAGTCACGGATTCAAATTCTGCCTCTGGCATATTACTAAGCCTGTGTATTTCCTCATCTGTAAAACTAGGAAATTAAACACCTTCTGGCCACCTCCACCTCATACCGCATTCACTCCTACCACTATCCCCTTCATTCTCTCCCACCAGCTTTGGACTCCTAGTCTCTAGTGGGGGAGGTTTTGCTTTATCCGGTCCAAATCAAGCCCTCCCGACCATCTCCACACCATGCCACCTGCCCCTACCCTTTTCCAGCTCTCTTCATGAATTGTCAGCCCTGATTAGACTGTCAGCTTCCTGAAGGCAGGCACGGGCTTGCTTGCTTGCATTTGTATCCTTAGCACCTAGTGCAGGTGCCCGGTGCCAGTAAAACCTTAATAAATCCTCTATCTCTCTGGTACCTACTTCACCAGGCAGTTATGAGGATCAAATGAGAGGGTATACAAGGTGTTTGGCAAATCTGGGAATGCTCTGTAAATGCCAATTATCATCATTCTTGTAAGAGGATGGAGGGATGGGGGATGGTAGGCTGAGGGAAAGAATGCAGAGCTAGCTGTCTTCAGTTATTTGAATGGTACCTTTCACAAGGAAGCAGGATTAGATTTGTTTCTCTTGGTCTCAAGGGGAGGACCGGAGGTGACAGGGAGACAGATTTTGGCTCAATATGAGGAACACAGAGATTCCACAGATTTGGAGCCAGAAGTTCTAGTCCAATGGAGGAAACAGGCCCAATGTCACAAAGGTGGCAGAACTAGGATTCGAACCTAGGTCTTTAGGCACTAAAGCCAGAGTGCACCTTCAGTTGGTCAATAAACGAGCATTTTTGCCAAGCACTGTTCTGTGATGAGAATACAAATATAAGTAGAAAGACAGTGCCTGCTTCAAGTTGCTTATGTTCTAATTGGGAAAGGCATAGAAAAGGAAGTTGTGTTCTCCTACCCCCACCCCAGGGAGGAGTGGAAGGAGCCAGGGAGGAGTCTTGATTATGTATATAGTCATTGGAGTGGTTCTTCTCATCCCCAGAGTGCCTCCTCACCAATGAGTAGCCATGAGCTGTGGAGAGCAGTTATACTGCCGGGAGGGTATCTGACAGCTGTGCTAGGTGTGACCTCCCGCTCTCCTGAGTCACTCAGAGTCACCCCCTCCGTGATGGGTCCTTTCACTGGGGCCAGGATGACTCCCCGGGGCTGCAGGAGGAGGAAGAAGGCCATGAAGGGAGCCTTTACTTAGTCATCTGCCCATTCTCCCCACCCATGTCAGGGTTCCCCCTTCTTACCACCAGTGCCACACCTGCGTGGACCAGAGCACTGAAGGCATAGAAACTGGCCGCATGCTTCCCCACGTACAGTGTTAGCCTAGAGGAGGTCAAGAGGGAAAAGGGGAATAGGAGGGAAAAGGAGGTGGCCCTACTCGATTTAGGGTGAGGGTGATGTGGGAGGGCACCTCACTTGGCCCTGGGCAAGGGGAAGTTCATGATGGAAGGGACAAGGGGATCAGATTAGGGAAGAAGAATGGATGGGAAAGAAGGGGAAGGCAAATTCTACTAGAGGTAAAGGCTGATGACTCATTGGTTTTGTTTTCTTCCCAGTCCCTACTTGAGTGGAATTCTCCAGATGGCATGATGTGGACTGTGGGGACAGCTAGCATGTCCCTAGGGTTCTTTCTGTTTTCACCCTCCCTCCTTCAGGTGGTGGCTCCCTCTGAGCCAAGGTCCTGATATGCTGACTCCCCTGGGGACCACTGGGCACCTACAGCAACTGAGTCTCAGAAGTGGAGAAGTCCCTGCTTGCTGTTCCAGAGGGCTGGGCCCAGCGCCTCAGGTGGATATGGTTGGAGCGAAGGGTGAGGAAGCGCAGGGTGTCCAAGGCCATAGTGAGGTGGGGTAGCCGGTGTAGACTGTCTTGGTGCCAGGCATAAATACCCGCTACAGGTGAGCCATAGTCTTGTGTCCACAGAACTGCTCCATTCTCCTTGTCCACGGTAACCACCAGCCCCTCCCCACTGGAGGCAAAATGGCCCACCTCTGCAGAAGTAGATACTGAGCTGCAAGCCCCATTCCAGACACACCTCTTGACCACCTAGGCTCCTTCTCCCTTTTCCTCCTGGGAGCTGGTCCTGGATGTTTTGGGTAAAACTGCTGGATGATACCCAAGAGGCTGGTAATACTTGAGGGAAAATAAGGTCCCTCCCCCACCTCCCACTCAGACAACACCCCAGGGGGGACTTGGACTGCAAGGGCCAGGACTCATTCCTGGTAGTCAAGGAAAAGATCATTCACGATCATCCTGAAGCAGGCTTTACTTACGGTAGCCAGGCAAGTGGTCGAGGAGGGGTGCAGAGTAGCCTCTGAAGGTGGTGTTCCATTGAAGGGCCTGGGACCTGGGGTCATACATAGTGACCGTGTATTCTGGAAAGTGGTAAATAGAGTTCTGTCCTTTCCTGTGGCCCCCAGAAATGTTTTCTCTCCATGTATTTCTCCCTCCCACCCTCACCTCCCAACCCCCTGCTGAAGAAATTCAGGAATCATAGATCTGGAACTGAAAGGGAGTTCAGAGGTCATCTGGTCCAGCCCCCCTCATTGTATAGATAAGGAAACTGAGGCCCAGAGAGGCTAAGCCTCTTGTCCAAGGTCACACAGATATTAAGTGCCAGGGGTGGGATTTGAACCCAGGCCTTTTCATTGTACTGCAGCAGCTGTCTATATGAAGAATAAGTTCCTTTTTTTCTGCCCTGGCTCTTTATCTACCAATGACAAATGCCCCTCAAAGCTCTGTTCAAAGTCAACAACTAACTGCCTTTTGGACATCTCAAATTTGACACAGCCAAAACAGAACTTATTATCTGTCTTTCTCCTCCTCCCAAATCCTCCCCTCTTCCCAGCTTTCCTATTTCTGCCTAGGGCACTGCCCCTCTCTCAGACCCACAATCTCAGTGTCACCTTTGACTCCTCGATCAAGCTTAGCCTTCATATCCAGTCTGCTGCCAAATCGAATTATTTTCTACCTTCCCAACATCTCTCATACATGGTGGCCCCAAAATCTGAGGGCATTTTTAAGCTCTTGAAGTATTAAGACTTTTGGGACAGCCTGTGAATCAATCCACCTTTTCTCAACTCACACAGCCACAACCCTGGTTTGTGCCCTCCTCACTTTGGTCTTGGGCCATTACAATAGCCTTCTAATCACTTGGTCTCCCTGACTCCAAGCCCCTCCACTCCTCTGCTAAGCTGCCAGTGATTCTTCTGGAATAAAATCTGGCTATTTCACCTCGTGGCTTGATGAGCTCCAGGGGTTCCCTATTACCTCCAGGACCAACTATAAACTCCTTTATCTGGCATTTAAAACTCTTAAATAACTGACCCCTTCCTATCCAACTTACTCTTTCCTCCCCATCCACACCTTCTACAATGGTAGATCCTCATGCCTGGCAGACTCTGCCTACTTGCCTTCAACTCTTAGCTCTCCTGGCTTCTTTCCTCAAGACTCAGCTCCAAGTCCAGCTTGTGCAGGAAGCCTTTCCCAATCCCCCCAGTTGTTAGTGCCTTCCCCTCCCCTATTACTTTCCAACTTGTGTGTTCCTAGTTAGTTCCTAGTTATTTAAATGTTGTCTCTCCCATTAGAATATGAGCTTCTTGAGGGTAGGAATCCTTTTTTTATTTTTTAACTTTCTGGGCTACATTCATATCCCCAAATCCTAAAAATCATATCCTCTCGTGTCCCAGAACCTTGTTCATCCTATTCCTTATCACCCCTTGTATGTGTGAGCCCAGGTCCACAGTGCTGCACATAGCCGGTGCCTAATAAATGCTCACTGACTTACTGTTGACCACCCGGATGCATGCCTATATCTAGGTAGGAAGTATATGCAAGTAAATTAACCTTTCCCAGGGGCACTCATAACTAGGTCCATTCTCTAAGTGGTCTGGTAATATTATTGTATCAATATTCCGAGCAAAGGGTACCTGGGTCTGCTCTGTGGGTAGAAGATTAACATTCTCACTCACGTGTGCGGCCAATGTATAGAAGAGGGGCTGAGGGGTAGAGCCCGTCCCACGCCTCTGTGGACAGCATGGTCTGTTTCTTGCCTGACTTGGGGTCCACCATGAACCATGTATCCTGCTTTCTTCCTGAATGAGGGAAGAACAGTGCCCTCCCTTGAAATATTCTATCCTCTACATTTAAAAAACCTCTGCTTATACTTTCTTGCCAGGTATGGTGCTATGGTGCCCCCTTCCCATTCTCATGGATAGAACTTATTACCCTGAGATAAGCTGCTCCACTCTCAGACCCAAAGCCAGCAAGAGCAGCCTGGTGTGGTCAGAACTGTGGAGAGTGTGTGTGTGTGTGTGTGTGTGTGTTTGTGAGAGAGAAGAGGTGGGGTGGGGAGGGTGGAATGTGAATGTTAAGAAGCCAGATGTGAACTGAAGAATTCCCCCTACCTGTGTAGAAGACACCATCTGAGCTGCGGCAGGGGGAAGCATGTACCAGTTCTGGGATGGTGAATGGGAGTTTCTGTGAGAGAAAGCGAAGGAGGGATGGCTCAGCCCAGGCTGACCAGGAGAGATCCTAAGACATTTTGACTCTATTCACTCTGCCTCCCCTTAATGTTCCAGAGGGGAGGCACGGGTCCTTCCTGTGTGGGAGAATCTGATACTCTGCCTCTCTCTTGGATTCAAATCTGAGTGCGTACCCATCACACTCATTCCCTGCAACCTCTCCCCAAATACCGCCTTTGCTGAGGGCTCCATCCCACCAAAGGGTACCTACCATGAGGCCCTGTTTGCTCTCCTCTCCTAGGATGTACAAGCTGCCATCACTAGGGTCAGGGAGGAAAGCTGGTCTGGAGAAGAAGGAGGAGTTGATGTTAGAAGTGTGGAGGAGCCACGGGAAGGCAGACCCTGAGGCTTGCCACCCACCAGATTCTTGATGGCTGACCCGGAGGCCTGCCCATCCACCTTGCCTAGGGAAGGCTGTCCCTGGGAGATCATGCTTAGGAAGGTTATTTGATCAAAATCATCTTCCTTCTGCCTCAAACTCAAACTCCTTCCTCCATTGCCCCTCCAAAACATTAGTCACTCTCATTTAGTTTCTCAGGTAAGCCTGCATTTTCCTCCCCTCCTCTCTTCCTTGCCTGAGAACTTTGTTGCCATGTCCTCAATATCCATACCCCCAAACCTTACTTCCTTTTCCTCTCCTTTACTGCTCAGAACCCTGGATTCTCTTCCCCTACATTCATATCCCCAAATCCTAAAAAATCCTATCCTCTTGTATCCCAGAACCTTGTCCACCCTCTTCCTCATCACCCCTTGGTCATTACTCCCTATCTCAGGCCACAGTCATGAGGACAGGATACTTACTCTGTGGCGTACACAGGCCCCTGGATGATAGGATCTGCAGAAATGAGGACAGTAAGTGATAAAGTACTAAGAGCTCCTGGCCCTGCCCTCCCAATCTCCCAAGAATGCACTCTCGTATGGGGGCCGTGGGCGACTCTGCTCTAGCCCCAAATTTTGGAAGCTGTGGACTGAGCTGGCAAATGGGGCCTCCTAGAACATTAGAACATAGAACACAGGCACAGATACATGGATTCTGTGAGGACCAACCCTGACGGACTTCGCTCTTCTCAGCAACACAAGGTACAAAGACAACTCCAAAGGACTCATGACGGAGAATGCTATCTACATCCAGAGAAAGAACTATGAAGTATGAATGCAGATTGAGGCATACTTCGTGCTCGCCTTTTTCTCCCCCCACCCTTTTTTTTCCTCTCTTTTGTTTTTGTTTTTGGGTTGTGTGGTTTTTTTTTTTGGTTCTGTTTCTTCTTTCTCATGATTCATTCCATTGGTCATAATTCTTCTCCACAACTTGGCTAGTGTGTAAATTAATTCATTGAGAAGTTATACATGGAAGTTATATGGGATTCCATGCCGTCTTGGGGAAGGAGCGGGGGAGGGAGGGAAGAAAATCTGGAATTCAAAATTATGTAGAACTGTGTGTTGTAAACTAAAATTAAAAAAAAAAATTAAAAAAATGGGGCCTCCTAGCCTGTTGTAACTCAAGTCTATCCCTGGGAGGCTTTAGAAATTAGGTAGATACCATTATTGCCACCATTCCGGGAGCATTGAGGGGAAATCAATGAGCGCCTCTCCCCCAGGGCCAGGCTCACCATCCTTCAGGGTCCATTGGATGTCCCCTGTCTTCTTGCTAACAGCATGCAGATTCCCATCCAGAGTAGATATGAAAAGCAGGGCTTCAGGGGTGCCTCCTGTCCTTCCCTACAGGCCCCCAGCATGAAGAACAAAAGTTCAGAGGAGGGCACCATGCGAACTTTGCACCCCACCTAACCCCCAGTGGATTCAGGCCCTCCCTAGGACAGACTTCCAGGTCCTTATTTCCTGGATTGTTATTGGACCTGGTTGGCTGGAAGAGTCTTGTTAGGGAGAATGGTTTTGTCCTGGTAGGCCCTGCTTATATTTTAACAAGTGAGACAACTTATAAGTGAACTGGAAGAAGGTAGTCTTCCTCCTTGCTCCACCGTGGAATCTAACAAGAAGCTACACAACTGAAGGGAATGGGAAAGGAGGAGGAGAAGATAAGGGAGCTGGAAGCCCAGAGATGTCTCTAAACTGACGGTGATTCAACTGCGATGCCTCTTTTCCCCAACTCCTTCTGATTTTCCTCCCAGCCAGAGGCTGAAGATTTTCTCCCTCTTGATGACATCTCTTCCTCCCTCTTCAAACTGGCCAGGTTGGTTTTGGTGCCAGGTTGCTCCTGGGGCCACAAAACCGATAAGCACTGCACCTAGGAGGAGTGAGCCCCCTGCAGAGGCTCCCATTACATCCGGCTAACCTGCTGCTGCTGCTGCTACCACTGCCACTCCCTGGGCAAACAGGGTAAGGCTGAGCAAACAGCAGGAGGAAGCACACAACCCCTCAGGATTAGCACCCTCAGTTTACTCCCTGGGAAGGAACTCCCGTCTTCTGGCCCTCTACTTCCTCCCTAAGGCTATAACTGTTTTCCACTCTCACAGACTATCTCCCTACCCCTCAAAAGTCCTGCCCTGTTCTAGAGGTAACAGCATCCTATCTCAGTCAAGAAACCATATCCTTCCCCTTAGTGTAAGTTTCTCTCCTTCCTCTTTGGTTTCATACCTTAGCGAGCCTGGGTGGGAAAATGTTTGGAGCCAAGCCCCTGGACAAGATGGAAGCAGAGAGCAGAACGGGAATTTAAAGGGTAAGATGGGCAGTTGACATTAAGTACCATGAGCCTCGGGAGTGGAATCACTCCTTTTTATCAGAGCTGGTGGGGGTGGGGTGGGGGCAGGGCAGGGATAGTTTTGGGGGCGTGGTTCTTGGATTCTCCCTACATTCTGCCTTGGTTTCCCAGAGAATTTACGTAAGATTTCCTTGACTTCAAACCCATATTTTTGGGGTGCTCCCTCAAGAAAAAGGAAGAAAGATAGACCTTGCTAAATCTGTCTCCCCTTGCCCATGTCTCCCGCGCTATTTGGTGCTCCCCGGCTATTGGCTATAGTCAGCTTTCTTTCCGGTAACATAGTGACCAATGTTCTCACCCCAGGGATGCTCGTGCTAGCGATGCGGCTGGCTCCAACACAGTGAAGCAAAAGTCACAAAGGCAGAGACACCACCCCCAGGAGCCTCCTGCCTGCCACATTCCCACTCGTTTGCAGTCCCAGTCTAGCTCTTGGGGAAGGGGTAAGCCTCTGAAGAGAGGAGAGGAGCGCGTCCAGAAGCCGAAGTGCCCAAAGGGAGAGTACTAGTCGAACTTCTAGAGCGGAAAGGGCCCTCAGGGGAGCACCTGGGGCCAGGCTAGAGGCTAGTTCCGGACCTTGGATCCCTGCTGTCCTCACCTCAGTGAGATCGGGATTTGGTCGTACCTTCCACCTCTCATGCACGCGGCTAGCTGTGTACTGGGGATATGGATACCCTTCACCACCACCGATAACCAGACCCCGCATTCCTTAGCGGGGATAGGGGCAGTTTGGGCCACTTTGGTGGAGGCAGAGCAGGAGTTGGAGCCGAAGCCCCCTCCCTCAACCCCATCATAGAGAATAAAGGCATCGCCCCCCGTGTAGCGCCTTCTCCAGGCTAGGCCAGTGCCCAGGGGCCTCGGTTCCATCTCACCTGTTGTAGGCACGGCCAAAGCAGTGCCAGCAGGCAGAGCGGGAGGCCAGCCCTCTCCATCGCGTTGGGCACAGCGGGTGGCGGTGGCGGCGGCTGCCTGCGTGCCCGGCTGGCATGCTGCCCACCACCAAAGAGTGTGTTGGCAGGACCGGACTCGGAGTGCTTTGGGCTCCCAGCGCTAGACCCAGCGGCGGGAGGGGCGGAGGGCCACCTCCGGCAGGGCGGATCTTGCCTTTGGCACCCGCCCTTCATTCCCAGACTGGGCTCTGGGGCCGCTGGCCTTTTCCTTGAGGGAGCTGATTAGGAGAGAAAGTGCGGAGTGCAAAGGTAGGAGGGTGTATGTCAGTCCCGGGGACTGGAAAGCGAGCTCCTCCTAGGCTATAGCTGAGCAGCAAAGCTTAGGGAATAAAAAGCAGGACTTAAGAGTCGGGAAGACTAGTTCAAATCCCGCTTCTGACTCTAATTGGCTGCCTGGGAGGGGGTGGCCGGAGTCATTTAACTTCGCAGCCCGAAGTTTCAGGTCAAATGTAGGTACTACTTGCATTGCATACCTACCTCACTGGGTTGTGGGAGGAGGGACACACGCTGCTGCATGTGCGATATTTCAAACTTCGGCTGCACAAAGCACCATTTGTTGAGCCATCGCTTTACAACCTTCCCTTCCAGAAACCTCTCATCGGCAAATAAGGGGTGAAGGGGGCCTGGAAAAGTACAATTCTTCCAATCGGGGGTAGTAGTGCTTGATGCTAGGTGAACGTGGTGAGCAGCAGTTCTACCCAGAATCAGAAATTGAAATAACACCATTATGGTCAGTTGTCATAAATGTTACTTGTGTTTAGGGTTTTTTTTTTTCATTTCTTTTTAGTTTTCAACATTTGTTTTCACAAGATTTTGAGTTACAAATTTTCTCCCCATCTCTACCCTCCCCCGCCCCAAACTGGCATGTATTCTGACTGCCCCTCTCCCCAGTCTGCTCTCCCTTCTATCACCCTGCTCAGCCTGGCCATTCCCTTTCCCCTTACTTTCTTGTAGGGCAAAATAGATTTTTATACCCCATTGCCTGTATATTTTACTTCCCAGTTGCATGTAAAAACAATTTTTAAAAAACTGTTTAAATGTTTAAAACATGTTTTTAGAATTTTGAGTTCCAAAATCTCTCTCTTCTTTCCTCTCCACCCACCCTCCTTGAGACGGCAAGTAATTCAATACAAGTTATTGTGAAAGACCAACTATATTTCCCTCCATCCTATCCTGTCCCCCTTTATTCAGTTTTCTCCCTTGACCCTGTTTTCAAGTGTTTGCTTTTGACTACCCCTCCCCCAATCTGCCCTCCCTTCTATCATTCCCTCCCCCACCCCACTTTCCTGTAGGGTAAGATACCCAATTGAGTGTGTATGTTATTCTCAATCCTTAAACCAAATCCAATGAGAGCAAGATTCACTCATTCCTTTTCACCTACCTCCTCTTCCTTTCCATTATAACAGCTTTTTCTTGCCACTTTTATGTGAGATAATTTACCCCGTCTCTTTCTCCTTCTCCCAATATATTCCTCTCACCCCTTAATTTTAAAGATATCCTCCCTTCATATTTAACTCACCCTGTGCTGTCTATATATAGATACATACACATACATATACATACATACATATATGTATATATACATATATATGTATATTCCCTTCAACCACCCTAATACTGAGAAAGGTCTCATGAATTACAAATATCTTTCCATGTAGGAATGTAAACAGTTCAACTTTTCTAAGTCCCTTATGATTTCTCTTTCCTGTTTACCTTTTCATGCTTCTCTTGATTCTTGTATTTGAAAGTCAAATTTTCTATTCAGCTCTGATCTTTTCATCAAGAATGCTTGAAAGTCCTCTATTTCATTGAAAAACCTATATTTTGCCCTCAAGTATTATATTCAGTTTTGCTGGGTAGGTGATTCTTCATTTTAATCCTAGCTCCTTTGACCTCCAGAATATCATATTCCAAGCCCTTCTATCTCTTAATGTAGAAGCTGCTAGATCTTGTGTTATCCTGATCATGTTTCCACACTACTCGAGTTGTTTCTTTCTGGTTCTTGCAAAATTTTCTCCTTGGCCTGGGAACTCTGGAATTTGGCTACAATATTCCTAGTTTTCCTTTTGGGGTCTTTTTCAAGAGGTGATTGGTAGAGTTTTTCCATTTCTATTTTACCTTCTAGTTTTAGAGTATCAGGGAAGTTTTCCTTGATAATTTCTTGAAAGACCATGTCTAGGCTCTTTTTTTGATCATGGCTTTCAGGTAGTCCTTTTAAAATTATCTCTCCTGGAGTGCTATCTACACCCAGAGAAAGAACTATATAGTATGAATGCAGATTGAGGCACACTTCATGCTTGCCTTTTTCTCCCCACCCCCTTTTTTTCTCTCTCTCTTTTGTATTTGTTGTTGGGTTGTGTTTTTTTTTGGGGGGGGAGGGGAGTTCTGTTTCTTCTTTCTCATGATTCATTCCATTGGTCATAATTCTTCTCCACAACTTGACTAGTGTGTAAATTAATTCAATGCCAAGTTATACATGGAAGTTATATGGGATTCCATACCATCTTGGGGAGGGAGGGAGCAGGAGGGAGGGAAGAAAATCTGGAACTCAAAATTATGTAGAACTGTGTGTTGCAAACTAAAAATAAAAAAAAAATATATATATATATAAAATTATCTCTCCTGGATCTATTCTCCAGGTCAGTGGTTTTTCCAATGAGATATTTCACATTGTCTTCCATTTTTTCATTCTTTTGGTTCTGTTTTATAATTTCTTGATTTCTCATAAAGTCACTAGCTTCCACTTGCTCCATTCTAATTTTTAAGGCACAAATGTGTTACTTGCAAAAATGCTGATGACAAGAGAGGAGGTAAAGTGAAGCCATTTGATATGCTGGGGAGAGTGGGGAGATGGAGATTGCTAAGGGAAGGTGCAGGAAAAGAAGATGGACTGGAGTCAATTCAATAAGCATTATATTAAGCACTCCAGTGAAAAGTATAAAAATAAAATGAAAATGAAAAACCCTCAAGGAGTTTACATTCTGTGTACATCTGAAGAGATAAATAGGAGAGGTCAAGGGAAATTAAGAGAAGAACTAGGGAATGGGCCTGGGGGATCAGGAAGGGCTTTCCATAGGGAGTGACTCCTGAATTAAGCCTGGAAGGTGAAAATGATTCTAAGAGGCAGAGGTGAGGAGGGAGCATTATTTCAGTGAGGTGGCACAGGCTGAACCAAGGTACAGATGCAGGAGAAAGAACCTGGAGTTTGGGAAATAGCAAGTAAGCCAGGTGGCTGGAAGTGTGAGAAAGAGAACAGGAATTAATTCTGGGAAGGGGGGTGCTGAGCCAAATTGTGAATGGTTTTAAATGTCAAGAAGAGTAGTTTATATTATATCCTAGAGGCAAAAGGGAAATCACTGAAGAGTCTTGAGCTGGGAAATGATGGGGTTGGATTTCTGTTTTAGAAAGATTTTAGATAGCATTCAGAAGACACTTTGGGAAAGGCAGAAAGCAGGGTGTCCAATCAGGCTATTGCAATAGTGCAGTTGCTGAGGACCTAAACTAGGATGGTGGGCCTGTGAGCTTACAGAAAGGCACAGTTCTAAGTCATTGTGGAGGAAGAATTAACAAGACTTGGTAACTTAGTGGATATGGGGAGTGAGGGAGAGTGAAAATTTAAGTAAAAGAGAACATGCGGTAAATCTGGATGATTTAAAAGAAATGGTACCTTCAACAGAAAGAAGGATAGAGGAAGGCCAGTGGAGATAACATTGTAGATGCTCACAAAACACTGAAATGATCCCCAATGAGACATTGGTGATGAAGGTCTAAAGCTCAGAAAGGAGACTAAATATATATTATACAAATGGGAGTTATCTGCATAGGCATTTGTGTAAAAGGTGTGTAGAGCACTTTGGGTGTATAACAGGATGTCAACTCAGAGCAGTCATACAAGGTGAACCAAGAGATTGTAAAGTTGGAAAGGGTATCTATTTAAAAGAGGCAGTGCCAAAAGCTGCAGAGAGGGTAAGGAAGGTAAGGGCAAGGGTAAAGGGCAGATTTAGCAAGACATAATCGGTAATTTTGGAAAGAGCTATTTTGGGTGATTGGTGAGGTAGGGAGAGAGGAGTGAGTGGGAGGTGTGCTAATGAAAGAAAATGCAAATTGTTTAGGTTTGCTAGGAATGTGGCTGTGGAAAAGACCACTGGAGTGAGTGTAAGGACAGAATGGTCAAGTAAGGGTTTAAAGATGGGGAAAAACCTGAGGTCATTTACAGGCTGCAAGGAAGGAACCAGGAGAGATTAAAAATAGGAAGGGATCAACAAAGCAGGCTCCATGAGATGAGATCAAAGGACAAAGTAGATGGGGGCTGGCCTTGGCAAGGTAAGAGCCACCTGCTGACAGAGGACTGAACTAAAGAATTAGGTAAACAGTTCTGGGGTGCAGCAGACAGAGCGATAGAGAATATCTTCTATTTTTTTCAGTGAAGTATGTGGTGATCTCTTCAGGTGAGGGGGGACTGGGTAGCTTGGACTCTTGAGGCAAGGAGGGGAAGTTTGGAATAGTAGCTTAGGGGAGTTTGATGGAAATTAGGCATTGTCTGGGATAAACTACTTGCACAGAGGTCAGGTTCTACCAAAAAGAATCAGCCAGAACAGTACGAGGTCCAGTTTTGCCTACAAGTTAACAGTTTACTGGCAGGAAATGACCTCAGTGAGAACTGGGTTCAAAATCAAGGGAAATAGGATTATGGTTTGGGGTCTACATCACCTTTCAGTCCAATTTGGCCAACAGTGGTCACAGAACAAGAGGGTAGGAAGCAGAGGCCCCCCAAACAGCAGAAGGAACTGGGCACTGTAAAGGATGAAGGACAAAGCCTTGAACCTTAGTGACTCAGTTGTTTTTCCAGGCACCAGTATCTACATAAGAGGCCAAGAAAGGGGAATCTTTGGCTTTAGTCCCCAGGGGCTTTCACCACTGTCTATATGTTCCCTGATCACTAATCCACTCATAGGTACCAAGTCTCCTCACCCATGAGCCTCATTGGTTCTTTAGTGCAGATGCCCCATTTGAATCATGATTACACGCCTCACTTTTTGATGCTGCTTCCTGACCAAATCCATCCCTTACTTCCTTTTCCTTTCTACTCTCACTATACATTACAGACCACAAGGAGGTGTTTTCTAGGGTTTATTTATAAGGGAAAAGAATACAGACTCAAAGATTATTAGTACATAGAAATGAAAACTGTCAGGTTATGCAGTATCTAAGCTCTAATCTTTAAAGTTCTCTAGGATAAGAATCTTTTTTAAGAGGGTGCCATACACTGACTGGCTGTATTCATGAATCCTCATAGTTCAATTTGTTCACCTTTGGTCTTTGTAATTGGCTAATTGGCCCATTTTTTTTTTCAAGCCCAGGCTTAGTCAGTTGGGAAACCTCCTGATGGTGCATGGCTGGCTTGTTGTGCCCCACTTCTCTATACTCCTCTCCCCCCTCGCCACTACCCTCTAATCAGTTACTAAATCTAGTCTAAATATAGAGTTCAACCCAACACCATTCACCCCTAAGTTCACAAAAGATCTCTTTCTTTACAGGCAGCCAAAAGATTCAGTCTCTACTAAGAGACAGAATTAGAGAAGGCGCCTTGTCGTCCCTGACATTAACCTTAAAAGTTTAGAATATCTAGTTTTCCTTAATAACTTCCTCATAAATCTGCCCTTCTTACGATAACCAAATTTTCTTAAACCTACTGACATTTTTCATTTGACCCACCTCTTCAGGAATTGAGTTATTGTTTTCCACTTATCCTCAAGTCCTAGGTTGGGTCCTCATTCTAGTATCTAGGATTCAGAAATGTTTCCCCCTCACAATGATATTACAGATTCTCATCCTGTCTCTTTAACATCCTATGTCTGTGCAAACTGAAGGGGTCTCATCCCTGAGTCTGTCCTTGTCTATTATCCGCCTCCCACCCCTTTCCCTGTTAGTCACATTTGGAGACTGCTTCTGGTAATGAAGTGCTGCTAGCTGACCGGAAGTGGTCATGCTGACAGCTCTGACTGATGTGGAAGGGGGGAAGGAAAGTGATTTCGTTACAATCTGGGCTCAAACTGAGAACCTTTCTTAACCCTGCATAGATGGGGGCTGGAATATGAGAGGAATGGCGAGATCTTTAAACTTAAAACTAGGTACTTTTAAGTTAAAGGTTGGGTATTTTTATGAAACCAAAAGGTACTAAACTTCAATGCATTCCTGTGTTCAGATTACAGAAAATATGGGAACAGAACGTTTAACCTGCAGTTATTAGCAGGCACCACTTGTGATTTCGTTTACCTACTGGTCCATAGTTTTAAGGGCTCCTTATGGGAGGAAAGCAGCTAGTGGAAAGGAATGCTGCATTTCCCTTATATATACCATATTTCAAGAAGGCAAGAGAACCTTGTGCCACCCTGCCCCCCATCTTTTCTAATAGTTATAGAAATATATATGCACAGGGCAAGTGGAAAAAAAAAGAACATATGTTGGAAGAATGTGTGTGGGGTGGGGGAAAGGAGGATGAAGAGGAAACAACAAAGAGAATTATGGTGAGAAACGATCAGATAATAAAGAGATAGCTGTTCCATCTTAGCCAACTATAGACTGATTAGCAAACAGAAGAAATTAGAAAGGCTGAAGACTAGTTGATGGAAGCCTTTAATATTGGTGCAGTGTATAAAGAGCTGGGCCTGGAGTCAGAGAGACCCACATTGAAACCGACACTTTATTAGCTGTGTTACCTGGGGCCAGTCGTAGCCTGTTTGCCTCAAGTCTTCTCATCTGTAACAGAGGGATGGACTGCACCTACCTCCCAGGGCTGTGCTGAGGATCAAGCACTTAGCACGATGCTAGGCAGCATGCAGTAAGTGCTATATAAATGTTAACTATTATTATTATTCGTTTGAGGAGGTTGTATTGAGAAGGCTTGGAGGAATACAGTATGGCTGACAAAGCATGAGGTTGAAATATCACCAAAATCCTCGGTAAATGTACCTGCCTCTTTTCAATATGCAGTCTTCTTGTACTATCCAGTATTTGGCCATCATTTCCCAATTAAAAAAAGCATCATCGATACCATTTTTTGTCAGCCATTTGTGGATCTATACCTCTACCTACCTCCAAAGAGCCGTGCAACAAAAAAAAAAAAAGTGAAACCAGCAACAGCGCATCCCTGTCTGGTAGCATGTGCAACATTCAGGACCAGTAGTCCCTTACCTCTCCACTAAAACCTAGCAATCTTCTCACGAGACAGATTCCAGACCCATTATGGAAAACTAGGCTGTTGTCAGGGGAAAAGTCACGTCCTCTTATAAACTGTTCCTTGGGGCCAAGAAGAGAATCCCAGGATATTCTTTAGGTTTAACACAATGCTTGGAACTCACCTGACCAAGGAAAATTTTCTACCCACAATGGTCTCTTCTTTATTTAGCCTTTCCAAATCTCGTGTAAGCAGTACTGTGCCACTGTGAGGGAAGGAAGGACTCTCACCTGAATTCTGTTTCTTTGCCCTCCTCTGATAATCATTTGGTACACACTAATGCTTAATAAATGGTTGAATTATATGTTACCTTGTAGTTGTTTCACATATATACACATTAAACACATTTTGGTGATCTATGATTTTAATTTTTATGTCCACCAAAGGGTTATGCACACAGGAGATGCTCAAATACTTGTGGCAAGAATGAAACCACAGGTCAAAAGCCCATTTCTTCAGGAAAAGCTTCAAAGATTAACTCAACCACCTCCCTTCTCCAATTCATTCTTGCAATTACTAGGAATGGGCTAGCCAACTTCAGAAGACCATTAAAAGCTAGTCAAGGCCAAATGATGTAATGTCACACTTGGAAATAAAGACCTTTGGAAAGAACAAGGGGAAAAAAAGTACAATTACCAGACATGTGTTAAGTATACACTATGAATAAAAGTAAATGAAATTTACTTGAAAGTAGCTGTAAGATATTTTGAAAACTCTCCTGACAAAATTGAAGAGGCAGACTATATCTAGGCAGGGAGTTATTTCTCCATCTTACCTGAAAGTAAGAGTCAATAAATCAAATGGTTTTTAAAGGCCTTAAATATTTTCCCCAAACTAGACTGGGTTCAAGGTGAAGCCAATCTGAAGATAGGCTAGATTGTATATGAGGGCCCCAAACATTTGGTTGGTCTCATCTCTATAAATTCCACAAGAATAGCATCAATTAACTAGGTATCCCAAGCATCTAGTAGACATTAAGTACAATAAATTATATAGTACCTATCACATGGATATAGCTACCCTACAGTCTAAATAATGATCATGCTTCTATATTTATTTATATATATATAAATACATATAGATATAGTGTATTTCTCTTACTAGAACATGGTTAGTCAAAGCTGGCTCTCGCCCCATTTGTCTCCCTTGATGACTTGAATTGGACTCACTCAGGTGCTGGGAGAGTTTGATTACCAACAGAAGTACATCCAGTTTATTCCTCATTGTGGAAGATAAACAAACAAATCAAAGACACAGAATTAATTATCAAACTTTAATTGGTAAGACTAATCTTACAGAATAAACAATGAGATAACCAGTAGAGATTACACTTAAAAAATCCAGCAGTGCAAATCTAATAGACTAAATATTTTTCATTTACCCCCAAACAGGCATTTGATTATTTAAAAATAAAATAAAAATACCATCCAAGTGGTACTTATGTCTATTTCATTTTCAAATAATTCTGCAGCGGAAGTTCTTTTTGAGAAATAAAAAATAAGTTGCTTAGAAAGTAAGAAAGCAGTCAGAAATCACAATCACTGAAGCCACACCTAGCCTAGAAGGTAAAGCCATCAAGTGCTGCATCATCACAGCTCTCCTGACCCCTTAACTTCAGAGGAACCAATCCCATCAGGAGATGAATTTCTGTAAGCCCCATGACACCAAGAAATTTTTTTTTTCTCTAAGACAAGATGGATGAATAAGACCAATGATGAAAAAAAAAAAAGTGTTGTAGATGATGACTGCCCAAAGAAAGCTCACCCAGCACTGCTTTTAATTGGCACACCAAACATGGGGGAGGGGAGTTAGAACACTATACTCGGGTTTGCTTCAATAAGACACATTTTAGAGCTAGAAGAAAGAGTTCTTGTTGAAATATGGCAACTTTTTACAGATGCGGCAATGTGGGAAAGTTCATCTCTTTGGCCCTCTTAATGCGAAGCAGCAACTCCCTAAGTCTATGTAATAACATCATATTCATGACAGACAGAAGGCTTGGCTTTCCATTAACCCACCTTGATAAGACTTTGCCCAAGCATTCCAACAAAGTGCATCCTTAACTTAGTCCAATTTCAATTAAAATGAACTACAGCTACCAGGAAAAAAGTTCTATGTTTGAGATTTGCTTAACACCAAAGAGCTCAAAATCCTACAAGCCAAATGAGATAGAATGGAAAGTAGCCAGCCCTCAGTAGAGATCTTAGTACTGTGTCCTCTTATAAAATGCACTCAACCAAGGTTTTATGCCCGTAAGAAGTAACACATAGGAGCAGAGGGTCAGACATCAATATTCTGGAAAGAACAGAAAGTTCAGGAAGCATGTAAGAATCTTTGAAATGAATGGGACATCAAGCTGAGACCATCCAGCCTCTCAAATTATAAATGTACTTTCCTTCCATTTCTGAAGAAATCTGCTTTTATTACATAGCTTTCACTATCTTCCCCAACAAATAGGGGTGGGAGAGGAAAAGATAAGAGGAGAAGCAAAATAAAATTTGAAGTCAGGATAGATTAAATCTTTCTTTCTTCCTTAATCTATTATATGCACTTCATCGCACTGAGGGAAATCAACTAAACCCAGAAAAAACATTTCTTTTCTCATATAGATTTCAGGACCGAGGGTGGGAGTGGGAGGGAGAGAAGATATAGAAATAATCCTAAGAAAGAAACTATTCTCTTACCCCTAAGAGGGGCTGTGGTTCCACTTTGTATAGAAATTTGATTTAAAAAAAATCCACTAGGCTGAATAAACCTGTTGAGGCCAGTCACAGATCTGATTTTATGGTAATACTTTTGCATGCCGAAAAGGGCACAGACTTAAATCAAACACCTTTTTCATGGCTTCCTTTAAGTTCTATTTCTATTCTCCCTGAGACAGATCTTTCCCCAGAGCTACATACAAATCTTCATCCATATAGTTAGTCAATCCTACTATGTTCTCTAACAAAGGCAGGAAGCTTTGCCAACAGGCATCCTAAAACAGAGCTCTGGCTCTTATGAACAGCTCCATATGAAAAAGGTGTAACTTACATTATTGTAAGATAATATGTAATAATAATTACTTCTGAAGGAAAAAGCACCATTTCACTTAAAAAAAAAAAGACACACAGACACATACCCATACCTAAACAAAACTACTTGCCCAAGCTTAGATCCTACTTAGTGTACTGACCATAGGCAGATAAGCAGTTTGTGTTTCAGGAACAGGGCAGAATATAGAGGATAACTTGAACAATTTTAATACTATGGCTCAGCTGGGTGGAGGTGATGCTCCAGAGAATGGCCATCCACAGTATGAAGGGAAACAACATAGGCGGTACCACTGGGGCTCTGAAAACATTATTTTAGGCAAGCAGAATGGAGAAAAGGCAAGAGGGGTGGATTTAAAAGAAAATGCAGAGAATACTAGACTGTAAGAGCTGTGAGGACAAGGACCAAATTTTATCTAAACTCTATCTTACTCAGTGGTTAGCGCAGTGCTCTATGTTTAGCATGGTTTTAACAAATGCTTGTTCAAATGATGTCACCAGATGAAGAAATGAATGCAACAGATGGAGAAAGTCAAAACCAAGACCACGCTCATGCCAGAATTCTAGCTGTTATGTTCCCATTTGGTCTGCAGAGCTGTACAATGCAGCACTGATGGGCTGCTGAGAAGTAAGACATACAGACTTTCCTTCATATACCATAACTGTCTCCCTGCTAGGGAAACTGAACATTGATATACAATTTGATATATAGATGCTGCAGTCACTGCTACTTTCAAAAGATGGAAACAAAGTTTCTAAGAAACTTCCAACACATATACAATATTTATGCCCTTACTGACAATAAAATGATTTTCTTATACATTAAATAACTTAGGAACAACTGCAAATATAATAAGCAGCAGATTATTCTTCCTGTGTGAGCTGGACTCCCAAACTACACATTAGACATGAAGGGTACAGAATAGCTCTCACAACTGGCTTACACTGCATAGTCATTCTCAGTCAAAAACACACACTAAAATATATTCTACACATTGAGAAGGGAGCCACCTAAAACCTGCAGGTCAGGTGTGCTGCTGCTGACAGGTTAAGCTTGGAGACCCGGCCCAGAGGCCTGCATCTGACAGGAGGGGATTTCAAAGACAACAGCAAAGGGAAGAAGCACAGGAGTTTTCCCTCTAGCTTTAGAAGTTATCAATCCATCAAAAAAGGTGACCAAGTATACCAGGAGCACAAGGGACATGAGAAGGGCAATTCTTGCGATGCTGGTCCAATGGAGTCAGTCTTGTCTTTTAAATATCATCAACTCATGGCAAGCACCTTTCCAGGATAGAAAGGGTCAGTGTGACTGAACCTGAGATAAAGGACACTTGAACTTAATGGCTGGTGAGCAGAATGACAAAAAGAAAAAGAAAGTACGACTAAAGTTACAGCTAGACTTCCTAAGATTTCTTTTTTAAATGATGTCCAAAGAAAAATAGGAATGTACCTGAGTTCACTGCCACCTGACAGGGAGTTTTATATGAACCAAGCCTGGTTCTTCTTTACTCCAGTGGCCAAATGAACCAGCACAGAGTGATAGGCCATGTCAGAGAAAAACCTCCAACTGTTCAGGACTCTTGGTGCCCATTTCTGCTACAAATTGTCAAAACAATGGGCTGGTCACACCCAAGATAGTCTAGGAAACTTTAGGATTGCTGCTCAATTCTGCCAGCCATTAAAAGGTGGCAGCTGATCTACATGGGAATCTGGAACCTCAGGGCAAGATGTTTTGCCAAGAGCAGTTGGTTTTCAAAAAGGAAGAATGAGGGACAGGAGCAATTTTGGGGTCACTATGCCCCGAAATGAGCGTCTGTAGGATGTAATGCTTAAAATCCAATGGTGTGTCCCCTCCCACCACCCCCATTTGTGTGATCAGTCAGCATCACAATAGAAAGAACCAAAATGGCCACAGGAAATAAAAAATGAAGGGGCAGTAAAATACAGAGAAGAGGAAAAATAAGTTGTCTTTGGATTTACAAATAAAAATTAAAATCTCAATTTTGCTTGGTGGGGGGAGTAGGAGGGAGAAGGTTGAGAGGGAGGGGAGGGTTCAGGTCAAACCTGAATCAAAGGCCAGAAAAATATGGCTTACTAACCGCCCCCCCCCAACTTTGCACACCATTTACAATTTATATGCAGGAAAATTAAAAAAAAAAAGTGCCTCAAACTGTTACAACAAATCAGCCCAAATTAACCATTTGCAACCAAAGATTATGAAAATTTTTTTTTTAGTTCAAATCACATTAAAAACCCAGATATTTATTTTGATCATTTTGTTTTAAACGAAATTGGCAGATCTACTCTCAGAACACTTAAGAGTATTCCACACAACGCGTTCTGAATTAAGATTTATTGATTTCCACTGTATTCACTTTAAATATGGTTTGAAGCTGACTGAAGGGAAGGGATTTTGCAATTTTAAGTTAAAAGTAAACTAATGGTGAAAGTACATCACCTCTGGCTTCAGTCAATATCTCCTCATATTTGAATTAATAAAAGTTCCAGGACTATGAAATCCGGGCATGTTGCAGGCCTCTCCCAGCAATGTCCTTCACTTTGGGTCAGTCTCCTGTGCCAGAGGTGAAAGTGCTTTCAAAAATACTGCCATTTTCCCAGCACAGTGTCTTTGATTGCATCCACATACTGAGTTGGAACCCAATACACCCAGTAGTAAGAGGCTTCGGTGGGACCCAACTGAAATGCCTGAAAGGGAAAAAGGAAACCAAGCAGTACTTCAGAGCCAGGGACACCAAAGAAGCAGGATCCTAACACATGGTGGAAAAAAATTTTTCTCACTATGCACTAATGATGAATCGCTCTTCCTGCAAAATTCAAAAAGGGCAAATTCCTTTAGATCTGTGATTCAATATTCCACAAGAGTCTGTCTTGGTTAGATTAAGAAAGGTAAAATTCCTGGGTCAAATATAATGTTCAAAGCAGAAAGAAAAGAAATGAAACCCAGACATAGGGTTTCTCCATGGCAATATACTGGGTTTTTAGGCAGGGATGACCTAATTGGTGTCATTTAAGTTAAAAGTTTGTAAGACTTCAAGCCTTCTTTGAAATACTTTTGAATGTTAAAATAGCTTATTTATAAAATCACTTTCATTGTGAGACTTCAAAAGCTACAAAGGGCAATAATTCTAAATCAATTCCTTGATAAGGTAACAAAGCTAATTTGTAGCTCTAACAAATCACTTGGTACCAAGTAACTGGCCAAAGGTCAGGGGGTGGGAGGGTGATACCAAATGTATGGTCTCTGAAGCTCAATCTAAGCCCTACTCTTCCAGTATTATGGTGGCAGTGGAAGCTGGAGGAAGATAGTATGGAAGCAGAAAGCACCGATGCTAAGGCTGCCTCATGACAGGTTGGAAATACATTTTTTCCTCATCCTTAAGAGTGAGACTGCAGCCAGGTTGATCTCCCTATTCCCCCTCCACAATCCTACAACTAGCAGATTAGCTGTGAACATAGAGGCATAAAAAGCATTCCATACTGAATCATGAGTATTTCTTTCCTTATCCCTTCAGAAGGATAAGGGCTAATGTTGCTACATTTATGATGTGATAGCTGAAAAATCCTAAACAACCTTCACAATTAAAGTCGTAGACAAATAAAAAACGTCCCACTTATTTGGTCATATCCAGGGACAAATGCCCAAGAAATGTAGAGAAAATATTATTTAAAGTCAGCCTTCTCTCTCCCCACCCCTGTCCAGACCCCCCAGTCATGAAGAATGTAACATGGTTCTGTAGCCATTATTCCAATGGCCCATCCTCAGACCATTTCTGTAAAAGAGCAGGATTTGCCTAAATTAGTCGTAGAATCACTTCATCCTTCAGTCAGTGTAGTCTTGGTTATGATTCCTTCAAAGAAACTCATTTGGATTCAAGGAAGGATTTTGAATCAGTATCTGGGTACCAAAAAAAATAATGATCTACAGGTTTGTTTAGTCCCCGCCCCCCCAAATCACATGAAGCACACTGCTATGCATTTTTACCTCATACAGCAAGATCACTGTTATCTGAAGGTTGCAAAAAAAAAAAAAAAAGACATACCTTAGTAGCATTGCAAACAGATGACTGCCTGGAGTACTTCCTTATACCAACCTAGTATTTTATTTTTGGCTCAAACTTGAAAGTGAAAATTCCCAAGCCATTGCTATTCTTCATATCTATTTATTTGGTTTTAAAGCAAAGTTGTGCAAATACAACGGTTAGTAAACACATATTCTAGGAGACAACTGGAAAAATCTGCCTATTCTATAACAGGACTCAATGCAATGTAGGAGAGAAAATAGGAATGAGCCTCCCTGGGACAAGTTCATGAAGCTGGATTATGTGAAACATAAGGGCACCACCAAGAGTACATTCCGAGGACTCAGTTCTCCTTCTCCTTTGCAGATAAAATTCCAAGTGTCAATTTAGTGGAATTAAAGGCTGAATATATTCTGTTACTAAGCCAGAAGCTTACTTACCATCATGTGATAATCTTCATGTCCTTCAATAGGTTCACTGACCACATTTTTAATGGAGCCCATGGGTAACTTTTCAGTTCGCTCTAAGTTAAAGGAATTACACTGATTATTAAATGGCACTTGAGTTTCAGTAAATCTGGCATACGATTCTCTAATAACACTTGTGGTTCTAATACTTTACCCATCCTGATTGAGAGAGACTGACTATTCTCCACCCACAAAAGCTTGTCTTTATGTCCATTGTCTTCTCTAAGAAAGGTCAAACAGAACCTTTTTAATCAAATGTACCAAGTATACCTTATTTAGAGGAACCATTTAGAAATGGAAAACTGTTCAGTTAGCTCATCTAAACACCAGATAACGAACAGGTTTGCCAATATATTAGTCCATCTTAATAAGGATAAGTACTAAATTTTCTCTGTTGGAATTAAACAGTTTGTAGTTCAATAAACATAGCACTATATTTGCCTGCTTATTGCATAAACCCAATGATGTGTGATGTGCTTTTACTGCCTGGGGCAGGCTTGGTCAGGGAGGGGAGGTAGGAACAGGTGTTTTACTAATACTTTCGACTGACACAGACCAAAACTTCCTAAGGAAGTTTCACTTAGGCACATCTCCCAATCACTTTTCCTCCTCCCACCCTTAAATCCTATGTAATTGTATTCAGAAGTATACCCCAGGCAACTGCCTCCCATTCTTCCCCTGCTTCCTCCCTACCCCTGACATGCACACACACATTAAAAATTACCTTAAAAAATCTTTCAGAGTTCATGTAGCATACACCTGCCAGATACCATGCATCACACATGGGCCAAAGACGTTTTATGGCAATTTTAGGAATGGTGGTCAAATAGGAGAAAAGAAGAGGGCAGTGAGTGGCAACTGGAGTAAAATGAGGCTATACAAAGGTAAGCCAAGTAAGGACAGGAGCAAGTAGGATGGCAGGAGAGGAAAGGCATGGCAGTGAAGAAACATAATGACAGACAGGTGGTAGGATGAAACAACAGTGAAAAGAGACCCAAGGGACACTGAGTAGGTACAGAAATAGAGACAGACAAACAAAACATTCATGGTAGCTGCAAAAATAAGAGACAAAAGGAAAAAGATAGCCAAAGCCTCAGAAGAAAAATTGGGAGTCAAGAGATCTGGGTTCTAAGTCCTGTTACTAATTATCTATGTGCTAATGGAAAAAAAGTTACTCTGGACTTCAATTTCCTCATCTGTGAAACGAACGGGTTAGAACAGATGACTTCTAAAGCCCATTCCAGCTGTAACATTTTACTATTTCATATTTTCTAAATTAGTTACTACAACATCTAATACATTCTTCCCTGAAAAAGTCAGTAGTGGGGCTCAGATGTTGTTCAATGGACTTACTAGGAATTGGAGAATCTGGGTTTAAATCCCAGTTGTCTCTTACTGGGCGTGTGACTTTCAACAAGTTACAATTTGAGCCTAAGATTCCTTATCTGTAAGGTAGGAGTTAATACTTGCACTACCCTATCTTACAGGGCTGCTGGGAAGAAAACTCTCAATAGATTTTAAAGCTCTATTTAAATGTAAGTTTCTATTTAAAGTGAGACTGTACTGTGCAGTGGACAGAGCTGGTTTTGCAGTATGGAAGATGTGGTTTCCAGTTCTGACTCTAACCTATACTGGCCAGATGACCCTAGGTACCCACCCACCTGTTTTCTCATTGGGGAACTTTCTATGCTAATTAATCACAGTTCTGAAGGAAAAAAAAAAACTATCAACCTATGCTTCAGAATCTGGTCAGCTGTTTGGCGAGTGACCCTAGATTAGGAATCAACAAAATGATCATATCTAGCACTCAGTTTGATATCTAGGCTCACCCAGATTTAAATCCAATCATCTTCTGCTAAGAAGTTTACAAGATGGGGCGGCTGATACTGTAAATCATTTCTGGACAGGTAATAATGGAGGTAGCTTTGGAAAGTTTTTGTGGCACAGTAGTGGACAAGGGACCTTAGTTATGATCTGATGACATTAGATGATGTTAGACCAATAAAGCTTGATCTGAAGGCACTCATAATAGCCTAAGCAGGGGTGGGGAACCTGCAGCCTCAAGGCCACATGTGGCCCTCTAGTGCTGCCCTTTGACTGAATCCAAGCTTCACAGAACAAATCCCCCTAATAAAAGGATTTGTTCTGTAAAACTTGGGATTCAGTCAAAAGGCTGCACCCAAAGACCTACAAAGGCACTTGTGGCCTTGAGGCTTCTTCCTATTCCTCTCCTAGCCTCTTCTTATTCTCTCTCTCTCAGGACAACTGGGAGGAGAGCTACCAGGGGATAATCAGTGTAAAGGAGGCATTCTTCTTTATCTACCCAATGATCACCTCAGCAAAGACACAGTTTAAACTGAATAATGCTGATAATTAAGAGTAGCATTTAGATAGTGCTTTAGGGTTTACAAAGTACTTCTTATATATAACCTCATTTGACTCTCACAGCAAAAGTAGATATGACCCCCATTTTACAGTTGAGGAAACTAAGGCTCAGGGATTTTAAGGAACTTGTCTACAGTCACACAAACTAAGAGCTGGAAGCAGGATTCAAAGCCAGTTCTCACCTGAATCCAAGTCCAGAGTGCTTCCTGTTATATAGCACAGCTGCCTCACTCGCCTAGTAGGCAATTTAATAGCCCTTCTAGAAAGAGAATCCTTAATCAAGAAGCACTAACATGAGATTGAAAAGACAGTAAAAAAGGGTATAACTGAATGTAAACGTGTAAAGGAGTAAATAAAATAACGAGGACTATCTAGAGTATGGCAAAGAGGGGTTAGTTTAGAACGAGGGTCAGATATGCAATGGGAACAATTTGACTCTGAAGAAATATGATGAGTGTCAGTAGCAGATTACCTTTAGTGCCAATCCACAACTGATCCTGTTCTAATTTAAAGGTGAGTCTCACTTTTCCTCCTGTCTTATTGTACATGCCTGACAAAGGTACTGTTGGCAGTCGTTCCTGAAAACACAAGAAAACTATTGTGGTGGTAAAGCCTGTCATATAGACAAAAGGAACAACAAAGAAGGGACCAAACTACAGAATATAGACAATAAAGACTGTTCTTCCCTTGACTATCGAGGGGAAGAATTGGAAGGAATATCAGAAAACCAAACATAGTAGATTGGTCACAAGATTTCAGAATGACCACAATGGGTCAAGGGGCTTTGCTTACCTGGGCACCCTTAACAGAAGGCATCACATCTTCAGGTTTCCCTTTATCTAACACTTTTCTGTGTTGCTAGAACAGAAATCAGAAATTACAATGCAGAGAAACATGCCTGAAGTTAGGTATTTACTTCTTCACAGCCCTTATCATCCCCAAAATGTAAATCTCCGGATGAGAAAAAAGAGAAAAAGGGAAAAAAAGATCCCTATCCTGATACTTTGTTTTAAAAGGACTCCAGAAAGTTGAATATTTGAGAGTAAGTTTTTTGTTTTTTTAAATTTTAGTACCCCTTAAGACTAGTTCAAGTTAACTTGGCTTCCCTGATCTTCCCCTGCCTCCTCCCAGCTGATCGGCTAAACAAGCATACAAAATGTGTCTGGCTGAAACAAATACAAGAGGACCACAGCATATCAATTTGAGACTCTCAGAAATCATTAAATAGTAAAATAACATTCTCACTTGATTGAACCTTTAAAAGTATGGAGAAAGTATATGTTAAACTCTTAAGTCCATGGTTGAATGGTTTGCATCTTTTTTTTTTTTTTTTGGATGGATTATCACAGACTTTGGAGGCAGATATGATGGTTTTAAACTGAATTAAGAAATGCTAATCTATAGCCTGGATGTCAGAGAGCCCTACCCACCCACCAATATTTTAAGGCTGTTCACATAATGCTTATTAAATGAGAAGACATAATGCCTCACCATTCCCCCTAAATCATTTTTCTTCCATCTAGTACTTAGATTAAAGTTCTTTTCAATCAAAACAGATCTTCAGAGTATAGAAGACAACAAAGAACCTAACCCTAACTATGAGGAGCAAGAATGCCTGAATAACCATTTTCTATTCCTTCCCAGTTTTTCTATGAGCTTGACATCAACATACTCTTAAAGAGGGTGAAAAAAAGTCCAAGGGCTGGGTTCCCCTCATTAGGCAGTGTTATGCCTCATAACCTACACCAGGAGAATAAGTCAGTATGTTAACAGCATAATTGAATCATGGTTTACGTGTTCCTTTTGAAGGTTACACTATGGGGAAAACCTTTACGCTTATTAAGTCAGCGTCAGAAACACATACCTTGTATTTAAAGGGATACTGTGCTCACAAAAGATATGATATGTTACACCTAAACAAAATTAGGATTTTAATTATTAGGAGAGTATATGTTCATGGATTTACACATTTATAGCAAGAAAAGATGCAGAGAAAACCTAGGACAATAAAATAAGAGAGCTAGGAGAGTTTGCAGGAGAATTCAGAATAGGAAAAATGTATCTAAATGTGATTTAAAATTGCCTTTTCCTGTCAGTCTAACAACTATGAAAGACAAAGAACTTTTGGTTTACCTTGGTCAGGTAAACACCACAGTGTATTTCTAATACATAGTACATTTCTAATACACAAAGTTTCATGTGCCTCTTTAAATACATCTGAAGCTTCACAGTTTTAGGGGAATGGCTCACAGATATGAAAGCTATTATTTCTGGCTACAAGAACTCCGGGTGTTTTACCTAACAAAGCAAATCTGGACACACTTCCTTGCATGCTCATCTGAAAAGGGATATAGATCGCCAACTCATTTTTTGTAAAGGTCATGTCACGGTACATTAGAAGACATTACTACTCCCAACTCAAAGCTCACAACACAGAACATGAAGTCTCCTTCTTTTATATGGTTAGTCTTCGGATATGCTAATTATAACTGATGAAACAATGATGCAAAACGGTCAGTTTCAACTTCACTTAAGATCTACATGTCCAGAATGCTGTTTCAGATTTCTACCACGGACTACAGCCAAGAACAAGCTTCTTCAGAGATGGAACCAACAGGCTGGGCTCCAAGGAATGACACAAACCCTAAATTCTTAGCACCAGCACCAATTAAGAAGTCACTAACCTTCTGCCTACAAAGTGGCTCCTTCTTACTCTCTTCAGCTTTCGCTTCTTGCTGTGCTGCATCTTTGGGTGTGTTTACTGCTAAAACATCATTTATTGTAGATCCAACCACCATAATCTTGGCACCACTGGTTACTTTGATTTCCCGTAATGTCTTCTCCTCAGGTAGAAGTCCCTTAAACATAACTTTCTGCATGGCAGGTGGTAGACCTTAAGTATGGGAGAGATGCATAAAATCAAGGGTGAATTTATTTGGATCTATTTAATTTAGGGTTTTAATTAGGATTTTTATTTTAATTTAATTAGGATTTTTTTTGGGGGTGGTGGTGGAGGGGAGCACAACCTGGTGATTCTATTTCTTTGGGGAATTCCCTCCACCCATAAAATTGGCACGTAGAGGACACCTGGATAAAGTGTTGGACTCAAAAAATCAATAAAACCTAGGTCTGAATTCTGTCTTACATACTGATGAGCTGTGCAATGCTGTGTGAGTCACTGTCTCTAAGCCTCAGTTTCTTCCCATGTAAAGTGAGGATAAAAACTGTACCTATTTCGTGGAGTTTGGGGGGTAATGAGTATTAAATGAAGCAACCTTTGTAAAGTACTTCGCAAAACTTATAGTTCACTTTTTAAAGCCCGCTTTAATTGTTGTTAGCAAAGGTTACTTGTTTTGGAGCAGGGATTCATAATCTTTTGGGGGGATGTCCTTGACCCCTCTGACTGACAGGTAAAACCTATGGACCTCTTCTCAGAATGTTTTCAAATGCATACTGTAAATACACACGACCACTAATGAAATCAATTATGTTGAAATAAAGACATTTATATAAGGCACACAGGGATATTTAGGACCAAAACAAATGCCCTCGTGCATTGCTACACACACACACACACACACACACACACACACACACACACACACACTTGCCATCCTGAAATCAATGCCCAGACCCTCCAGATTTAAGGGTGCTGCTCCAAGGAGAAGCTGCATTCTCCACAGTGCCCAGGCCCTGCCAGCACGAGAGAGCTAGGCATTGTACACCCCGGGGAAGGCAGACCTGAATTCAAATGTGACCTCAGACGCTTCCTAGCTGTGTGAGCCCGGGGAAGTTACTTAACCTCTTTCAGCCTCAGTGTTTCCATCTGCAAAATGGGGGGCCATAAGAACTAATCCCTCCCCCGGCTGTCGCCAGGATCGAATGAAATATTGTAAAGTTCTTCGCAAACTTTAAAGCTGCTACCTAAGCGCGGTGGCTGCGGCCGGGGCTAAGCCCCAACGTCCGCGGGTCGGGCTGCTCCCCACTCCCGTCCGTGCTGGCACCCACCTGTAATGGAGTGGATCTTGCGCTTCAGCTCGGCCCCCGTGCTGTCCAGAGGCACCCGCACGTCGTATTTGTTCTTGTTCCAGATGATCTTCAGATCCACCAGCTCCTTCTCGGCATCGGCTTCGTCGCCGTTGCTGACCGAGGCCTGGGCACTGGCTATGCCCCCCTGCGTCTGGTCCGCCTGCAGGCTGCCCTTGGCCGTGGCGGCTGCGGCCGAGGACGAGGACGAGGTGCAGGAGGAGGGCTCAGCCTCGGCGTCCACGCAGTTGAGCTGCAGCTTCTGGGCATCCGTTTCCATGCCGGGCTCCTCGACTTCTAAACGCGAAACAAAATCCACCGGAGTGCTAGGCGGGGGCGGCGGCGGCACCGGTGCCCTGGCCTCCTGCTGCTCCTCGGGGGGACGAACCGAGGGAGCCGAGGTTGGAGGAGGAGGAGGAGGAGGAAGAGGAGGCGGCGGCGGCGGCGGCGGCGGCGCCGGCAACATCTCGGGGACCGCGCGCGGCGCGGGGATGAGGGCGGGACGCGGGGGGAGGGGCGGGGCCGACCCCCTGCCTCGTCCGCCCTGGGCTCCGCTCAGCCCGAGGACGCCAGCCGGGTCCCGGGCTCCAGGGCAGGGGCCTCGAGGGGAGCCCGCGGCACCGGCTCCGGCCCCTTTCCTCGAGGGCAGGCGGCCCGCCCTCTCCGCTCCGCTCGTTCGCCCTCCCCCTACCCCGGGGCTCCGCCGCTCTCCTCCGCCCCTTCCTCCACAGGCCCGGCCGCCCGCCCGCCAGTCCTCTCTTCCCCGAGCTTGCCCCCATACTCACCATCCGGGGCTCCGGCCGCCGCCATGATGATTGTGTACAACACCCACTGCAGCGAGGGGGCCGCCGGGAAACGCCGAGCAGACGAGATTGGCCCCAGTCTCGGCCCGTATTCTCCCCCTCCCCACACACATACGTACACACGCGCGCGCACCCACACATACACAGACACAAAACACACACACACACACACACACACACACACACACACACACACACACACACACACACACACACACACACACACACACGCCCACCGGAAACAGGTGGAGGTTCCTATGGAGACTCACCAGTTCTCTCTGCCTCTCCTTTCGTTATTCCCTAGATGGTTAATGGCAGCCCTCCTCTCGTTCGGGCCAAAGGAATGGGAAGTAACTGTCTGGCGACGAACGCTATTCCCACCGAAAAGGAGCTAAGATTCTCTAGGACTGAGCGAAAAGGGACCCTGTCCTTTTAAAGGGAAGCTCCGCCTCCTCCAGAAGCGAGGAGCGGATTGGCTAGTACCCTGCCCGGAAGTGAACCTGTTTAGCCACGTGTGCATTCAGTTCCACATGGCGGCCCTGCTCCTGGGGCTCCTCCAGCTCCGCTTGGCCCGGGCGCCCTGGGGGGCGGGGCGATGGCGCGGGTACTCCGGGGGCCCTGGACCTCAGAGCTCCTCTGTGAGAGTCAGGTTCGCCCCGAGCCCCACAGGTAACAAACTGTCCATCGGTTAGGGTTTCTAGGCTTAGCCACTGCGCCTGTGGGGGGGAGGGGGGAAAGGGAAGAGAAGAAATTTACTAGGATCGGGGAGAGTGAGGGACAGCGAGAAAGGGAAGCGGCAGATTTATGTTAGCAAGCTACCAAGTAGCTTTACATACCTGCAAATGAGCTTTTAGAGTGTTAAGCCCGTGGAGGCCCAAAGTCGTCTCTCCTTCATCGCTGGACGTGCACTAGATGCATAGTAAATGCTACATTCTCGTTTGAACCTTGCAACTGCCGTGTGAGCTGGTTAATGTAGTCACTGATATATCCCGTGTAAGGATCTCAATTTTTTTAAAGAAGGGGTTTTATTGGTCTTTTTTTTTTTTTTTTGCATTAACTCTTCCTAAAGAAGAAAGTTCTCTTCCTAAGAGAACTCCCAACTCTCGGGAGAAATCCCTGCTTGTGACATATTAGGACAATGAAGTCAACAAATAAATATGTTGGCTGTGACTGAAAATGTGTATCGTTTCCTCACCTTTGGTCTACCGCCTCTCTACCTAGAGGTGGAAGTCATGCTCCTGTGATGAAATCCTTGGGAAGTCACCCTTGGTTATCGTGTTGTTGAGGGCTCTCAAGTACTTACAGTGGTTTTTGTAAATGATGCCATATGTGAAGACTGCTGTAATGCTAATTGCCCATTTATAATATTAAATCTGTGAAACTAACTTTCTCATTATGTTGGCCTAAGCTGTGTTATTATGGATTCATTTAAGGAGGTTGCATAGGATGTATCTGTTCTCATCAGATGAAACAAAGACAGAGTTGATACAGACTAAAATGTGGGTTTTATCTTAGAATTGCTCCTTAACTGTGTCCTTGACCACTCAGTGAACATTCAAGTCCATACTCTGTGCCAGCTGCCGTCCTAGATACTGAAGATATTAAAGACAAAAGACTCAGAAACAGCCCCTGCCCTGACCAGGGGAGAGGAACAACATGTACACACATACAGACATTCACAAAATAGATACAAGATAAATTTTCAGGGTGGGAGGAACACCAGTGCTAGAGAGGTCAGAATAAGCATCACGTGGAAGGTTGCATTTGAGTTGAGAATTAGAAGAAACTAGGAATTCTGTCTTAAGAAGTGGGTTGAGAAAAGAATGCATTGCGTGTGTGAGGTACAATCAGTACTAAAGTATGGAAACAGGAGGTGGAGCCCCATTTACAAGGAACAGTAAGAAAGCCAGTTTGACTGGGCTGTGGACACGAAGGGGAATATGGTGTAAGGAGGCTAGAAAGGTTGTGAAGTTTTAAATGCAGACTTTGTATTTGATTCTAGAGGTGATAGGGATCAATTCACTTTGTTGACTAAAGGACCTGTGGTTTAAGAAAATCACTTTGGTGTGTGTCTGTGGAGAATAGAATAGAGTAGTGAGATATTTGAGCCAGGGACACCAAATAAGAGGCTATTAAAATAGCCCCGGTCGGGTAATATGACCTTGAACTAGGGTTGTGGCTGTATGAGTATAGAGTAGGGGCCAGAAGGGAGAGATGTTATGTAAGTACCCAGTATTTGGCAAGTTACCCTCTCTGGGGCTCATTTTCCTCATCCATAACAGGAGAGAGTTGGGCTGTGTGACATCTATGGTCTGTTTCAGGACAGTGATTCTATGACAATGATTCTATGAACTGAGGCCCAAGACATTTAAGTAATTTGTTCAAGGCTTCCCAGTAACCTAGGCCCCAAGCACTTTTCCCATTGCTTCTTGGTCAGCTTTCCAGCCAGGCACTTTTTGTTGTTTAGTCATTTCGTGTTCAAGTCTTCATTGACCCCATTTGGGATTTTCTTGGCAAATATATTTGAGCGGTTTGCAGTGTCCTTCTTCAGCTCATCTTATAGATGAGGAACTGAAGTGAAAGAGTTACGTGGCTTGCCCAGGGTCACAGAGCTAGTAAGTGTCTGAGGCTGGATTTGAACTCAGGAAGGTGAGTTTTCTGATTGCAGGCCTGGCACACTATCCACTGCTCCACTTAGCTGCCCTAGCCAGACATCTACCTAAGCAATTTTCTGTTGGGGAAAATAACCTTTGTGGCTCAAAAGTGCCACAGTTTTAGAGCATGAACAAGTATTCTTAATTTCATTTCCCCGTTCACTTATGCAAATAAATTTAGTACCTGTATACACATTTTTATGGCTTTCTTATGAGGTCTTTGCACTCACGTCTTGAAGCCTTGTGGGCAAATCATGGACATTCTAGAAGTAGTTGGTGTTTGGGTCCTATGTTGTTTTCATACAAGAGAAAATCTGGCATCACCCAGAAAACTTGGCTTTATATTTTTAAGTCATCTCTGAAGACAGAGTGAAAAAATACAATCTCGAGGGAATGAGGCACTTAGCCAGTACCTCAATCAAGAGTAATGTAATTCTGATTTAATTGCATTGGATGAAAATCTGACTTTGAAAAAAATTACTCATTTCAAAGCATTTCCAGTTTACAGGAAGAAATGTTTGTCATCCTCAGCTTTGCCAAATGTAAATGATTTGACACAGGTTGGCTAAATGAGATGTATGAGGCTACTGATATAAGGAAGAGAGGTTAAGAATTTGATATTCCAACAACCTGGGGACATTTTTACTCCTAGTCAGAGGAACCCCAGTCTCTCTCTTTTCTACTTCAAGATACAGGCCTCTCTTTCTCCCAGTAGTCAGCTGCCTTGGCCCCTTCAGAAGTGAGCTAATAGGCTTTCTATATATGGCAGGATAGAGTAGAGCAGGAGTGACCACATGTGGCCTTCTAGGTCCTTGGGTGCAGCCTTTTGACTGAGTCCAAGTTTTATAGAACAGATCCTTTTAGGGATTTGTTCTGTGAAGTTTGGATTCAGTCAGAGGGCTGAGCTTGAGGACCTAGAGGGTCATGTGTAGCCTAGAGGTCAAAGGTTCCCCACCCCTGGGGTAGAGGATAGAATACCAGACTTAGAATTAGGAAGACCTGCATTCTCATACTCTCTAGGTCACTCACTAGTTGTTTGGCCCTGGACCAGTCACTTAAATTGTCTTAGCCTCAGTTTCTTTGACTTTAAAATGGGTAATAAAAACCTCTTGTTATTGTCCATGCTCTCTCTGCAGAGCTGACTTGTTGAATTCTGGTCCTGTGAAGCATGCCAAACAATCAGCAAGCCGAGTTTATTCAGCACCAAGTGCTGGGCTCAGTGCTAGGAATACAAAGAATGAGCCCATCCCTACCCACTCTCACAGGGCTTCCATTCTAATGGGGAGAGACAATAAATACATATATGGGTGAGTACAGAGTAGATATGAAGAGAATAAATACAGATCAACACAAAGTAGTTAAGAACAAGGTGCTTGGTAGGGGGAGAATACTGGTCATTTGGGGGATCAGGAAAAGCTTTATGTAGAGCCTTGAGTTGAGTCTTGAAGGAAGAGGGGGATTCCCCCTAAGAAGGGGAGATGAGGAAGGGATGGCCAGCAGAAAGTCATGAAGATGAGAGATGGAGTGTCCTGAGTAATGAACAGAAGTAAGTCTGGCTTGACTGGGTGGCATAGTGTGGGAGGTGAGTAATGTCTGATCAACCTGAAAAGATTGATTGGTGCCAAACTGTGAAAGGCTTTAAAAGCCAGATAGTAGAGTTCCTACTCTAAACTAGTGGCCTCAGGGAGCCACAAGTTCAGTTGAGTAGGGGAATGGCCCAGTCAGACCTGTACTTAAGGAAAATCACTTTGGGAGCAGAGTTGGATGGCCTGGAGTGGTGAGAGACTTGAGGCAGGGAGACCAGTTAGGAAAGGAAAGGTGATGCAGACCTGAATTAAAGTGGTAGCTGTGTGAGTGAATAGAAGGGATGTGAGAGATACTATGGAAGTGGCAGCTGATTGGATATATGGGGTGAGGAAGAGTGAGAATTCTAGGAGAATGCTGAGATGATGAACCTGGGAGATCCATGGTGCCCTTCGATGGAAATAGGGAAGTCTGTAAGATGGCAGGGTTTGGGAGAAAGATAAGTTGTTTAGACGTTGATTTTTGAGAGGTTTCTGGGACATCCAGTTTAAAATGTCCAATAAGTGATAGGTTATGCAGAGGAGACTCTGGGATTGGATATGTTGATCTGCTAGTTAAACCAGTGGAAGATGATGACATTATCAAGAGAGACACAATAGAGGAATAAAAGAGCCTAAGACAGAACCTTGGGGAATACCTGCAGTCCACAACGAGGATGTGTCATGTGGATAATGAGCCAGCAGAAGAGACTGGGAAGGAGTGGTCAGACAGATAAGAGAACTAGGAAAGAATATCATACCGTAGGAAAACTCGTACAGGGGAGAATGTCCAGAAGGATAAAGTAATGAATAGTGTCAAATGCAGGAGAGGGGTTAAGTCAGATGACTGAGAAAGACCATCAGATTTGGCAAGGGTGAGGTCATGGGTAACTATGGAGAGACTAGTGTCTGCCGAGTGCTGAGGCTATAAGCCAAATGGCAAAAGATTGAGGAGCGAGTGAGAGGAGAGAAAGGGAAGGTATCAAGTATAGACTTTTTTTTTCCTAGGAGTTTGGCCAAGAAAGGGAAAAAAGAAATAGGGAAATAAATTGAGGGGAGAAGTTGGCAGGGGATGGGATCAAGTGCGTCCGAAAAGAGGGCCTAGATCTAGCAAGGAGACGGGGTGAAGGAGAATGGAGGATGATGTCAAGGGCTTTAGAGAATGGGAGAAGAAGGAGCTTAGGTTGAATGACCTCACATTGCTCAAGAAAGGCAGAGTCCTTAGCTTCTTGAGATGGAATGGGAGAGATGTGTGACACTTGAGGAGGGGGGGCAGGGAGTGAGATATCAAATGGAGTGAATACGAAGCACTGCCTTGCTTCATTGAGGGCCCCACTTTGTGCCCAGTCTACATGGTTGTGTGACTTAACTCCAGCTCTATTTAGCCCCAGGGGAGTAGGAATATAGGGGAAGTAGTCCAGAGCTCAGAGGAGTAGCAAAAAGACAAGGGGAATTTGAGAGCAGAGGACAGCGCAGAATTGATATAGGGAATGATAGGGTACAGATTGTATGGGGAGGAACAATACAGTCAGAGCAAGGCTAGTATCTTGAGAAAATTCTAGAGGATAGGGAGATTAAAGGTCTCAATGAGGGTCAAGAATAGGTTTGGGAGGGAGGAGGTATAGGGGGAGTTGGAATGAAAGGAGGTTACGTTTAAATAAACGTAGGTAAGAGTGTTGGGGCCTTAGGCTTAATGGGCACCTTTTCCCAGACATCCTTTCATTGTTTTCTGAGGTTAGTCAGTAGCATCTCACAGTTTCCATTGGATATCTAGATCTCTACCACTGACTTTGCTGTTAGCTTTTCAAGTCTTGTCCACTTTTCCTTTTAAAAAAACAAACCAATCTCTTGTTTTTACATCACTATCATCTTGAAACAGATAGGACTGGGTGGCCTTTTAAGATTCCTTCCAGCCCTGGCTGTATGATGCCTCTCTGCTTTGCTTCCTAGAAATCCATCTCTTATAGCAATGAATAAAAGAGAAAAAACAAAAGCAGTTCAAGAAAACTAACATGTCAGCTGAATCTGACAGTATATACCCTCTTTCACATCCACAGGCCCTCACCAAGGCAAAGAAGGGAGCAGGGGACATTTTCCCTTCTTTTGGGCCAACTTGCTTGTTGTAATTGCTCAGCATTCAGTTAGGATTTGGGATTCTTTCCATCTATAGTCATTTTGTGGTCATTGTGTATGTTGTTTTCCTGGTTTTGCTTACTTCACTCTTTGTCCCTTCTTTTAAGTCTTCTCAGGTTTCTCTGTAATTATCATATTCATCATTTTCGAGGTTGAAGTAATACTCCATTCTCTTTACCTGCCATTGTTTGCTTTGTTCTTTTCCATTTGATGGGCATGTACTTTATCCCCAGTTGTTTGCTTCTACCAAAAAAAAAGTGTACTTTGGCACATGAGGGTCTTTGACCCCTTTCACATATATGCCTAGGAGGATGGGCTCTCTGAGTAAAAATTTTTAGACATTTTAGTCATATGCTTAGCATAATTTGAAGGCTATTTTCTTTCTTTTAACCAGGCTTCATGCATTTGGGAGGCCTACGCACTGCCCTGTACAACTACATCTTTGCCAAGAAATACAAAGGGAGTTTCATCTTAAGGTTGGAAGATACAGATCAAACCCGCCTGGTACCTGGGGCTGCTGAGAACATCGAGGACATGTTGGAGTGGGCAGGTATGCTCTGGGGTAATATAGACAACTTCCTCCAGGGCCCAGTAATAAAAGTTTTATTTTCCAAGGAAGAACTACAGTAACTAACTGTGAAGCAGGCTTCCACCCGTACCATTTGGAGAAGTAAAAGAGGCCATAGGAGGTCTTCCTGAGAGCTGTGATGTAACGATAAGTAACTTCACAATCACTGTGAGGAAGAAGTGAGGAGGATGCTAGATATGTTGGTGTCCTAGAGAAGGTTCTCAGGTTAGCAGATACCTCTCTGTAGAAAGGGAGTGAAAGAAAAGTCTGAAAGGCTTCCCAAGTATTCAGCTCTGGAGAGACCTCTGGCTTTGCCATTCATTCCCTGAGATCCAGAGAATTTTCCAAAGCTATTTCTTTCTTCTCTCAAGTATTCTGCTTATGGGGAAAGAGAAGGACAGAGATTGAGCACCTGAAGGGAAGAGCCTTTTGGAAAAGCTGTTGTAGTGGATTGGCTCTGATGCTCTTGGCTGTGGGAAATGCCTCCAATTTCTGGTCATGGAAGTGGCAGTGCAGTGAGAAGATTATAAGAGGGAGGAATCAGAGAGATCAATGTTGTGAAATGGAATAGACTTGACCATACATGAATTTCCATTTCCTTCCCTACTTGTATGGGCCTCCACATGTGTTCTGTGTCTTAGCTACATGATCAGCCCTGTGAAAGCAGGGAAGTTTCCTCGTATTTCTTTATATTTCCAGCATCCTACCAATGATGGGGAATGTTTGTTGATGCCGATATGGATTTGTTCTCTGGGACCAGAGAGAGGCAGGAGATAGTTGGGGAGGTGTGTTTTGCCTGTGATTCCCCCAGTGGGCTTTCGTTCCCAGCCCTTTGGGTAGCTTCCTGAAGGGCTGAGCATTTACAGGCCAGTGCTAACTTCCTACTCCCTGTGCTCCAGGCATTCCTCCTGATGAAAGCCCTCGGCGTGGAGGCCCTGTCGGGCCCTACCAGCAGTCTCAGCGCCTCCAGCTATACGCCCAAGCCACTGAGGCACTGTTGCAGACTGGAACTGCTTACTATTGCTTCTGTACCCCACAGCGTCTGGAGCTGCTGAAAAAAGAGGCCCTAAGGAACCATCAGACACCCCGGTATAACATGTGTCCTTGAGAGCTGACCCCAGAAGTGTCTGATACTTTGTCAGCTCTTACCGTCACACAGTTGTGTGACATTTTTCATTGCTATGTTTCTTTTTTAAATAGATTTTTATTGTATTAGTATCTTTTGTTTTTACGTCACCTTCTCTACTCCCTCCTTTCCCATCCCAGAGAACTATTGCTTATAAGAGAATTTTTTTTAGTGGAAAAAAAAAAATTAGCTAAACCAATCAACACATCAAAAAAAAAAAAAATCTGATGGTACATACCTGTGTAAACCTACCCTTACAAAGGGGAGATGGGGATGGAGGATGGGGGGCAGTGGCAGGATGTCTTTTCATGTCTCTTCTTTGGGGCCAAGCATGTTCTTTATAATTTGGCAACATTCTGTTTTGACTGTTTTCTGGTTCTTTCCATTTCTGCGATCATAGTCGTTGTATACTATGTATCTAGATCCCATTTCTATATGTATTTTCTTATGACATGTAATCTAGCCTAGTCTAGCTGATGTTGATCGGCTCAAGCTCAGCTAAGATATCTTGGGCTGGTTCCTGGACTGAGAATATTTTCTGTGAAATTTCAATAGGTATGACAATCGGTGTCGGCTCTTGAGTCCTGAGCACGTGGCCAGGAAATTGGCAGAGGGCGCCAGGCCAACTGTCCGCTTGCGTCTGGAGGAGGGAGCTGAGACTTTCCAGGACCTGGTATATGGCTGGAACCGGCACGCAGTGGCCAGTGTTGAAGGGGACCCTGTGATCCTGAAGAGTGATGGTTTCCCCACCTATCACTTGGCCTGTGTGGTAGATGACCATCATATGGGTATCAGCCATGTTCTTCGAGGCAGTGAGTGGCTTGTCTCTACTGCCAAACATCTCCTTTTATACAGGGCCCTGGGTTGGGAGCCACCCCACTTTGCCCATTTGCCTCTGCTTCTCAATAAGGATGGCAGCAAGTTGTCTAAGCGGCAAGGGGACATCTTTCTGGAACACTTTGCTTCAGCCGGCTTTCTCCCAGAGACTTTGTTAGACATCATCACCAATTATGGCTCAGGGTTCGCAGGTACTGTGATGATGGGAGATGGGGAGGCAAGACCTTTCTAAGAGTCTGAGAGGCCTCTGGCACTGCTCTGCAAAGAGCCTTAATTACTAAAAGCCTGGCCTGAGTCCTTGGCTTGGGGCTGTGAATGGGAACCAGTAGGAAAAGCTGGATGAATCTCATCCTTGTGTACTGAGAAGCAACCTAGTCTGTCTTGGGAATCAACCTACAATGTAGAAGGGGAAAGGAGGCTGACTGCTCAGGAGGAGTGTGCCACCCTGACGGGCCTAACTAATTTGCAGGGAACCAGATGGGAAGGACGCTGCCAGAGATGATAGAGCAGTTTGACTTAACTGGGATCAGCACCCATTCAGCCCTGCTGGACCTGGAGAAACTTCCTGAATTCAACAGGTGGGTGGCATACACTAGATCTGTTTTGGAGACTCCATACAGAGGACAGCTCTTCCTCAAAGAAGAGCAGCTCCTTGATGCCCCAGGTCAGTTTTGTTATTCTAATTGCTAGATGATTCTGTGTTTGGGCCAGACCTCAGGATGATGAGATTTGTTTATTTTAAAATTTAAATATATTTTCAATTAACAAACATTTTTTCTCCTTCCCACTTAGCCCATTAGGTGGGGGAGAACCCTTATAACAGATATGTGTATTCAAGCAAAATCTATTCCTCCACTGACTCCATTGAAAAGTGCATTTCGTTTGATCACATTTACCTAAGGACCTGAGAATCTCACTTCTCTTGTTGGTTTTTTCCCAGCCAGTTCATGAACACTATAATTTACCTATTTTGAATTTTGTTTATTAAATCTTTCAAATGGTACCTTTCAACTGAAGACCTCTGGGCACAAGCATGATACAGATGTTTATTAAATTATTTAGATGAAATGGTAATAATAGTAAAGGTATCAGCGGGATGCTGTGTCTTCTTTATTGCATGACTATTAGAACAGGCTGCTTTCAAAAGGGCAGCAGTCCCTGAACATTAAGAAGTAGGACTCTGGGTTTGTCTTCTCTTCCTGGCTCTTTCTTGCCTTTTCTTGTGATTGCAGCTAGATCACAAGAAGGGTGGGTCTAGTCTAGCTTGCATGCTAGGGGAAGGTGAAGCATGATGAACTGGTTGTGGGGTCCTGAAGCTGTTCTGGGAGGAGGGAAAATAATCCTGGGAAAGAAACAAGAATATTTGACAAAGCTGTTATGTACTTGCCAGCTGAGACTCAGGGCTTCCAGCTCCCTGTTGCATGTTATAATTTTGCTTATTCATAAAGGGGCCTCTCAACCTGATCTCCAGGACATTTCTGTCATTTTGAGTCATAAAAATCCTTGTTCTCGACCTTACCCCTGTAGTAGCTGTGACCTGGGATTCACTATCCTAGGAGACAAAAAAACATACCCTAAATTCTAGTTATACTTAATTGAAAATGTCACTTTATTGTGTGGTCCTTATTTTTCCATCTGTAAAAAGAAAAGAAACTCCTTTCTCCTCCTGTCGACAGGGAGGGATAATTTGATACCTCAGATTAATTTGTTTTTTTTGCATTCTTTAGTCTTTTCCACTCTCCTATGGGAACATGGACACTTCCTATATGCTAGTAGGCTTCTTCCCTTCCTGCCATCTTCTCTTGTCTCCCCTCCCTTCCCACTACCCTTACATCCCCTTTCTTGCTGGAGCAGATCCGTAACTTCAGTTCTCCCATAGGTTGCATTTGATTCGATTGTTGAATGACAAGGCTCAGAGGCCCCAGCTTGTGAAGAAGCTTCAGGCCATGGTGGAAGAGGTGTATGGAAAGCAGCTGGAGGACAGGGATGTCCTCTGTAAGGACTACATAGAGAGGATCCTTTTGCTGGGACAGGTATGTACAGGTGTGCATTTGTAGGGACCCAGGCAAGATAGGGTATCACTATGGATGATATAGTCCTTCCCCTTCCTCTTCATTATGCCCCAAGGCAATACAAAGAAGCACAGGGCCATTCCTTTTTGAGTGCCCACCCTGCCCAAATTTCCTTGGAGAACCCCTCTGACAGCTCTACAATTGCCTCTTTCCAATCCCTTTCTTAATAGGGGCGCATCAGTCGCTTGCAGGACTTGGTCTCACCAGCATATTCCTACTTATGGAGTCGCCCTGCTGTGGCTCGAGCACAGCTACAGACCATCTCAGGAGAAGTGGATATGATTGCTAAGCTGGTCCTGGGGTGAGTGCCCACGTTAGCCTCCAGGCACTCATTCTTCTCCCTTGTCTCTACTTTTGGAACTTAGAACAGCCATCAGCACATCAAGCAAGAAGGACAGGTTAATAAAGTGGTTTTATTTGTCCTCAGGAGCCTAGGGTACGAGCCAGACTAATCTTATCCAGGATACCTCTGAATATCTCTGGGACACACATGGTAAATAGAATAAATCTTGTGTCCCTGTTGGAGGCATTAATGTTCAGTGTTAGTGGCTTGTTCAAGGTTGGTGAAAGGGGTATTCACTAGACACCATGCTTGCTGACTCCTAAACCAGTGCTGGTCACTGGTCTCTATCATATGGTTGTACTTTCAGAGGCTTTCTGTGACTTCTGCTCAGGCCAGACTTATAGCAAACACACAATTGTCCAAAACCAGGAAGCTCTCTAGAAGTTCCTTCTGTCCTCTTTCTATTGTCCATCCTCATCTAACATGTCCCAAACTCTCTTTGTGACTGGCTTGTGGTTAAGTGTCTCCTAGAGAAGTGGCAAGACAATTTCATTTTTGTCTTTGGAGAGAAGTGGGGAGGGGGAAGGGGAGGGAGGAGAGAGAGAGAAAGAGAGAGAGAGAGAGAGAGAGAGAGAGTGTTAGTTTAAGATTGATTAGGCCTGGCCCATGGGAATCGTTGTTTAAGTAATACTACTTGAATTGAATTAAAGCCCAAAGGAGAATCATTTAAGGTAGCTGGCTCATAGAATCCAAGATTAATTTCAGAGGTAGAAGGAATGCTAGCGGTCACCCCATCTGCCCCCTCATTCTATACATAGGAAAACTGAGGCCCAGAAAAATGAAGGGATTTGCCTGTGGTTATCCAGTTAGTTAGCTGGTGAATTAGGATTAAGTCTCTTGATTTGTAGTCAGTTGTTCAAGTCAGGTCAACAAGCATTTATTGAGTACTTACTCTGTGCCCAGAACTGTGCTAAGCACTAGGCACAAGAAGAATTCAATACACACACCACTAAATAGAAACAAGAAGTGTATACATGGTAAATTGGAGTGTGGTAATCTTAGAAGGGAGGCACTAGCATTAAGGGAGGCTGGAAAAAGGCTTCTTGGAGAAGATAGAATTTTAACGGAGGAGACTTGAAGGAAGCCAGGAGGCAGGGATGATGGGGAACAGCCAGTGGAAATGCATTGATTCAGGAGAGAGAGTATTTTGTACATGGACTGACAAGGAGGCCAGTGTCACTAGATCACAGGGTGCATAAAGGAGAGTAAAATACAAAAAGATCAGAGGGCACAGGATATAAGGGATTTTAAAAGGCAAAGAGAGAGTTTTATATTTGATTCTGGAGGTAATAGCAAGTCACAGGAGTTTATTGAATAGGGAAGTGACATGGCTGTGTGTGTGCTTTATCCTTTGTTCTTGAAGAAGACCATGACATTAAGAAGAAGATGCTGTGACTTGCAATTGAATTAGATACAAGTGAGGGAGAGCTGTGCAAAGACACTAGCCTCACTTTCTCCTCCAGAGCCATTTGGGTCTAGTGGCCAGGTAGAGGTCAGGACAACTTGAGATGGCCCCAACGTGGTCATATCTCTGCTTCAGGAACATCTGTTTGATAGCTGAATGGACAATGGGCTGGAGTGGGGAGGAACTTGAGGTGGAGAGACCACGAGTTCCGGAGTAAGGGTGGGGTCCTGCACCAAGGAGGTAGCAGTGAGAAGGGGGAAGATATGAGAAGTGGCAGCTTTATTGTCAACTGATTGGGTCTGAGGGGGATGAGAGAAAGTGAGGAATCGGGGGATGACACTTAGGGTGTAAGCCAGGGAGTGTGGTGGTGTTTTCAACAGTAATGGGGAGTTTAGGAAGAGGGGAGGGTTTTAGGAGGGATAGCAACAGTCTGCTAGCAGCTACTATAGGGGTGCAAGACCCACCAACAACCAGCACACAGAAAGGTGCCAACACAGGTTCTTCGATCTGCTTTTCTAAGGAAAGCAACTTTAAGGGGTTAACAATCTCAGTTTAATCAGACATACAAATATCATTCACAGTTCGGGGGAAAAGATCAGCCCCCTGAACTTCAAGGCAAATACAGACAGAAATTACAAACATCAAGAGACCTTGCGTGATTCAAATCACAAGACATAGTAACCAGAGAAACACCAAGATCTGGGTTGCGAAGCTGGGGGGCAGTTTGCTGCTTGCCCGGAGTCTCAACACTCCTTCCATGAGTATGCCCCAAAAGTCACCGCCAAGGTGTCCTCAATTATATCTTACCTCACCCAGGATGGGTGTGGGAAAGTTCCCCATCCCCAGTATCACATCATATACAAATCAATGACTCCCAATTGTCTCAGTGCCAAGAAATACTCCAAGACACAAAGATCCCACTTTATCTGCCCCAAGGCACTTTAATGACAAAAAGTCCCACCTTAATTACTATTAGGAAGGATAAGGAGTTCAGTTGTGAATATGTGGTTTAATTAAGATGTCTATGGGACATCCAGTTAATGATGACCAGTGAGTAGTTGGAGATGTGAGACTTAGAAATAAGGAGAGAAGTTAGAGCATGTCTTAGAATGTCTGTCTAGAAATGATAGTTGAATCCATGGAAGCCAATTAGATCACTGAGCAAAATGGGAGAAGAGGGAGAAGAGAAGAGGACCCAGGCCAGAGGCTTGGGGCACACCCATGGTCAGTGGTTGTGACTTGGATGAAGGTTCAACAAAGGAGATGGAGAAGGGGCTGGAAAGGTAGGAAGAGAACCAGGAGACGGTGAAAGTCTAGAGAGAAGAGAGTAATCAGCAGTGTTAAAGGCTACATAGAAAAGGATGAGGATTGAGAAAAGGCCATTCGATTAGTCCATTAAGAGATCACAGATCACTCTGGAGAGATCCCTTTCAGTTGAATCATGAGGTTGGAAGCCAGATTGCAGAGAGTTAAGAAGAGAGTGAGAGGAAAGGAAGCAAAGGCATTGCCTTCTCAAGTTGTTTAGCCAAGAAAGGGAGGTAGGGTATGGGAAGGTAGCTATTACCCTATGGGTGCTTCAGAAGAGACCTTGTGATGAAGTACCTCTTCCATCTTGGCTGACTTTTGGTTAATTTCTGCTTCAAGTAATTCACCAAAAGCCCTAATCCTTCCGTCATCTAATTGACTCACTACTTTGCTCTGAAGCCCTTGCAATTTTCTGACTTTCTGGTGGTGTTCCTTTTTATTTCCAATTGCCTGCATAGAAATGGATTCTTTTTCTTCTCTTCGGTCACCCTGTTTCCTACCTTTTGAAAACTAAAAATTGACAGACTGCCTTTGCCTGGGTCTTCTTTCCTACCTTTTGAAGACTAAAAATTAACAGGAGATTGCCTTTGCATGGGTCATTCTAGAAAACTTTTCAAACTTAAACAAATTGGATTATATCATAGTAAGTTTCTTCTCAAAGTAGTTTTAAAGCTTGACAGTTACCATATTCTGCACTGTTGCTGGGTGAGAGCCTTCTAGGATATTCCCTCCCACTCTGCACTCCTTCCCCTGGGCCCCTCTTTGAAGAGAATATCTCAGAAATCTATGGAAGATCTATTGAATCAGTTTGGTTTTTTTTAGGTTGTTGGAAACACCTGGCATATCTCTCACTCAGGAGGTGCTGAACAGAGAACTGAAAAGACTGTCAGAGAAGACTGAAGGTGTTGAGTATGTCAGAATGATGAAACTTCTCCGCATGGCCCTCAGTGGACAGCAGGTCAGCTTGACCGGCTTCTCCTCAGAATCCTCCCTCTGGACTCCCCGTAATCTTTAAAACTTTAAGTCCTGAAAAAGACTAACCAAACCACAGAGTGGTCCCTCTCTGGTGGTGATGGCAGGTGGAAGATATCTGCTGAACATTTAGAGATCTGATCCCAGGGTTTCTTCTTATTTTCAGCGAGGCCCAACTGTTGCAGAGATGATGGTGTCCTTGGGACCAAAGGAAGTTCGGGAACGGATGCAGAGGGTGCTGTCAAGCTAGGGAGAATATTCTCAAGATGGATGGATAAGGACAGCTCATGGCCCACTTTCCTGGAAACTGCTACTGGGACATCAGTGCTGAAACCAGTCTTCTACAGGAAATCTGTGGTATTAATGTGAGAACTACATTTCTGATTGCCCATGGGTGGGCATGGTGACAGGCACTATGTATCTATGGTTCCCCCCAGGCTTACCCCTCTGACCAGTTACTGGTCTAGGAAGATCCTACCCTACCATCTCATTCCTTTCTTGGCTATTAAAAGGAGCTACCTTTGGAACCCATCTTTCCATTTCCTTGTGTACCATATTACGTACCAGGAGTTTAGGATTGGTTCTTGGTTCCTGGAACTAGTTCCCATCTGAACATCTGACACTGTAATAGACCTGCAGACCACAGACAGGACTCAGGATTTAATTGTTTGAGCTCCAACACTATCTGGTCTTGTGGTCCTTCACTGAACCCTGGTTTGGATTTTGAACAATAAAAGATAAGTCTAGGAAGTCCCTAAAATGAGTAAAATGGCCTAGGCTTAACTAGGTGGGATCTTGAAGGATTTCCCAAAAGGGCTAGGGTAGGCAGGACTTAAAGGACCTTGGCATCTGTTAGGACAGTGTTTTCTGCTTTATTGCCTGTGCACTCTGTGAGTCTAGCATCAGGGAGTATTTTCTAGACTGAGATGGAAGGCTTTCCAAATCCTTGGAGTGGAATTATTCCTTCAGAGGTCCTTTATCTACTCAAAGATTACTCTTATCACTTACTTGTTACTCTTGTCTTTAATTTTGGGGGAAAAAAGGGAGTATAATAGGGAGGTTTAAAAAATTACCATTTTATCAGTATCTTTTGTTTTCACTTCTGAATATATTTCTGAATATGTCCCTCCCTTTACTCTGTGAACCATTTCTTTGAACAAGATTTTTTTTTAAACAAGAGAAAAAAAGTAGTTTAATAAAACTAATTTGTTTGACAATATATATAATATTTTATATCCATAGGCCTACTTCCTTACTCCCTCCATGAAGAAAAGGAGGTATATTTTCTCAATTCTTTTCCAGACTAAGCTTATTTATTATAATTATACATTGTTAGGAAAGAGACTTTTATATGCTGTTCCTCTGTGACAACTAACAATAAAAACCCTTGGAAGGTCCCAGAAGGGTTGCGTGCTTACTTCAGAAGAGCTAGGGAAAAAGTGGGCCAAGAAGTTGTATATCAGAAGCAACAGGTACTCTGTGGCATTGGGGAGGCATAGGAGGGAAGCCACTTTATGGGGCCAGCAGAAGGAGAGGAAGGGTGAGTTGAGACTAAGATACATCCCCAAGGTATGATACCAAGAGCAGGTCCCATACCCTGAGCATCCTATCCCTCACAATCTCCCATCTTCCCCCTCTAGCTGCTTTCCTACATGTTACCCTAGAGCAAGAGTACTTAACCTGGGTTTTTTTTTAATGAATCACAATTTTATTTTATCACGATGATGTTAATATTCTTTTTTAAAAAATTTATTTATTTTTAGTTTTTTTTTATTTTTGAGGGTAGAAGGCAGGGCAGTTGGGGTTAAGTGACTTGCCAAGGTCACACAACTAGTAAGTGTATCAGGTGTCTGAGGTCGGATTTGAACTCAGCTCCTCCTAACTCCAGGGCTGGTGCTCTACTCACTGCACCACCTAACTGCCCCTAATTTTAGTTTTCAACATTCACTTCTGTAAGATTTTGAGTTTCCAGTTTTTTCCCCCTCCCTTCCCTTCCTTCTCCCCAAGCCTGAATGCAATTTGATGTAGGCTCTATGTATACATTCATATTAAACATATTTTCCCATTAGTCATGTTGTAAAGAAGTATTAGAACCAATTGGAGGAACCCCAGGAAAGAGGAAACAAAACAAAACAACAAAAGAAAAAAAGAGCAAATGGTATGCTTTGATCTGCATTCAGACTCCATAGTTCTTTCTCTGGATGTGGACAGCATTTTCTATCATGAGTCTTTTGGATCTGTCTTAGACCCTTGCATTGCTGAGAAGAGCCAAGACTATGAAAATTAGTCATTGGATAAGTGGTTGTTACTGTGTACAGTGTTCTCTTGGTTCTGCTCATTTCACTCTGCATCAGTTCATATAATTCTGTCTAGGTTTTTCTAAAGTTTGCCGGCTCATCATTTCTTATAGCACAATCGTTTTCCATTACATTCATATACCACAGCTTCAGCCATTCCCAACTGAGGGGCATCTCCTTAGTTTCCAATTCTTGGCTACCGCTAGAAGAGATGCTATAAATATTTTTGTGCATGTGGCTCCTTTTCTGTTTTTTTTATGATTTCTTTGGTATATAGACCTAGAAGGGGCATTGCTGGATCAAAGGGTATTCACAGTTTTATAGCCCTTTGGGCATAGTTCCAAATTGTTCTCCAGAATGGTTGGATCATCAGTTCACTACTCCACCAACAATGCATTAGTATTCTAATTTTCTTATGTCTTCAGATTTAGCATTTTCCTGTTTTGTCATGTTAGCCAATCTGATAGGTGTGATGTGATACTTCAGAGTTGTTTTGATTTGCATTTCTCTAATCAATAGTGATTTAGAGCACTTTTTCATATGACTATAGATACCTTTAATTTCTTCATCTGAAAACTGCCTGTTCATATATCCTTTGGTCATTTATCAATTGAGCAATGACTTATATCCTTATAAATTTGACTCAGTTCTCTATATATTTGAGAAATGAGGCCTTTATTAGAGATAACTGTCTATAAAAATTGTTTCCCAGCTTTCTGCTTCCCATCTAATCTTGGTTGCTTTGGCTTTGTGCAAAACCTTTTCAATTTAATGTATTCAAAATCATTTTGCATTTCATAATGTTCTCTGTCTCTTGTTTGGTCATAAATTCTTCCCTTCTCCATACATCTGACAGATGAACTATTCCTTGCTCTTCTAGTTTGCTTATAGTATCAGCCTTTATATCTAATCATGTACCCATTTTGACTTTATCTTAGTATAGAGTATAAGGTATTGGTCTATGCCTAGTTTCTGCAATACTATTTTCCAGTTTTCCCAGCATTTTTTGTTAAATACAAGTTTTTATCCTAGAAGCCGGAGTCTTTGGATTTATCAAACAGTAGATTACTATAGTCATTGACTGTTGTGTTGAGTACCTATCCTATTCCACTGATCCACCACTCTTTTTCTCAGCCAAAGAAAAACAAAGTTTATTAAAGATTTGCCATATTGGGTCGAGTCTTAAGAAATCTCACCATTTTGTGCCAGATTCAATCTACTGAGCTAGATTGAATCTGAGCAGCTTCTTAGAGGCCTGATGAAACTTATATACAAGAAAGCTGTAGGAGGATTCTGGGGTGATGGGAGGAGGGGTATAGAGAGGGTCTTGAGGAGGAGTCTAAGGAGGATCTTGATGGGACTTGAGTGAGGTCAGACTCCTGGAACCCAGAGAATGGGATTAAGGGTGGGAAGTAGCTGAAAGCTACCTGAAGACAGTGGAGGCCTAGGCTAGTTTGAGGGTAACAGATTTGGACTTTGACATTTTGATAGGATCAAGGTGGGGAAGTAGCAGGATAATCTAGGGCTAGGCTAGGTTAGGAGTAACCTAGAGATTTGGACCTAGAGATAAAGGAAGGCTTATGGCCTCAGGCAAAGGCCAGATCAAGTGGGAAGATTCAAGGTGGGGCAGGGGGAGAAGTGGGGTTCCCACAGTCTAAACTCCATCATTCTCCCCTCAAACAACTGAGACCCAAATTCCTTTGAGGTAAGGGGCAAAGGTTTCAGCTTCTGAAATTGCTTCCTGCTGGCAAGGGGGATAGAGCTGTCCCTGCTTCAGTGGGTCTGATTCAAGGGGTACATAGCCTGAGCAGTCATCTGGAAGTTGATGGCTCCGACCCTGGAGGAGACAGATCTGGCAAGGAAGTTAAGCCAACAAGGACCAGGCAGTATAGGAGTATAGAGAAAGGACAATTTCTCCGTAGGGAATTAAAGTTGACTATTTCATACCTAGCCCTCCTAACCACTTGTTCTGTGTACTTACAGTAACTTTGAATGGAATTTCTCTTTCTGTCTCTTGCTGTTGGGCTTTGTTAGTAATATATAGAAATGCTGAGGATTTATGTGGGTTTATTTTATATTCCACAACTTTGCTAAAGTTGTTTATTATTTCAAGTAATATTTTCCTTGATTCTCTAGGATTCTCTAAGTATACCATCATATCATCTGCAAAGAATGATAGCTTTGTTTCTTCTTTGCTTATTCTAATTCCTTCAGTTTCTTTTTCTTCTCTTATTGCTAAAGCTAACATTTCTGCTCCAATATTGAATAACAGTGGTGATAATGGACATCCTTGTTTCATCCCTGATCTTATTGGAAATGCTTCTAGCTTATCCCCTTTACAGATAATATTTGCTGGTGGTTTTAGGTAGATGCTATCTATCATTTTAAGGAAGACTTCATTTATTCCTATGTTCTCTAGTGTTTTTAATAGGAATATGTGTTGTATTTTTTCAAATGTTTTTTCTGCATCTATTGAGATAATCATATGGTTTATGTTAGTTTTGTTGTTGATGGGATCAATTATGCTGATAGTTTTCCTAATATTGGACCAGCCTTGCATTCCTGGTATAAATCCTACCTCCTCATAGTGTATTATCTTTGAGATAAGTTGCTGTAATCTCTTTACTAATATTTTACTTAAATTTTTTGTATCTCTAGTCATTGAAGAAATTGGTCTATAATTTTCTTTCTCTGTTTTGACTCTTCTCGGTTTAGGTATCAGCACCATATTTGTATCACAAAAAATACTTGGTAGGTCTTCTTTGCCTATTTTCCCCAAATATTTTATGTAATATTGGAATTGATTGTTCTTTAAATGTTTGATAGAATTTGCTTGTAAATCCATCCGGCCCTCCTGATTTTTTCTTAAGGAGTTCACTGATGATGGCTTGTTCAATCTATTTTTCCGAAATGGGGTTATTTAAATATTCTATTTCCTTTTCCTTTAATCTGGGCAATTTATATTTTTGTAAATATTCATCCAGTTTACTAATATTGTCAAATTATTGGCCTACAGTTGGGCAAAATAGCTCCTAATTATCGTTTAGATTTCTTCTTGATTGGTGGTGAATTCATCCTTTTAATTTTTGATACTTTTCTTCTTTTATAAAATCAAATTAACCAGAGGTTTATTTTATTAGTTTTTTCACAAAACCAGATCTTAGTTCTGTTTACTAGTTCAGTAGTTTTCTTGATTTCAGTTTTATTAATCTCTCCTTTGGTTTTCAGAATTTCTAATTTGGTATTTAATTGGGGATTTTTAATTTGTTATTTTTCTAGCTTATTTTTAGTTGCATGCCCAATTCATTGATCGCCTATCTCTCTGCTTTATTCATGTAAGCATTTAGAGCTATAAACCTTCCTCTAAGAATGCTTTTGCTGCATCGCCTAAGCTTTGATTTGTTGTCTCATTATTGTCATTTTCTTGGATAAAGTTATTGATAGTTTCTATGATTTGTTGTTTGACCCACTCATTCTTTAGGATTAGATTATTTAGTTTCCAATTAATTTTTAGTTTATTACATATAATTTTTATTGCATCATGATTTGAAAATGATGTATTTAATATTTCAGTCTTTCTGCATTGTATTGTGAGGTTTTATGCCCTAATATAAGGTCAGTTTTTGTGTAGGTGCTATGTACTGCTGAGAAAAAGTATATTCTTTTATTTTTTTGTTTTTTTTAAATTTTTTTTTAGATTTTTTATTTTTAGTTTATAACACTCAGTTCCACATAATTTTGAGTTTCAGTTTTTCTTCCTTTCCCTTCCCCCCTTCCCTCCCCAAGACGGCATGGAATCTGATATATCTTCTACATATACCTTCACATTAAACTTATTTACACAATAGTCAAGTTGTAAAGAAGAATTATGACCAATGGAATGAATCATGAGAAAGAGGAAACAGAACCCCCCCCCCCCCAAATCTAAAAACAAAAAGTAAAGAGAAAAAAAACAAAGGGAAGAAAAAAAGGCAAGCATAAAGTGTGGCTCAATCTGCATTCAGACTCCATAGTTCTTTCTCTGGATGTAGACAGCGTTCTCCATCGTGAGTCTTTTGGAGTTGTCTTTCCACCTTGTATTGCTGAGAAGAGCAAAGTCTATCAGGGTTAGTCATCACGGAATCCATATATCTATGGTTGTGTATAATGTTTTCCTGGTTCTGCTCCACTCACTCAGCATTATATCATGCAGGTTTTTCCAGGTTATTATGAAGTCTGTATCTTCCCCATTTCTTATGGCACAATAGTATTCCATTACCTTCATACACCACAACTTGTTCAGCTATTCCCCGGTTGATGGGCAGCCCTTTGATTTCCAGTTCTTTGCTAGTACGGAAAGAGCCGCTGTAAATATTTTTGTACATACAGGTCCTTTTCCCACTTGTGTGATCTCTTTGGGATACAACCCTAGAAGTGGCATTGCTGGGTCAAAGGTTATGAACATTTTTATAGCCCTTTGGGCATATTTCCAAATTTCTCTCCAGAATGGCTGGATCAGTTCACAACTCCACCAGCAATGTAACAGTGTTCCAATTTTCCCACATCCTCTCCAGCATTTATCATTTTCCTGTTTTGTCATTTTAGCCAATCTGACAGGAGAGATGTACCTAAGAGTTGTTTTGATTTGCATTTCTCTAATCAATAGTGATTTAGAGCATTTTTTCATATGCCTATAGATATCTTTAATTTGATTTTCTTCTTTCTCTTTTTTTTTTAATCAAATTGACTAAAGGTTTATCAATTTTATTGGTTTTTTCATAAAACCAGCCCTTTGTTTTATTTATTAATTCAATAGTTTTCTTGGTTTCAGTTTTATTAATCTCTCCTTTGATTTTCAGTATTTCTAATTTGGTACTTGATTGGGGATTTTCAATTTGTTCTTTTTTCTTGCTTTTTCAGTTGTGTGCCCAATTCATTGATCTCCTATCTCTCTATTTTGTTCACGTAAGCATTTAGAGAAATAAAACTTCCCCTAAGAACTGCTTTTGCTGCATCCCATGAGTTTGGTATATTGTCTCATTATTGTCATTCTCTTGAATGAAGTTATTAATTGTTTCTATGATTTGTTCTTTTGCCCACTCATTCTTTAGAATTATATTATTTAGTTTCCAATTAATTTTTAGCTTATTTTTCCATGGTTCTTTATTACAAATAATTTTTATTGCATCATGATCTGAAAAGTATGCTTTCACTACTTCTGCCTTTTCTGCACTGGATTGTGAGGTTTTTATGCCCTAATACATGGTCAGTTTTTGAGTATGTGCCATGTACCGCTGAAAAGAAAGTATATTCCTTTTTATCCCCATTTAGTTTTCTCCAGAGGTGTATCATATCTCCTTTTTATAAAATTCTGTTCACTTCCTTAACTTCTTATTTATTTTGAGGTTAGATTCATCAAGTTCAGAGAGGGGGAGGTTGAGGTCTCCCATTATTATAGTTTTGCTGTCGATTTCTTCTTGTAACTCCCTTGACCTCTCCTCTAAAAATTTGCATGCCATACCACTTGGTGCATATATGTTAAATAATAATATTTGTCTATGGTGCCTTTTAGCAGGATGTAGTGTCCTTCCTTATCCCTTTTAATTAAATCTATCTTTACTTTTGCTTTGTCTAAGATTAGGATTGCTACACCTACTTTTTTTACTTTAGCTTAAGCACAGTATATTTTACTTCAGCCTTTTACCTTTACCCTGTGTGTATCCGCGTTTCAAATGTGTTTCTTGTAAACAGCATATTGTAGGATTATGGTTTTTAATCCATTCTGCTATCCACTTCTGTTTTATGGGAGAGTTCATCCCATTCACATTCACAGTTATCATTACTATCTGTCTTTTTCTCCATCCTATTATCTTCCTGTTTATGTTTTTTTTTCTCCCTTTCCCTTCCACTCCTCAACAAAATTTTGCTTTTGACCGCTGCCTTCCTCAGTTTACCCTCCCTCTTGATTCTCCTCCCTTATCTTACTGTTTTCTACTTGCTACTTCTTCTCTTCCTTCTGACCATCCCCCTCCTCTTTTTTCCCCCTTTCCCCTCCTACTGCCTGTAGGACAAGTTAGATTTCTATACTTATCAGGGTATATTATTCCCTTCTTGAACCAGATCCGGTGAGAGTAAAGCTCAAGTACTGCTCTTCTCCCTCCCTTCTTTTCCTCTACTGTAATGTATTTTTGTGCCTCTTTATTTGATGTAATTTACCCTTTTTTACTACCTACTTACCTCTTCTCCCAGAACCCTCGCTTTACATGTCTTAATTATGTTTTTTATCCTTATATCAGTTATTTTATAGAGACATCCAGTCTATGTATATCCCTTTCAATTGTCATAATAACTGTACTATTCTCAAGATTGACATATACATGCATATATGTATATATGTATATATACATATATATATTTCATATATATATATAACATAAGATGATATCCTATATAAAGATGTAAATAATTTGCCCTTATTGATTAATAAGGTTTGTGGGGGTTTTTTCCCCCTATTTATCTTTTTATGTCTCTCCTGAGTTTTGTATTTGAAGATCAAATTTTCCATTGAGTTCTGGCCTTTTCATCAAGAAGGTCTGGAATTCTCTTATTTTGTTGAATGTCCATCTCCTTGCCTGAAAAATTATGCTCAGTTTTGCTAGGTAGTTGATCCTTGGTTGTAGTCCCAGCTCCTTTGCGCTTCGGAATATCATACTCCAATTTTTCCTGTCATTTAATGTAGAAGCTGAAAGATCCTGCATGATCCTGACTATAGTTCCACGATATTTGAATTTTTCTTTTTGGCTGCTTGCAGTATTTTGTAATTCTGAAATTTTGCTATAATATTTCTTGGTGTTTTCAATTTGGGATCTCTTTCAGGGGGTGATCGGTGGATTCTTTCAATGACTATTTTACCCTCTGTTCTAGGACCTCTGGGCAATTATCTTTGATAATTTCTTCAAAGATACTGTCAAGGCTCTTTTTTTCATCATGGATTTCTGGTAGACCAATAATTCTAAAATTGTCTCTCCTGGATCTATTTTCCAGGTCAGTTGTTTTTCCAATCAGATATTTCACATTTTCTTCTATTTTTTCATTCTTTACATTTTGTTTTACTACTTCTTGATGCCTCATAGAGTCATTAGCTTCCAGTTGCTCAATTCTAATTTTTAATGAGTTGCTGTCTTCATTTTGCTTTTGAGTCTCCTTTTCAAATTGGTTGATATTACCTCTCAGGGTGTCATTTTCTCTATTTAGATTCTGAATCTCCATAGCCATCTCAACAATCTTGTTTTTTAAGGACTCGATTTTGTCAGTGGTATTTTTTTTCCATTTTTTCCATTATTTCTTTTACCTCCCTAATTTGGTTTTTAAAATCCTCCTTTAGCTCTTCCAGTAATGCTTTTTGGACTTGAAACCAGTTCACATTCCCTTTTGAGGTATCAGATGTGGGTATAGTGTCAATGCTGTCCTCTTCCCAATTGGTATTTTGATCATGCCTGTCTCCATAAAAAGAATCGATGGTCCTTGGTCTTTTAGTGTTCTTCATGTTAGCTTTTTCCTGGCATTACAGTGAATTTCTGCTTTTGGGGCTCAGAGCTCTCTGTCCCAGGTTTCTTGTTCTGAGGATTATGAGTCTTGTTACTGGCTTTATGTATTATACCTTTAAGTTTCTGGAGTTGTGGGGGAGGGGTCTGGCTGCCTGAAGTCTCCCCTTCCCCTGGGGCTGCTCTCCAGCACTATTGCTCTTTAGCAATGGTCTCAACTGTTTGTTGTCTGTGCTGGTGTTTGCCACTTCCCTTGGCTGTGCAAAAGTATATCTGGGCTCCTGGTGTTGACCCCTAGCTCTGCCCTTCTGGCACTCAGGAACTCCCACTGCTCAGCCACTGAAACCCCACTTCTGTCTCTTCTATTCCAGCGTTTTTTCCTGAGGAATTCTCTGCATCAGGGGGAGAGGGATTAGAACCATTTACCTGGCCGTTATGTCTCCGGGAAGTTCAAGAAGATGTGTTTCAGAACTTTGGGCTGCAAGCCTCAGGAGTTGATGTCTCATGGCTGGTGGCATTGCACTGCTGCCTCTCGTCACTTCTACAGACTCCCATTCTGTGGTGGGAGGCCTGGGGATCTCCGCCAGTTTTGGGCGCCCAGCTTTCTCCCAGCCTGTGTTGCTGGCTGGTTTCTACAGCTGCTTCTGCTTTGGTACTGTCTGGTCTCCCAGCCTACAGATCCGTCTGTCCTGTCGACCTTCAGACTCTCTTGGCTTGGAAATTTGCCCCACTCAGACTGCTAGCAGCTTCCAGCTCTAGTATGTTCTTTTCTATCTCCATTTAATTTTCTCCAGAGATCTACTATATCTAACTTTTCTAAAATTCTATTCATTTCTTTGACTTCTTTCTTGTTTATTTTATGAATAGATTTATGTAATTCTGAGAGAGGGAGGTTGAGGTCCCCCAGTAGTATAGTTTTGTTGTCTATTGTTTCTTGCAACTCCTTTAACTCTTCCTCTAAGAATTTGGATGCTATACCACTTGATACATATGTGTTTAGTATTGATACTACTTCATTGTCTATGGTACCTTTTAGCAGGATGTTATTTCCTTCCTTATCTCTTTTAATTAGATCTATTTTTGCTTTTGCTTTGTCTGAGATCAGTATTGCTACCCCTGCTTTTTTTTTTTCCTTCAGCTGAAGCATAATATATTCTGCTCCAGCTTTTTACTTTTACTCTGTGTGTATCCCTCTGCTTCAAATATGTTTCTTATAAACAACATATTATAGGGTTATGTTTTTTTTAATCCACTCTGCTTTCTGCTTCCATTTTATGGGAGAGTTCATGCCATTCACATTCACAGTTATGATTACTATCTGTGTCTTTCACTCCATCCTATTTTCCCTGCTGTTTATGCTTTTCTCTCTCCTTTTTCCCTTTCCCTTCTCACTAGAGTTTTGCTTTTGGGCCTCAATGTACTGTCCCTTATCTCCACCCCCCTCTTTTTTCTTCCCCTTTTCCCTTGCTACTTTTTCCCTCCCTTCTATCCACCCCCTCCCTTTTCTTGCCCCTCTTACCTCCTATAGGGTAAGTTATATTTCTGTGCCTAAATGATTGTTATTCCCTCTTTGAGCCAAATCTGAGAGTAGGGTTCAAACAGCGCTTATCACCCTCCCTTTTTTCCCTCTACTGTACTAGGTCTTTGTGCCTCTTCATGTGATGTAATTTACCCTTTTCTGCCTCTTCCTTTCTTCTCCCAGTACAATCCCTTTCCACCACATAATTAGATTTTTTATCATCACATCAAAGTCAACTTATACCCATGCTCTCTACGTCTACCCCTTTTAAATGTCATAATAAAAATACAATTCTGAAGAGTTACAAGTATCATCTTCCCTCGTAGGGATGTAAACAGTTTGCTCTTATTGAATAATATGGGTTTGTTTGTTTTTTTTCCTTTCCTATTTACCTCTCTATGCTTCTCTTGAGTCTTGTATTTGAAGATCATATTTTCTGTTGAGCTCTGATCTTTTCATCAGGAAGGTTTGAAAGTTCCCTATTTCATTGAACGTCCATCTCCTCCTGAATGATTATGCTCAGTTTTGCTGAGTGGTTGATCCTTAATTGTAATCCAAGCTCCTTTGCCTTATGGAATATTATATTCCAAGCCCTCCTATCTTTTAATGTAGAAGCTACAAGGTCCTGCATAATTCTGACTGTGGTTCCACGATATTTAAATTGTTTCTTACTGCTTGGAGTATTTTCTCATTGACTTGATAATTTTAGAATTTGGCTGTAATATTCCTTGGCTTTTTAAATTTGGGATCTCTTTCAAGAGATAATTGGTGGATTCTTTCAATGACTATTTTACCCTCTGTTTCTAGGACCTCAAGGCAGTTTTACTTGGTGATTTCTTGAAAGATATTGTCCAGGCTCTTTTTTTTTTTTTATCATGGCTTTCAGGTAGACCAATAATTTTTAAATTATTTCTCCTGGATCTGTTTTCCAGGTTCAATTGTTTTTCCAAGGACATCTTTTACATTTTCTTCTAGTTGTTTATTCTTTTGATTTTATTTGACTGATTGTTGATGTCTCAGAATCTTTAGCTTCCACTTGCCCAATTCTAAATTTTAACCAATTGTTTTCTTCAGTTAGATTTTGTACCTCTTTTTCCATTTGGCTCATTTCACTTTTTAAGGAGTTCTTCTCTTCATTGAGTTTTTACGCCTTCTTTTCCATTTGGTCAGTTCTGCCTTTTAAGGTGTTGTTTTCTTCACTGTACTTTTTTTTCCATTTGACCAATTATATTTTTTAAGGAATTGTTTTCTACAGTCAATTTTTGTCCTTCCTTTTCCAAGCTATTGACTCTCTCTTGCATACCTCTCATTTCTTTACCCCATTTTTCTTCTACCTCTCTTATATGACTTTTAAAATCCTTCTTGAGCTCTTCCAAGAAGGCTTTTTGGGCTTGGACCAGTTCGTATTCCCCTTTGAGTTTTCAGATGTGGGTATATTGACAATGTTGTCCTCTTCTGAATTTGTGCCTTGATCTTCCCTGTCCCCCTAATAAGAATCTGTGGTTGTCATCCATTTCTGCTTTTTGCTCATGGTGTTTGCCTGTTTCCTGATTTTTAAAATTGAGCTCTCCTGTTAGAGCATAGCTTCTTGTGCTGGGGGCCAGGAACCTGTTCCCTGGCTTTGAGGGCTGGGAGCTCAGGGACTGGCTGCTGGAGGCTGTGTGGTGCTGAGCTGGGGTCAGCAAGACTGGATCAGCTCTCAGCGTAGGGGTGTGGCTCCTGGAGGACGCCTGCTCACCTAGGGTGCTTTGAAGCTGCTGGTTTGGCTGCTGTAGGATGCCTGCCTGCCAATGTACATGGTGGTTTTCCAAGATGGAGTATACTGGTTTCCCTACAGGTTTTACTCGTTCCCCTGCCTGTGCCAAGGCAATTGGAGGGTCCTAGTGTTGGTGCTTGCCTGCTTCACCACCCTGGGGCTCAGGATCTCCCCCTGATTTGTGGAGGTGGGGCTTGCCACTGGCTTGCTGGGACACCTCCCATCCTGTTCTGCTCACCTTCTACCAGAGGAAGAGAAACCTTTCCAGTTAATCCCCCAAGCTTCCTGGGCTACAAGACTGCTGCAGCACCTGGTCTTTCTGCTGGCTTAGCTGTTCCAGGGTTTTTCCTGGGGTGATATTTTCTGGGTCTTTAGAGGTCAGTAAGGGAAAGTGAGAGTGACTTACTTCTTACTCTGCTATTTTGGCTCCCAGAAGTCTGTGAACTTGTTTTTTAGAAATTATTTTGATAACTTTATTTCAGTATGCTTGAGTTTCTTCGTAATTGTTTATATTTTATTTTAGGAATTTAAAGGCATCAATCAGAGGAGTTCATAGATTTTAGCAGACTGCCAAATGTGTTCATGATACAAAAAAATATTAAGGACTCCTTCCCTAGAGTCATCAACTCTGTCCTTCAGTTCCTACCCATCTTACCCTTGCCCCTAACAAATTTCCCACCATGTAGAGCTGTTGCTCCATTTCATGGGAATCAGCACCTGTCATTTAGATGTAGTGGAGTTCCCATTTCCAATTCCAAAGCGTGTTACATCCAGATTTCTGCTTACTGAGGGGTACCCAGGCACTTCTGTCATAGGAGGGAATGATTGGTTGTTCTCCATGATGCCAACCTCAAAAACCCCAGAGCCTTTGGCTCAAGCATCAACTTGGGCCAATGTCTTTTGGATGTCATCTGTGATGATTCCTATATGTTTTTCTCAAGTTTTTAATTGATCTCTGTGAGTTGAAAACATTTTTGCCTTGTCCTGTGGTTGTCCACACTGAAGTTCACCTGCTGTTTTTATGTTCCCTCCTGAAACCCCATAGGACCTTGCTGCCATTTATTTTCTATCAGCCTGGTGTAAGAGCTGCATTTCTTTAGCATGCTTGGATGTTTCACTATGCATTCCCTCCTCTTGGACATTCACAAATTTAAAATTGGGCCAACCTCATACTTGGAGATCCGCACTCCACGTTCCCCATATATTATCTGCTGACGCCAACCCTTTTTTTCAAATTATATGCCAGCTCCTAAGAAAACTGGCCCCATGGTGATTTCAGTTAGTAACTAGTCTTTAGTGTGGAACTTTATCAGAGAATTTTTTTAGAGTCACCAAAGGAGAATTATGTCCACTGGGTTTCTATTAGCCATCTGCTTATTTATTCCTCTGCCTCCCTTCTCCCTCCCCCCACCAAATGAACTCCAGCAGATTAGTTAGGCAGTTTTCCCCTTATAGACACTATGTTGTCTAAATGTTCTGTAGTTAAATCCTTTATTAGAGATTCTACCAGTTTTTGAGGGATGAAAATGACTCAGATCTGTAGTTTCCAGGGCAAACCTGGAAGGAACCCTCCTCAAGGGTAGAAGCAATGCTGATGATGCTTCAGGCGTCTGGGGTAGTGACCATTTTATAACTATAGGTTATCTACTATGAGCAGCAGTTCCCTTTTGTCCTTGTTCTATCTAAACTCTTGAGTGGACTCCATCCAGTCTAAGGGACTTATTTACTATTAGTTTGAAAATTTAAAAAAAAGGCCTTAGATATCATTTGGTCTAAACTCACTTTTTGGTGAGGAAGGGTATATGGGGTGTTCAGGGAGGATTAGCACCTTTGGTGTGAGGGCTTGCTGAGCCCTTTTCAGGCCTGTTCATCCACGTTTGGTGTCCAGCTAGTCACTAGACTCTCACCTGTGGCTTCCAGGAGTTATAGCATCGCACAGTAGTCACACCTCAGTAAAACCATCTCGGCAGAAAGGTTTTAAATGAGGTCGAAGGTAACCAGCAGGTCTCAAACTGATGGTGGAGACTTTCCCCAGTGGAATAGATGGATTAGAACAGTTTGTTCCAACGGGCCATGAAGGTAGCTGAAGCAGGAGCTATGAAACACTTAGAGCTTGGTCAGACGTGGAAGATGCCAGGGTCATCTACTGTATCCTGGGCCATTGCCAGCCATCTTGACTTTTGTCTTGCCACTGGTCTTGGATGACCGGAAGTGAGGTGGATGACTTTGTGAAGCTCTGCCTTCTTAAATCCAATGAAATCCATGAGTCATGACATCACCCTGTGATGTTACTGGGCCTTTTCAAAAAGAAAGGATGAACAAGAGGTGAGCAAACTTAGACCCAGAGAGGTTAATTAATAACATGCCCACGGTCCCAAAAGAATGGTCAGACACAGGGGGAAAAAAAGGAAAAGCATTTAGAAAAAGGTTCTCAACGACCATTTTCCTGATACTGCCCCCAAAATTTATGACTTTTTTTGAATGACTAAAATATTTAATGTTCATGTATTTCTACCCAGCTCTTAAAATAATTTCTAAAAACCATATGTAGTTCTGAAAAACTTTTATGTGCCAAGACCATTGGGTTACATTTTTGTGGGTACAAGAAAGGATATCAGTTCTTCTTAGCTTGAGCCCCTATTCAGAAACTTGGGAAAATTTCTCCACTAGGTTGACTTAAAAAGCTAGCATCAACTTTCACTTGTAAGTAAGCTGGCTACAATGTATCAGAGAGCAGGAAAGGGAACAAACAAACATTGTCTGTTCTTCAGCTCTCCACCCTATTCCCCAAAGATTCCACAGTGAGTTTCCAAATGTCACTTGGAATCCCATGGAAAAGTTTTTCCTTCGTGGCTTCTCTTGAGTTGCTCCTATTGTGCATCCACCAAAGAGTAGCGCAGTCTTTTTCCTTGGAAGAATCATAGATTTAGAGCTGTAGCCTGGTTGTCTCCAGAGGAAGAAACCAGACCAGAGTGGTTAAGTGACTTGCCACCCAAGGTCCTTCAAGAAGTGAGAGTGCCACAGGTCCTCTTATTACAAATCCATCTTTCTTTTCACTACGAGTGCTGCCTCTTCAGGCAGAGACTCACCCAGAATCAGGATCTTGATGCCACCACAATGTGATGATCTACACTTTTCTTTGGAGATTTTCCTTTCTTGGGTTTGTTTTTATTGGTGATGCACCAGTCCTGGAGTCAGGAAGACTAATTCAAATTCAGATTCAGACACATATTAGCTGTATGATCCCAGGCAAGTCACTTAAGTGCCTCAGTTTCCTCAGTTGTGAAATAGGAATAATAATAGCCCCTACCTCCCAAGGTGGTTGTGAGAACCAAATGAGATATTTGTAAAATGCTTTGTAAACCTTAAAGTGCTTTATAAATGCTATTTCTTATTAATAATCCATCCTTCACAGAGTAGCCAAGATAATGGTCTAGAAGCACACTTCTTACCGTATCACCACTCCTACCACACGTACCTCCAAAGTCTTCAATGGTTCTTTTTTGTTGTCGTTTAGGCATGTCCCACTCTTTGTGACCTTATTTGGGGTTTTCTTGGTAAACATATTGGAGTGATTTGCCATTTCATTCTCCAGCTCATTTTACAGATGAGGAAGCTGAGGCAAGCAGGGTTAAGTGACTTGGCCAGGGTCACACAGCTAGTATATCTCTGAGACTGGATTTGAACTCAGGAAGATGAGTTTTTCTGACTTCAGGCCTGGCACTCTATCCACTTCAACACTTAAGTTCCTGTCAGTGGCTCTTTATTGCTTCTTGGATAAAATAGTTTCCTTGGTTGGGCTTTATACAGTTGGCTGCAACTTAGTTTTTCCATACTTATTTCACATTTCTCCTGCATAGCCTGAGTTCAGGCCAGCAACCCTGAGGGTCTTCTCTCAGTTTGATTTTATTTTTAATTAAAGGGGCCATCCCTTGACTCACCTCTTAAAGAGGCCTATTCACTGAATGAGCATTACCTCACTCAAAGTGAGAACCTGAAAAGACCTTAGCTTAAAAGGGCCAGGGTCTCCCATTTATCCTGGGCCATCTCCAGTCGTCCTGATGAATATCTGGCCACTGGACCCAGATGGCTCTGGAGGAGAAAGTGAGGCTGGTGACATTGTACTGCCCTCCTTCACTCAAAGTCAACTGCAAGTCATGTCATCATCTCCCTCATGTCATGGTCTTCTTCGAGAATGATGGACAAACCACAAGTATGAGTTCCGGCTAAACAAGCATACTCGCTGAATTTAAATCTCCCATTTTAGTGTCTTCCAACAGGCTAGCCATCCTCATGCCTGGACAACAAGCCTCCCTTACTTCTGCCTTTTAGAATCCTTCCCTTCCTAAATCTGAGGTCTAACCTCCTCCAAGAAGATTTTCCTAATTGGAGTTGTTGGTATTCTCTTCTTCCTTAAATCAACTTGTATTCGTTTACCTTTAGTGTTGTGCTTACTGTTAGAATGTAATCTCGAGGCTAGGATTTTGTTTTATTTTTTGTCTTTGTAACTGTGTTGTTAAGCAAAATTGTCTCATTAGCATGGCTTTTGTTTCTTTTGAGTGGAAGTACTTTCAGCTGTTAAGTGCTAAGCCCCAGGCCCAGGGCCCTGTCAGGTGTGAAACCTGTGTGGGTGTGGATTGGTGACTTAGGAGGGGCCAGCTCGGGAACCAATGGTCTCTGGTCATTGAGGCGGAGCTTGAGAACGCT
>CM053624.1:261592776-261649651 GCA_028646595.1 Phalanger gymnotis
GAAATGGGCTTTCTGGGCCTGGAGTCTTTTTGTCAAGATGTTGGAATGGGGAGGCTGGTTCAAGTTTTTGCTGCGGTGGGGCCTAAATAAATTTCTTGTTGTTTTCTCCTTAGAGAATCTCTCATACGTTGCGATTTCGGACCATTCAAACATATACATGATTATATTTGAGATCATAAATTCGGCCTTCCTACTACAGTAACTTCAGCTCATGTTACAGTTCCTGGCACATGGTAGGCACTTGATAAGTATAGGTTGGATTGAACAGCCTGGAGAAGAGACAATATGGTCAGGACATGATCGACTGTCTTCAAGAATTTGAAGGGCTGCCACAGTGGAGGGAAGTAGAACTCATCTGCTTAAACCTGGAGAACAGGACCAGCAACAGTGCATCGAAGTGGAACATTTTAGTTTAGGAAAACATTTTAATTTAGGAAAAATTTAATAACTATTAGAGCTGTCTCAAAGTGGAGATTCGCTTTGTAAAACAGCGAGTCCTTTATTCCCAAAGGTGTTTAAACAAATACTCAGGGTGTTCCTAAAATCTGGACACATAGGCAGAAATTCATATTTTCAAGAAATGAAATGAATGAAATTTTCAACTTTTTATTTAATTGGGATATTAACAAATAATATCTTCAATATGATTTCCATCATTTGTGATGCAAAGGTTGATGCCCTTTGCAAGATTCATGTGAACTTGATGCAATAACTCCACAGTGCTGTCAATTTTAGCACATTCACTCTTTTATGCATTCAATCAAGTGTGTTACATCTGTGATTTTCATTGAGTATACCTTCTCCTTTAGCATACCCCAGAAAAAGAAATCAACGGGACTAAGGTCTGTTAATATTCCAAATATTTCAAAATAGGCATTTTTGCCTATGTGTCCAAACTTTAGGGACACACTGTAGATGACTACTTATTGGGAATATTGTATAGGATTTTCATTATGTAAGAGTTTGGACTGGATAATCTCTATAATCACTTCTAATGTTGAGGAAATTCCAGAAATTATATTCAACGAGGTTTAGGTGGTGCTCTTTTGTGAGCCTGTGTTTTGTTTTATGTATTTAAAAATGTTTTTCTGAAAAACCCACAGGTTTCAAAGGTTAAGAACCCCGGCCTTAAGGGAAAGGTCATGCTGCCTCCAGCTCCTTTTCTGCAGATGAATGCTTTCTTTATCTGTTTCACATTGTGGAAGGCACTAAATTTGGACCACTTTGTGACTGTTCAACTCTGATGGCCCTTTCTTCTTTTCTCAGCTTCTTATAGAATATATTTAGAATATAGAAGCCTACTTCTCCTATATTGTCCAAAACTAAGATTAGATTCTCTAAAAGCTGAGTAGCCCCATTTATAACAAGAATCATTTCAAAAGATTTCTGATTTCATTGATAGGAGTGTACTCCTATTGCTGATACAGATTAAAACTGTCCTGCATGTCAGTAACTGGCTTGATGAATGCTATAACCAAAAATTCACCACTTGGTGTCCTATGGAGTCTCTCCAAACTTAGCCAGGTTGGTCCTTGGATGTTAGAAGTAGTCTAGGCCTGTATAGTAAATTCAATTTTGTGTTGGGAGAAGAGGTCTAAGGTAAACCACTTTGTATGTCTGAGGTAGACACGAGAGGAACATGAGAGGTTAATGAGGTTGAACTGGGAGGCCAGGATTTTCAAAGTGGGACTGAGGGCTGAATTAATTAGGCCAGAAGGGGACTGACAGGAAAGGTCATAGGTAACTATAAGAAGGGTCTGGACAGTATGGAGTGATCATTAAAGGAGGGTTTGGGAGCCTTTAAAACAACTATGGAGATCAAAAACTGCTAACAGCTCCTGGCCTTGTGTATTGGAAAGTAGGAAAGGAGCAGCTAGGCTTGGAGAGGGAGTCCGGGAGAAAACTAGGTTCGGTGAACACCAGAAGATGGCAGAACTCCATCTTTAAGAAAATGTGTGTATACATCTATATTACTGATGTCTTTGTATATCATCATTTTTATTTGTGACGTATTTAGAACAGTGCCTGGCATATAGTACAGAACATAAATAATTATTCCCTCTCTCCCTTCTTTCCTCCCATGAGTCTTCTCATGTTAAAAAGGGAGAGAAAGTTAAGCCGAACTACCAGACACATTCTGTATGGATCTTAGAACTTCTGAACATTCCAGGCCCATTTACCCACACCTTTCCAACAAAAGGAGAGAAACCACAGCTGTTTTTCAGTTGCCTCTTTTGGGGAGTGGGGGTGGGGAGCGAAGCATGACCTTTCCCCTAAGGCGGAGATCTTAACCTTTGAAGCCTATGGGTTTTTTCAGAAAATCCATAAATCCATAAAACAAAACACGGGATTACAAAGGAAGCCAAAAGTTGTTGAAAATAAAGATGCAATTTTTTTTTCCCCATACAAGTTCACGGGCCCTTTTAAGTCTATGAAGAATGGGGTCCCCCAGCATAAGAACTCTTGCCCTAGACTTCCTCCCTCTAAGTTAGACAGATATTCCGGTAGCAGACCTAGAGTTGAAATTGAAATGGGTATTTCTAGCCAGCTCAGCAGCCTGGGTCAGCCTAACGTTGGATAAGTAGCCCTACTGTGCACTCAATACCATTCCTCAGATTCTATGCAGCCCCATTCATAAGCAATCGAGGGGGCAGTAGATGGCAAGTTTGGCTTATGGGGCAGTACCAGCGCTCAGAGCTCTCTGGTGTCCGAGGGGAAGCGGCCAGCCCTGGCTGATCCTGAGTTTGCTGAAAGCCAATCTGGAAGCCGGTGGGAGGGAGCTGGCCCCTGGGCTGGGGGCCCACCGCCGAGGGGCCTGGGCTGAGGGGCGGGGCGGGGGTGGGGGAGGAGGAGGGGATTCCCAGCCCTGGGGGGAGGCTCACGTGTTCTGGGCCGGGACCCGTCACGCGCTGCCCGCCCCGGGGTTGCCGCGTCACCAAGTTCCTTAAAGCGCTGGGACAGCGGCGCCTACACCTGACGAAGCCTGGGAGCGCGGCTAGATGGCGGCGGCCGAGCCAGCTCCGGGGCCCAAGGGGGTGGCAGCGCTAGAGCTGTGGCTCAGTAAGTACTGCGCTGGGATGGGGCGTTTCCGGCCCAGGTACCCGCGGCGAGCGCGGAGTGCTGTGCATCCGGACCTCGCTCTGCGCGCCTGGCGCACGGGGCTTGTGCCCACTCGGTGCGCCCGGTTTGGCGGACCGGGCAGAGCGGCGGAGGCCGGGGCGGGCCGGGTCCGTGCGGTGGTCCAGCTCGCTCGCTCAGCCCCTTTCTCTCCCTCTTGGTTTGTTGCTACTGGTTCCGGGCTGGGAGGCGCCGCCCCGCCCCACTCCGCTAGGCTTCGGGGATCCCTAGGACACTCGGGTGCTAGAAACTCCCGGACCTTGGCCTAGGCGGCCGTGTTGCGCCCCATGTCCGCCTTCCCAGGGCTCTCCCTCAACTGCACCTCTGTAGCCCGGAGTTGGAATTCAGTTTTGCTTTTTTGGCCCTGGACTATCAGCTCTGGGGCGGGAGCAGAAGGAAGGGAGAGCCCAGAAGTTGCGGGGCGGCTAGCTCAAAGTCCCAGGGCTGTCTGTTCAGTACCCATAGATGCCAATATCTGTGGTGTTTAACCACTCTGGATATTCGTTCTGTAATTTGAATATCTCTTTCAACATGCCCCCACCGTTTCTCAACCGCTTCCTGCTGCATGGGGTGGGCCAGCTGAGGCCCAGAGGCTTTTGCGATGGCACTTGGTAAATCCTAAAGGAGAAAGATGGTACCATGGAGTCTAGAATTTTCCTTTGCTGCAGTGACAGACCTGGATATTTGGTTTAGAGGCCACAAAGCCCTATGGAATTAGGGGTAGTTGGGGGGATACTCAGGCTTCATCTATGAAGTGAGGGGTGTGTCGACCAAGGGAAGGTCGGGATACCTAAAGTTTTTCAAACCTAAGTAACAATTATGCCCTTGAACTTTCTGGTAGTCAAATACCTGGAAAATAGACCGTCTTGGAACTTTACCTTCAGTAAAAGTGTAGAGGGGATTTTTTTTTAGGCACATGTTGGACTAGATGGCCACTGAGGACCCTTCTGATTCTGGAATTCTGTTATGGTTGAAATTGTCTTTCCCCTCCCCGCCAACTCCCCTTGTCCAAGGTCACAAACTTACAAGTACTACAATATTGGCTTCCTGATACTTAACTATGTATTTTAATGCTCTTCTTACTACACTGTGAAAGTTAAATGTTACTTCTTTCCCATAGCAATTACATCTAAAGAGTTTTAGTATTTGCGAATACCTCTCAGGTTTATTACTTATTACCTTTAAAACAAAACAAACCAGGAGTGATGAAAGTCTAAGCCCAGATGGAATGCAGGTATTTCTGGGATCAGCAAGCAGGCTAAACCTTCCTTTTATTCCTTGGGTGCTCTTTTTCCACTTTCAATGCTGGGTTGTAAGTGTCACCATATCCCAGAACTCAGGAGTTCTGCTATCTGATCCTGTGACCCTGAGGTAACCTTGGGTTGTCTGTCTTTGCCTTCTGTAGTACCTGCCCTAAGGAGCCCATTTTTCTCTTTTCCCACCCCCTACCCCCTTCCTTCAAATCTCACCTTCAGGCAGAAGTCATAGCTTGGTATGACTGGGAAGATGGACAGGAATTGCTTTGTGCAACTTTAAGCAGATTCTGGATATGATATGGGTGTGTTGCTTAATAGTAGATACTGGCTCCTTATCCTTCCACTTCTGAACCCCAGCCTCAGAATCTGGGCCCGATTGTTTCCTGCAAGAATCCCATTGGGTCTAGCAAAATTTTGTAATCTTGGTATTTATAATCTATTTGTAATCTAGGTACTTACAGAATCCTGGAATAGAAAAGGATTTTATAGGTCATCTTCTCCAAGTGACTACACCATTTTTGAAAAGTGGTTGTTGAGCAGTCACAGTGGCCATGCTTGTAATCCCTTCTGTTGGGATGGACTGACCACTTGAGCTACCTCGGGGCTAAAACTAGTCAGGTGACCTCATTAAGTCCAGTACCAATATAGTGAGACCTGAGTAGCTAGCGGCCACCTGGACCACCTGCTGGAAAGGATGAATTGGCCCAAGTAAGACATGAGCTGGTCAGAGCTCCTATGTTAATCAGTAGTGGCATCTGGCATTTAAGTGGTGTATGCAAGTCCAGCCTGGGTGAAATCAGAAGACCCAGTCTTTCAAAAAAAAAAAAAAAAGAAAAGAAAAGACAAAAAGATTGTTTGCCTTTTGACTCATTACCTTACACTATAAACCGTTTTGTTTGGTATTGTCCCTGATCATAAAGAATTTCTTTTTTTTTTTGGTCTGGACCTGTGACTTCATCTATGTAAGGAACTCCTAGTGAGGAAATTATCTGTGCAGATGGCAACTGTTTCTGTAACCTCACATCTTCAAGTTGCCTGGGTCATTGAGAGGTTAAGTGCCTTGACCAGAATCACATAGCTGCTGAGTATCAGAGGCTAGACTTGAGCATCCTTCCAATGGCTGACTCAGAAGCCATCTTTCTATCCACCGTGGCTGCACTGGAGAACTCATTAGCTTACATGACCATTTCATGTAAGTACAACACTAATTATAAGTAGTTGTTTCCTGATATTAAGCCAGTCTCCATCCATCTGACTTCCACCTATAAGTCTCAATTTTGGCTCCTGGGGTCAAGTCCAATGTCTCTGTTGCTCCCCAAGGCAGTCAGTAAGCATTTATTGAGTGCCTATTATTTGTATTTTATACCTCTTACCCCTTAATCTCTGACTCCTTCTGATACCCCCTCCTTCTTAGTAATGCTTACTGAGCCTAGAGGATGAGATTCAGTACATACATGATTTGTTTAGTCGTGTATGTTTGTTTAGTTTGTTTAGTCAAAGAGTCGTGTAACTCTTTGACCCCATTTGGGGGTTTTCTTGACAAAGATGCATTTCCTTCTCCAACTCAATTGACAGATGAGGAAACTGAGGCAAACAGGGTGAAGTAACTTTCCCAGAATCACACAGCTAGTGTCTGAGGCCAGATTTGAACTCAGGAAAATGAGTCTTCCTGATTTCAGATCTCACATTCCAAACTGACAACTCATGTTCTAGGTGGGGAGTAGTGATGATAATACTACTAATAATTGACATTTATATGATCCTTTAAGGTTTGTTAAGTGACTTCTACATGTTGGCTCAATATGATCCTGTGGCGTTCAGTGCTTACGGATATTCTCATTTCGTAGATGAGGCCTAGAGAGAGGTCGAAATCTGCTGAGGGATATTCACAGCTAATAAATGTGTGAAATGGGATTTTAACTGATGTCTTCTTGAGTTAGTGAATGTTGCATTTTGTATGTGAACTTTTATCTTCGTTTTATTGAATTCTTGTATTGGTGTGATATATTTACTGAATGCATACTTCTTGTTTGGTGGATTCATTGGTACTGTGCTTAGCTGGATGGACTGTTCCCATGTTCCAGGAAGACTCTTCCCTCTCCCTCCCAGAGTATTTCTCTTTGGACTCTCCACAGTTTGTATCAAGTTAGCTTCCTTGCCTCCCAGTAGCCATTATTGTGAAATAACTTGACTTTGCTTGTGGGACCCATGTGATCAAGCCCTTACTTTTGGAGACTGAGACACAAGCTCCTTCTTTAGCACCAGACACAAGCTTGGAGGATTGCCTGCTAGACAAACAGTCCTGTTATTTGAACACATCTTTGGAAATGAGAGTTTAAATTTTCCAGCAACCCCGGACCACTACTGTCTGCCTACCAAGGAAGAGTCTTAGTGGCATATTGAGAGATCTGGTGTACCTGGCAGGGGAATTGTTTCAGTGCCATAAATCCTAGTAAGAGAACCTTTAGGGAGGGAAATGGCCCCTCCAAAGGGACCCCTTGTGCTTCTGCATGCAGCTCTGCCATGCCTGACCTTAGCTGCTCCTCAGGACCTCTTGGCATCTTGTAACACTCTGGTGGCTACTGTGCACTACTCAAATCCAACTCTGCTGCTGTCATGGCAGGATGACTGAAATTAGGCTGTGATGGAGGTGCAACTGATTGGTTCACGTGCTTCCAAAACTCACCTCCAGGAAAGAAGTTACAAGTTGATTGGACTGGGAGGGAGGGGAGGAGAGAGACCTAGGCTGCTGGAGCAGCGGCAGTTAATGGCTATAGTAGGTGAGGTTTGAGCCCCAAGGCCAAGGGAAGATGGGGCCAGAAACTCAGTAGTCTGTTTCTGTCATGAACAAATCCATATCAATTCCTGGAGTCAGGTATGTAGGCTACCCCTTCTTGCTATTTACGCTTATAAAATTCTCTTATTTCTATGGCCATTTAAATGCTTGCTTTACTATGGAATAATTGGTTGTCTGTATCTAAAAGAAACAAAATAAAGGAATCCTCAGGGGGCTGGAGACTTAAGGGGATCCATCTTGGCCCGTAATAAGCTTAACTTGATGAGAGGCACAGCTTTTTCTTTTAAAAAAATTATTTCAGACAGTGGTTTTGGTTTTCATTTTGAATTCTCTTTCCTTGCTAAAGCTTTTGGACCTTGGTATGCTTTGTCACATGCAGGTCTGAATTTCTCAAGTTTTTTTTTTTTTTTTAAACGGAAGTATCTTTTCCTGTGCTGCTTCCTTTAGCTTTCTGTCCTAGGCCCTTGGGGCCAATGTCATCAGTGGTCCACACTATATTTTCTTTCTGTTTCTTTTTTACGAGCTTCAACAGAGCAGATGTATTGGGTTAACACTTCACTCTTGTGCTAAAGCCACTACAACGAAGATCACAGGTTCCTAGTTTTAGATCTGGGAGAGACCTTAATGGTACTTTAATCTAGTTCCCCTACTCAGGAAACTCCTGTGGCTCCCTATTGCCTCTGGGATCTGATAGAAAATCTTTTGTTTGACATTCAAAGTTTTTTCATAACCTAGTCGCCTCCTCTACCTTTCTAGCCCCCAACAGACAGGTACTCTTCCATGTAGTGAGGTGACCTTTGCCCTCTTGGCTATTCTATGAATAAGACATTCTGCTTCCTAACTCTTAGTATTTCCTCTGACTATCCCCTATGCCTGGTATGCCCTTTGTCATCTCCATCTACTGACTTCCCTGACTTCCTTTAAGCACCTCCTAAAATCGCATCTCGTACAGAAAGCCTTTTCCAATCTCTCTTAATTCTAGTGCCTTCCCTCCCCTATTTATATCCTATTTATTCTGTATGTAGGTTGTTTATACTTATTTGTTTATACTTGTCTGCCCCATTAAATCGTAAGCTTTTTAGAGCTGGGACTTTTTTCCCCCTTTTTATATATCCAGGGCTTAACACAATGCCTGGCACATGGTAGGCATTTAATAAATGTTTGTTGGCTGACTGCATTTTACAGATGAAGAAACTGAGGCCCTGCAGAAGTATGGAAGTGACTTGCCCAAATGATATTTCAAATCTAGCATTCTTTCTACTGCGTTCTTTAGCTATTGTGTGCTTCTTTCCCTCTTTTACATATCCTTTTTAATTCTATTTTCATTAACAGTGGGTGAAATGCACTGACTGGACATTTGGGAGATTGGTGTTCTAAATCTAAGTAAAAATTGAGGGCTAATGTGATTTTCTCTAAAGACCAAGTCTGACCTTGTCATCTCCCGTACTCAGTAACTCTAGTGTCTTGTGATCTCTAGAGGATTTTAAGATTTAGAGCTGAAAAGATTAAAGAAGATATTGTCTAATCCAGTTCCCTCATTGTACAGATAAAGAAACTGGGAATAAAGTGATTTGCCCAAGGTCACATAGGTAGTAAGTAGCTGGTCTGGGATTTGAACCAAAGTATTCTGACTGTTGTTCAGTTGGGTCTGACTCTTTGTGACCCCATTTGGAGTTTACTTGGCAAAGATACTAGAGCCTTTTGCTGTTTTCCTTCTCCAGCTCAATTGACAGATGAGGAAACTAAAGCAAAGTGAAGTGACTTGCCCAGGGTCACACAGCTTTTAAGTAGCTGATGCCAGATTTGAGCTCAGGAAGAGTGTTCCTGACTTCAGGCCCATCACTCTATCCCACTGTGCCATCTAGCTACCCAGAAAGAGCATATACATGTAGATATACATATAGATACATGAGACTGGATCTCTTTGTTTCCCAGGCTGGAAGTACACAATGGTTACTCACAGCCTACGTGGAAGCCTTGACCTTCGCCATTTCTGACCTGGGTTGTTTCACCACTCCTTAAGCAATCTGGTGCCCCCCTTTTCTTCCTCCCTTACCCCACCCCCCATCAACTTGATGCCAGTCCTAGGGCAGATACCACTCGGTGGTGCAGAACTACTGAGCTAGTTCAAAGGATCAGTCATCCGCAGCCTGTCAGGTAGCAGGGATTGCAGGGGTGTGCAGCAGTGCTCTTTCTACCATGTTGTTTTGACCAAAAAATATAAAAGTATAAGATGTGATCTTTGCCATCAGGCATTTTGTAGTCAGGCTGGGGAGATAGAGCACTCGATGCTGTGCTGATCCCAAAGGCCAGGGAGGCTTGCAGATGGGGGGGGGGCTGGTGTGGGCTGAAAGGAAGGATAGGATTTGGATTGGCCAGGAGGAAGTGAGAAGAGGTTGGGAGGACAAGCCTCACTTACATCTTGAACAAAACTTGACAGGATTTGCGTGGTCTAATTGGTGGGCGTGTATTGGTCATCCAGCATTTATTAAGTACCTACTGTGAGCTTGGAGTTGGGAATATAATGAACGAAGAAAACCAGTCCCTCTCTGCCCTCTAGGAACTCACATTGTAAGTGGGAGAGACCAACCAACGGCCCACAAGTGTGTATACACTAGATGTATACTGAGTAGTGGAAAGATAATATGCCTGTAGGGAGCAGGGAATAATACGTCCTTCCTGTAGACAGTGGGATTTGTGCTGAGGTTTGAAGGAAGCCTGGGAAATCAATAGGCAGAGGTGAGGAGGGAGAGTGTTCCAGCTGTGGGGGACTGCCTAGGAAAGTCAGAGTGGTAAAGGCACGGGGAAGAAAAGTAAGTGTTTGAATGATGTGGAGAGGGGTAAATCATAAGACATTTGGAAACATAGGAAAGGTCAGGTTTAAGAGGGGCTTGTACAAGCAAGCAGGATTTTTTATTTGATAACTGGAAACTATTAGAGTTTATTGATTAAGGAGGTGAAATGAGTAGTTTTGTGCTTTAGGAAAATCTCTTTATCTGTGTCAAGAGAATGGATTTGGAGTAGAGACTTGTGGCAGAAACCAACCAGAAGGCAATTAATTGTAATAGTCCAGGAAGAAGGTGATAAGAGGTTGTATCAGGGTGGTGACTGTGTGAATGGAGGAAAGGAGAGAACTAGTGGAATAGTGGGAGAAAGGCTGGAGAGAGATTCAATATTGGGTGTACATGACGGTATAGTTGGTACATTAAGAGGTGGCTGCAAGCTCCAAGTAGAATTAGAATTTGTGGACTAGGCCAGAAATTGCCAGTCTTTGAAAGCTAATTACCTGTGGAAAATATGTTTTGCATGACTTCATATTTATAATGGGTATCATATTTCTTGCCTTCTCAGTAAGGGGTGGAAGGAACGAGAAAATTTGGAACTGAAAACAAAAATTAAAGATAAATTTTAAAAATTGAAAAAAAAGATAATTAAAATCAACACAATGGATGATCTTAACCAAATAAGTGTTAAAATGGATAATTTTAAGCTTTTGTGGAAATAAGATAAGACACTATCACTTAGGAAAGCAATCCCTAAGATGACGAAGAGCCCAGTTTGTAATTGTATTTCTGATAAGGTGTTCCTTTGATTTAAACAGTCCCAAATCTCATCAAAGAGCCTTTCTTAATGTCTTTGGAGTCTTAAAAGCAAGCCAGAGAGACTTTTTTTCAGCCAGTTTCCCTCTCTTTTCCTTAGACTGTGCTGTATAAACACTGTATTTGGTAAACATGATTGTTCTGATCACAAGGAGGGTATTCATTATAGTCAGTACAGGTTCTACCACAGCCCTGATGAAATATTTCATAGCAATTTTCTCCTTTCATTTTCTTTTTAATACTACCTTAGATTTTAATTTTTGAAAAATTGGTATTTTTTCCAAACACATCCCCTTTTCCTGTTCTACCTTCCTTCCCAACCAGAGGGCCATCCCCATAACAAAAAAAAAAAAATAAAAAGGAAAGAAAAAAACAGTTCAGCAAAATGATTATATCAGCTGAGTCTGACAGATGCCTGGTTTCCCACCTGTAAAGAAGGGAGGTGAATTTTCTCTTTAATTCTGGTTCCCTTTGGGCCTTTCAGTTATACAAGTTATGTTGTTGGTATTTCCATTCACATTTTTAGTCATTGAGTAAATGGGTTACTGGTTTTGCTCATTTCACTTTGTATTATTAGTTTATATGTCTTCCCATATTTCTCTTTATATTTGTAGTTATGAATATGCAGTCATACTTCATTACATTTATGTACCACAATTAATTTAGTCATCCACCAAATGACAGGTATTTACCTCGTTTACAACTTACTGTTATCACGAAAAGTGCTGCTAAGGATGTTTTGGTATATATGGGACATCTTTTCTTTTTATCTTTGACCTCTTTGGTACGTGAGCCTGGCAGTGGAATCTCTGAGATCAAAAGATACTTGGTTACTTTCTTAGCCGCGATTTCAAGTTGCTTTCCACAATGGTTGGAACAATTCACAGTCCAGATGTTTTTTTTTCTTCTAATCCTCTAAAAATGTTTTTTTCAACATTCATTTTATAAGATTTTGAGTTCAAATTTTTTTTCTCCTTTCCCTCCACCCTCCCCAAGACAGCAAGTAGTCTGATATAGGTTATACACGCACAATCACATTAAACACATTTTCATGTTATTCATGCTGTGAAAGAAGAATCAGAACAAAGGGGAAAAACCACGAGACAGAAAAAAATTTTTAAAAGGTGAAAATAGTATGCTTCGATCTGCATTTAAACTCCATAGTTCTTTCTATGGATGTGAATGGCATTTTCCGTCATGAGCCTTTTGGAATTGTCTGTCATTGTTTTGCTGAGAAGGGCCAAGTCTATCCAAGTTGGTCATCGCACAATGTTGATGATACTTGGTACAATGGTCTCCTTGTTCTGCTCACTTCACTCAGCATCAATTCATGCAAGTTTTTCCAGGTTTTTCTAAAGTCCACCTGCTTATCATTTCTTATAGCACCATAGTATTCCATTGCATTCTTATACCACAACTTGTCCAGCAATTCTCCAGTTGATGAGTGGGCATCCCCTCAATCTCCAATTCTTGGCCACCACACAAAGCTGCTATAAATATTTTTGTCCATGTGGCTCCTTTTCCCATTTTTATGATCTCTTCGGTATTGCTGGGTCAAAGGGTATGCACAGTGTTGTAGCCCTCTGGGCATAGTCTGGATGTTCATTTCAACTAGACTTTGTTATGTGTTAAGTGACTGGTTTCTCTTGGGCTGTGCATCCTCTTGGGTATTGCTTTGATAGTTACAGTGGGAATTGAGTGGAAGAGGTAAATAACCAAGTGACAGAGACATTTTGAAGGAAGAAGTGTCTACAAGTGGTTATGACAGACTTAATAGGAAAGATGAAGAGGGAGGAATCAAAGATTATAGATTTAGAGGTTTGAAAGGCCATCAGAGATCATCTGGCTCACCCATTCGTTTTATGGATGAGGAAACTGAGACCCTCAGAGGTTAAGTAACTTCTCCAAAGTCATATTTAGTAAATAGTAGAATAGAGATTTTAACCTAGCCTTTTGTCTTTGCCCTGCTGATGGCCTGGACCTTTCTAACCTGGAGGAATATTGGTAGGGCAGTTGGGAAGAAGAACTGATTTGACAGGGAAGGTTTAACTTAGTTCCACAAACATGTATTTATTTGCATGTAAATTCATTTCCAGGTGACCACAAATGTGATTTTCTAGGACACCTCTTTGAAATATTGGTTTGCATTTATGTGGCACTTTTCTCATAACTACACTCTGAAATGGGCAATGCAAGTATTATAATCCACATTTTACTTCTAAGAAAACTGGGGCTCTGAGGAGTTAACTTGGCTACTGTTACACATCTGATAAGGACTAGATCTCCATTCCAAATTGGTCAAAAAACTGTCTGGTCCTGGAGAACCCCAAAGGGAGATGGTGGTGACTGCTAGGACAGAAAGTGGTATACATTGTCACTGAGTTGAGTGTTTTACCCCCCTATCCATGGCCTAACAGTTAAAAATATTTTATTGATATGTTTTGATTGTGATCGTACATTGTCATTTTGTCTCAATATCCCTCCCCCACCCAGAGAGCCATTGGTATAGGGTGATGTGGTTTGACTTTTTTTTTTTTTTTTTTACAAGAGAAGGTTCCTTTTTGAGGAGGCTGGGAGAAGGAACAGTATTTCCAGAAATGGCTGTGGTCTACAAACAAAAGACACATAAAATTATTTTTGAAAGTTGGATTGGACATACGGATTTTGCTGGAATAAGGAACTCCTATACCATTGCAGATAGCAATTGTTTTTTAACTTACTCTCTTAGAAAGTTCTTGTGGGCATCAGTTCTCAAACTTTTTCATTTCAACCTTTTATATTCTTAAATTATTGAAGATCCCCAGAGACCTTTTCTTGATGTAGATTATATCTGTTGATATTTAGTGTTTTTGAAATTAATATATCTCAGTGCTGTTATGAAAATAGTTTTGATGTCAAGGACCCCCTGAAAAGGTCTCGGGGACCACCAGACCACACTTGGAAGACCCCCCGACCTAGGCTATTAAAAGGTTAAGTGAGTGACTTGCCTAGAGTCACACTGTCCACGTTTCAGTGGTTAAACTTGAACCCGAGTCTGCTCTCTAGCCTTTGTATCACACATCTTGCTCACAAAAAATAAAAATGAAATTTAGATCCGAGGGGGATAAAATGGCTTATAAACAGAAAAATAGATGATACAGTGTTTCCTCAGATTTATTTGTCCAGCCTTAACTTCTCTGCTGACCTACATCTCTAACTGCCTCTCTTAGATATTCTGCCTCATATCCATGCCTGCCTCACATATCCACCTCTAACTGTATATATCTCACACTAAGGACTGGAAACCCACCTGAAGTGTGAAGGAGAAAGACACTTAGGACTCTGCTTTGCTGCCAAAAATGAAAGTGGTTTCAGGACAGTTAACTTAGCATGGGTTTGTACATCAACGTTTGATCGGCTCCACTGTGAATCTCAGTGTCACATGCCAGATGATCATCTCTCCCTTTAGAACTTCCCAAAGGGCTGCTTTGGAAACACAAGAGCTTATTCTTCTCCAGAGGTGTGAGTCTCTCTTCATCAGTCCTGTTCCTGTTTTCTCTATTTCTCATCTTCCCCCCTCCCCCTTTTCTTTCTTGGCAGATAAAGCCACAGATCCAAGCATGCCTGAGGAGAACTGGTCGTGTATCCAGTGCTTCTGCGATCAGGTGAACACCGATCCCAATGGGTAAGATTGATCTTGTACATTCTTGCCTTGGCGAATCTCATATGGACATGGTAATAGACACCCAGAAATATTTAGTGCTTCAGACAACGAGGACCCTAAAATTTAAAGGAGCAGGTTGTGAAGGGCAAAGAGAAGACAGAGATGGAGTGAGAAGGCAAGAGGGGTGAGCAAGGGCTGGTGTCCATACCTCTTGAAGCCCACAGTGGCATTTTTTTTTAAAGGGATAGAGGCGGGGAAGGCAAATTGGATTCTCTGAGAATGACAGTCTCACTAGCTCTCTGCCACAGGTTCAGGCCCCTCCCCCTCTTGTTTTATAAAATAAAAAGTTGGTAGAAGTCCCTCTCCAGAGAAGGGTTTCCAATAATCTTGGACCCCACCCTCCTGTGGAGGCTTATGCATTGACTTTCCCACCTCTGTCTCTTGGTCACATTATATGCTCATGACACTGGAAGAGGAAGCCCCCCTTGTCAGACTGACTCAGCCTTTTCTGAGGCTCTGTTGGTTCCTTCTTTGGTATGCAAACAGAACTCAACCTAGAAGCACTGTGCTGCTCATGTGTCCCAGTCTTGCTGGAACCATCTCTGTCTTGCTCCTTTTGATAGAGGCAGTTATGTGATACACTGTGTTCAGGGAAATCCACAAATACAGTGCTGCCTGTAGAATGTAACAGCATTCTCACAGCCTCATCACTACTGCCTGCAATAATTTAGATCTTTTTTTGTACTCCTGGGGGTGGGGGTGGAGGAGGAAGGAAGCATGTGATGGCTGCTGTGCCTCTGGCCAGCTTCTCTGGGGTTCCTAGGTTAGCTGCAATATCAGAAGACTTATGTGTAATGAGCCATGCCCCCTCCCCTTTTCTCCCTCTGTCTAGAGGGAACTTCTCATCCCATGTCTAGTCTTGTCCTGTTTCTGTTTCATTAGCCCATCCCATGCACCTTGGCTGCTGGCCCACAAGATCCAGTCCCCGCAGGAGAGGGAAGCTCTTCATGCCTTAACAGTGAGTTGGAGCCTGGTTCTCCCTGCAAGGCCTTCCCCTCCTCCCCTCAACATTGGAGAAAAGGACACTAGAGACTCTGTCTGGTGGCTGATGAGCTCCCCTTTGACTTTCCTAAAGGGAACTATTCAGACTTCCAGGCTTTGGAGGGAGAGCAGGATGTGGGGTGAGGGAAGGGGGAGGAGAGGTCCCAGCCTAAGGCTTCACATTCTCAGGCCTAGCTCTTAAAGAACAAGACCAGATGCTTTCCTTTGTGCATGCTATACCAGTCGTTCAAGACAAAGAGACAGGACTGGGAAGAGAGAAAGGAAGATCTGGCCAGTCAAGAATTCTGGGAAGGAAGGAAGGAGAGAGAGAGAGAGGAGGCTCATCTGGAGATTCCTTGGGCTAGCTGTTCTTAAGGAGGGGCAGGAAAGCCTTGGGATAGGAGAAACCCTGTTGCACAGCACACATCCCAGTTCTGAGAGAGGGACATACCTCAGAGGAATTCCATCCACAAAGGAAAACAGACATCCAAAAACATACTTTGCTCACTTTTACTCACTAAACCAAGTGTCAGCCATGCTTCTGTCTGCTGTAGATAGTCACAGTCATCAATAACTCTTTCGTGGCTCCGGGTCACTTGGGGATCAGCTCCCATGAACTCAGCTATCATCTTTATGTAGATGATTCTCAGATTTATTTGTCCAGCCTTAACTTCTCTGCTGACCTACATCTCTAACCGCTTCTCTTACATATCCTGCCTCATATCCATGCCTGCCTCACATATCTACCTCTAACTGGACATCTTGAACTAGATGTCTCCTAGATGTTTAAACTCATTATGTCCACAGCTGAGCTCGTTATCTTTCCTCCCAAACCTTTCACTCTTCCTATCTTCCCTGTTACTCTTAAGGGTGCCATCATCCTCCTGGTCACCCAGGCTCTAAATGTAGGTGTCATTCTTGACTCGACTGCGTAGTTACAAAATGAGAGAGACCTGGCTAAAATGGCACTTCATTTGAAATAGTTTTAGAGGATGTAGTTGACCATACACTTGCAAGCCAGTAATGTGGCAAATGTTAAAAATACTAATGCATTTTCACTTGGAGTAGGAAGAGGTGAGAAGAGGAAATACATTGTTCTAGATTGCTCCTACTAGATTATGGTACCTATGTCATGGGAAATAATAGTTGAAAGATGGCATGACATAGTGGTTAGTTACTGGGCTTGGAGTTGAAAAAGCCTGAGTTTGAGTCCTGCCTCTGACAATAGTTGTGTGACCTTGGGCAAATCACTTGACTTCTGAGTCTTATTTTCCTCATCTGTAAGTAACACATGTGGTACCTATTTCAGATACTTGTTTTAAGGCCCAGGTAAGATAATATTTATATGTAAAAGTTCTTTGCAAACTTTAAAGTGATATGTAAGTTTGATATCTGTCACTTACTGTGTCCAGTTGTGGTTGTCACATTTAAGAGGGACTTGAACCAGCAGAAGAAAAGAAAACTTTGGAGAGATCGTGATAACAATACCCAAGTATTTTAAAACTTACCACAGAATCCTCAAGTTGATAGGAAAGTCATTTAGTTAGTCATTTAGAAAATATTTGGTCCAATTCACTTCATGGTCCATTAATCTCATCTGTCTGTAAATTTTACATAAATGTGTGTGTATATATATTTGTATATATAAAACAAAGGACCTCATATGGCTATTAAAATCAATGCCAATAATAATAATGTAACTCTGTAAGTCTAAATAAAGCTACGATCATGTGATCACTGATTCAGTTAAATACAACTCAGTTATGTAGTATTAATGTTTAGAATAGAGTCAGTCTACCGAAGAGCAGTCATTTGAAAAGCGCCTACTATGACAGGCATTGTCCTAAATACTAGGTACTTAAAGGAAAGCAAAAGACAATCCTTTCTTTTGTGCTTATGGTATAATGGAGAGGAGGGGAGTCACCATATATAAATTAGAACATACAAGATAAATACAGCACTTTAGATAGGTTGGCACTAGTACCAAGAAAGGCCTCCTGCAGAAGGTGGGCTTTGAGTTGTATCTTAAAGAAAGCCAGAAACTTAGAGATGAAGATGGGGGAGCAGAGAATTGTAGGTGAGGGAGGGGCAGTGCGAAGTCACAGAAACAAGAGAGGAGTGTTGTGTTCAAGGACTTACAAGTAGGGTGGTGTTGCCAGGTTGTAGAGTTGCATAAAGGGGGAGTAAAATATAAGAAGACTGAAAAGATAGGAAGGGGCCAGGTTATACAGAGCTCTAAGGGTTAACCAGAGGAATTTATATTTGATCCTGTAATCAGGTAATAGGGAACCACTAGAGTTTATTGAATAGCAGAGTGTGACGTGGTAAGATCTCTGTTTAAGGAAGGTCAATGTTTGATAGCTGAGCGGAAGATCGATTCAAGTGGGGAGGATCAGGAGGCAGGGAGACAAATTTGAAGACTTTTGCAGTAGTCTGGGAAAAGTAAAAAGGGCCTTAAGTAGCGTGACTGCTGTGTGAGTGGAAAGGAGGGAGATGTATGTCGGAGATCTTGTAGAGAAAGATTTGGCAGCAGATTGGGGACATGGGGTGGGTGAGAGAGAAGAGCAAAGCATCGCACCAAGGATCACACACAAACCTGAGTGAAGGGAGGGTCATGATGTGTCCCCTTGACAGTAACTGGGAAGTTCAGAAGGGGCAGGTTTGGTTGGGGAAGGATTGCTGCTTTGGGGTCTTGTAGAAGGCTGTTAAATGCCTCAAGTTTTCATAGAAATGTTAGTCCCTTCTCCCAGAGGAAATTATAAAGATTGTGTTAACAGTGATTGGTTTGGATCTTCCCTGTTTTGAAAGGCCTGAGCTCTACAGGATTCCAAAGACAAAACAGCCATTCCCCTTATGATCTCCTTTGCCCGACGCGCTGCCATGGAAACAGATTTTATTTGTTTAGTTTAAAAAGTTATGCTTCCCTAGAACACAAGCACAAACACTGAGGCTTTCGTAAACCCAGCCATTATGGAATGATACCAATATGGATACCAATATGTGATACCAATGTGGAAATCCTGTATTGATTTTATAAGACATCAGCCTGGAAGTGGCACTATTATTAAAAATGGCACCATTTTCGGTGACTTCAAAGTTGAGCCCCAGAGGTCTTGTTGTATTGTGGGTATGGCCAGGGCAGAGACTAGATAAGAAGCCCTTTGTAGGTTAGAGTTGGGCTGCATTGGTCTTGTTCCTTTCCTTCTAATGGGGCTAAGTTCAGTAAAATTTTGGGGAAATTCTTGTGCCAGAGAAATAGCCTACTCTCCCTCTTGGCTTCCATAGCTGCTTCTCATGGGGCTTCCTGAAGAAAGATGATTTGAATTAGATGGCAAACAGATGCTGTCCTATCTGCAGCTGCTCATCCCTGGCTCCATAAATGGGAGCCCGGTAGATATGTGTTTTTCACCTTCTTGTGCTGAGAGCTGATTGGGCTTTCCTAGGTGCTGGAGGTATGCATGAACTATTGTGGACAGAAATTCCATGGTGAGGTGGCCAAGTTCCGCTTTCTGAATGAGCTGATCAAAGTGCTTTCTCCAAAGGTGAGTACTTTCCAGGGACCCCTCATCTGTTCGCTTTCCTGAAGAGCAGAGGCTGAGGCTGGAGGACATACCCTGACACCTTGCCTGTAATGATTTGTACGTGGAAATGCTTTGAGGAGAGTATAAGGCCCTCTACCAGCAAGAGGTGCTACTATTATTACATAGAGAATGGACAAGCTGCTGACCTCTATTCTTTGCTTCGTCTCTCATTTTCCCCATGCATTATAGCCCTTCTGACACTAAAGTTCCACTCCAGCAAGGTATTGTGTCATGGAGGTGATCCTGAGTTTTTGTTTGTTTGTTTTTGAGGGGGGAAGGCAGGGCAATTGGGGTTAAGTGATTTGCCCAAGGTCACATAGCTAGTAAGTGTGTCAAGTGTGTGAGGCCGGATTTGAACTCAGGTCCTCTTGACTTCAGGGCCAGTGCTCTACTCACTGCGCCACCTAGCTGCCCCTACCCTGAGTTTTTAAAGGCTATATTAGTGGCATATAAACTCTAGCAGGTCCTACAAAAATGTAAAGGCCCTAGGCAGTCTGGACGATGGCCTGTATGCCTATCGTCCAAGGATCAAGATAGCTAAATTTGGAGAGGCCCATTACCAAAAGGGAGGTGATGAATTCCTTCGGCCAAGGCAACCCATTAGATCGTCAATTGAAGCATGGGGGAAGTTGTGATCTGACTCTGCAGGGGCAATCTTTGGCAGTAGTGAAGTGATTATAATTCCAGCTGTGTGTGACATTCTCTCCCACAAAGAGGCACTTGGAGGAGAGGGGTTCTTTATCTTGGGTGGATGCTATGATCAGGGTGACAGATGCAGGCATAGGTTTCAGTTTGAGCCTTGTCAGTGTCTTCCCACCTAGTCTATTTCCCGTATTTTGACTATTCATCTTCCTCACTTTCGGCTTCTGCCGTAATTCCCCTAGTATCTTAATGGGCATCCTTCTCAGTCAGTGGAATGTGTAACTGATTAAGTGAGGTTGGATTTAGAGAATGAATCTTGTCCTGAGGGAGCAATGAAGCCTCTAAGCCTAGAGTTCTACCTATATAGTAAATAGTCAGTAAATGTAGTTCAACTTTGGGGCTTATATCTGAAACCTACCTTCTACTGCTTAGCCTTTAGTTGGTAGTATTGTGTAGTAAAAAGAGCACTGGACTTGAGAGACAACAATTGAGAATAATACTGTGCAGGGAGCCTAACTCTAAGCTAGGAGGGCAAGGGGGAAACAATTCTGGGGCTCCCAGGGATCTGATATTGACTATATTACTTAAATTCTGTTGGTTTTATTTTACTAAAGGTTTTGGACTAGACTATTTCTCAGATCTCTTTAACAGTGTAAAATTCCATCTTTCTGCTTTTTGCTTTTAGTATCTTGGACCCTGGACCACAGACAAAGTCAAGTCAAGAATCATTGAAATAATGTTCAGTTGGACAGTTTGGTTTCCTGAGGATATCAAAATACGAGATGCTTATCATATGCTGAAGAAACAAGGTCTAGCTTATTTTGCATCCCCATTTGTTTTGAGTTTCAGTTAAGAACTTGGCTCTTCCCTCTCTGTCTCCCTCCTGACACAGATTTTGGGAGATTAGTCAGAAACCATTCAGTGATTGTTGGATTCAGGGGTGTTTATATATAGAATGTGACATATTTGCCCAAGATGACCAATGTGGCTTTGGGTGTGTTCAGTCCAAAGGTAGCTGGGCTCAGAGTGAGGCTTCATCCTGACTGTTTAGTTAACAATCACCTTGTTGTGTCTCTGAAGAGGCACTGACTCTTCTGAAGCACTCAGTCCCCTGCCTTCATGCTGATACATAGGATTTCCCTCAAAGACAGTTTAGAACTTCGTACCTTTCCCTATCCTGGGTATGTCCTACCTAGAAAGTGCACTTGTCTAACCCTTACAGGACACCAGGGACTAGGCATTTCAGATTCTTCACAGAGTTAGGCCTCTTTCACTATAAGATTCTTGGATTCAATCTGAGGTCGCCAAGACCCCCATGAGGGCTGGGCAGAGGCAGCATTTGAAATCTAGGTGTTGCATGTTTCAGGAATCATTAAGCAAGACCCCAAATTACCAGTGGACAAAATCTTACCCCCACCTTCTCCCAGGCCCAAGAGCTCCATCTTTGATGCTGATGAAGAAAAATCAAAGGTAATTAATACCCTGTTCCTTTACTTATCCTTGCCCTGGAGAGTTAACCTTTTCTCTCCATGGACTGACTGACAAGCAACACACTTGAGGTTTTTTTCCATAGATTCTCTATGGGTTATGGCTACAGGCCCCTGTGTCCTTCTTGAAGATCCTCAGTCATCCAACTCAGTGGTCATTAAGCCCCTGTGAACTCATGCAAGAAATCAGAAGGTGACTGGCTTCTGGAGACAATGTAGTGATTCTGAAAAGAGCTGTGGATAAAGGGCGATTGAGTAGAGCTCGGGGGATGTGTGTGTGTGTGCGTGCTTTCCCACGGGCCAGCATACACGGGACTCCTGGGAAACCTCTCTAGCTGATGAGTCACCTCAAGGCCATTTAGGAGTGGGGCGGGGGCGGAGTGGGGTGGGGAGGAGAAGGGAGCCTAACCCTAAGCCAGGTACTTCAGGAAATATTAAGGTAAATAGTATGGTGTACTTAACTCCAGTATTTTTATTCAGATTGAAATGAACTCATCAAGAACATTCTTGATGGAAGGGGCAAAAGAAGGGTAGCCCCAGGGGGTGTGTGTTTGCGTGTATGTGTGTATAGTTATATGCATCTTGAGGGATGGGCCAGCTATATATCAGCCTGGTGACTGTGTTTTAAGCATTGTCTGACTGTATCAACTCCTGGCTCACCCAGAGCCTCCCAAAGTTACCCTCTTATCAGCCAGCATTTGATGTGGGTTGGGATAACCAAATTTCAGGGACTCTCAAAGGTCAGATGTAGGCCCTTCTTTCACTGAAGCAGAGATGTCTTTGCCCTTTATGATCTTCAGCTAGCTCACCTCACCCTATGGGATGCCCAGCCCCTCACTTCCATGGCCCCGCTAGTGGAACAGCAAAGGGAAATGACACAGTGGTTTGTTTCTTGGACCTCCTTAGGAGCCTGCCTTTCAAGCATTGTCAGTGCCAGGTCTGTCAATCCTCAAGACAACCCGCATTGCATGTGCAGAATTACGTAGCCAGTTGTCTTACTCTCTTCCTTTTCTACTTTTCTAGCAATCACCATTCCCCCAACCTTGAATGACCAGGACCCACAATGATAGTAGGCCCCAGCATTCCACTGTGCCATGAGCTACTCATCATCCAGGCCCTGGTTTTGTCTGGTGTCCCAGACGATAACCATTGAGGGGATGTTGGGGTTGAGTAGGAAGAAAAATGTGGGAGAGGAGGACAATTATGGTCTCACATCACCTTCTCATGGAATATCTTCCCTAGCTCCTGACAAGGCTTCTGAAAAGTAACCACCCAGAAGATTTACAGGCAGCCAACAGACTGATCAAGACCCTCATCAAGGAGGTGAGTAGCAGCAGGTTTCTCCCTTCTTTTGGGGGGAAGAGGGGCCAGGTTTGGAACCAGTTTCTAGAGTCCAGAAATTGGAGTTTTTCATGGTATTTTGGTTCCTTTGGATTTCAGACATCCTTGGTGTGTTAAGATAGGTAAATTGGGTTCTCTTTCTCCTGCCAATGTTTGATCCTTGGGTGGAAGGGCGTGGAAAGCACAGGTATGGTGGCTGTTATGTGTGTAGAGGTATGGATGGACAGATTGCTGGGAAGAATGGGCACACAGACCTTTTTACTTACCCTGATTCCCAGCCCCATCTCATCCTGGGTGGCTTCTTACAGGTTCACACTGGTATTCCAGACCAATCCAATATGAAAATTTTGGATAAAAGTAATTTGTGTAATCTTTACGTAGGAAAAGGAGGAAGATTGGATTGGTAAAGGGAGAGAGAAACCTGTCAAGTAGGTGACTCAGCTCAGCATCCTCATCTCCCTAAAGTAGCAACAGGACAGTCAGTGCCCAGAAAAAGAAATAACGAGATAGTACTAAGAATGTTCTGTTCACTCACTTCCTTTCTTCTTCAATTCCTTTGGAAGGAACAAGAGAAATCCGAGAAGGTGTCCAAGAGGATCAGCACCATCCAGGAGGTCCACAGCAACGTGAAACTGATGAAAGAGATGCTGAGCAACTGTCAGGGGCCAAACGGTCCAGAGCAACTGGACCTGAAGAGTCTACAGGTAATCCTAGGTCTGGGGAACCCCAGAAACTGAGGCTGTTGAGTGTTTGGATTTGTTACAGACCCGAAATGGGGGCCTTGGTTTGGGTCGAAGTGATTTGTGTAATTTGTATCTAGGAGGAGGCAGTTGGCCCTCCAGGTACTAGGTCAGAGCCAAGGAAGTTGGGAGTGAGGGAGGTTGGGGTAACTTTTCAGAAAAATCGGTTCTATTTAGAGTAGGGGTTTTTACTCTGGGGTCTATGAACTTTAAAAAAAAATTGATAACTGGATTTATTATAATTGATTTCCTTTGGAACTCTATGTATTTTATGCATTTAAAAACATTATCCTGAGAAAAAGCTCATAGGCTTCACCAGATGGACAAATGAAACCTCTCTCTCTCACACACACACGCGCGCACACAACGTGCCACACACATGGTTAAGAGTTTCTTGTCTAGGATGACTTCTAGTCACAAAATTCGCCCAGGTAACCTTGCTTCCCTTGCCATTTAATGGGGCTCCCTAGTTTCAGGACTCAAATTAGACAGTTCTACTAGGAATGTTTTTAGCACGTGTACAGGGAAGTCCTCAGTTTGTATTCCCATGAAGAAAGTCTGATGGCTTTTCCTTCTCTTTTTCCTCTCATTAAGAGTGTGTGTGTGTGTATTTTGATGTGTATTTGCCTTTGCCCTTTTCAGTATCACATAAAGCAATCATCCCAAAGAAAACCCAGTATTGAGTTATTGCTCTCCTCCCCCATTTTGGGCCAAAGGCACATAGTAAATATCATGGACTGACGTAGCTAAAAGGCTAGGGTTCATTTCTGTAGGTTGGGAACCACTGCAACCCAATATTCTCATTGCCCTTTGGGAATAGTGGGGCACTTATTTCTCAGGCTTGACTTCTGGGAGATGTGGCCACCATGTCTACTAAGTGCCCCAAAGGTTGAGTCTTTCCGTGGGATACCACTTTCGGTATTATCAGTTGTCAAAGGTTTGGACTAATTTGACTTCCTTAAGGATCTACTTCTTTTGTGCAGGGAGCAGAGTGGTCTCATAGATTCAGACTGAGAATTGGGAAGGTCTTTAGAGATCATTTAGTCCCAAACTCTCATTTTATAGCTGAGAAAACTGAAGTCTAAAAAGGCTGACACCTTCGAATTTCATATAGCCAAGAGTGTGTGAGAGCATGGAGCCAAAGTTTCCTGAGTTTCAGTCCAGTGCTCTTACCACTGCACTAAGGTCCCTCACTCATGTCTCTTGGTTCCTTGAAGTTTGTCCTGGAATATTGTGATAGATTCTTAATTGTCTTTGCTGCCTCAGGTGTTTCCTGTCTTCAGGCCATCTTCCACTCAGCTGCCAAAAGTACACAAGTCTCCAGGAATGAAATTTCCAGTGCTTTCTTATTTATTACTTCTAGGATCAAATGCAATTTGTTCAAAATTGAAACAAACATTTAACATTTGAAGCCCATCATAACTCCAGTCTGCTTTTCCAGGCTTATTCTACTTTACTCACCTTTATAAACTCTTTGGTCCAGCCAAACTAACCTTCTTACTATTTCTTGCAAGCAATATTCTTTGAACAAAGCTGTATCCCTAACCTGGAATGTAGTTCCTCTTCTTAGAATTCCTAATTAACCATCAAATTAACCAATGAAACTTTTAAAAAATTAATTAATTTTTTTTTAGTTTATAACACTCAGTCCCACAAGTTTTCGAGTTCCATATTTTCTCCTCCCCACTCCCCGCCAAAGACGGCATGTAATCTGACATAGGTTCTACATATACCTTCACATTAAACTTATTGAAACTTTTTTTTCCCAAAGAAAATGAGGAAGAGGAAAAAAATTAAGCAAAACCAATCAGAACATCAGAAACATCTGTTGATTAATGCCAGAGGTGTCAAAAACATGAGGCCCACTCTCTAGTGTGGTCTGAACCAGATTAAAATCTAATTAGGAAATGTTTAACAAAAAAAATAAAAATATAACATAGATAATAAAACATCATACAGCTCACAGAGAATCCATTTCTCTTTGATTTTGACTCCACTGTTAATATGCACTTTTCCACATTCATGGACCCCAGCCTCTGTAGTGTAGTTGAAGGAGTTGCCTTCTCTTATCTCTTTGAGGCCAAGTTTGCTCTTTATGGTAATTTCACAATGCTTAGTTTTGATGATTTTATGGTTTGTGGGGAGAATATGCAAAGTTTAGATGAGAGTCAGTCCTAGCTTACTAAGCCATGGGACATAAACACAGATAACTATGTAGAGTATCATTTGATAAGTGCATTAGAGAGTTGCAAAACAAAGTACAAGGGAGGAGAGGTAAGGTGGTTCCTCTTTGGGACTTCAATTCTGTAAGAACTGAGATGTTGATTTCCTCTGATTCTAATAACTGGTTTTGTTTTTGAAATATATAGTTAACTGAGCCTAAGGGATGGCAGCTTGAGTGGGTTGGTGTTGGGTAATGGTTACAGGCAAGAGAACTTTTTCCACCTCTGTGTTGCTTGAACTGTGAGCTCTGAACTCCAGGCTGTCACTGGTCACTGGAAGAGGCTCATGCTCAGAGCTGTGATGCTGTCTGCTGCTCTCTGACAGCCATTAGCAGAGAGCTCTCTAATGTATTTGGTCTATTTGTCATCCCAGGGCCTGTATGAGAAGTGTGAAAAGCTGAGGCCCGCTCTGTTCCGGCTTGCCAGTGACACTGTGGATGATGATGAGGCCCTAGGTAACAGAAGGTTTTTCTTTTCTTTCTTTTCTTTTTTTTTTGGTTTTAATTTAAGCAGTGCACTAGAAGGTTAGGAACACGACCACGGATGTGGTCCCGGGGGATGAGGCAAACCTGAGTTCTGGTCCTGCAGCATAAGAGATAGTGGTGACTGGGGTTTGGGTGCCTGGCTTGAATTGCTTGAAGACTTGACTTTTTAAAAAAAGTTTTAAGGTATATTTCAGTGGAAGTTAGCACATGGTCTGAAAGTTTTTGGAAGAGAAGCAGAAAAAGCTAGAGATTGGAGAATGGAACAGAAGACCTGAAGAAAGACTGAAGGAATCACCTGGGCAAAGATAGGCAAGGGATATTTGATTCTATTTCAATGGGAAAAGCCTCTTTTTACTGTCTCTGAATGAAGCTATGGCTCTGAGAAGGAAAGTGTCTATTTTATGTGAGGTGTGTTCATTCTCCGTGACATTGTGGTGCTGGTCTCTTTGTGCCAATGTTTCTAGCTTGTTTTTTGTGCCTTCTGCAAGCTGCTTGGTTTGGCATTCTGGCTGACTTTGATCAGTTATAAACCAAAGTGCACATACTTACTGAGTAGGTCCTGATGGTCATTCTCTAGTCTGAGCCACAAGTTCTTTTGAGAGGGTAGAGTCAGGGAATGGATGTATATGCATGAGGCAGAATTTAAAAGGTTAGTGTTGTGTACTGGCCCCTACTTTTTGGGAGGCTAAAAGGTCTGTATCTCAATGGTGAGAATAACTACAGAGTACATTTGGCCATATATCCTGTGGCAGGAGGGCACATCAATTCACCTTTGGTCTATGAGCCTTTTGGAGCCAAGTGAAGTTAAAAAGTGCTACTCTTCTTGTTGAGGGAGAGAGTGGAAGGGCAGGTAGTTAGGTTCTGTTGGGCAGAGGTTTTGGTGGTAAGTGAAGCTTGTATAAGGACTAGCCTAGGATTGGGGACTGGTGGTGGACTAGCCCACGTGACTTGTTTTCCCTCTTCTTTTTTGCAGCGGATATTCTCCAGGCCAATGACATACTCACTCATGGTGTTCTCCTGTATAAGCAGGCGGTAGAGGGCCAAGTCAATGCTGGGAACTTGGTGCCCAGCATAGTCACCAGCAGCACACAGGGAAGACTGCCTGCCTCCCAAGGTAGCACACCTTTCATATTCCATGTGATTTCCACTTTGCAGAATTTCTTTAATTAGTTTTTTTTTTAAGAAAAACACTCATGAGTCCTAAAGAACTGGGTGCTGTGTTCTTTTGGAAGTCTGAGGCAGCATTTTTAACTTTGGCCTAAAAGGGAGCACCCTATCTGTCACTCATTTCTTTCATACTGCTCAGGCTTGTCTGTGAACTGGAGATAGAAGTCATGATCTGCTGACTTCCTTCTGTGAGAGTACAATTTTTCTTGGAGCTAATTACTGGGTTTTTGTTGAGTGGGAAGATAGACCACTCCAGTATATTGTGTGGGACTGTAGCTCTTGGGATTCTCTCCATGTGATATTTTATCTCTTATGTGCCAAGATCTGCCACCACCACCCCTCTCCTTCACTAATAACAATAACAAAACCATACAAAAACCACCTTCCGCCCTAGTCTAAAATAAGATGGAGGTGGCACTGGAAGGTTTTTTTTCCAGCTAGGTTTTTTCCAGTGTCCCCATGGATTGAGAGAGAAAACTGATATGCCTTTTGAGGGGATGTCCAGATCTGGTTGTGTTTAGATGGTGGTCCCCTACTCTCAGCATCTAACTGTCCCCTTCTCTAGCCTTGCAGCATAAGGAAGGCAGCATCAAAAGCTACTCCCTGATTGACTTTTCTGAACTGGACTCTGATCCTGGCGTCCCTTTGGAGCAGTATGAGCTCACATCATCTTGCCTTCTAGAGAAAGAGCTGGCTACTTTAGGTGGGTGAGTGGCCTAAGGGAACCCACATAATTTAGGCAGCATTGTATGGGTTTCTCTTTGGGAAAGAGTATTTGTGTTTTTGGTGGAGACATGAGGGTGTGGGCTTTTAGAAATCAACTATTTGAAAAAACTATACTTTGCAATTTGTAGGAGGGGAAGGAGGGTGAGGATATTGAATGCCTGACCACTACCAGGGATGGTGGGGATGGGAGTATTCTTTGATTTAATAATTACTCTGTGTCATACTCTGCTTGTTATCTGCAGGCCTCAGTGATGCCCCAGTCGCATGCAAGACATCCTTAGACTCTGTTGCTCTTCAGGTGAGGAAGCCTAGCCCAGGGACATGAAGGGAAGATGAGTATTCTAAAACTCACCTTCATTATCTCTGGTGGTAGAGAGATGTGACGTGAAAATGACCTGTGACAATTTTAATTGGAGGCCTAAATCTTTTCAGAATATATTGCTCAGCTAAAATTCTGGGGGACTGGTGCCAAAAGATGGGTCTTATTCCTGCCTTTCTCTGGTTTACACCTCTAAGAATTAATGTACCTCACCATTGCTATTTGCTTCAGCCAGTGTTCAGGAGGCATGGACCCTAGTTTCTGATGACCGATGTATCTCTTAGAGAGAGGAAGAGAGACAGAGAGAGACAACAGAGAGAGAGTGTGAGTGTGTGTGTGTTTTTCCTCAGGGGGCAGATTTAGTGAGCTCAGAGCTGTAGTTGCTTTGGGGTGTCTGCTTGTTGTCTGTTTGGCTGAGTGGGGCTAATGGCCAGTCTCTCTTCAAACACACCTCCCTCTTTGTTTTTTGGTATGCAGACTCCTGGACTTGGTTTTGGAGAAATGCTTGTTTTCTTACTCCAGATGGTTCTGCTTTGACAGGTTGCCCCAGAGAATGGTTACCTGGAGGATGGAAATTTCTCCTACAGTACAGTGGCCAAGAAGCCCTTACCTGGCAGGGCTGACCAGACAAATGGCTCCCAAGGCAGCTCTCAGGAGAAGAAATTGTTATTGGGCTCATCTGCTCCCCAGACTTCTCTAATCCCTGATTTATCAAGCACATTGTGAGTATACTAGAGAGTGAGTAGTAATGAAATCTTGGAATAGACAGAGTCTGTAGTTTTTTCTTGTTGTCTCTTCTAGTAGTTGCGTGGGCTGGGGAAACAAAAAACCAAAACCCAGAGAACAGGTCCCTGAGAGCAAAATTAAGACCCCTCATTTTGGAAAAATCTTTGCATTGACAACTTACTCTGAGTATGTTGCCTCTTCCCTCATCCCACCTAGGCTGCTTTGGTAGTCACCCTTCACTCCCTGTCTCTTTACCCTAAAGTCCCCCTGGAAAAATGTGTTTTTATGAGGCTCTCTGGGACCTACTGAGAGAAGTTAAGCTCAAACTTCAGATTGTGTGAGAAAGAGGAGGAGGAAAGAATGGTTTTTATTAAGTGAGTCTCATGGTAGAAATACAGATGGCTTACTATGATATAGGTTTGTTTGTTTTCAGAGCACCTAGGATTCGTAGAGCTGTCTTCTTGGGTGTTTTCTCATGCCTTTTTCTACTTCGAAATGTGTCACTTTCTATATTTCAAAGAATGGAGTCCAAAACCATTAGCAATTCTTGTAATTCAGTACAGTGACGAATAATAGATCCATGGAGCGAGGCTGATGCACTCAGCTAAACAAAATGAAGTTTTAAACGTGTGAAGTTCTTCAGAAAAGATGTAAGGCACAATTTAACAGCATTTTGGAAAATGCCGAGGTGCTGAAGTTCACATTATGAGTCAGCAGTTTACTGTGGCTGGCAAAAAAATTATGCTTCATCTTAGAATGCATTAATTGAAGACTAATGTCTAGGCTCAGGGAGGTGACTATCCCATTCTGCCCTTTTCTTGTGGGGCTGTATTTGGAATGTTGTATTAAACGTTTAAAGAGTGACAATGACACAAGTTGGTGAAGCAGCCGGTATGTTGAAGAGACTCAAAATCATGGCACAAGAGGAATGGTTGAAAGAACTGACCCAAAGAAGCGAATGGAGAGGCAGAAGGAACGTGAAATATTTGGAGGGTTGGCTTTTGAGAGAGAGAGAGAATGAGACTGGAACAAGTTACAATAAGGTAGATTTTGGTTTCGTATTTTTCAAATAAATTTTTATTGGCACCTTTTTATCTTCGCGTTGCCTAAATTTCCCCTAAAGAAAGAAAAAGAGGAAGAGGAAAAAGCGAAACTGATGAACTTATTAAAAAAAAATCTGAGATTACATGTAACGTTCCTCCCCCATGGGCCTCAGCCTCTGTAAGAGGAGCAGATTGAGTCATCTCCTCATTGATCTCTTTGGAGCCAAGTTTGCAGCGGCGTTTTGACTGTTTTGTGGTTATTCTTTTCATTGACGTTTTTGTTACCACAGTGTGTGGTGTTTTCTTGACCCTGCTTGCTTCGATTCTGTCTCACCTTGCCTTCCCTGCCCTCCAGGTTATTTGTTATTTTTTATTCTGGCTAAAATGAACGCTTCGGTGTTTAACGTAGAACGGAAAAAGGGGGTAGTTAACTTGAAACTTTAAATCTTGTTATATAAAGCGTGCTTTTAAGTGTATGATGATGATAGTTAATAGCTAACATTTGTGTAGCACTTCTTATATGTCAGGCACTATAATTGCTAAGTGCTTTACAATTATCTCTTTTGATCTTACAACAACCTTGGGAGGTGGGTGCTGTTATTATCCTCATTTTACAAATGAAGAAACTGAGGCAAACGGGTGAAGTGACTCGCCTGGGGTCACACAGCTAGTAAGTGTCCGAGGCTGAATTTGAACTCGGGTCTTCCTAACCACTGTGTTCTATTCACTGCACCGCCGTTGTTTTTGTTCAGTTGCTTTTCAGTTGTGTCTTCATGAACCCATTTGGTGTTTTCCTTGGCAGGTACTGGAGTGGTTTGCCATTTCCTTCTCTAGCTCATTTTACAGATGAGGGTACTGAAGCAAACAAGGTTAAGTGACTTGCCCAGAGTCACACAGTTAGTAGGTGTCTGAGACTAGATTTTAACTTAGGAAGATGAGGCTTCCTGACTCCAGGTACTCTTATCCACTCTGCCACCTACCTGCCTTTATTAAATATGTTAAGTAAGTTTACCGTATAACTTTCAAAGCTCTGTTGCTTATCTGTGATTCCCTTCTGTTCTCTTCTGAGCTTGACTTGAAGCATTAAAAAAGTGATCCTTTTTTCTTTTGGGGCTGAGGGGTAACCCTATTGTTAGCACACTGTCTCTCTCATCCCTTTCTCCCATAAAAAATCCTTACATGACTTTGCATCGGTTCATGCCGAGTCTTTCTTTGATTCTCTGTATTCATCATGCTTACGGTTTCTCGTGGCATACCATAATTTGTTTAGTTGTTCCCCAACTGATGGATATCTACTTTGCTTCCATTTTCCCTTAGATTGTAAGCTTCTGGAGGGCTTTTTCCTCTGGTTGTATCAGTAGCGCCTAGCACAGTGCTTAGGCTGGCACAGAATCAACATTTAATAAATGCTTATTGATTGATTTCTTGGCTATCACAAAAAGTGCTGCTAAAGTATGGTGGTATGGTCAGTGACTTCTTGGTATATGCCTAGCAGCAGAGCCTCTGGCATAAAGTTCATGGACACTTAGCAATTTATTTGTATAATTCCAGATTGCTTTCCAGAATGCTTGTACATATTCACCGATCTGCCACTGTGGATTGGTGTGCCATTATCTTAAGAACCTCTCCAACATTAATGATTACTAGCTTTTGTTGCTGCCAGTTTTTTCTGGGTGTGAGGTGAAACCTGAGTTTTGATTTGCATTTCTTCCATTAGCAATTTGGAGCGTTATTTTACATGGTTAATTAACTATTAAAGAACTTTGAAGCAGTTACAATGGTCCAAAAATATGATGGATTGTCTCACGAGATAAAGCAGCCCTAGTGATGGATACAAGTTGACTACTTTCTAGTGAAATTCAGCGGTCTTTTCACAGTCTTCTTCCTTTTAGGACTTTTCTCTAGTATTTAACACTTGTGGCAACCCTCAACTTGAAATTGTCTTCTGTTGTTTATATGGCTCTGTCCATATAAGTATCTTAACACTGATGGGAATAATCAGCAGGAGTTAGATGACCATTTGGTGGATATTGTGGAAAGAATTCACTTCCAATTCTGTGATTCTGTTGGTTGTCATGAATCTTAGGAGCTTTATCTGAGCATCTGCCTGATTGGACATGTCTGCAGTGTCTGTCAGCATTAAAAGGGGTCTTTTTAGGAGGCAATTAATAAATATCCAGCCCTACTCTCTGCTGAGCTGCTACCTACTGTAACAACTACCTCTTGGATATTTCCAACTGGATGTATGTTTTAGATGTTAAGTTTCAGGAGCCTATAGAACTTTATCCTTTTTGAATTTAGTTGACCAGGAGGATGCCTCCCTGAATGAGGTGGCATCCTTAGCTCCCCTTTACTCCACAAATCTGTCACTTGGCAAAACGTCATTTCTGCACCACATCTCTCAGATGTGGCTCCTTCTGAACACTGCTGATCCTCTAATTCAGACCCTCTTTACTTCTCCCTTGGACTGTTTCAATAGACTTCTGGTTGATCTTCTTGTCTAAAATCTCTCCCTTTTCCAGTCTATCCTCCACAAAGCCATCTACATGATCTTCCTTTAGCACAGGTCTGACCGTATCACTCCACTTCGCGGTATTATCTGGCATTTGTTGTTAGTGGTCTGCCCCTTTTCTACCTTCCTATTCTTTTTCCATGTTTTTCCCTTGCACTCACTCTACAATCCAGCCATATCAGCCTGTTTTCTTTCCTTTACACACTATGATCTGTTTCCTGTCCATGCTTTTGTACTGACTGGAATGCTTTCCTTCCTCACCTATGCTTCCTAGGATCCCTAGATGCCTTCAGAATTAAGCTGATGCACCTCCTTCTATGAAACCTTTCCTAATTTCTGCTAGCTATTAGTTCCCTTTCTCCTCAAATGAACTTCTGTTCGTTTTGTATATAATTTGTATATGTTTATATACGTGTGTATTGTCTCCCCTGTTAGAATGTAAGGACCTTGAGAATAAGAACTGTTTCCTGTTGTCTTTGTACTCCCTTCCTACGCTTACCACGGTGCCTGGGACATGTTGTCATTTAGTCTTTCAGTTGTATTTGCCTCTTCGTCACCCCATTTGGGGTTTCTGGGAAAAGATACTGAAGTGGTTTGCCATTTCCTTCAGCTGGCACAGGGTAGGTGCTCAATGCATCCTTGTTGATTGGTAATGTTGATTACTTGCATTTTTAAAGCACAGCACTTCAAGGTGTACAAAGCAATTTGTATAGATTATCTCTGGAAGGAATGGTTTAATCTTCACAGTAGTCCTATGTAGTCATAATGTAGTGAAACCTAGGGAACTCCTATTTGACCAGCTCTTCTCTGTTTGCTTCCCTGTTCCTCAGCCCCGTCAGGAACATCTGAGAGCCTGAAAATAGATTTTTATGTGTATTTTCTTTAGAGAGAATCCCATAAAAGAGAACCTTTTCTTTCTAACCTCTTATTTTAAAATTATTTTCCTCTAGGAACTTCCTTCATCAGAAAACACTCCCCAAAGATTCGCTGGTGGGTACCAATTCCTTCCCAGAACAGTCTTGGGAGACAAGACTGGGAGACACTCCTCCTCCATCAACACCCCTGAATAAATCTCTAGCTCAAGTTTTTGTTCCACTAGAATCAATTAAGCCCAGTAAGTACAGTCGTTTCTTTACTAATCCTGTAAATAGACAATGAGACAGCTTAGTTTTTATTAAGAATATGGACCCAAAAATGTTGAGGCGGGGGTGGAGGAGAAAGGAAGCAACTGTACAGTCAGTAACTCAATTAATTGGGTGCATACTATGCTAGATAGTAGGAGAAAAGTTCAAAGAAAGAAGACAGTGTTGCCCAGAGTGGTCGGAAGGATTTAATAAAGGAAGTAGAGGTTGGTCAGCACCTTGAAGAATGATAAAATTCACAATAGGTTGAGGGGAGAGAAAAAGAAATTTCCAAGCAGGGAACACAATCTAAGTAAAGGGCAGAGAGGCAGGAGTGAGCATGGAGGAGGAGCAGGCTATGAGGGGATTGATGCAAGAGAGTGCATGGAGATGAGTGACAGATTCAGAGGAAGGATTAATGTCTTTGTATCAAGATGAGGTGGGGAGCCATTCCAAATTCCTAAATAGGGTCATGACATATAATAACAGTTATTTTAGGAAATACAGCTTGGTAGCAGTATTTAGAATTGATTGGAAAAGGAACAAACTAGAGATAAGGAGACCAATTAGAAGACTTTTGCAATTGTCTGATTGTAAGATGATGACCATGGGAATAGAAAGGAGGGGCTGGATCTAGGAAATATTTCAGAGGTAGAATTTATTATAGGATGTGATGACAGCTTGGATATATGGACCAAAAGAAAAAGAGAAAAAAGCGACTATGAAGTTATAGCATGGGTTGGGGGGGTGAGGGGTTGGGCCAGGGTTGGAATGAGGGTAGTATACCAGACTGCTAAATAGGCAGGTCAAAAAGGAGATCTGGTTTGGAGGCGAAGAAAAGGTTAGTCTCAGATACTATGAGGTACCAACAGGACATTTATTTGGAGATGTTCTATAGGCTTTTGCAGATGTATAATTGGGGCACTGGTGAAATGCTAAGGCTTATAAAAACATATTTGAAGGTCATTCATGTAGTTCTGAAAACTGAAGCCATGAGAGTGGATGAGATCTAAGTGCTCAGGTAGCCATAAAGATTAAATATGATAATGAGGCTTGTTAGCTCTCACGGCCTAGGAAGGGAAATGACACAAATGTAGACCTCTTTCCCCATCTAACCTTTTCCTTTCGAGTCTCTTCAGGGAAGGAGTCAATTTTTCCTATTGTATAAAGTGGATAGCATAGGAAGTGGTTGAGGAGTGAAGGTGGAAACAATAGAGACATAGAACCCTTTATCCTCCAGTGTAGGAAACAGTTCTTTAGGCCAGGACCTTTTAAAATAAGTTAATCACTTCCCTTTGAGTATTAAGGTACTAGAGGAATTTTGTAGTTATTAATGTTCCTAATTAGGTTCCTCTCCACCAGGTGACCTGCCTCCCATCACAGTGTATGATCGAAATGGTTTCAAAGTCTTGCTCCATTTTTCCCAGGCTGGGGCCCCAGGTTTCCCAGAGGTCCAGGTACTGTTGCTATCTATGCTGAGCACAGCGCCACAACCTGTCTGGGACATTGTGTTTCAGGCGGCTGTGCCAAAGGTGAGTAGTTGGTAGAAACTGTTTATTCCCTGGAGGAGTACTTCAACTCCTGAATCCTCTTTCTGAACCAGTAACAAACATTTGGTGGGCTTTAGCCAGAAAGATGTTTGGAACTAGAGGCCCAACGAAAAGACCGTATATCTTTCTTTGAGGGCTGGCTTCTTGAAGGGATATATCTCTTGTTGTTAGCTAGATAAGCCCTTTATTTGAAAAAAAAAAATTTAAATGTATTTTTATTGGTATTTAGATATTTTTCATCAACTGCATTAGCCACTGTATCCCTTCCCAAACCCCTTCTAGAGAGCCATTCCTTGTAACAAAGAATAAAAAAGAGAAAGTAAAAAAAGTTCAGCAAGACTAACCAGTATAATAAATCTGACTTTACTTACCTACATATGAACCTCTACTTCTGCAAAGAAGTGAAAGGAGGTATCATGTCATCTGTTTTTGGGATCAAGTTTGTTCATTATAATTTTGTTGCGTTTACTTTTGATTGGTTTGTTATCTTTCCATTTATCATTTTGTCACTGTATTTATTGTTTACTTAGTTCTGCCTTTTCACTTTGTGTAAGTTCATATCGTCTTCATGCTTTTCTGTATTCATCATTTCTTAGGCCACATTAATATTCCCTTTCATTTGTGACAGTTTGTTTAGTCATTCCCTAATCTATGGATATCTACCCTGTGATGATCTGTTGTTAACCACAAAAAGTGCTGCTATGAATATTTTGGTGAATATGGAGCCTTTCTCTTTGTCATTTATCTCCTTGAGGGAGCTGGCAGTGGACTTTCTGAGTTCATGGGTATGGACATTTTAGTCACTATTTTTGCACATTTCCAAATTGCTGTCCAGATTGGATGGGATCTTAAATAATCTAGTTTCAGAAAATGAAGCTGATCTAGCTGTGAAGGAACTCCCAAAGGTCTTTGGCCTAGATGAATTTACAAATTGTATCAGACTTTCAAATAATAATATCTCTACTTCACAAATATTCTTAAAATTAAAAGCACTCTATCAAAGCCCATTTGTGAGAAAAGCATAGTCCTAATGCCTAAATTGGAGAATGAAAAAGCAAAGAGAGAAATAGACTAATTTCACAGTGAATATCATTTCAGCAATTTAAAATAAAATTTGGCAGAAAGAGTATAACAGTTTACCAAAACTATCATTCATCATGATTTAATAGGATTTATTGCAGGAACACAAGGATGAGTCAGCATTAGTGAGACAAAATAATATTTTAAAAAATCTAAAATGTGAGTATCACGTATGATAGAATCCTATGAAGTATAGGTATTTCGTTCAGTTATTTTTCAGTCATGTCTGACTCTTTGTGACCCCATTTGGGGTTTTCTTGGCAAAGATGCTGGAGAGGTTTGCCATTTTCTTCTCTACCTCATTTGACAGATGAGGAAACCGAGGCAAACAGGGTTAAGTGACTAGCCCAGAGTGTCAGAGGCCAGATTTGAACTTAGGAAGAAGAGTCTTCTTTTCAGGCCTGATCTTAGAAAAAGAAATTAAACAAGCTGTCAATGAACTTCCTAATCAAAAATCCCCAGGACCAGATGGTTTCACAAATGAATTCTACCAAATATTCAAAGAACAATTAATCACAACGCTATACAAACTATTTGGAAAAATAGGCAAAGGAGTCATACCAAATTCCTTTTATGACACAAAAACGATGCTAATACCTAAACCAGGAAGAGCCTAAACAGAGAAAGAAAATTATAGACCAATTTCCCCAATGCATATTGATGCAAAAATTTTAAATAAAATACTAGTAAAGAGTTTATAGCAATATATCACAAGGATCATATATGACCAGATGCAGAACTGATTTCAATATTAGGAAAACTATCAGCATAACTGACCATATGAATAACAAGACCAACAGAAATCATATGATTATCTCAATAGATGCAGAAAAAGTCTTTGACAAAATATAACACCCGTACAATCAAGAGTGAAGCAAGGATGCTCATTATCACCCCTATTATTTAATATTATACTAGAAATGTTAGCTATAGCAATAAGAGAAGAAAAAGAAATTAAAGGAATTAGAATGGGCAATGAAGAAACAAGGCTACCACCCTCTCTGTCAGGTTTACAGATAAGGGCATACTTTAGGACCAAAGAAGATATAGAGAACATTACAAAATGTAAAATAGTTAATTTTGATTATATGAAATTAAAAAGTTTTTGCAATAAATCAGTGCAACCACAATTATAAGGAAAGCAGAAAACTGGGGAAAAATTTTTGTTAGAAGTATCTCTGATAAAGGCCTCATTTCTTAAATATATAGAGAACTGAGTCAAATTTATAAAAATGCAAGTCATTCACGAATCGATAAATGGTCAAAGGATATGAACAGACAGTTTTCAGACAGAGAAATCAAAGCTCTCTCTAGTCATATGAAATACTGCTCTAAATCACAGTTGATTAGAGAAATGCAATTCTGAGTTACCACTTCACACCTATTGGAGTGGCCAATATGGCAAGAAAGGAAAATGTTGGATGTTGGAGAGGATATGGGAAAACTGGGACACTAATGCACTGTTGGTAGAACTGTGAACTGATACAACCATTCTGGAGAGCAATTTGGAACTGTGCCCAAAGAACTATAAAACTGTGCATACCCTTTGATCAAGCAATACCACTGCTAGGTCTGTATCCCAAAAACATCCAAAAAAAAGGAAAAGGAGCTATTTCTACAAAAATATTTATAATAGTTCTTTTTTGTGGTGCCTAAGAATTGGAAATTGAAGGGATCCCATCAATTGGAGAATAGCTAAACAAGCTGTGGTATATAATTGTATTGGAATATTATTGTGCTATAAAAAATGACAAGCAGGTTAATTTCAAAAAAACCTGGAAAGACTTACATGAACTGAAGCATAGTGAAGTAACAGAACCTAGGGAATATTGTACACAGTAACAGCGATATTGTTTCATTAAGAATTGTGAATGACTTAGCTATTCTCAGCAATACAATGATCCAAGACAATCCCAAAGGACTAATGATGATGCATACTATCCACCTGCAGAGAAAGAATTGATATTGTTTGAATACAGACTGAAGCATGCTCTTTTTCACTTTTTTCTCTCATTCTTTTTCTTTTATTCGAATCTTGTACAAAATGACTAATATGGAAATGTTTTACATAATTGCACATGTATAACCTATATCTGACTGCTTACCATCTGAGGGAGCAGAGAGAGGAGGAAGGGAAGGATAGAATGTGGAACTCAAAACTTTAAATAAAATTGTTTTAAAAAATAAAGAAAAACTTAAATAACTGGAGGAAGCAGTGCTCATGACTGGGCTGTGCCTACACAATAAAAAATGATAATTCCATTGAATTTGATTACAGATGTAATAATAAACCAATTTATCTTCCAAAGTAATACTTTAAAAAAACATAGGCAAAATAATAGAACAAAAGATCAAGGAAAATAATGAAAAAAAGGAATGAAGTAGGAATAGATTTTCTAAGCTTTATCTTATAAAGACAGTCAGTTATTAAACATTTATTAAATGTGTACTCTGTGCCAGGCACTGTGGTAAGTGTTAGAGATACAAAGAAAAGCAAGTCGGTCCATACTTTCCATATACAAACAATTATGTACAAAGCAGATACACACTCAGGAGACTGTTTATTTTACATGTACAGTTACGTTAAACATATTTCCACATTAGTCATGTTGTGAAAGAAGAATCAGAACAAAAGAGAAAAACCATGAGAAAGAAAAAACAAAGAAAAAGTGAAAATAGGATGCTTTGATCTGTATTCAGACCCCACTGTTCTTTCTCCATTCTTTTGGATGTAGATAGCATTTTCCATCACATGTATTTTAGAGTTTCTTTGGATCATTGTATTGCTGAGAAGAGCTAAGTCTGTCATAGTTGATCATTGCACTTGTGTACAATGTTCTCCTGGTTGTGCTCACTTCATTCAGCGTCAGTTCATGTAAGTCTTCAGGAGACTGTTCATAGCTTTTCTGTAGAAGGCAGCATTTTAGAAGGGACTTGAAGAACCAGGAGGCAGAGCATTCCATGTACGAGGGGACGGCCCGTTAAAATACCTGGAGTTGGGAGACAGACTGTCTTATGGATGGCACAGCAAGGAGACCAGTGTCACTAGACCACAGAATGTGTTGAGGGCCAGGTATAAGATGTAAGAGGTCTGGAAATGTAGCAGAGGTCAGGTTATGAAGGACTTTGAATGCCACAGGATTTTATATTTGAACCTGTAGGTGATAGGCTACCACTGGAGTTGACTGAACAGAGTGGAGTGACATAGTGAGACCTATGCTTTAGTAAGATCCCCTTTGGCAGATAAGTGGAGAAAGGACTGTGCTGGGGAGAGACTTGGGGTACAGAGACCAACCTGCAGGCCACCTAATAGTCTGTAACAATCAGCTCCCTGGTTGTGAGTCTGGGTGACTGGGAGGATGGTGGTATCCTTGACAGTAAAAGGACAGTTAGGAAAAAAGGAAGGATTATAGGGAAAGCTAATGAATTCAGTTTGGGATGTGTTAAGTTTAAAAATATCTATAGGACATCCTGTTTGAGCTGTCCAGTAGACAGTTGAAGAATTGAGACAGGGTATCAGCCTAGAGGTTAGGACTAGATAAGTAGATCTGAGAATCATCAGCATAGAGATTTGTAATTGAGAGCCGATAAGATCACAAAGAAATGTAGTAAAGAGGGAGATGAGAAGAGATACCAGTGGTTAGCAGGCGCAACCTGGATAAAGATTCAGCAAAAAAAACCCAAAAACTGGGGAGCAGTGAGGCAGGTAAGAGGAAAGCCAAGAGAGAGTAGTATTGCAAAAACAAAGAAGGTAATAGTCAGCGTTGGAGCTGCTGTGGGAAGATGGGCACACTAATGCCTTGTTGGTACACAAGCTGTTTAACACAGACCTGGGAGACTGGATCTTTATCTAAGTTGGGGTGTCATTGTCACCTTTTTTTTAAACCTGGCAGGCAATGAGAGTGAAACTGCAGCCAGCCTCCAGTTCTAAGCTCCCTGCATTTAGCCCACTGCTGCCGCCTGCTGTGATCTCTCAGGTTCTGCTGCTTGCAAATCCACACAAAGTAAGTCCTGTGCCATTTGGCTGGATCTTCAGGAATATGGAGTGGTTTGTTACCTTCTCTAGGAGTGGAGGCCTGTTGGTATCTTTATCTGTTGAATATCCCAGATAAAGTCAGCTTTCTTCATATCTGCATTCCTTGTTATGGTTGGTGTAATTGGGATGTGGGAAGTGGAGGCAGGGAAGGAAATTAGTTATTAAGCACCTGCTGTGTACCAGGCACTGTGCGAAATGCTCTATAGTTATTATCTCAGTTGATCCTCAAACAACCATAATAGATGCTATTATGGTTCTTATTTGAAATGGAGGTAGAGTTTAAGTGACTTGGCTCAGGGTCACTAAACTGTTAAGGTGGGATTTGAACCCAGGTCTTCCTGACTCTAGGCACAGCACTCTCTTCTTTATCACCTAGCTGTCTTGTGAGCTAGGCTGAAGAAGTCCAGCTCTTCTGCTGGCAATGGAGCATTCCTCTCCCTCATATCTCTGGGAATCCTCCGTATGTATCTGCCAAGTATAGAATGTCTTGGGGCCATTTAAACTGTTGTTGCAGCTTCTGTTGTTTACCCTGTTGCTATTCAAACACTTGTGTTGATTGTGAGTTCTCAGGCCAGAAGTATTACGTCTTCTGGTCCCAGTTTGCTTTTCTCATCAAGGAATGGGTGTTCCTTGTTTTGGAGACTGCTGAGAATGTTCCCTGAACTTAGGGTTGAGTGGAAGCTTTTTTCTTTTCTTTCTTATGGGTCGCATCTCCCCTTTAAAGGCGATGATCTTTTCCCTCTCAGACTACTTGTGAGGTTTCAGGCCCCACTCAGTACTCTGTATCCTTTGGAAAACTTTACATTTTTGATCTTCTTTCTTTTCCCAGGAGCCTGTGAGGCTAAGGTACAAGTTGACATTCACTCAAGGTGGGAAGCCCTTCAGTGAAGAAGGAGAAGTGAGTGATTTTCCAGACCTGGCTCTCTGGAGTACAGTATAACCTGAAGATGGACTCTCCTGGACCTTGCCATCAAGCGTTAGCCCATATCTGTTGCTCACTTTTGCCCAGAACTGGCTAGGGGTTTTGATATGAAGTGTATGGGTGGGTGCTGCTGTTTGGAGGGCATATGAGCCATATGTGAGATGCATCTGACACCAGTCTTGATATTATCTAGTCTGCCATCATCTCTGATGCCTGTGTGGTGATGGACTTCCTGGAGACACTGGGATTTTATAAGCCAAAGCTTACAGCAGTGGCCCGCATTTCAGGGAATCATTCCAAAGTGGAATCTTTTATTAATGTTGCCTCATTGTTCTCACTTTTGTGCCTTGTCATCCCTCAGATGCATTGGGGCTCCCAGGCTGCTCCATTCTCAGAATCTTTGGAGACATTTGGTTGGTGTTGGGTACCCCTTTGCTTAGGAGACCCTCTGCCTGACTGACGTCTTTAAAGAGGATCCGTTTCTCATTTATATACAGACTGCTTACTATTGATTGAAGAAATGTTCCAAATGGAATGCTCATTGCACACGCCTCTAGATTAGAGGGACACATAGTAGTTAGCTTTTACCATAGTATTTTCCACCATTGTGCCTTACACCTGCCCTAGATGGACAGTCTTTCAGGTAAAGGAGAAGAAGAAAGTAGTTTCCATTTCTCATTTATGTCTTCAGAGCTTCTGCCTAAAAACTCCACCTTCCCTTTCATCCTCATCGAAAGCTTTTTTCTGCTTGCTTATTTGAGCATACCATTCTAGGCACTGTACAACACAATTAAGATAGTCTTGGTTCTTGTTTTTTAGGTGGTTTATTGATGCAGAAAGACATAAAAAATACATTAGAAGAAGTTTTGATTGAATATGTAAAGCATTTACATTGAATGAATAAAACAGGAACAAGTATATTTCTGCATTGGTGATGGGGCGGCAAATGCATTTTTGAAGATTATGTCTAGAGAAACAAAGAAGCCATTATGGAGAAGGCATCTTAATAATTCTTTGATTGAGGGAAGAGGGTTTAGTCAAACGAGAGGGAAGGAGTCAAGAGAGAATAGCATGAAGAAGTGTAGCTTAGCTCTCCACAAAGATTGTGAAAATACACCAGGCTGAGTAATTGGGATGCACAAATAGAAATCTGGAGGGGGTGGGGAACAGGTTACACTTGAACCTCAGTCTCATCTGCCCTGGTGAGAGGAGAAAAGAACACACACACACACCACACCACACACACACAGAGCTATAGAAATGCATTTCACTCAACCGGAAAATAAGAGAAGGGTAAAATAAGAGAGGGCAGATTAAAGGAGGGAATGGATCATAAGGAAAACAGGGTTAGAGTTGGAGTCTGGGCAAGACTAGAGGGTACTATATAAGGATCTGACTTAGGATTAGGGTAATCTGGTAAAGGAGCTTAATTACCTTACATTTTTGTAAAGCACTTTATATTTTACAAAATGCTTTCATATGATAGCATTTGATCCTTCAAGTAATCCAGTAAGGTAGAGAGGTCATTATTTGAAAAATGGGGAATAATAGTGACCAATTTCTTTACCAAAATTCACCATAGAATTTATTTAAGAGGTGATCTGATTTACAAAAAATGTTGCACAGGTTTTCTGGTACATATCTACTGCATAAAGTACTCCTGTCAAAGAAAATTTGTATTTTGAAAAACTAGTTTATAGTTGAATAAGGTGACTGGTGTGGGCGTAGATGATACTGCCAGAAGTAATCGCAAAAGCATTATTAGAGATTATGAAGTTAGAGGCAAGAAACTGGAGACCTTAGGGACACAGGTGTTGTTTTCATTACTACTACCGTTCAGGGGCAAAGTCTTAAAAAGAAACGGTTAGCTCTGGGAAGTGAACAGCTGATTAAGATCACATTTGAAGATGGATTTTGACAAGATTGCTGAATCATGGCTTAAAATGTAGGAATAATAGAATTTAAAAGGCCTAGTAAAAATCTTTTCTAGTCTTAAAAATCTAGAGAGAAGTGATTTGTCCTAGGTCACTCAGGTAAGTAATTGGGCCAAGATTCAACATCAAATCCAGTGTACTTTTCCGGAAAACTATATGATACGTGCTTCTGACCACTTTTTCCATTAAATTTTTTTTTTTATTAATGCCTTGATTTAATGACAATATCACTTTCAGATATAACTCTTCTCTCTAACTGCACAGTGAACCTTCCTGAATAACTAAAAGAGTTAAGCAAAACCAACTGGAGAATTGTTAGACATTGCATTATTCTGTACCCTAATTCTTTTGTGAAAAGAGGTAATTTTTTTTAAAAGGAGGTAATTTCTAACCACTTTGAAAAGATATTTGGAGACAGGATTTTAAGAATCCAGATGCTTGGGAAATCATCTCAACTCTCACTAAGCTTAAGAGTTCCTCTGCGCTTGAATCCCTTGCCCCTTTGTCCTGATGCATCTCATCCCATTCCAGATCTCACACACCTGGGTGATTTTCATTTGCCTTCTTTGTGTTCCTACCCACATGCTGCTGGAAGCAGTTACAACTGTGCTGACTAGGTCTACTCTACCTTTATGTTGCCTAACCTTAAATCTTTTTACTCAGATTTTCCACTGCATTTCCTAGTGTCTGTTCCAAGTTTCCTCTCTTCAAGTCACCTACACCACTCCTCCACTCCCTCTCTGACAAGGACCCTTGCCTAATAATGAGCTGAAAAATTGAGGCCCCTGTGAGGTCTCTCTTGATTCTATCCTTCAAATCATTTCATTATCATCCTCCATTGTAGGAGGAAGAGGGGGTCCAATGGCAGCCCCTCTATGATCTTGATTCCATCTCTGGGTGCCTGCTTCTTTCAGCATCTTTTCTCTCCTTATTTTCAATTTCTCTATCTACCGTGCTCTTCCTTACTGCCTACAACATCCCCAGACTTCACATTCTTAAAAAAAAAACCAAAACAACAAAACCCTTCATTTCAAAACCATTCATTCAAGCTATCACCCTATAATTGGCTTCTATTTCTCAATCTCAACTTAGCTTCTGTGTGCTTCACTAATTGACCAAAATCAACCTCCAAGGTCCCTAGTGATCTATTAAAACCAATAGCCTTTCCTATTTTTGGTTTTGGCTATTTTACACTGTAGCATTTAACCCTGTTGAATGGTCCTTTGTGAATACTTTTTTTTCCTGTGATTTTCTTGTGGCACTGCTCTTGTGGTTCTGCTTGTGTGACCAATCCTTCTCAATCTCTTTTGCCCCATCTTCTTTGTTGAGGTGTATTCTAGGGCCCTGACCCAAGCCCTCTTCTCTTAAATTCCCATGGGTTCAGGGGTTATCTCTATTCACATATCTACATATTTGGTCCTCATCTATACCCTAAGCTCCAGCCAAACACCTCTAAGAGCCCACCAGATATGCCTGGTCATCTCATTTCCATACTGCCCTATTTCTGTCTAGGGTACTATCCTTCTAGTCACCTAGATTCTCAACCTCAGTCATCCTATATTTTTTTTTTTTTGAGGCAGTCAAGGTTAAGTGACTTGCCAGAGTCACACAGCTAATAAGTGGCTGAGGCCACATTCCAACTATGATCCTCCTGACTCCAAGGCTGGTGCTCTATCCACTGAGCCACTAGCCTCCCCTAGTCATCCTTTATTATTAACTCTCACTTAGTTTTCCATAGCATGTTGATTGTACCTCTAGGTATCTCTCCCATCATTCTTTTCCCTACTCATACAACAACCCAAGTTGAGGCCCTCATTCCTTTTAGTCTCCCATTTGGTTTCCCTGAATCCAGCCTTTCCCTTCTCCAATTTCTATGCAGCTGCTAAATTAATATTCCATTAACAAAAGTTATTTCATTTTGCCTTGCTCAAGAAGTTTCAGTAGCCCCCTATTGCCTCTAGCACAGAATATTTAAACTCCTCTATTTAGCATTTAAAGTACTTCCATCATCAGGCTTCAGCTTATTTTCCCAGGCAGATTACATTTTATTATTATATTTCACTCAAACCTGCCGTCTGGCTGTTTCTGGCATATGACATTGTTTCCTGGCTTTGCCTTTCACCCAGTGGGTCGGCCCCCACACATAGAACTCCGAGTTCGAGTCAAGGTTCTCCTGAAGAGCCACCATCTACCAAACTATATCTTCCTGATTCCCCCGGTTTAGTGTCCCTTGAAATTTTTTCATGTTTGTTTCCTTGTGTGTGTGCACATATAAGCACAATATTATCCTTACATACATATACTCCCTCGGTAGAATTTAAGTTCCTTGGAAAAGGGACTGTTTCTTTGTATCTTTAGCGATCAACTGGTCAGTCAACAAGAAATTAAAGGCCTAATGCGTGCTAGGTGCTGGGGATACAAGTAGGAATAAAACAACTGCTGCGTAAAATGGGCTCACATTGAAATCGGGGAAACAAGTTAACAAGTACACGTAAGCAAAAACAAAGTTCTTACACATACATATGTGTGTACGTACACAAGCATACATAGAGTAAATACAAAGTAGTCTGGGTGGAAGGCACTAGCCGGTTAGGAGGACCAGAAGAGCGTTGTGCATGCAGGTACTTGTGTTACATCTTAAAGGAATAGGGACACTGAAGTAGGTGAGAAAAGTGTACAATCTAGGCATCGGAGACTGAGGGTAAAGGCACAAAGATGAGCAAATAAGCAGTAGGCGTGATAAGGTCAGTGTGGCCGGATTCCTGAGTGTGAAATGAAGGTTACGGGCCGGCACATAGTAGGTCCTTAATGTCAAATGAATTGAACAAAACAGCAAATCTGAAAATCAACCGGTTTGGTTGGGGAATAGTGGGTGCCTCTTCGGGGCATACGTGGACTGCATGTTTACACACACACCTCGGGCTACACGCAGGCCTCCGCTGAGGCCGAAGGGGTTGCGCTAAGGGAGTCGCAGCTCAGAAGGCTGATTTTCAGCCAGCTCCGCAGTCTCGGCTCGGCCCGACCCGCAGCTCAGGGAGCCCTGCTAGGCGCGGGTCCAGGAGGAGGAGCGGAGCACGTTTTCGGGACAAGAAGGAAGGGAAGAGATCGCCCGTTGCTACGGAAACTGCCAGCCACTTCCGGTGAGAGTACAGCTTGTTGGAGCGCTGCCTGCGGATGCCGGGAGAAGCTCTTTTTCCGAGAGTCTGGGGAAGCTTGTGTGGCTCTGCAGCCGGGCGAAGCGCAGGGGATCCACGGGGCGCACAGCTGAGAGGAAGTCCCGCCTCCGCGGAGGCCTGGTTTCCGGGAGCGCGCGGACGCCCTGTCAGTCCGATCCCCGTCCCTGCTTGGGGTTGAGTCGCCGCCGGGGGTCGCCGTCGCCAGTGGGGACGGTGACGAGCGCCCGAGGCTCGGGCCGACAGTCGGGGTAGGGGCCGGGGGTCGGTGGGCCCAGTGTGCCCGGCCGTCCGGGCCTTTTGGCCCCGGGAGGAGGCAATGGATTTCTCCAAGTTCCTGGCGGATGACTTCGAGGTGAAGGAGTGGATCAATGGGGCCTTCAAGGCTGTCCCCAAGGAGGCCCCGGGGAAGGTGGACGGGCACGCCGCCACGTTGGTGATGAAGCTGCAGCTCTTCATCCAGGAAGTGAACAACGCCGTGGAGGGTGAGCGCCCCGCTCGCGGGGAGGAGGGGTTAAGTGACAGCCGCGGTCGGCTAGGGTCGGAATCTGGGGCCACTTGTACCGGCGTTGTTCAGGACGGGAGGTGTGGATGACTTCAAACAAAAGTAACTATCCTTGTTAAGTTTTCGGTCTCTGTGTGTGTCAACAGTATTTATTAAGCACCTACTATATGCACCAGCCTGAGGATGCAAAGAAAGGCAAAAAACATGCCCTGCTCCCAAGGAGATCAGTCTAATGCGAGAGACAACCTGCAAATAACTACGTACATACTACATAGGCGTGCATTAAATTGGAGATATTCAGCCCGGGGACGGCAGGAGGTATTAAGCGGGGGTCAAGAATGGCTTCTTGAAGAAGTTAGCACTTTAGATGAGACTAAAAGAAAGCCTGTAAAACCTGAACTCAGTCAAAGGGTCGCACTCGAGGACCTAGAGGGCCACATGTGACCTCGAGACCGCAGATTCCCCACCCCTGTCCTAGAAGTTTAGTTTTCCTATTCACTACCTCCTTAAACAGCCAAATCATGGGAGTCAGAACAGTATGTCTGAAGTAGAACTTCAGATTTCGATTTTTGAATCCATGTCAATGTTCCTTTGCAACATGGGGAAGATCATCGTTCTGCCAAGGGATAAATTCAAATTTCCCTTTTCCTTATCCCTTTCCCAAAGGGAAATTCATTCAGTCATTCAACTAACAATTTATTAAATGCCTACTCTGTGCCAGGCACTGTGGTAGGTGCTGAGGATACAAATATGAAGCACTAAATAGTCCCTACTCACAAGGAATTTATCTTCTATTTGGGAAGACAAGAGGTATACACACACACGCACATAAGTATGTATGTGTGTGTATATATGTGGCACAATGGATTGAGTACTGGATTTGGAATCACGAAGACTCATCTTCATGAGTTCAAATTTGGTCTTAGACATTTACTAGCTGTGTGACCTTGGGCTAGTCACTTAACTGTTTGCCTCAGTTCCTCATCTGTAAAATGAGCTGGAGAAGGAAATGGCAAACCACTTCAGTATCATTGCCAAGAAAACCCCAAACAGGGTCACAAAGAGTTGAGCACAACTGAACAACAAAACAGTAGGTTTTTTATGTATGTGTATGTCTATACATATATATGTATACATGAATACAAAAGACCTTTTAATCATAGGCTGGTATGATTTAGATCTGTAAAAGGAACTCAGAGATCATCCCATCCAGACTTCTCATTTTACTTCACCTTTTCTCAGTCCTAATCCATTTTTTTTTTTACAGCAATTGACACTGTTGATTTCTTTCTCATTTGAGATGCTTTTTCCTTTCTTGACTTCTTCTGTGACACTATTCTTTCTAGGTTCACCTCCTCCTACTTGACTGCTTCTTCACTGATTAATTTTCTACCAACTACCCCATAGGTACATAAGTTGAATGTATGTTTCTGCTTGGCACACTTAATTTGTTTTAAAATATTATAATTTTAGTGACATATTTCACGTGCCTACAGAGTTGAAGAATCTCAGTGTTGGAAGGGACCTCAGAGGATGTCTAGTCCAACTTGCACCTGAACAAGAAACTTCTTTATAGTATAACTGACTGGTGGTCATCCAGACTCTGATGACTTCTGGTAAGGGGAAACCCCCTTCCTCTCAAGGCAGTTCATTCCAATGAAGCACTCTCTCCTAAACTGTAATTATCTTGAGACATGATAATAAGATGAATTTTTTTTCTTTAGCAAAGAGATTCTTAACCTGGTATTTGTGAACTTGTTTAAAAAATTGCTAACTGTATTTTAATATAATTGATTTCCTTTGAAATCCTATATATTTTATGCATTTGAAAACTTTGTGTAGTCCATAGATTTCACTAGTGACTGCCAGAGGTCCATGACACAAAAATTGTTGAGACATCCAGCTTTAGCATCTCTAGCAGTTTGATGAGATAGAAGAGTCTATATGAGAAAGCAGTCTTAGTGTTCTCTTCCACTAGCTAGCAATTTAATTGGACTTTAATGTTCAGAAATAAATTAGCTAATGGGGCCACAAATGAAGCATGTGACCAGATGTTTCCATCTGGTGTGTTTCCATCCTGTAGTGTGATATATCTATTTGGAGTCTTATTATCCTTGTTTGTAGGCATTAATATAACTTAGATGTAATACCCATCACCTCAGTTCCAGCAGCTATTTCTTGAATTCCAAAGGAGTTTTTGGTAGCATAGTATAGAATTGTGGTGTTTCAATAAACTGACTGATTTGTAAGTATTCAAACCATGATTGACTGTTTTCTCTATTAGTTTATACTTAGTGAATAACTAACCATTTCTAACTAGCAGATGATGGTGGTGGAGTGAATTAGGCATCCATATAGGCTTGTGGATTTATGCTTTATGGGAAGGAGTGTCAGAGGTGAGAGAATATTTTGATGTTAACTTGTTTTTCCATATATTCCGTTAAGTTAGCACAGATGTGAGAAATGAATTTGATGCTAAGGAGCTCCTTGTGGTGTTATACTGATTCTTCTATGGAGACTTCTAGTGATGGAAAAAATTCATCAGTATGTTAGAATTCTCTGCCTGCTCATTTAGATACATTGTTTGCTGTAACCAATATTGATGGCTCTTAAGTCATGGGCATTTTGATAGGATTTAAGATCTGAGGTCCCAATCCCCTTTTATTTGAATATCATTGATTAGCATCAGAGAAACTAGATTTGATTCAGAACTCCACTATTGGCCGACTTTGTAACCAAGCAAGTCCACCCATCTGAGCCCCACTGGAAACCTGTCAAATATTTTGCTGAACTCAAGGTTCATTGTGTTCCTATAAGGCTCAAATGAAATAACATTTACAATGGACTTTGTAATCATTATGTGCTTTATAAATACACACAGTTCTTCATTAACCTTCTAGTTCTTCTGTTGCCCCCAGATGAGGGCAATAGTTCTGTATTAGCCCAAATATAAGTTTCATTTTCCTCTCAGGTTTGGATTTTATAAAACCTGAGTTTGGCTTACAGTCAGTTTTATAAATATGTATATATATATATGCATATATATATATACATATACATATATATAGGTTCTATAGATGCTAGTACATCCCTTTAAAGTTGTTGTGTATCCCCTTTGTATGTATCTTGTGTATACCTTTACAAGAAGGTATATGCACATGATGGATAAATACATGTTGGAATGTATACTTCTTGAAGGCAGATATTGTTTTCACTTTTTCTTTGTATCTTCAGGACTCGACATAGTCCCTGAAACATATTAAGTTTATAAAAAATGTTTGCAAATTAATTGATTGACTGCCCTCCTTAGTATTGGAAAATGTAGAGACAATGGGTTAGCATAGGACTGAGTAAGGCTCATAAATTAGGTGTATTTTATATATAAAAGAAAAGACATCAGGTATTTCCTTTATAAGTTTTTTAGTGATTTTTAGCCCATTTCAATAGGTTGTCTAGACCAGTGGATGAAATAGATCCTGAGGCTGCATATTGACTTAGAAAACGAGTTATTATCTATGTTTCATTGTAACCACTTCATTATGTTTGCCAAGAAACTCCAAATGGGATCATTGATGAGTCTGAGACAGAACAATAACAATGTTTCATTCTATCTTTATTTTGTTAAACATTTCTCAGTTATCTTTTACCTGGTCTGGGCTGTACTCTGGGGGTCTTTTAGGGCCTGTAATCTCCAAAAAGGGAACTACTAAACTGTACATAGGGATCTCTGTGGCTATATGTTGACTTAGAAAACCACATGTTTATTACATATTTTTTGTTAACACATCAACACATTCAAATTAGATAAGAACTACATTTTAATCCGATTCATGTGGCATGGGAGTGTTGTGGCCCACATGCTGGTAGTGTTTGACATCTCTGGACTAGACTTAACTAAATGTCAAATCAATTACTGTCAAACCAGTTTGACAGCTGTGTAATGGATTGGAGAGAGGAGAGACAGACAGGGGGACCAGTTAGGAGGCTATTTCATTAATCCAAATGAGAAGTAACGAGAGCTTGGGAACTAGGATGAATGGTGGTTAACGATAATGCTGCTTGCAGCTACTGTGGCTGTGTAAGACCAACAACAACACCAGCACAGAGGAAGGCTACTAGCTGAGGTTCTTTGATCTGCTTTTCTAAGGAAAGCAACTTTAAGGGGTTAACAATCTCACTTTAATCAAACAGACATATGTCATTCATTTAGTTCAGGGGGAAAAATGGTTCCTGTTTAAAATATGTATTGATCAGAGCAGCTAAGTCTTTTACCACCATCAACTCTTGATGTTAGCATAATTGCTTTAACTGAGTGGCTGTTGTAAATAGTAAAAATTTTAACTCTGTTAGCAAGTATTCTATCTCATTTAGGAATGTTTTAGTAAATATTCTTATTTGTCTTTAGGGTTCTTGAATTTTATTTGCTTGTGGTGGCCAGTTTTCATCTACTTCTATATTGCTTCTTTATTTTTTTCTACAGAAACCAGTCACCAGGCCCTCCAGAATATGCCCAAAGTTCTCCGAGATGTGGAAGCCCTTAAGCAGGAGGCATCTTTCCTGAAGGAACAAATGATTCTTGTCAAGGAAGATATTAAAAAATTTGAAGAAGACACAGCTCAGTCGATGCAGGTATTCATAGACTCATAGAAATAATTAAATATAGGTGCTAGAAGGAACCTTAGAGAATAATCCGACCCCTTTATTTTACAAATGAGGAAACGAGAGCCCACGTAGATGAGCTAACTTAGCCAAGGTCACACATTTGGCAGCGCTAGAACCAGAATCGATCTCTCTTTAATCCCAGGCTGCTTTTCTTTCTACTCTGTTTCCCCTTGAAAAACCTAAAATACTATGAAAAGTCAGAGATAGTTGACATTTCTTTTCAGTACAATAAATGAATTAGTTCTCCCAACTTTGGAAAAGGACGTATTGGTATAAATGAGTTAGGTCTTCCAACTTTGGAAAAGAATGTATTGCTATGCTTTGTCAACGATGCTAATGAATTCTGGTATTTTGATGCATTGGATAGGTTTCACTTTAAGGTCACCCATTCACTTATATTAGACATACCAACAAAGCACTCTAGGCATAGCACAATAGGATGGTGGCAAGAATGATGAACTCAGAATCTGAAAATTTGGGTTAGAATTCTGCCTTATGCCTTACCTACCCCTCGCATTAAAATCTCTATCCTTCTGCAGTCTTTGTTTTTTTGTTCTGTTCTTTCATAAAGAAGTGGGTACCTTTTCTTACCAACATTAAGTCCTACACTTGTGATTCTGTTCTAATCCCTACCTGTCTCATCTAGGTGTTCCCCCCTTGAACATCCCTTCTCTTTCTCTCATCTTCAATCTTTGCTTATCTACTTGGTTCTTCTCTACTGTTTAAATATCTGTCCAGGTCTTTTCCACCCTTAAAAAGCTTGTTTAAGCCTGACATTCCTGAAACACTATCATCCTGCAGCTCTTCTCCCTTTTGCAGCCAAACTTTTAGAAAAGGGTTTTGTATGGTTATTGTCTCCATCCTCTCACCTCCCACTTTCTTCTTAGTCCCTTGAATTCTGCCTTCCATCCCTACCACTCAAGTGAAACTGCTTTCTCTAAGATCACCAGTGGTCTCTTAATTACCATATCTGCTATCCTTTCCTCATTCCTCATTCTACTTGATTTCTCTGAAGCTTTTAAACATTATTGGCCTCCCACTTCTTCTGGATGGTCTCTCTTCCCTTTGCTTCCATAACACTACTTTTTCTTGGTTCTCCTCTAACTGTCTGACCGCTTTTTCCCTTGTCCACCTAAGTGTTGTCATCATAAATACCTGTCCTGGGCTCTCTTCTCTTCTCTATGTTCTTAGTGATCTTGTCTGCTCCAATGTGTTCAGTTATCATCTTTATGTAGATCATTACCAAATCTTTATATCCAGACCTCATTTTTCTTTCCTGAACTCCAGTGCTGCATTATAAATTGCTTGCTAGAAAACTTCACCTGGATCCAGTTTCTGTAGGCATCTTAAATTCAGAATGTATAATGTGGAACCCATTTATTTTTTCCAAACCTATTTCTCTTCCAAACTTCTCTATTTTTGTTTATGGTATCACCATCCGTCAAGTCACGCAGGTTTACAGTCTTGGAATCATCCTTGACTCCCCCATGTCTAATCAGTTGCTAAGGCTTGACAAGTCTATCTATACAACATCTGTTGCATCACTGAAGCAGAGACAGGAGGTAGCATATCCTGGGTGAATCAAACCACCACCATCTTGACCACCATCTCTCCTTAGATATCAGTGGAGTCATCCCAGGATCTTGAATGCAAGGGCCTTGGGAGTTCCATTTCCCCACAGACCACAGTCCCTGCTTCCAGCCTGGGCCTCACAGCCATTATGGAGGGGATCAGTCACTGTGAAGACGAGGCTCACCTTTATTACCACCACCAGCACCATCTGATGACAAATTGCCACTGTTGGGAAGGTAAACCCAAGAGCCCAGGAGCAGCACTGCCCCCCTGAATTCTGGTCCTACCCCAGTCCTTGCTGCCGTCATCCTGGAAAACAACTCCTGTGGGGAGAGTTTCTGTCAGCTGCTTCTGCAGATGCTGAGGCTTTTAGCTCCTAAGCAGCAGCAGCTACTAAAGACATAGAAGAGAACATTCTTGCCAGCAAAGGCCTTGGCCCTGTAAGGTGGTTCACCATTACATACAGATATAATTTTTCAGTGGAAACGACATTAAAAAAGATGGATTACCAACTGCTCTACCCGGTGCCTTCAGGAAAAAGGGACCTTTCCATTTGACTTGCAGCCAAAACTTTTATTATGTGTTTTCTCCCCCATTAGAATTTGAGTTCTCGAGGGGAGGGACTATCATTGATTTTTTCTTTGTGTCACCAGTGCTTAGCACATAGTAAACATTTAATAGGGGTGCATGGGATGTCCAGGGAGAACTAGCATCTCTGGTGTAAGGGCTTAGTGAGCCCTTTTCAGGGCTGCTTATCCTCCTTTGGTGTCCAACCAGACACTCATCTCTCACCTGTGGCTCCAAGAAACTTTAGCGTGCGCATGCACTTAGGGTTACACCCTAAATATACCTTCTTACCCTGATAAAACCGTCTAGGGAAACAGGCTAAACCAGATTGAGGGTAACCAACAGGCCTTAAACCTGTTGTTAAGTTAGGGCAATGTGTACCCTAAGCATGTGAAGGCTTTCCCCAGTGGACTGAGCTGATGAGAGCAATTTGTTCCAGTGGCCATAAAGGTGGCTGAAGCAGGTACTATAGAGTGCTTAGAGCTTGGTGAGACAACAAAGACACCAAGGTCCTTCACTACATCCCAGGCCACTGACAATTGTCTTGAGTTTTGTTCTGTCACTGGACTGAGATGGTTCTAGAAGAGAGATTGAGGCTGATGACTTTGTGCAGCTATGACTCACTTAAATCCAGTTCACACTCAAGTCAAGACATCACCCTGTGATGTCATCGATCCTCTTCAAAAATGAAGGACAAACAACAAGTGTTTGATAAATGCATTCATTCCTTCACGTTCAGCCTCTGTCCTTGTTCAGGCCTTTAACACTTCTTGCCTAGTCTATTACAGTAGACTCCTGGTCTGACTTCCACAGTTTCTCCCCTCTCTCATCCACTTTCTACAGAGCTGTCAAACAGATATTCCTAAAATACAGATCTGGTGATATCACCCCTTGCTTCCCAAGTCTTACTGCTTCTTGGATAAATGCAAACTCTTCTTTCACTTAAAGCTTTATATGATCTCACAGATCCTAGATGCCTTTTTTTTTCCTTTATTTTTTGGCCATTGATACTATGAAAGGAATTCCTGCATTTTCTGGGAGGTTGGATCAAAAAATCGCTAAATTTTCTCCTAATTATAAGATTCTATGCTTTTTTTTTTGAAATAGGAAACTATTGCGAATTTTTTAGTTTGAAGAATGGAAGATTCTCCTTATTGATTTACCATGTTTATTGAATTGAAAGAATTCTTTCATTAGTTTTATTATTTTAAACTGTGAATTTTCTTTATCGTAATTTGGATAAATTGTACTTTTTCTTCTTAAGCTTTTGTTTCTTGGAATACTCTAACTTTGACTGAACTTTGGCATTTTTGAAAAAAGATTGGTCTTAGTAGTGACTCTTGATCATTAGGATTGTCAGAATCTAGAAAGGGAGATCAGTGAGAGAAGACCTTCTGTTGATTAACTCAGTCTCAGGAGACATGATTCCTTCTTATCATTCCAGTGTGTTACAATAGAAAGCACTGAACTCTGAGTCAGAGAAATCCAGATTTAAATCTCCGTTCTGACACTCACTTGCTATGTGGTGATGGGCAGATCTTTTAATATTGTTGTGTCTCAGTTTCTTCCTCTGTGAAAAATGGGGATAACAACATTTGCCCTACCTGGCAACACCCTCATTGGCTTGTGAGGAAACATGTTATCTCCTGTAAAGAGCTTTATAAATAGGAGAAGTTGTCACCATCTTATCCCTAAGGAAGCTATGGGAACATTTTGTTGAAGCCATGGAATGACATCCATTTATATAGCTCCTTTGGATTCACCAAATGTGTTATGTCTGTAATCTCAAAGGCCCATACCTGAAAAAGGAGGCCCTTGGTAACCTTCCTGAGATACAGCCTTTGCATGAAGACATCTGGAAAAGAGGAGCCCCTTCTCTTCTGAGGTAGTCCACTCCTCTTTTGCCCAGCCCTAATTGGTGGGAAGTTTTTTCTGACACAGAGCCCTAATTGGCCTTTTTTCTACTTCTACTCATTGTTTCTAGTTCTGCCCCTTCTGGGTTCAAGGAAAGAAGGTCCAATTTACAGATGAAAAAAATTGACACCTAGAGAAGGCAAATAAGCTTTCCATTGTCTTATGGATAGAAAAGTCAAGATTTTAACTCAGAGAGCAGAACCAGGAGAACATTATATACGATTATAGACACAAGGTATCTGTAAGGACTAACTTTGATAGACTTAGCTCTTCTCATCAATGCAAGGTTCAAAGACAGCTCCAAAAGACTCATGAAGGAAAAAGTTACGCATATCCAAAGAAAGAAGTATGGAGTCTGAATGCAGATTGGGGCAAACGATTTACTGTCTTTTTTTTCCCCCCTTTTTTGGTTTCCTTTCTTTGTTCTCATGATCCATTCCATTGGTTATAATTTTTCTTTACACCTTGACTATTACATAAATAAGTTTAATGCAAAGGTATATGTAGAACCTATATCGGATTACATGCTGTCTTGGATGGTGGGGGAGGAGAGGGAGGAAGAGAAAATTTGGAACTCAAAAACTTGTGGAACTGAATGTTGTAAACTTTAAAAATAACAAATGAATTAAAAAAAAAAAGACTCGAACTCAGGTTCTATGATTCCAAATCTAGTGCTTTTCCCAGGATACTGATGATACTGCTACATCCTGATAGTAATTCACACTATCTTATACAGTGCTTTCAGGTTTATAAAAAACTTTCCTCGGGGGGCGGAGCCAAGATGGCAGCTGGAAAGCAGGGACTAGAGTGAGCTCCCCGCCAAGTCCCTCCAAAAACCTATAAAAAAAATGGCTCAGAAACAATTGTAAAACTGCAGAACCCACAAAAAAGCAGAGGGAAGCAGGGCTCCAGCCCAGGGCAGCCTGGATGGTTGCCGGGTGATGTCTTTTGCGCACGGAGCTAGGAGCGGAGCAGAGCCCAGCGTGGGCTGAGTAGACCAGGAGCCGGGTGGAGCGTGCCCTAGCGCCCTGAATCAGTGAGCTGCAGCAGTTACCAGACTTCTCAACCCACAAACACCAAAGACAACAGAGAAGGTTAGTGGGAAAAGCTGCTGGGGATAGAGTGAAAAAAGGAGTTCCTGGTTCAGCCACCGCCCCCAGGGGCAGCGGAGGTGGGGCAACTACAGAACTACTGCTGCAGTTACTTCTGGCCCCAGGCCCACCTGGTGAGAGGAATTAAGTGGCTGATCAGAGCAGGAATGAAGAGCCTGCTGAAGATCTAAGTCCAGTCTGGCTTGGGGGTTCTTGGGGTAGGAGGAGTGCTGGTGTGGCAGAGCTGGCTCGTCCCCCCAAGCTTGGAACATAGAACTCTGTACTCTACAAGCAGTCATACCCC